>CM045936.1:5587500-6195145 GCA_025177825.1 Aechmea fasciata
AATCTTATTCATTAGACTTTGATCTAATAGTTGAAATTTTACATATAAATGAGTCTTTTTGTAATTGAGCTCGCCTTTATATTTCTATTTTGCTAAAAATTAAATAATAAAAATATATATTATATATCTAATTATTTATTTATATATATAAATATAAATTAAATAAATAATATAAATATAAAATATATGTATTCGAGCTGTTATCGAGCCGAACACGAATGAGCTGACCCCAGCTCGTGTTCGGCTCATTTATTAAACGAGCCAAAAAATTCAGCTCGTGTTCGGCTCGTTTATTAAACGAGCGATTCGATCTCGAGCTCATTTCGAGCCGAACACGAGCTGGCTCGTGAACGGCGAGCTGGATTGCCACTATCTACGTGCTGAACATTTTATAAAATACATGGCTTTTTTTTTTTTTTTAGGGTCCCAATAAGTGAAGCATTAATCCATTTCCTTTCTTCCATATTGCCTATGTAGTTTTTCTTTTTTTTAAAATTTTTTGCCTTCCTATATTTCACTTGCACTTACCTTGAAATGTATTCATTCTGGTTGTTTTTTGTTTAGCACTGTATGAATCACATATTGTTAATTGTTTTGTGGATAATTTTTAGTCGAGTGCTATCTCAAATTATAGAATTTTGATCTCTAGTAGGAGTTCAGAAATGCTAATTTCATGACTTCTAAATACACATTCCATGTCCGACAAAAGGTTTACTGCTGCTTTCTAATTTTTCTTGCCTTTTCACAGTTGGTGGAGAAGTTGGCGGATGCAATTGAAACTGGAACAAAGGACCAGAATTTTGATAAATTGGTTCGAAATCCCTCTTACCCTACCCCTTCCTTCCCTTTTCCTATGTGACATCTGTTTGAGTTCAGGGTATGTTCTCTAGTATAAAGAACTTCTAGCTTTCTAAAACAAGTAAGGCTTTATAGAGATCTTAAAGTTTGCATTTGATTTGTTGTAGACTTTATTTAGTATCTATATCCAAGTATTTCACTAAAGTCTATGTTGGTTTGCTGTTACTCAGTTCCTTTTTATGCCACTCAATGTTTGAGGCATTTGATTCTTTGTTGTCTCTGTTTGTTAGTGATCAATCTTAGCTTGTTCAAAGTCTTGATCAGAATGTATGGCTCGAATCAACTTTCCCTCACACACTCTCTCTCTCTATATATTGAATAGCACCTAGCTGCCAAAAAATATAAAGAGAATAAAATTCTTAGTGGGTCCACAGGTGCTGTGCAATGCACACTCTAACAAAGTTGCTGCAGCTTCCTATGTATGGATGGAATTTTGTGCCCCCCTACTTGGTCCTGTGGAGAACATAGAACCCTTCCCAAGATTTTAGAAAGTAGGAATACAACTTAATTATTTTGTTTATTGATCTTCTTGATTTCCTTGTTTGTTGATTTTCTTGTTTTGTGGTTTCTCGGCCTCTTTAAGGTCCACCTTTTGATCTTGTTCCTCTCTTTTCTTCTAATCCGTTTTCGTTCTGGGAAACCCAGCAGGAATCCCTTTCTGGTTCCTTTTCAACAAGCCACTCTCCCATAGCTTCGTTAGGCACCCGTTGAATACCTATGTGCTTATTCACAAGGAGATAAGTCCATAACTGACTTTTAAGAACGGAGTGCTGAGATACATAACCTTTAAATTTAGGCACATCTGCCCAAATTTCTTGAGCCCATACTCTATTGTGCATCAGAACATTCATCAATTTCATCTTCTTAGTATTTGCATTAACCTTTGTTTAATCAAATCAATATGATGTACAACAACTAACATCCATTGTTTTCCATGTTGCCTGTATTAGTTTCTCGACAAACCATCCAAATAGGTAGTGATGTAGTTATGCCTCCAAAATTGTTATTTTTTTGTCACATCTGTATATTTGTGGGTACTACTTTTCTTAGTCTTTAGCACCATATGCATGTTCTATGACTCTAAATAAGATTCTCTATCGGCCACACTGCAATACCCCATTTCCAATATGTCTCTTTGAGTTTCATTCACACATTGTACAATGTGTTATATCTTCATTTCTCTACATGGGTCCTCAAGTGCTCGTCCTTGTAATATTTTGTATGTACTGTTTTGATGAATACTTGCATTACTGGTATACTTCACATTGTGTCTTAATCTAATAGGTTTGTCATGCTAAGTAGGTATTAACAAGGATTTGCATTTTGCTTGCCTTAATTCTTGGTACTGATGTACTAATATGATTTAATCTTATATTAGGTTGATGACTTGACCACCCAATTTGCAAGGTGCCAACAACTACTGAACTCTATATCAGGAACAATAAGTAGCAAGTCTATGGTAAGTTTAATCATATATATATATATATATATATAGAATTGAGCTAGAATACTTTTAGAAGTATTAGCCCCATGGTGCTATTAGGTTTTTAGCCATTGGATCTACTCCTTGATTATTAATAGCCCTTGGATTAAACACTATTCTACCTACCACCACCTACCACTATCATCTCAACCTCACATCTCTCCATCCAATGGCTAAAAACTCAATAGCACCACCCCAATGGTGCTATTGATAGTATTCTAGCTCAACTCATATATATATATATATATATATATATATATATATATTATTGATGAGATGAAACAGCTCACAAATCATTACTTAAGTGAAGTTTGCTTGATTATTATGGTTAGGGTAATTTTCATAATATTAGTTTATTAATTTTTGTATGTTTGAGATAGCTAAATTTATTTTCCAGAAAGGCATTGTATATATTTATTCTAATTAGGTTTTAGTGTCAATACTAGTACATCTTTACAAATTAATCTTAGTTTGGTAAAGGTAATAGATGCGACCAAAAAAGCAACAATAGCGGAGCTTTAGTTCTCAACGCATTTGTGTTATTTACTTGCACCATCAGCTTGTAGTTGCTTTAATTGAGTTATTTGAATTGCATCGGAGTTGTTAAAATTAATGGCCCATTAGTTATTAGCTGTTAACAGTTAATAAAATCTGCAGCTCCATCATTTGGAAAAGCATTCATAATAGTTAAACCTAGTAAAATCATTGTTATATTTAACAAATCCCCAATATAATTGATGGATAGAACTTAAATCAAAAGAATAGAAAATTTATGGCTTAAATAAAAAGAAAATTAGTGAAGGGTCTGTTTCAAAATGGCCTATAGCTGATGGTGCCCTTGTACATTTTTACCAACAAAATTTCGTCCTTGTGTGCACTATATAATAGAGCTTGTATTTAACATAATTAGTAGTTGAGATATTGGTTCCATCAGTTACAACCAATCATTGGGGACCTTTTTACAAAATAACCCTCTAAAATTTTGTAATTTGCAAAATAACTCTATAAAATTTATATTTGGAAAACTAACTCTCTTTTCGCAACGTAGGCGCTATGTCGATATTTTTTCTCGAAGACGGTGAACTATTCTCCGTCTTTGTAATATAACTACGAAGGCGGTGAACGATTCTTCGTCTTCGTAATATAAGTATTGAAGACGGTGAACGGTAGGGGTGGAAACGAGCCGAGCTCTAGCGAGCCTACCTCAGCTCAAGCTTGGCTTGAAATTAATTTCGAGCCTAAATTTAGGCTCAAGCTCGACTTGAAATTAATTTCGAGCCTAAATTTAGGCTCAAGCTCGGCTTGAAATTAATTCGAGCTGAGCTCAAGCGAGCCTAACTCGAGCGAGCCTAACTTCGAGTCGAGCGAGCTCGAGCCCTAAACGAGCCGCTTGAAATTCTTAACATCGTGCAATCTATAATTTAATTTTTATAAAACATTATCTCAAATTTGATACAAAAAATGTCTAATAGTTCAACATACAAAATGAATGCATGAAATATGATATTATAATATTAAAAAAATTAGGGAAAGTGACTCATGAGCGAGTTAAAAAAAAAGAAAGAGAGCAATTAGAGTAGAATTTTGCCGGTTTGATTTTATGCGGGCCCAATATTCTCTATATAGATATAATTAAAATATATAATATATATTATTTTATATAATTAAAGTATATATTATATATAATTATATATATAGAGAGTTCGACTATTATACTGTTATGAGTATAGACCCATTTATACTCATAAGTTTTGACCGTTAGATCTATCCTTTTGACCATTTCCATTCTAAGGGACCATTATCATCCTAATCGCACAGCCAATGGCCGAAAATTTCTAAGTATAAAGGAGTCTATACTCATAAGAGTATAGTAGCCCTAACCTATATATAACATAAATTTAGGCTACTATGCTATTAAGAGTGCCAACGGCTTGCTATTAGGTTTTTGGCTCTTGTATGGAGGGATGTGCGGTTAGGATGATAGTAGCTCCCTAGGGTTCGGTGGGTGGCTAGTTGAATAGTGTGATCTAACGGATAAAAATAGCCAAAAGGTAGAGCTAACGGCAAAAAACTTGAGAGTACCAAATGCTGGGTATTATCATAGTACAATAGCCGAACTCTATATATATATAGGTAAATCTAACGGCAGAAAACTCGATAGCACAAAATACTTAGTACTATCGATAGTATATATAGTATAATAGCCGGATTATATATATAGAGAGAGTCCGACTACTATATTATCGATAGTACCAAATGCTTGGTGCAATAGAATTTTGTGCTGTTAGATCTAACCCTCTGACTATTTTCACTTGTTAGATCATACTATTCAACTAATCACCCACTCAACCCTAGAGGATCACTATCATCCTAACCACACATCCTTTCATCCAAGGATTGAAAACCTAATAGCAAGTGGTTGGTACTATTAATAGTATAGTAGACTATATATATATATATATATATATATATATATATATATATTTCGAGCTTTTTTAGCCTAATTTGAGAGAGCTCAGTAATACTCAAGCTCAGCTTGAAATTAATTTCAAGCCTAAATTTAGGCTCAAGCTCGGCTTGGAATTAATTCGAGCTGAGCTCGAGCGAGCCGAATATCGAGCCGAACGCGAGTCGAACACAAGCCGGCTCCCTCATTTACTGACCTTTAGTGAATGGTTGACCGTCTTTAATACAAACTGATCAACCTTTTTTTTCTCTAATCTTTAACAACAATTTTTACAAGTTTGGAGCTAGAATTTTCACGAGAATAAAAATTTCAACAAGAAAAACAATAAGACAAGAAGAACAACAAAATACAACCAATTTGGTTGGAATATCAACAAAAACACGAAAGTTTATAAAACTATGAACTAAATAAAGAGGTATATAATATTATACATGTTATACAACGTGTTTGAACTAAATTATATAAATGTCAGTCTCGAGATCTTCCTCTCCCTAGACGTCCTCGGCCACGTCCGCGTGCACGCCCATGTCCACGTCTACGCCCACGATCAATATCGAGTTCAACAGGAGGTACATCATTAACATCGAGTTTAACAGGAGGTACGGCATCAAGTGGTTTGATACCTGCCATCTGATCGTGATCCTTAATAATAATGCCCTTATGATGCTCCGGAAATGCCTGAGTCTCCTTTTGCATAGCGGCCGGTGTAGATGTTGGGTGGTGCTGTGATGATGACGAGCCATGACGACGAGAATATATGGATCTAAAATATGTACGCGACACTGGTGGCGGAAGCGAGTCAAATGTTGAAGGAAATGTCGAAGGGGCGTCGGGCATAGCTCCAACGTCAGTGGCAGATGGAGACCGTGACATCTGTTGGCTCGATGTCAAATGAGATCGAATAGAAGACGGAGACCATCGCATTTGATGACCCGATGTCGAGGAGTGAGCATAATCTTGAGTCTTGACCCACTGCATCTTTGACAATAGGTATAGTAGAAACATGCTCCGGTACCATCTCAATATGGGCACAGATGTTCGTCAGAGTCTTTAACATCGTATGGGTCGCAGGAGGATTATCAACTAGCTGTCTGATGCTATAGTTAGTATGTCGTAATGCGTCCACCTTCATTATAGATAAAAACTCATTTTATTTATTTATATTAATTATAAGATTAAAATAATAATTTAATATATGAGTGATTGTACCAAAGCTTTCTCGGCACGCCCATGAGGCTGGAAAGTCAACGAAGGACGCTGTATTGGACGAGAAATCCATCTCGTTATCATCTAATACCACTACATATAAATAAAGGCTGCCTATATCGGATTATCACTGGCAATCAATCAACAGTTAGTCGGAAATATTCTGTAATCTCTCTCTTCATCTCTCTATGTGTGCAGCGTGAAAGATTGCCCAATCCTCATCAGCCGCCTCTGAGAAGTCACACGACGGATGGTCTCCACGTTAATGGGTATATGCTGAAGAAGACCAAACTGTCGTAGGACTATATCCGGTATATGCATATTTACAATATGAAAACAAATCAACGTAGTTCTCGATCGCCATACCTAACTGCCTAGTACGCAAAATGCCGGTAGTGCGGTTATAATAGTATCCGTGTACGACCAATATATAATCTATGAACAAGCTAATAATTAGCTGGATGTATTAATACGTTTGTATAATATTGAAAAAGATGGTTGCATTGATACGTAACTGGGACTCTCTCTGCTGATCTAACTTATAACGATAAAACTTGATATCTGTGGTCCTGACATTAGCTCCAACTCGTAATCCACCAATGTTCGCCCACTTAAAATTTAGAAGTATACGTGTTAGTTGCAATTATTTGAAAAATGCAATATGTATCAAATATATATGTCACATCAACCCAAAAGGCAATCTGCTATATCGGGCATAGCTCCAGCGCCAGTAGGTCGCCCAATATGAATATAGTTCCACGCTCAAGTCTATAAATAAATTACAATAAATTAAACACGAGAAGCTTAATATAACAATTATAATATTACTTATTATACATGTAATAATGTTGCAAAGCAACAACATTCAGCCATTCCTTTTAATGAAGCCGCTCCCAATGCCCGATAAAGATAGGCCAAAGCCGTCGCACCCCATGCTAAGCTGCCGCACTCATCAAAATCCTCTAAAAGTGGAAGCCACTTCAGATGTACTCTATATCCGATGGGGTTTGAAACATGTTACACCCAATTTGATATAACATGTAGGCGCGTGCTATAGCTTCAACTACTACAGGGCGTCCAAATATTTGTGGTGGTAATGCTGGTTGAAGAAGGAAATAGAAAGAGAATACGAATTCATCTTATTCCTTCAATGATAAATTACGAAGATATATATACATAAATATTTCTATAATGAGATATTTAATAAGGAAAGATCTCTAAGGAAAGATGCTTAAAACTATGCTAGCTAAATAGGAATATAATATATACAATTTTGACTTTCCATAACACCTGACTTTTCATAACACTCCCCCTCAAGTTGGAGCATAGATATTAATCATGTCCAACTTGTTACAAATATATTCAATCCGAGCCCCATTCAAAGCTTTTGTGAAAATATCTCCCAACTGGTCTCCGCCTCGATATACCCCGTTGAAATGATCTTCTCGTTGTATCTTTTCACGAATAAAGTGACAATCAATCTCAAAATGTTTGGTTCGCTCATGAAATACAGGATTAGAGGCAATATGGAGATCAGCTTGATTATCACACCATAATTTAATAGGTTGTGGATTCTTAAGACCAACCTCATCCAATAATTGTTGTATCCACATTACTTCACACACAGATTGTGCCATAACTCTGTATTCTGATTCAGCACTAGAACGGGAGACAACACTCTACTTCTTACTTCTCCACGACACCAAGTTACCTCCAACAAAAACACAATAACCTGCAGTCGATCTCCTATCAACGTTTGAACTCGCCCAATCAGATCCGAAAAGCATTCAATACTTGAATGTCCATGGTTCTTGTACACGATACCACGTCCTAGAGCTCCCTTTAGATAGCACAAAATTTGTCCCAAAGCTTCCCAATGAGTAATAGTCGGGGAAGGCATAAACTGACTGTCACGCCCCGCTACCCGCCCTTTGGTCGGGTTCGGGCCACGTCAACAGAAGCCGAACGGATAGAACCTCCCCTATCCGCCCAAGGCTCTAGCAACAAGTATAATTAAGCAAACAAGCAAAGATATTTGCAATTATACAAGGCTTGCACGAGGACAAGCAACAACGGAAGCGAAAGCTCTAAACTAAAATATATAACCATACATGATATTTGATTACATTTTAACCAAATACAAGTAAACTAAAACTATTACATTTTTTTTCTTTTAATCATCATATCTTTTTACATTTAATCATTCCATCAAAAATACATGATATGTTTTCAACTTAACATTTATAGATCAACAAAATAAAGTTGATACATGTACAAAAGGAATGACTAAAAGTAATACTCTGGTGGCCACTAGCTATGGCGCTAAACCCTTGCCACAGTCCTCTGTCGCCCCGCTCGCGCTCGGACCTGTAGGGTTAGTGGTGTGAGAACTACAACGAAGTTCTCAGTGGGCTCGGTAACCGACCCCGCTGACTTACTCACTAGGTCTATTCAGGCATAAGTATTTCAAAGGAAAGAAAATGTAGCCAAACTAAATGCTAATATTATGCCTACAAGAAAGCTGTCAGTGGATATAATTCAACTGTCAGTGTTTTGTTGCAGGACTGGACACTTGTCTGACAGTATAAACAAGTAGATCATCTGCCTCCCCATCACTTTCATAAGTAGACGAGAGGAAAGAATGAAGTAGATTCAAAAAATGTAACATTGGCAGACACCTATGTTGCACAGATACGGATACGGGGATACGGATACGACACGATACGGATACGGTGATACGGCAATTTCTAAAACTGTTAGGATACGATACGTGGAATATACTTGAATAAAATATTATTATTCTAAATATATTTAAATATATGTTGATTATATGTAATGATATATTGAGAAAAATCAGGATATATGGACTATATTAAGGAATATATTCTAATATGCATTAACTTGTATAATTGTTCTATATGTTCATAAAAAAATCTATCATATAAAATACTAATTCAAAAAGTATTAAGCTAACTATCATCCAACTTGATCAAATGATAACAATAGATATGTAGTCGCACAAATTAGATAATTAGCCATTCAATATATATGTCTATTTTGTTAGTTCTATTATTAAAATAGTAATAAAAAAATATGCTAATAATTTAATAGATAAGGAAAAAAAAATCATATATTTTATAGCTTTTGTTGCTTAATGCTAGGTTTACAAATTAGATAAGGAGAGTAAATATTGTATGAAGATAGAACGAGAATGAGCACCTTTTACTATTTAAGAGCAAAAAGATAGATGAAATGACAAATTAAACAGAGATTGGTGTTTTTCTCACTCTTTTCCTTCTTTCCAATAGGTTTGGACGTGAGCTTTTAAAAAAAATTTAAGTTTCGATTATTTTAGACTAAAAAAGAACTTGGCCGTATCCCCCCCGTGTCCTCCCGTATCCCTCACGTATCCGAGCCGTATTCGATATTTTTTTATTTTTTAAAAATGTTGGATACTTTATTCCCGTATCGGACACGTATCGGCGCGCAGACGGTATCCGATACGTATCCGATACGGATACGGCATGAAATTTGAAGTATCCGTGCTTCATAGGCAGACACAATATATCGATCGAGAGTAGGAGAGAAGTACCGATACCCTTTTTGCAGGCGAGAGTATCCAAGGAAGACGCACTTAAGAGACTTTGGATCCAATTTAGTTACCTGTGGACAAACATCTCGCACAAAACACGTACTACCAAAGAGACGATGTTCAATAGGAAATAAAGATTTAGATGGAAACAAAACAGTATAAGGAATATCACCATCCAAGACGAAGGCATGCGATTAATTAGAAAACAAGCTGTGGAAATTGCATCAGTCCAAAATTGTTTAGGAACTTTCATTTGAAAAAGAAAAGCACGACCTACCTCAAGGAGATGCCGATTTTTTCTTTCAGCAACCCCATTTTGGGATGGAGTGTCAACACATGAGGATTGATGAAGGATGCCATTCTTTGTTATATAACTGTGAATTTTTTTTTGAAAAGTATTCTTTGGCATTGTCACTTCGCAATATACGCACAAAAGCATTAAATTGTGTTTTGATTTCAGCACAAAAAGCAAAAAAAATTGAGAATAGTTCCGAACGATTTTTCATTAAATAGAACCAAGTAACACGAGAATAATCATCAACAAAGGTAACGAAATACTTAAACCCTGGTTTTGAAATAGTAGGACACGGACCCAAACATCAGAATGAACTAACTCAAAAGGGGACAACGCTCGTTTATTGACTTTAGACACAAAAGGTAAACGATGATGCTTAGCAAACTGATATGACTCACACTCTAGACTGGACACAGGCTGAAATTGCGGAAACAATTTCTTCAAGGTGGATAACGAAGGATGTTCCAACCGACAATGGACTTCAAAAGAAGTTAAATTACTGGAGCAAGCAAGAGACCTCGGCACCTGGTTGTCAAGGATACAGAGACCTCCAAACTCGTGTCCTCTACCAATAATCTACTTCGTCGTAAAATTCTGAAACAAACAATGATCGAAAAAAATTGAGACAACAATTTAAATCTCGGGTGAGTTCTCGAGATAGTAAATTGAAAGAAAACGGGGTAAACATAAAACAAGATGACAAAAAAATTGATGATGTTGGGTTTGCAATGCCAGAACCCATGACACAAGAGGTAGATCCATCAGCTAAAGTAACTGTAGAAGATGTTATATGAGACTGAAAGACAGATAAAAGGCTAGAGTTACCTGTCATATGGTCTGTGGCACCAGAATCAATGACCCATTTGGAATGGGAAGACACAAGGCATGATGTGGATTACCTTACTCAGCGAGTGCAGTGACAGGGGAACTGGTGGACTTTAAGGATGACTGATATTGGGAGAACTGTGCAAATTCTTCAGCAGACACCAAAACAGTTTTCTCTGAGGATGGGGTTGTATACTCCCCCCGGCTGCCATGTTGTCCATCTGAGATCGTTGGTTCTTATTTTGAAGTTTCAAACATGTGCATTATGTATGACCCTGCAATGGGTTCCGAAACTTTACTATGTCAAGTACATTTTTACATATTATTAATAAAAAAATAGATTTTTCTTTCCCCTCAATCATAAGGTTCTAATTGTATATGAGACATGATAGGTTCTACATAGGTGGTCGTCGTTAGTGCATGGAATATCGTGGGTTTCTCACGTGAGGTTGAGAGTTCCGCACTTGAGGTTGAGGGTTGCGCACGTGAAGTCGAGGGTTGTGTATGTGAGGTCGAGGGTTGCGCGTGTGGAGACTTTGTCTGCAGTATTTATAATTTAGTGTTAGGGAAAACTTCAAAAATCCCCCATTGTGGTTTCACACTTTTTCATTTTAGTACCCCGTGGTTTAAAGTATTAAACTATCAAGTTGGTACCATGTGGTTTCTCACTTTATCACTTTAGTACCATGTGGTTTAAAGTGTATCAAATTAGTACCCTGTGGTTTTGCACTTTATCGCTTTAGTACCTATGGTTTTAATTTTGTATCAAGTTAGTACCCTGTGGTTTTTACCACAGGGTACTAAAGTGATAAAGTGTGAAACCACAGGGTACTAAAGCGATAAAGTGCAAAACCAGACTAATTTGATACACTTTAAACCACAGGGTACTAAAGTGATAAAGTGAGAAACCACATGGTACTAGAAACATTTTAAACCATAGGGTACTTAAGTGACAAAAAGTGAAACCACAAGGGGGGTTTTTGAAGTTTTCCCTTAGTATTATCAAAATATTTAATAATTAAAGAAAACATTCACCAAAATCTAAAGATTTCACTTGTCATCCGACGCTTTGTATCGTTATCAACTTCGCGGTCACCAATTAGATTATTTAAAAAATCCACATCAATATCATTATGAGCAGTCTTGTGTAATAGCCTTGCGATTGATATTGTGTCTCTGGCGGATATAAATCTTTTTCGATGTATACCGATATATATCTATTATATTCAAACAATGTAATCATTCCCTCCAATGATTCATCATCTATTATTTCGTGAGCTATATATTCATTCGCTCCCGTAGGGTGTCGAATTGTGAATTTGAGACGAAATTCTTCTCTACTACAATTTGCTAAACGATACATTCTCGTCTCAAAATTAGTAAAAGTCGTGTCTGAACGAATCCCGATCAATTTCTTTCGACCGACATATTGGGGATTATTTCCATCCGTAACTAATTGTCCATCCTAATGAACACTTAGAGACATCCGACGACTAGCCATTTTAACTATACGGAAAAAACTTTCAAATCTCCTCTCAAAACATTTAGTGAATATAATACAAAAAAATAATAAATGAAAAAGGAAAGGAACCACATGGAGGCTTCCCTACCCCTTTAAAAAATCCAACAAAGATTTTTGAGAAAGTTTGTTGGATTTTTCGCCAATTGATTGCTGAACAGAAGAAAAACTTTTTAACATTTTAAGTTTCAATTCATTGGGAGTTTTAACAGGAAGAGCTTATATTTACCAAAAAGTTGCATCGAATAGGATTACTACTACTTCCAACAGAAGAAAAAGAGTTGGCATATAAATTAAGGCCTTGTTTGGTATCGTTTTACCATAATGTCTGATTAAACATGAAGCAAAATCTCAAGTCTTTTACTATGATTCAAATCGTCATTATCAGGATAAAATATCAGCTTATCTAGGTTTTATCTATTTTCCAACTAGACCCTTCCAATGTGTTCAACTCGTACTCGATGGCTAATGGCTTAACGGTTGGCATCTAAGGTTCTAACTATAAACCTAGTTTTTTACAATTTTAACCTGTTGCTACAATGCCAACAATGGTGTGTTCACAATGCCAACATTGCTAATAAACAACAAATGAAATAGAAGAAGAGTCCAGAAGCTACCTGAATGTCAGTGAGGGCGAGGTCGGCGCACATCGACGACGAAAAACACGATCACAGTCCAGGAGCTACCTGCAATGTGGGCTGCTGAGGGAGGTGGTGGGGTTGGCAGGGGCGGCTGCGGGGGCGACAGTAGCAGGGATGGTGGTGACCGGCGAGCGCTCCGGGAGAAGGAGGGGTAGAGAGAGAGAGAGAGAGAGAGCGGAAGTGCGTGAGAGA
The DNA here is from genome assembly GCA_025177825.1 of Aechmea fasciata. Classification (NCBI taxonomy): domain Eukaryota; kingdom Viridiplantae; phylum Streptophyta; class Magnoliopsida; order Poales; family Bromeliaceae; genus Aechmea; species Aechmea fasciata. The sequence continues at coordinate 5,600,579 of CM045936.1, forward strand.
GAGGGAGAGGCATCGGGTACGGTATACCTAACGAAGGCGGTGAACGGTTTACTGCCTTCCATAACGCGGTGAACGGTTCATCGCTTTTAGAAAGTAGTGACCCGTTCACCGTCTTCGCAAGACACATTCTCCGTTTTCCTCTCAGAACTTAGAAAATTTTGGAGGTCAAGGTTGGGGGGGGGGGTACACTAAAGACGGTGAACCATTCATCATCTTCGAAACTCATATTACAAGGACGGTGAGTCGTTCACCGTCTTTTGATGAAATGTCCACCTAACTTTTATGTGGTGAAAAGACGGTTATTTTGTAACAACCAGTTATTTTGAAAAGACGGTTAAATTTGAAAGGGTTATTTCGCAAATTACAAGATTCTAGAGGGTTATTTTGTAAAAACCTCCAATCATGGGACATAGCAAATAAGATCCATATTATTAGTTATTTCCTACAAAATTTTGCCCATTGGGGAAAAAAGTGCAGATATTCAATGCCCTCTTCGTCTTATAAAATGTAATGGTGCATGGCATGACGCAGGCATTTGAACAAGGTTAAGATTTGAGAAGAACACGAAAATTTTGAACCTCTCTTAATACATATTTCAGTGGTATACATGTGGTATAAATGTGAAAACCATGTGGTTTGCTTTTGTCTTAACAATCCACATAAGTTCCATGTTATTTCTCTTATGTTAGGTTTGTTATCACTAGAAAATATGTTCTTGTGTTTATATGCTCTTCAGTAATGACAGTTGATTCGTAATCGTTGAAGTTCTTTTAGAGGTGTTTACTTCAATCCTTCAATGAGATTGAGGTTCAACTTTGCATCAATTATCTTGTTATCTTTTCTAGACATAAGTGTTAATATTCGTACAGAATCTTCGTTTTATATGTTTCTTTATGTTAATGTGAGCAATGGAGGTTTCCTGTGGTTTGAAGTGCTACCATTGTTGTTTGTGCATGGTCGATACACTAAACGTATCTCTAATAAAAGTTAGGATTGCTTCATCTTTTACTGGTGTATGTAGCTGTCTTACATATACTAAATGCTTTTTCTATAGACGGTTGAAGGACAAAAGCGTAAAGTTGAAGAAACTATGCAACAGCTCAACCAAAGAAGGTTTGTTTTTTTTTTTTTTTTAAGAATTCCTCTCCCAAAATTCAGAGAGTAGGTTGATAAAAACTTTTCTTCCAAATGTAGTTCTATTGACAGTTTAAATGTTTATATCAGGGAACTGATTAGCAAGTACAGAAGCTGCATTGAAGAGCTTGTTAAATCTGATAATATAAGATAAAGAGTCTTTCTGACAACTTGTAGCTTAATGCTGAGAGCGGATGTAGTTGTATCCTTGTGAAAATAGTGTATAAAAACTGAAAGTTGTTTCGCTCGAGTCTTGAAAGGCGAAGGAACCTTTGGTTAGTTCAGGTTTACCTGTTGCTATATGTAAGGTCAGCTAGGAATCTGCCAAAAAACCCCCTGAAGAGAAATTAGGAGAGAACATTGGTGTTTGGAGCCTAATATTTTTCTTTGAAGTAAATGTTATTTATTACAGTTAGGTTTTATTGTTTTTAGTACAGGCCTAGAAATTATGGACTTGCTCGACAATTGAATTGCTTGATTTGCCATGTAAGTGATTATTTTTGGGATGCTCGTATTGCAATTTTTGTGTGCAGAGTCTCTTTGCACGCCGGAAGTGGCTGCTTATCGTCCCTAGTGCAAGTGACGGGGGATTTAATGGTTTGTATCTGAGATCTCAAGTTCGAAGTTTAGTTGTTTTATATAAGCTTATTTTTTAAAAAAGGAACGAAGCGGATATCATGCTATCTTTATCTCTCTCAGAAAAAAAAAAAAGGTTGGTTGCTTATAGATTGTATCTAATTAACTGTGGAGCCGCAAACATATGGGTTGCTGCAACCTGCGAGCTCACTTGCAGCTGCTAGTTTTGATTTTGTCTCTGCATTGTATTCGGAACTTGTACAGAAGTTTTATTCGAACTCTAACAGTTTAGCATAATATAGTATTTCGTTGTTAATCACATCTTTGAATGGCCAAAGCTCTTTAAAGCACCTTCCAATGTTACAACATGATTAGAGAGCTTAAAATGCTTTTGAATTATTTGATTTCTTTGTGTGCGTTTGTGCACTGCAATTCCTTAGCCGTAGCACCGCACTGAAGTGCGCCATGGTTGCAAGGCGAGCTATTTCCTTTTATATCCATTCAAACGTTACTGTAAGCCTGGTTTGACCTGAACTGTAGCTCATAAAATCTTAAAAAAAGAAGATTGAGCAAAACTTTGAGCAGAAAGAAACAAATCAGATTATATGAATGCCATATTTACATAGAGTGAAAGACAGTGTAAAAGGATATTGAAAATATCATTTAGGGCGCGTTTGGTTCGCACTATAAAAAATTACTAGGAGTAAAAAAATATTCGAGAATCTTATTTTTATTCATCCTATTATTAAGAATGTAGTATTGCGATGTTTGGTTCGTACAATCATATTATTTAGCATTGTTATTTAAGATCATAAAAAATATACAATTAATTAATTTATTTTTTTAATTAATTTTAAATAATACTATAAAAAATTTTAACATTTTTTTTTAAAAAAGAGAATATAGATTAGAAAAAGAGAGCAGAGAAATAGAGTCGAGGTCAGAGAGAATGAGAGGGTTGAGATTTTAGAAAAAGAGAGAAAGAAATAGCTCAGTTTAGAGAGAGAAAAAGAGTTTTTTTTTTTTTAGAGTGATATGTAACACGCTATCTGTTTTGTTTATTTCATTTAGAAATAAACTTAGCTAGAAATGTGAATCAACTAGGATTCGAACTTGGGTCTCGGATACCAACCACCAAGTCCTTTGCCACTTGCTCTAGAGACGGTCGGTGAGAGAGAAAAAGCGTTGAAGTTTAGAGAGAAAAAGATAAGTTTAGAGAGAGATATGAGGTTAGTGTAAAGAAAAATAATACCAACTAGCCGGCTGGTAGGAAGAAAGAAATAGATTAGACATTATAATTACTCCAATCCATTAATATAAGGATACCCACATCCCTCAAAGGAATGAGATTAGTAGTTTGGGGTGCATCTCATTCCCAAATAAATTTAATATTACCAACTAGATTACCTAATGTGTTTAGCCAAACACCGTCATAGTTTTTTATTCCTATTAGATTACTAGGAATCTTAAAAAGATAGCGCGAACCAAACGCATTCTTATATCTTTTTGTTATCTATAAATTAGATATCCATCTATTATTTGATTTTCTTATATTTTGCATGTGCATCATGGGAATTACAATATTTTTAAGCAGTTTTCGATAATGGAGCTTCCGAACCGATAATCGACTCTGTTAAACTTGATCTAACGTGTTTAAAGTATCCAAAAAATAAATTTTACGATTTTTTGATATTATTTACCTAGTGAACGAAGCGTTCAAAATTAACAATTTTTAATGGTTGATATATATCGCTTGTAAGTTTACGGTGTAGAAATATTCAAATCAGATGAATATTTTTGATAGAAAATTTTTTATATTATTTGCTACAAGATCAATATCTCTGATTGAAAATTTTAGTGTTATATTACAACTTTTTGTGATATTTTTATTTTCAGCCGTTAATTTTGAACCATTTCGATTGCTAGGTAAATGAAGTCGAAAAACCGCATAGTTTATTTTCTAGATACCTCAAATATGTTAGATCAAGTCTAACGAGCCGTCGATTTGGAAGCTCCAACATCGAAAATGGCTTCGAAGTTTAGAGGCATCCGTGCTCCTACTAGCATACAAGACCTATGCTATATATATATATAGAGAGTTGAGCTAGAATACTCTCAAAAGCACCAAGAGAGTGGTGCTTTTGACTTTTTAGCCATTGGATAGAGAGATGTAGGGTTGAGATGATGGTGGTAGGTGGTGGTAGGTGGAATAGTGTTTGAGGTTAGTAGCAATCAAAGAGTAGATCATCCAAAGGTTAGTAGCAATCAAAGAAGAGATCCAAGGGTAATCTTATATATATATATATATATATATATATATATATATATATATATATATATATATATATATATATATATATATATATATAGAGAGAGAGAGAGAGAGAGAGAGAGAGAGAGTCCTATCTATGCTATCAATAGTATGAAGCACTCGGTGCTACCCGTTTTCCACCGTTAGATCCACCCCTTTGATGATTTTTACCCGTTAGATCATACTATTCAACCAACCACTCACTTAACCCTAGCCCACGTCATCCAAACCGCACATCTCTAAATCCAATGGCTAAAAACTTGGTAGCACCAATAACTTGGTGCTATTAATAGCATAGTAGCCTAGTTATATATATATATATATATATATATATATATATATATATATATATATATATATATATATATATATATATATATATATATATATATATATATATATATATAGTTGAGCTAGAATACTCGATAGTAAACGGAGCGTTTTACTATCGAGTTGTTTTCGATATATATATAGTCCCACTACTATACTCTTATGAGTACGATCGCCCTCGTACGCATAAGTTGTTTTCGATGATAGAGCTTTTGAATCGATGATCCACACCGTTAAACGTTATGTAGAGCATTTAAAACATTTAGAAATCAAATTTTATAATTTTTCGACATCATTTACTTTACGATCAAAAGGTAATAAAATTGACAATTTTTAACGGTCGGTATGAGATATTTGCTAGTTTAACGGTGTAAAAGAATCGAAATCAGTTGAATTTTTGATAGAAAATTTTATTCACTACATAGATAAAAATCAATAACTCTGATCTTAATTAAATTGAAAGATCCGCTCATCTATTTTTAAGACGTCGTTCGATTTTGACTGTTCATTTTATACCCGCTTGATGATCTTTTTTATGATTTTGAAAAATTACGAAATTTATTTTCTGAAAGTTTCAAATATTCTAGATTATATTTAATGGAGTGGATCGTCGATTAGCTTCATCATTGAAAACAACTTATCATTACAAAGTGCTCTATAAGATATATATATATATATATATATATATATATATATATATATATATATAGTAGGTCTTGTGTGCTATTAGAAGCACGGAGCCCTCCTCTCCCGCTCCTAAGCGAATGATGGGCTTTCGATGGAGAAGCGATCGAACAGATTGCTCCGTTCCTCTAAGCGTATTTGAAGTTTCTAGAAAATAATTTTGGCAATTTTTCGATATCATTTACCTAGCAATCGAAAGGATTCAAAATCAATAATTTTTAACTGAAAATAAAAATCCTATAAAAAGTGGTGATATAGCACTAAAATTTTCGATCAGAAATATTGATCTTATTGTAGATAGTATAAAGAATTTTCTATCAAAATTTCATCCGATTTGAATACTTCTACACCGTTAAACTTGAAAACGGCAAATATCAACCGTTAAAAATTATAGATTTTGAATCCTTTTGATCACTAGGTAAATGATATCAAAAAATCATAAAAATTATTTTCTAGAAACTTCAAATATGCTAGATCAAGTCCAACGGAGTTATGTCGATTCGAAGCTCCATCATCGAAACGGCTTAGGAGCACGGAGGGCTCCGTGCTCCTAATAGCACACAAGACCTACTCTATATATATATATATATATATATATATATATGCCGGCGCTATTATACTCTTATGAGTATAGAGCACTTTATACTGATAAGTTGTTTTCAATGATGAAGCTTCCGAATCGACGATCCACTCCATTAAATATAATCTAGAATATTTGAAACTTTCAGAAAATAAATTTCGTAATTTTTCAAAATCATAAAAAAGATCATCAAGCCGGTATAAAATGTAGGGTAATGCTTATACTTGGCGTGTGATGCTTATACTTGGCGGCGGAGGATTAGACCGACTCTACTGTAGGGTGCATGACGGATGATATGGATCGACTTTTGAGGATTATTGTTTGGGGCCTATTTTTCGAACAATGGTGCATGAGTACACTAGAAAGTTCATTTGGTTGCTGAAGTATGTACCATTCGTCATGACGGATAAGGACTGTAGTCGGGGCAGAGTCCCGAGAGGAAGCGCCCGAGAGGAAGCGCCCGACAGGCAAGCCTCAGACCCTTCTGATTCCAAAGAGAAATAGGACCAGATCATGTTGGATTTTATTGTCGAATTACTTCAAGCTCAAGATAGATTTGACACAGTGTAGATGATAGTAGACAGACTGATCAAGTCTGCTTATTTTCTACCGGTGTAGATGACATGGTCCTGGGATTGACTCGCACAGTTGTTTTTGGATGAGGTAGTGAGGTTACATGGAGTATGTACCTTGATAGTATTAGATCAAGACTTGAGATTGTTCTCACATTTCTGCAGGAGCTTACAGACAGTCTTGGGTACTCAGTTGCACTTTAGTACAACTTTCACCCACAGTGTCAGGCCCCGAGACCGCTACCAATTTGGTCCAGTTCGGGCGCGCCGAATAGGCGCCTAACGGACAGCACCTCCCCTGTCCGTCCAAAGCTCGACAATCAAGTCATGTACATAGAATTTGCCGAGGAAATAATTCAATTATATACATAACGAGAAACGAAGCACCAAAAGTGCTAACAAGTAAGAGCAAGATACAAATATGCCAATATTAGCTTTTGGGAGTTGTATATGTACAGTTTGTTTCGGTTATATATTGTAGTTATTTCCAGCTCTGTTACTCTTTCCTATTGTTGCTCCTTATTCTTTGAGCAGATTTTTGTTGCTTTTGTGCATGTAATTTTTCGTATATGCGACGGATCTATTGGCGAGTCCGGGTTCCAGCATAATTTGAACATGACATTTTGGATATGGAAATTCTAAGTCACTATAATAGAATTAGGTTATAGGAACACATTTGTGGGACATTTTTGTATAAGTGTCTCATTTATACCAAAACTTTTTTAAAAAAATCTACTAAGGCCTAAATATAAAGCCCAATCCAATAAAAAATAAAAAGTTTCTCTACTTAACCAACTCCATCTAGCCCACTCGTTCCGATTACAAATAGAAAAGGAAAAAAAAATAATAATTGATCACCATCTCCCCTTCTCCTCCCCTGCCGCTGCAGCCAATAAACACCACATGTCCCTCCACCACAGGAGGAGTGGGTGCCGAACGTCAAGGCGGCCCCACATATAGCAACTCCGCATATAGCAATACTTTTAAAAAGTATAAGTAATTTAGCTAGTAGTATTTTTTTTTGACCTATATTGATATTTAAAAATATCGGTATACACCATTTTTATTGTAGTGAGTATTAATTATCTATAATTTCCTACCTTGCTTTCTTTTCGGTTGGGGATCATTCTGAAATCCTAGGTGTCAAAAAGCTCTTATGGGATATGAAAATCTTGAGTATTAAAAAGCTTTATCTATAATTTTTTACCTTTCCCCCTTTTGAGATATGGGAATCCTGAGTATTAGAAAGCTTTATTTATAACAATTTTTTTTCCCTTCAGTTATTAAAGAAATCATAAGATTTGTTAACTTCATCTCCAACGTAAAATTTCAAGTAGTGTACGTCCCAACTATGGAGGCTAAACGTATTGGCTTTTTCGCTGTGTTGCTTATTCTGCTGCTCCTACTTGCTATTTGTAAATCTCTCTTTTCTCTCTCTCTTTCATGCAAAATCATGAGCCACACTACAACAAATTAGGTTATAGGGATACATGTTTAGAACACTTTTGAGTAAGTGTCCCATTTATGTTAAAACTTAAAAAAAATCTACTAATGCCTGAATATAAAGCTCAATCCAATTAAAAATAAAATATTATTTTACTCAACTATTATCAAATTTAGCGCGATTATTACAAAAAAAAATAAATAAATAAATAAATAAATTACCATCTACTCTTCTCTCTTTACTTAATCCACTGAAATTCTAGACGAAGAGCCTTTCCTGTCGTTCTCTTACGCCACTACAGCCAACGAGATAGAGTTTCGGCAGTTGCTAAATGCCTAGCGACCCCACATTTTTTTAGGTTATAGCGACACTCTTTAACTGTCACTATATACCTAGCGACCCCACATATAGCAACACTTTCTAAAAGTGTCGGTAATTTTAGCTAGCAGCACTTTTTTGACATGCAGCTACACTTAAAAGTATTGCTGTAGACCATTTTTGTTGTTTACGTAGTCAATATATAAAAAAACAATAAGCAATAACATCTTAATTTATATGGAATGCCACACTTGGATTTTTCAGCCAACGGCCGCGGCGCCGAAGGGAAGATTTGCAAAAGCTTGTGCAAGAGGTGTACAGGCCACTGCTCTAAAAGCACGTGTAAGCCCTCGTGCATCGGCGAGGGGTTTGAGAGTGGTGGGTGTTGGACGTTCAAAAGAGGGCATCATCGTTGCGTCTGTGGCAAACGTTGCTAATCGGAGAAATAACTACTAAATGGCGTCATCTGGTACTGCACCCCTATCCTTAATTAGAAGATCGAGCATATATATATATATATATATATAGGCCAACAGTTGTAATGGCTTGTGGGTGTTGTTAATGTTATGAGGATGATTTGAATAAGCAGAATGCTGGATCTTAGTCTGTTTGTTTCACCGAAACTAAACTTAAAATTGTAGCGGAGTTGAGATAATGTGACACTCCAATAGTCCCACATCGGATGAGAATAGAATTGCCATTGGGTTTATAAGAAACTTAGACCATAGTAATAATAACTGGGCTTAAGCATTTTGGGCCGGTGGTTGGGCCCAACGAGTTATTGTTGCTAGTGGCGGGTTAGGTCGTTACATTTGGTATCGAGGCCGGTTCACAAGCTGGACATGTATGACGAGTCTCGGCTGAACCAGGGTCTGGATGACGGGCTAGCGAGACGAGTCTCACATCGCCCGGTGATCTTGGGCTGTGTGTGTGATTGGACTGACGAGGACGTTAGGGCCTTAACCCCAATAGTCCCAGCACATCGGATGGGAATGTGGTTGTCATTGGGTTTATAAGAAACTTAGACACTAGTAATAATAACTGGGCTTAAGTATTTTGGGCCGGTGGTTGGGTCGAACGATTGTTTGTTTGGCAGGAAGTGAATGATATAAAACTTTAATTTATATATAAATAATAAATTATAATATAATAAATAAAAATAATATAATTATATTGCCAATTTGCATAAAAAAATTTGCAAGTTTTGAATTTTTGTAAAAGTTGACGGTCTTTTTGAATTTTATAAATTCTGTCGGGATTGTTAATAAAGTGACCAAAATATCATTATTCTTCTTTATTTCTCTCTTTTTTTTTACGTCCATCTTTTTCTGTATGGTTCGTTTTCTTCCTCGCTTTCTTGGATTTTTTATGTTTGTCTTTTTTTCCTCTTCGAACCGCATCGCCTCCTCTACTAACTCTATAGCCTCCAGTGATAGTAATGAGGACGGCGCCGCCTTCTTTTCCTCCGCCTCTACCGGTGTTGGCACCGGAGGAGAAGGGCGGAGTGAACGAAGGCAATGAGGTCGTGGCGAGGCGGTGCTTGCTATCGCTATGAGGACGAAGATGTGTCCGCGCTTCTCGAAGAAGCGAAAAAAATTCAGAGGATAAAAAAAAAGAATAAAAAATAAAAAAATTTTTTTTTTTTTGAAAGATCATTATGTATCATCATTCCTATAAGAAAGGATATAGAGAAGAAATAAGAAGAAAATGAAATAAAGAAAAAGAATGAAGAAAAGGAAGTTCCACTGTTTAAGGCGAAAGTTGCATTACTTGAAATAATAAGTTTGCATTGTTTGAGATAAAATTGTATATTATTATTTGAGGCTAAATTAATTGCACTATGATAAAAGAGAAGTTTCACTGTTTTGAAACTAAATTGCAGCATTCGAGACTAAATTGTATTATTTAAGACAAAAAAAGAAATAAGAAAACGAAGTTGCACTGTTTGAGAATATGTTGCACCGTTTAAGAGAAAATACAACATTTAGAATAAGCTTGCTCTATATTATTTAAGACAAAGAAAGAAATTAATATATAAGAAGACGAAGTTGCAGTGTTTGAGAATATGTTGCACTTATTAAGAGAAAATAAAATATTTAGAATAATTTTGCTCTAAATCCCTCGCCCCTTCACTCTCTCTCTCGAGCCCTGGAGGCTTCAACATTAATGGCAACCCCTTGCATTGCCATCCTTGTGTCGACGCTCGGGCTCCTCGCAGCAGCTCTCGCATTCCTTGCCCCAGCTGGCGAGGACGTCGCCGGGGCAGCAGCAGTTCTCGGCGGCAAGGGCGGAGGGGGATCTGCATCTCCCAAAATCCCTCCTTTTTTCTCCTTGTTGGTTTCTTCAAGTCTCACATGCATGCATATGCTTCTCTCTCAATTAATGTTCTTAATTCACGTATCTTTTCCTATGGGAACTCCTATATGGTTACATAATCAATCCCTCACTTCGATGCTCAATATATATATCCTTCTCTGTGGTCTTCCTCTGTTGGTACTATGTTTTCTCTTAAACTAATTCCCCAATCCGTCCTCTCTATTATATATATATAGAGATGAGCTAGAATATACCAAAAAGTACCAATTAATTGGTGCTTTTAAGTTTCTAATCTTCGAATCTACCATTTGACAATTAATATATAGCCTTTGAATCAAACACTATTCTACCTACCACTACTACCTACCACCATCATCCTAGTCCTACATCATCTCTATCTAAGGGCTACAAACCCTATATCCACTAAGAGATTAGTGCCTTTAAAAGTATTTTTGCTCAATTATATTTATATATATATATATATATATATATATATATATATAGGCTATATACTATCGGTAGCACGGAGGCTATCTCAATGATGCGGCTTTTAAATCGACGATGGGCTCCGTTAGACTTTGAAAACTAAATTTCATATATATATATATATATATATATATATATATATATATATATATATATATATATATATATATATATAATTAGGAATACTATTAATAGTAAAACACACTTTTTGCAATTAAGTTTTTAACCTTGGATGAAAAATTGTGGGGTTAGGATGATATTAGTCGATTAGAGTTGAGTGGTCCCCTAGGGTTGAGTGGTCCCCATTGGATTATAGTATTTAGTCCAATGGTTAGAAATGATGAAAGAGTTGATCCAAAGGCTAAAAAACTGGTAGCAACAATGGGATTTTGCTACTAACAGTAGCCCAGTCCAACTGGGGTACTATCGATAGCACCAAGAATTTGGTGCTATCGAATTTTTCACCGTTAGATTTAACCCTTTGATTATTTTTACCCGTTAGATTATACTATTCAACCAACCACTTACTCAACCCTAGGGGGCCGACATCATCCTAACCATCCATTTCTCAATCGAATGGCTAAAAAATCAATAGCGCCAAGCTATTAGTGCTATTAATAGTATTCCACTAGTTATATATATATATATATATATATATATATATATATATATATATATATAGTATGGCTATGGTGCTTGTAAAAGCATAAATCACTTGGTGCTTGTAAATTTTTCACTGTTAGATCTACGTCTTTGATCATTTTTACCCGTTAGATCATACTATTCAACTAACCACCCATTCAACCCTAGGGGGCCCACATCATTCTAACCGCACATCCCTTAATCCAAGGGCTGAAACTTTACAAGCACCAATGACTTGGTACTTTTGAAAGCATAGGAGCTCAATTCATGTACACTTCACTTATTCATCGAATAGGTAGTAATTACTTACCTAGGTTGAGATGAAAGTCGAGCCTATTCTTCAATTCAAGTGAAGGCACCCACTACTTAGCTCAATCCAGCTCAAAATAAAAGAGCCCTAAAATTCAACTCAACTGAGTCTCAATTCTGCTGCGAATTAACTATAAAAACTGTATTGAAACTATTACTAAACATCCAATTTCAGCAACTTCTCACCTTGTACTCAGTTACAGCTTTAACCCCTACTGTAATTCAGATTAATTAAAGCACTAAATTCAACCTTCGTGAGCTCCCAGAAGTCAGCCGAGAGAGACCCAATAACCTGTCGCAAACCGGCTGCACACTAACACCAAAACAGCCTTAATACTCATATAACCTCACTTAATATAGGTTAATACCTTACTTAATATCAAAAGAGGTAATTACTCCAGCTGAATTACCTTCTTTATGCTTCAAATCTGCTTGACAGGGTCTCAACAATCAACACCAAGTGATCATAGTACTTTCTGCAACTCAGCTGTAAGTAATCATACCAAACTGCATTAAAACCATCTTAGAACAACCCAATCAACTCGATTCTCACCTAAGTTTAATTCAGGGCTAATCCACCACTTCAGCTTGAAGTACAGCGCCCCAATCCAGCTTACGATCATCATTAAATTCAGCTTGAAGTGAATGGTGAATGACCAAACTACTGTGATATAGACCCAAAATCGGTATTATAATACATCACTAATAACTTTATTCCAGCATTAATAGTGAAAAAAAATCACCTTTTCCAAGCTCCAATCTCACTCTTCCTCTAGCTTCAGGTTACAAAACCACATCAAGTCCTGCTTCTAGGACTGCTAGAACTCCCCTCCCTCAAGCTGGGTACCAGGAACTCGAAATCAAATTCAGCTTTACTACTAAGGCATGCATCAAGCTAAAGAATAATTAGTTTAGTTACCTTAGTAAGCCTCTACCCTCAGCTATCTGCTGTGAAGGAGCTGCGAACTCCTTCCCAAAACACCTCCTTCACCATCTACAACAGCTCCCTGACCTCCCAGGGCAGTTAGCACCAAAAGAGGAGAAGAGATTAGACCAAAACCCTTTATTTCACTTAGAGAGAACACAACTTCTAGAGAGAGAAAGTGAGAAAGATGTAGCACTCTTGCTCTGAGTTCCAAGAACCCTCCAGCAACTTCAGAGGTCGTCCCAAGGCTTAAGAAGATAAGATCAATTGCCAAAAGACCAAAAATCCCCTGCTGCCACGCACCTGCTACAGTTGCTGCATTGTGTACCGGTATAGATACACCCCTGTTACCGGTTACACAGTGCAGAATTTCGAAACAAAGAAAGCTACAGCAATGCACTTTCTCGCTTCCAGGGGTCCGATGACTCTCAAACTTATTCCCCAACATCTCTAAACTCTTTAAAAGAACATGTAGGCTAATTCCATTTATCACCCCCGCACTCGAACTTCGCAAATTGCACAAGTTCAGTGTACTACATTTTCCAAAAGTGATTTTTGAATAAGGGTGTGTTTGTTTGGGTGAAAGTGAGGGGAAGTGGAGAGGGAAGTTGTTTACGCCACTTCCGTTGTTTGTTTTGTCGTAATTTTGTTACCGAAACTCGATTTCACCTAAAATAGGGTAATTGACTTTCCCCTTCCACGGGGCGAAGTCAATTCCGGTGAAGTGCAAAGAGGCAAAGAATTTGTTAAATTTGGTTAGGTAATGTGATCAAATTTGGTTAGGTAAGTTTTGATATATATTTTTGTCTAATTTGTATATTTAGAAAATGATGAAAAATAAATTTATTAAATTTTAATAATTTTTTAATTTTAAAATTTTATTTGTTGTATTATTATAATTTATATATGCAAACAAATAATATAATTTTTTAAAATTTTATTTTATAATTATACATATATATAATTATATACATATATAATTATATTAATTTTTATTTATTATAATTTATTATTCACTATATTATACTTTTTACGTCATCTACTTTCTACCAAACAAACAATGTAACTTAGAATCGCACTTCCACAATTAGAAACAAACAGCGAAAGTGAATTAATTTTCACCCCAACTCCACTTCAACCCAAAGTCCACTTCCACTCCAAGTCTACTTACGTCGTAACAAACATACCCTAAGTGATTTTGGTTTGGAGAAGAGATTTTGGTTAAAAAGCGTAGAGTGTTTGACGGAGTTTAGATAAAAGTGATTTTTACATTTGTGATTTTGAAAAAGCTGTTCGACAAATTTTTTTGATGTTTGCATAAATTAATATTTTTATTATATTTTATTTTAAAATCTAAATTTAAATTTGAATTAAAATTAAAATTTTTAAATTTCAAAATTATACAAAATTTAAAATTTGATATTTTAATTTAAAAAATAATTTAAAATTTTAAAATTTTAAAATTTAAAATAATTAAGAAATTTAAAATTTAAAAATATATATAATTATGATTTTTAAAATATAAAATTTTAATATATAAAAATATAAATTAAAATCAAAATTTCAAGCTTTAAATTTTAAAATTTTCAATATTTAAATTAAAGATTATAATTTAAATTTTAAAAATTTTAAATTTTTACATTTAAATTCTAAATTGTTAAAAATCTAAAATGTCAAAATTTAAATTTTATTTTGAAATTTGAAATTTGAAAATTGAAAATCTAAAATTTGCGATTTGAAATTTAAAATTAAAATTTAAAATTTAAAATTTTGAAATCTATTTTTCAAATTTTAAACTTTAAAAGTTTAAATTTAAAAATTTAAAAATTAATATGAAAATTAAAAATTAAATTTAAATTTAAATTTAAATATTGAAATTAAAATTAAAATAAAAATAAAAATTTGAAGTTTAAATATAAAATCAAAATCAGATTTCAAAAAGTAGTTTTTTTCTGCTTCTGATTCTGGAGCCTTCAAAATCAGTTTTCTGATTCTAGAAAGTAGAATCAGATTTTAAAAGTGAGTTGCCAAACACTCTATTCAAAGCGAAAACCACTTTTCAAAAATTTTTAAAAGTTAGACCAAATACCTCCTAAATCTCTTAATTAAAAGGGGTGAATGAATGTTCACCATCTCCCAATGCATTTTAAATTTTTAATAAAAATAGTTTCTCAAAAAAAAAAAAATTTAATAAAAAAAGTAAAAGACTCATTCTTTGAAAAAAAAAAAAAAAAAAAAAATTTCTAATGTTGAGCTGGTAAAAAAAAAAAAAATTTGCCAAATCGTTTTTAGAGTGTTATTTTATGCAATTAGAAAATTTTGTTACAGAATTGTTGAAAAAAAAAAAAAAAAAAAAGCACTTAGTTCACCCGTTGGAGCAGGTTAATTACAAAACTTAAGTACATTTGGTTAGTTTAGTTGGAGGTTTTATTACATAAATGCCATAAGGGGTTGTTTGGTTGCATGCATTTCTAACTGCACTGTATGTAAGAAAGTGAATTTTTGAAATACGAGAGTTGCACTTCGTCCAGAAACGACTACTTGTCGAGTGGGTATGCTTCGGGAAGTCCGAAGGCATTTAAAACCCAAAAAGTGCATTGAAATCGGAGTCCACGAGAGCAAAGTACGAAAATCTGCACTTTTGCATATTTGGCTCTCGGGGACCGGTTCCCGTAAGCTAGTTGCGCAGGGAAAATTCTCTACTCACCAGTATTGCTCTCAGGGATCGGTCCCTCGTGGGGGAGACCGGTCTCCTCGTGAGCAATGGGAAGGTCCCTATGGGGACCGGTCTCCAAAGTGAAGACCGGTTCCTGTACGGGTCCCACGAGAGCAAGCTCTCGGGGACCGGTCTCGAATGGAGGGACCGGTCTCCGAGGGACCGGTCTCTGTGGTGAAGACCAGTTTCCGTACGTGTAAGTTGAGGCTAAAGGGCTGTCCTGCGAGAGACCACTCTCGGGGACCGGTCTCTGAACTCTGGGTGAAAACGCCAGTGAGGGGCTGATAGAACCAAAGTGGAGGGCCCCCATTGCAATTGTTGCATAAGTGAGAGATGAAAGAGGGCTGTGAATCCCTCTCCCTCTCTCATTTCTCTTACACTCTCTCCCTCACCCTCATTTATCTCCCTCTCTCTCTCTAGAAAGAAAAGAACAAGAGAAGGAGAAGGAGAAGAAGGAAAAGAGAAGAAAGAAGGAGAATAAGAAGAAGAAGAAGAAGAAGAAGAAGAAGAAGGGGATCAAGTTAGAGAAAGCTTGGGGCATCTTCCTTTTCCTCTCCTCACCATTGGAGCTAACTTAGAGGTAAGCTTTTGAACCCTAGCTTATAGAACTTAGGGTTTTGAATTTTGATGCTTAGAAATTGGTCAAATGGACCCTTAGTAAGCTTCGAAAGAGATCAATCCATAGTTCTAGGATTTTGATCAAGTGGGTTTGCTAGTGTGCAAACCTAGGGCTCCAAATTGGAGTTTTACTAGATAGAGAGGTTTGATCTCAACTGATGGGTTGTAAACCTAATTATTAGGTGTCTAAACGCGTTGGCGAAGACAGAATCTCGTTTCGTCGAACGGGCTAAAAGATAGGGGCAAAACGAGATTGTTCGGGTGTCGTTACCACCAAGGAGGCCGAGGCTTCGAGCAAGCAAGGGCCGGGGAGTGTTCTTAGGACCTCAACATCTTAGAAAAGCATTAAAAGGTGGGGGGTGCCTTACCGAAGACTTCGAACTCCTTTCTATGTCTTAGAAATAAATAATTTTCATCTCTTGTATGTTGTATTGTAGGATTGCATGTTTAGATGTTTACTTATGCTCCTAAACATAACCTAGTGTACGTGGAATGCTAGGTGAATAGATAGGTGAGGATTGGGCCCGAGCAGTGAATCCTATAGTGCTAAAAGAGATAGATGGATTCGATGTTATTTAGTGGCATAGATCGAGTGGCATATAATGTAAAGAACATGACGAGTGGCATTAATAGAGTGTACTTGACACTAGAGGTCTATGGACATAGGGATAAGTGAAATCCCTAGAAAAATGACTCGTGAATAAAGAACTTAGTAAAGCTAAGCACGTGTAAATGTTGGACGGAATAGATGAGTTCCGAGAGATGTTGGCCCTAGTTATAGGGTATCCTCACGTGGAGAGGATAGATCAAGCTCACGGTCTGTATTTGGGGCGGTATAGCCATCCATGTCGTCGAGTACTCCGGAGTGTCGCACGATCGGGACCACGTGGAGGTCCACAGACGATCCCGGGTTGAGTGCACGTGGACCCACTACAACAAAATATGTTTTAGACGACGCTTGTTAGACGACGCTTTCTTCTAGCGTCTTTAATATTTAGGATTTACCGACACTATGATTAAGCGTCGCCAATAAATATATTTTTATCAAATATTTATTTACATTTTCCGACGCTATATTAAATTGTCGGTATATTTATCCCGACATGTTTATTTAACGACTCTTTACCCGACACTTTTAGAAGCGTCGGGATTATTTTTGCCGACGCTTTAAAGCGTCGCTAATTATGATTTAAAGTGTCTTTAAATGCAAGATTTTTTGTAGTGACCTCCTCCCCAAAAAGGAATTTATATGTGAGGTATAGGCAAACCCAAGGGTTTTGCTACAGATTGGATAAATGGTAAAATAACAATGTCATTTAATACTTGGTTATTGAACATAGAGATAACTTGTTAGCATGATAGTAAACCTTTACTATATGATACATGCATTCATCTTACATGATTATGGGCATAGTAGCATAGATTTTCTACTATCGCATTTACAGTTTTCAGATATCCATATACATATCTAGTTGTTGCTTGTGCCCACTTGGACCTAGTGGGGAGATCGGCGGCCAAGCCCACTGGGAACTATGGAAGATAGTTCTCAACCCACTCTATTTCCATTGCTAGGTACAGGTTTGCCTGGTGAGGACCGCGGCAAGGGCATCGCGCCCGTCCAGTGAGGATCAGGTAGCGTAGTAGCTTTTCTTTTTGCATTAGTACACCTATATATTTGAGAGAGATTTATGTAGGTGAGGATTTGGAGAGTTTTGTATTTTGGATGATCATAGATCCATTTTGAGAAAAAGATGTAAATGTAAATGATTACAAAGTTGTAATAGCTAAGTAGTATACTCTCTTTATTTCACTTGTGTATTACTTGTGGATCACTGGCTCTTAGTAGTTGTTGACACTGTTTGTGCCCTTCGTTGATTGTGTATGTTAGAATTTAGTTTTCCTGGGAGAATTCTTGTACACAATCTGTTGTTGAGCCTTGGGCGGGCGGGAGAGAGGTCTTGTCTATCCCGTCGCTCGGCGCGCGCCAAAAACCCGGTAGCGATTTTCGGGACGGGGGCGTGACACTATAGTTGGAAATGTTTGCATCTATTTGTAAGGACTGAGATTTTGGCCGTGCAATTAGACTCTCTGTTGATGATGTTCCTGTGTGTAATTTAATTACATACGCACTTGTCAAGTTTCAGGAGAAAATGAGCTAAAACGGAGAAGATACGCGATTATTAGTTTTCACTTAAGTGAATAGTAACTTCGGTTTTCCGATTAAGCCATGGAGTAGAATGGGCTTTCGGTGCGTATCGGACTCCGTTCATAGCAGTCCAATAGCTCATTTCGACCGGTTCAGCTATTTTGGAACTACTTGTGCGGACGGATTTTGAGTTTGACGCACGGATTTCGAGAAAATCCAAAAATACATGTTTTATATGTATTTGTGTGTAGTTTCTTTTGTTGGAGGGTTGGAACGGTTTTCGTCGTGAATTCGCGACCGATTGAGATGAACCAAAATGGTAGCTTTGTTGTCTCCGTCATACTGATCGCACTAGTGCGATCCGTTCGCAAATCTGACGGACGGATCTGCGGAGATTGCGTGTTGACCGAGGAGAGGTCGGTGATGGCAAAACGGTATTTTCGCAAAAGTTGCGATATTTTATGTACCGAATCGTGTAAGATCGAACATGTGGGTGTATATGTGCATATTACATGTGTGGTGAGGGACTGAGCAGTAATAATTTGGATTTGGTGGGCCTTTTTGCATTTGTATAATCTATACAATTAGAGCAACTAGGGTTTCATGAAGAAACCGAAGCTCCTGGACCACCCTACCTCTTCCAAGATAACCCTAGCCGTCACGGCAGCCTCTACCTGCCCGTGCGCACGCCCCTGCCGCCGGCGGGCACCCCCGGCCGCCGGAGAAGCAGTTCCGGCCACCCCTCAACTCCTCTCTCCCTCCGCTTGGCCTCCATTTCAGCCGTAGAAATCATGAAGCCTCTAAAAACCCTTGGAAGCTTGCCCTCGGCGAGACACCCTCCTCGGCGCCGTCCCCGCCGGCCGCACGTCGCCGGCACGGCCCGTGCTCTCGGCGGCCAACCCGGACCGCGGGACCGAGCTCGGCGCAACTCGGGGCCGCGCGCCGCCATCAACTACGGCGGCCGCGTCGCCTTCCTCGGCCTCCGACGGCCGTCGCCGCCGCCCGTAGCCCCTCCGGCCGCCGCCTGGGCCGCGCCGCCTGGCTGCCGCTTCGAGCCCAAGGTGGAGGACGTGCGGGCTCGGGATCTCCTGCGCCGTCACCGCCACCTCCCGACGCCGGTCGGCGTGAGCACCGACTCCGCCTAGCGAGCCGCACCCGTCGGCCCGCCGGAGTTACCGCCACCGAAGCTCCCTCGTTGGCCGGAATGGGCCTATGCTCCCCACGGGTTTGGTGGCTAGGGCATTAGTGCCGTCGCCGCTGCCGCCTTCCAGGGCCAGCCAACATGCACCTCGGCTCTCCTGCGCCACCAGTAACCTCCTCTGGCCGACCCGCCGCCGTCCAGCCGCCGGCGACCGTCCTCGGGCTCCACTACTCCGGTAAGCTTTTAAAAAGCTTTCTGCACATGGTTTGGAGGTTCCGGTCACCTTTCTGGTGATCCGAGGGCACCCCGATGAATGCGGAATTGAGCACGATCATCGTTGTTTCGTGCTGAACATCGTTCTCACCTCCGTCGGGGTCAATGGTGCCCTAGTTTGTGTATTAGATGCGATCTTGGTGCTGTGCGCGCTGTTTCACTGAATTTTGCGTCGCTCGTGTGCTTCCCATAGTGGCCGGAATTGCTCCGAAAGGTGAGCATGGCCTCCGGCATGCCGAGACCTGTCAGTGGGTGTCTCTTCTTGGCTGATTGACCTCTGCTTTGTGTAGATGGACCATAAAAGCGCCGAAATCACATAAAATAATGTGATTTCGGGTAATCAGGAGGGCTTTTATGTAATTGTACTTAGTGTGGTTACTGTTAGCAGCGTGTACGGGCAGTGGATAATCTCTGGACTAATTGTCTACGGTCTGATAGCCCTTGCGGAAATCGAAAGTCGATTTCGGTGCGTTTTTCGGCGAAATTCGCCGAAAGAACGCGGTTTTGGGCCTGGATCTGTTCCGGTGTTGTTTGGTTGCTCTGTGAGCTATCGCTAAGCCTTGTTGGCTGGTCACCATCATCACATTGTGGGTTCGGTGATGACGGGTGAGCGACGGTGGGTTCCGGTGTCGAAATTAACACTTTCGGGAACCCGTATTCGTACAATTATCTGGCAATAATTGTGTAGTTGTGTTAGCTTGTGTTTGCTGCCAAGACATCCAAATTGGTGTGTTTTGTGGCAGCGAGTGACTCGTGGTACGAGTTGGTGCATTTCGGGACAGTCCGTGGGTCCCGGCGGAGTCGCGGTGCGATTTTCGGGACTTCCGGCAAGTTACGGTAATTGATTTCGGGAAACCGATCTCCGTGGGATTAGTTTGTGGGAGTGGTTATTAGTGGTGGGTTAGACACTAACCCGATGGACCTTCTTTAGGTCCGGTTGACATTCTTTTGCAGTCAGAAAAAAGACGCGACATCCTTACAGGTGGGTACTTTGATCCGACGTCGGTACAGTGGTGCACGCTCGGTGATGATTTCTTATCCTTACTCTTCTATTGTTAGTATTGCATAGTATATATTGAGCCTTACACCCATGTTATTCCATTATACTCTGGTCGTTGTTTGCATGCTTAGTATCCTGAGTAGGAGTAGAGTAGTTCTATCTATATGCATATCTGTTGACCTGGTTGGTCGGTTCTCGTACTTCGTATCAGTGGCCTTCCTGGTCGGTTGGACTTTGTAGACTTTGGGTCCAGGCAACACATCGACTCTCTCGTCATGTGTTTCGATCTGGTTGATCGAGGTTCGGCGTTGCACGCCCTTATTTTTGGCTTCAGCCTAGGCACCGGTTTTAGCCGGTTTTCGTATTGAGCATATCAGTATGACTTAGTCACAGCACTTGGGGGTATTCACGACACCGGGTGGGTTTGGCCACCGGCCGGAGGTGTACTTATCCGGATAGGTCGTCCTGTGGGGCTGGTGAATTAGGCCGGTGCAGATCAGTGACATGCAGCGCTTGAGGTCTGCGGACCAATATAGCAGGCACCAGATTGGGTACAGTTTTGGTTTGGTTACCTTGAGGCATACTCAGCTTTGCATTCCTTACAGTAGCAGTTTTATTTATTGCTCATTTATCTGTTATAGCTACTGTAGTTTCTTCGTATCAGCATCTGTATTTGTTTACCATATTGTTGTTTACCTCTTCCTGATCCGGTGAGTATTCCTCGCCTTCTTCGACTTGCGGTACCCACTGGGAGGGAAGACATGTTTACATGTTCTCACCCCACCCCCCACCATTTTTCAGGTATCGCGGGCGGTGAGAGTTGAGACGAGACGTGAGATACGTTCGTAGTGGTCGCTAGAGCTTCCGGCCCAGTTTGTTGGTTTAGTTCCTACCCTGTTTACTTTTGTTATTATAGCTTTGTCACTCTATGGTTCAGTTGGTTTATTTTATTCGAATTCGTGTGGTTTTGAATGAAATAAAGAAATTGTGGATTTTTATGAAATAAAAATGATTTTCTACCCCTCGTGGTAGCGCGTTTTAAAAGATAAAAGTTTTCGTGTAGGGAACAGTTTTCAAAAGGTTTTCTGTGGATTTATGATTAGATATTGAATGTAAATCTGTGAATGGTGAATGTATGAATGTATAGTTATCTCTATATTCATTTAGTTGTGGTTGTATCCGGTTTACTTGTTGTACTTATTCGATGCCGTACAAATACAGGGGAGATTATGTCCGTGTGAACAGTGGATTCCTTGTATTTGTGGCGGATTTGGCATACTCTGGGAGTCAGGTTTTCAAAAAAAAAAAAAAAAATTTCGCTGCATTTTTACTTAAAAGTGACCCTGGGACGTGACACTATTAAACTTTTTTTTTGTTTGGTGTAGTTAGATCCAACTGTTGTAGTTGGATCTGCACATAAGAACTACGACGGTTAGAATATTTAGTTAGCACGCGCATTCTGACGAATGCGCTTTGCTAATGCATGTAACCTCAATTCCTTTATTTGGTTTAGTATAGTTGAGTTTAATTCTTTGCAATTTCAAGCGCACAAGAAGATCCAAATCTTTGCGGTTGGAACAACATCCAAATTGAAGTAGTTCCAAGCTAGCGGTTGGTAAGTGAAAGGATCACCCACAAATTAAAAATAATAAATAAATAAATAAATAGATAAATAAATAAATAATATATGTATATAGGTAAATAAAAATACTTGCAAATAAACTCATACTAATAAAATTTTTTAGACAATACAAGCTTTGTGCAAAAAATTAATTTTTTTAAATTTATTTTATTTAAAATATAAATATAGTTTTTTTTTCTAAATTTTTATAGAATGTGATCATGTATGTTAATTTAATAAGTTTTAATTAATTATAATGTTTAAAATAGAAATATAGTTTTTTTTTCTAAATTTTTATAGAATGTGATCATGTATGTTAGTTTAATAAGTTTTAATTAATTATAATTATTAAATTTGATTAAAAAAAACGAGAGAATCGTTTAAATTTTTAAAGTTTGATTTATATATTAAAATTAAATAAATTAAAAATTTTAAATCTGTCAATTAATAAGTTGAAGAATTGTTGAAAAAATATAAAAATATTATATATATCTATTTATTTATTTATAAATAGTAAATTTAAATAATTAATAAACTTATATAATTATTTTATATTTAGTGAAGGTAATCTCACCACTCTATCTGAAGAGGTTGCAAAATTCACAAATACAATTATCAGATTCATATTACCAAATAGAAGAAATGTAAGCTATTTAATCACAGAAACCAAACAGATTAGGTGTAGTTATAACTACGGCATTTTGCAATCGTATGTATTTCCGACTATATTGTTTCGCAACTACATCCAACCAAAGCGCCCCTTAGTATCGCATCCAAATTGATCGTAGTGACAACTACAGTAGTTGAGTCGCTCATCCATTAAAAAAATAAACTAAATTTGTTTCTTTTTCCATACGCTTCTTTTTTTTTTTTTCATAATAACTATTCATGAAATCCGATAGGGTTTAATAATGTCTGTTAGGGTCAATAAATTTTTTTTTCATATGCTTTGTTTTTTTTTTTTTTTATCTGCTAGTTTAATAATATTTTAATTTTTATTTTGACCAAATCTATAATATATTTGCATTTAAAATTTATTAAATTTATACATAATTTTATAATATATATAAATTATATATAAATATAAAAATCTTAATTAATAACTAAAATATGATTACATTATGCTCACAAGAGATAATCTCACCTTTCTATCTAAATATGAACAGAATTTATAAATATAAATCTCAATTGCGAACTACTAAATAAAAAGACTACCAAACAGAAAAAATATAAATATAACGTAAAAAAGAAACAAAGTAGATGTAGTTATAACTACAACATTTGCAGTAATTTCACTGATTTTGTACCTATATCTAACCAAACGGCTTCCGCCATCCGCTTCCTTCCTCTCTAAATCCAAAACCCTAACCCCAGACCTAACCCTGAAGTCAGTAATAGGACGATGAGCTCTCTCCTCCGATCCGGCCAGCGCCTGGTCTCTCCCAAACCGTCGAACCCGCTCCGAGTCCTGCGCCGCCTTTCCGCGGCGGCGAAGGACGCCGCCGCCGCCTCCGAGCTCGAGCCCTTCGACCAGCGGAAGCTCCCCACGAGCTACGACCCCGCCACATTCGACCCCTCGGTCCCGGCGAACCCCCCCACCGACCGGGTGTGGCGCCTCGTCGATGAAGTCTCCGCCCTCACCCTCGCCGAGGTGGCCGAGCTCACCTCCATCCTCGTCCGCCGCTCCGGATTACCGGAGCCCCCTGCTGTCGGCATCATGAACGCCGGCGCCGGCGGGGGCGGGATCGCCGGCGCGGCGGCGGCCGGGGCCGGGGGCGCACAGGGGAAGGAGGAGAAGAAGCTGGAGAAGACGGTGTTCGAGCTGCGGCTGGAGGCGTTCGACGCCGCCTCCAAGATCAAGGTGATCAAGGAGGTGCGCGGGTTCACGGACCTCGGGCTCAAGGAGGCCAAGGATTTGGTGGAGAAGACGCCGACGGTGATCAAGAGAGGGGTCTCGAAAGAGGAGGCGGAGCAGATCATCGACAAGATGAAGGCCGTCGGGGCGAAGGTTGTCATGGAGTGATGAACAAAGAAGAGGTAAATTTTAAGGCTTTAATTTTCAGTTTTTAGTCATTCGCCGGTGATTGGTGATTGACTTTCCGGACAATTTCAAGAATGTCTCTAGATGTTCTATCTTCACCATTATAATTACCCTTTACTTCACTGAACTTTAGGCGTGTTCTGTAAATCTCCTTTCATCAAAACCCTAGATCGGACATCAGGTTCTGCAACAATCGCTACACTCTTTAACCATTAGAAGCCACAAATTAGGTATATTTAGCAACGGTTTAAATTTCTGTCTAACTGGTTTATAAATCTCTCTTAAGAACATATATCGTTCTTAGTTACCCCTTGGTGGAGAAGATGCTGTCTAACTGGTTTATAAATCTCTCTCTTAAGAACATATATTGTTCTTAGTTACCACTTGGTGGAGAAGATATGGAAATCTTTAATTTGAGATGACAATTTTTGGATTTTCAACTCTTTATTCTCAAACTTGGTGATGCTAGATGAATGTAAACATAAAATATTGCATGCAATCTGTCACGCCCCGGGGTCTTTTTGTAGTTAAAACACAGAGGATTTTTTTTTTTTTTGAAAACCTGACCCCCAGGATATGCCAGATCCGCCACAAATATAGGGAGTCTACTGTTCACACAGACAGAGTCTTCCCTATATTTGCACGGCGTCGCACAAGTACAAGAACATAACCAGGATACAACCACTACACTGAACATACAAACATCCAATATCTATATATCCATACACCATTAACCACAGGTTCTCATTTTTGATTTAACCATAAAATCACAACTATTAGTTAAAACGTTTCCTACCCGAAAACTTGTTTTGAAATATTAATTCAAGAAAAGCACGAGAAAACCTTTTAAAACTGTTTCTTACACGAAAATTCTTTTCTTTTAAAACACGCTACCACGAGGGGTAGAAAACCATTTCTATTTCACAAAACTCAATTCTTTTATTACATTCATAAAACCAGGGGAATCATGAAATAGTAACTGAACCAAATATCTGTCTAAGCTATATCAACAGAATAGCAAGGGTAGAAACTAAATTGAAAAATCTGGGTCGGAAACTCTATCGACCACTACGAATGTATCTCACGTCTCGTCTCAACCCTCATTGACCGCGATACCTGAAAAATGGTGGGGGAGGTGAGAACATGTAAACATGTCTCCCTGCACGGTGGGTGCATGGCGATGAAGGCGAGGAGTACTCGCGGATCAGGAAAAGATAAACAACAACAAGGGCAGATATACTAAATACAGTAGCAACAATAATACATGAACAAGATGTATAAGAACAACTACTGCTACTGTACAGAAGAACATAAAGCATACATGGGTAACCAACTATAGTAGCAAGACAAGTATAAGGAAAGAACTGTATGTATGCACGCAACAACTGCTACTATAGATATATGCGTCAACTGAACGTATAGACCAAATATACTCAATCTGTACTGGCCGTATTGGTACCCAACACCTCAGGCCCATGCCACATCTGCTTTAAACAGAAACAAGCTATATTAGTACCCAACATCTCAGGCTGAAAGCATATAACCCCTCTTGGGCTCACGGGTTTACACTAGCAACCACTTTTACGGAAAAGAACACCCTCTTGCGATGGCCAAACCGCTGATGTTCGTGAAATGCGTACGAGCAGTGGCGATCGATGCTGATATGCTCAATAGCCAACCGTCGGCAACTAGCCGACAATCACTGCCCCTCGGGGCACACTGACCAATAGGTCATCGAACTGTGAGAAACACAAGTACTGACTACTCAGGTCAATTAGGATGGAACAACTCAACATCCTCTCAACTGTATGCAAGTACTGACTACTCAAGTCAACTGGGATGGAACAACTCAACATCCTACTGAAGGTATGCACGTACTGACTACTCAAGTTAACTAACATATACTCAAGAACTGACCATAGGTCACACAAATGTCAAATCATGTATCACTAAAATCCAAAACTACCGTCAGCCACTAGCCGACAATCCAACCCCTCAGGGTACATCGATCTCAACGATCATCGACGACAGAAGTCAAGGAACCGACACGAGATACAACGACCGACAAATCAGGTCACGAAAACCGATATAATACACTGACCGACTAGGTCACCATCTCACAGATAGTCACGAAATCGCACTACTCTAGACATGATACAGGATATGTAGAACATGCAAGTAGAGCAACAAGAAAACATGGTATCACTTACAGATAAACTACTCTACTCCTACACATGATACTAAGCATGGAAACATCAGAGTAGAGTATAACCAAACAACGTGGGTGCTAGGCTCAACATATAGTATAAGCACATATAATAATAAGAGAGCAAGGGTAAGAAACCATCACCGAACGTGCACCAATGTACCGACGTCGGATCGAAGTACCCACCTGTACAAACTTGGTGCTGGCCTTCCAATTGCAAAGAAAAAATCAATCAGACCTACGAAGGGTCCACCGGGTTAGCATCTAACCCACAAAAACAAACTACTAACTCTCACAATTAAACCCAGGGGGATCGGTTTCCCAAACCGATCGCCGTAATACGTCGGAAGTCCCGAAATCGCACCGGGACTCCGCCGGGACCCACGAACTGTCCCAGGACACGCAGACTCGTGCTACGAGTCACTCGCTGCCACAAAACACACCAATTTGGATGTCTTGGCAGCAAACACAAGCTAACACAACTACACAATTATCGCCGGATAATTGTACGAATACGGGTTCCCGGAAGTGTCAATTTCGACACCGGAACCCACCGTCGCTCACCCGTCATCACCGAACCCACAATGTGATGATGGTGACCAGCCAACAAGGCTTAGTGACAACTCACAGAGCAACCAAACAACGCCGGAAGAGATCCGGACCAAAATCGTGTTCTTTCGGCGAATTTCGCAGAAAAACGCACCGAAATCGACTTTCGATATTCGCGAGGCTATCGGACCTTGGACAATCAGTCCAGAGGTCACTACACACACACATGCACTGTCCACAGTAGCCACAAGGTGCACAATTGCATAAAAGTCCTTATTACATAAAATTCTATCATTTTATGTAAATCGGGCGACTATGTGGCTTGTTAAGACAAACCGAGGACTTCCAAGGTCCGCCGAGACACGCACAGCTAGGTCTCGACGTGCTAGAGGCTGTGCTCCTGATCTGGAGCATAACGGCTCACTGTGGGAGGCGCGGGAGCGATCCAAAAATTCTGCGAACAGCGCGCAGTGGGGGAAAATCTCTCTGCACAGGATTAATCGGACTCCGTTGATCCAAAGTGAGGTGAGCACTGTGATCGACACTGACCAACAATCACCGGGCTCATCTCCGAAGGCATCAGGATAGTCTCGGATCGCCGGAAAAGCATGCGCAAATTCGAAACAGCAGCCAAAAAGGCTCTAACGGAGTGACACCGCCGAAACAGTGGAACGGAGCCTTCCCGACAGAAACTAAGGTGAGCACGATGATCAGAAATTTTCCATGATCATCATGCTCCCTTCCGTAGAGATCGGGGAGGCTCGGGAAGCTTGGAACAGCAAACAACCCACAAAAACCCTATTTCGGGCTTGGCTGGAGCAAGCTTGCTCCGGCTAGCTTCCGGCGGCACGGCGAGGTGCGCATGGGCCAGAAGTGGGTACTGGGGGAAGAAGGAGCACAATGCTCACCTCGGCTGGCGGCGGAGAGCGGCGGCGGCGTCGACAGAGCGAACCAAGCCCGCATGAGCTTAGGCCCGGGCTCCAGGGGCTGCTGTTGCCACGACGGCGGCCGGCACCTCGGCGACGCCGATCGGCGGCGAGGCCCCCCGGAACACAAGGAGGAGGAGGAGGAGGCGATGGCGGCGCGGCCCGCGGCGTGGGCGCGCCGCACGAGCTTGGCTCGGTCTAGGCTCATCCTAGCAAGCCGCAGTTGCAAGGCGGCGCAGCAGCCGCTGTGGCGGTTCGGGGCCGCGGCGACCGACCGCCGAGAGATCCGGGAGGTGCCACGAGTGGCCCGGGCGGCGGCGGCAACGCGAGGCGCAGCCGCACGGCCGCTCGGCTACCGGGCTCGGCCAACCCGTTTGCGGGATGCGCGGCGGCAGACAATGCGGCGCGCAGAGGCGACGGCGGCGGTCGGCGGGAGGACGCCGGGCTTCGGGACGACACCGACGAAGGGCCTGGAGGCAATGTAGCCTCGGCCTGGGCTCAAACCCGAGAAGAGAGAGAGAGATGGAGAGAAAGATGGATGATGGGTGCGACGACGGCTGGCCGGCCGAGGCTCAGTAGGCGGCGGCCGGTGGTGCTTGGCTCGGGCAGGGGAGCGAGGTGAAGGTGGCTGGGGGGTGCGGCAGGGCTAGGGTTAGGGTTTCCCATGAGCAAACCCTAGGATACACAATATATATAAGTTCCAAATCGCGAATAAGTCCCCTAAAACTCGATATTTTAATCCAAGTCCTTCACAGCGTGAGAAAGACGCGTGAATACCCCTCCACGTGTGATTTCACATGAAACGGTACATAAAATGTCACAACTTTTTGCGAAAATACCGTTTTGCCAACACCAACCTCTCCTCGGTCAACGTACAATCTCCGTAGATCCGTCCGTCAGATTTGCGAACGGATCGCACCAGTGCGATCAGCATGACGGAGACAACAAAGCTACGATTTTGGTTCGCCTTGATCGGTCACGGATTCACGATGGAATCCGCTTTCTCTCCAAAAGGCCAAAATGACGCATAATACATATGAAACATGTATTTTTAGATTTTCTCGAAATCCGTGCGTCAAACCCAAAATCCTTCAGCGCCAGTAGTTCCAGAATAATTGAATTGTTCGAAATGAGCTATTGGACCGCTATGAACGGAGTCCGATACGAGCTTGAAGCCAACTTCACATTGTGGCTTCACCGAAAAACCGAGTTACTATTCACTTTAAGGGAAACTTGGAGATCACGTAAAATCTCCATTTTAACTCGTTTTCTCCCGAAACTTGACGAGTGCTTATGTAATCAAATTACACATAGGAACATCGTCAACAGAGAGTTCAATTGCACTGCTAAAATCTCAGTCCTTACACAATCAAATCCTATTGTTAAAAGATTCTCTAATGCAAGTTGAATGCGACATAGCGGGACACACAACCTGAACTCGCAAAGAAAAAGAAAAAAAGAAAAAAGTTCTAAAACAAAAAACAAAGAAGGGGCCGATAGATGACATGAA
Organism: Aechmea fasciata; assembly: GCA_025177825.1. Lineage (NCBI taxonomy): Eukaryota > Viridiplantae > Streptophyta > Magnoliopsida > Poales > Bromeliaceae > Aechmea > Aechmea fasciata. Next base: position 5,629,953 of record CM045936.1, read on the forward strand.
GCTAAAATTAATTCAGAAATTGGGGATGATCGATTTAACCTGTTTACACTTCTAGGCGATATTAGTAAACTCCAAACCGAAATAGGACTGCTCGTTCTTAATCGATCAGATCCAAGCCTTACCTTGGGCACCATCTACGGACACAAAGGAAAGGATTGTTATTTAAGGGAAAGGGGTCGGGGGGAGGAGAATAAATAAGAGAATTGAGACAAGATAATTAGAAGGATAAAAGGGAAAAACTATAGTGCTCGGTTGACAAGCTAGATGGCATCGGTTTGATCATTGACGTCGAAATGATCGGGAAGTGGCTCAGGCACACAGTCGGTAGCGGCAAGGCAAGATGGTGGTGGAGATATCTACAGGCGGCAACAAGGTCGTGACAAGGCGGCGGCGTTGGAGGCTGTTGGCGGCCGTGACTCTAGGTGACGGTTGCTGCGGCAATAGAGATGACGTCGATGGTGGGTGACGGTGGTGGCAATGGATGCAAGCGGCAAGGAAAAAAAAGATATAGGGACTCGCTCCCGACAAACTCACTCGAGTCGATGCATAAATGCGAAGGAAATTAGAGAAGACATCTCGACGCATAAATGCGAAGGAAATTAGAGAACACATCTCAATGGCTATAAGCCTATAACAATATTCATCTTCATTATTTTAATCATTCCATACATAGGCTTATTTAAATAGCTTTTCTAATAGAATAAAAATATCATAATAAAATCTTAACTTATCCTAACAGAATAACTAAAATCTCAACTTACCTAAAGAAACAGATTTCTTTATAAATAGCTTTCCTAATATAAATGCGAAGGAAATCAGAGAACACATCGCAATGGCTATAAGCCTATAACAATATTCATCTTCATTATTTTAATCATTCCATACATAGGCTTATTTAAATAGCTTTCCTAATAGAATAAAAATATCATAATAAAATCTTAACTTATCCTAACAGAATAAATAAAATCTCAACTTACCTAAAGAAACAGATTTTAAAACAAAATCACATAATCCTAGATACTTCTAGAAACTAATGGGTGCAATTCAATCGGAACCCAGTACGAATTGATCGAGCCACATGCTCAAGTTGCGTTTGCAGCGTCGACGGCGTTCATACACCCGAAAGGGGACCCAATCCGTATCACTTGGTGGCAAAACATCACAAGAGAGATTTACTCATGCAAATACCTCGTTTTACTGGTTTATAGCATTCAAGGAGTGCTATATATTTTATGTTTTGGAAATTGGATTGGCAAGATTATCATCATGCCGCTTGGGTTGGGAGGGTGTAAGGAACTTGTATATTATTTCTTATACAATACTCATTCCCATCAAGTATGGAATTGATAAACCCTGTCACCTATGGTATTGTCGTATGCCTACTAGATGGCTTTCTTAGGATGATGCCATCAATTTCACCTAAACCTCTCTTTCATCTTCCTGAGTTGAGTCGCATGGCTACGATTTGAGTATCTTGAATAGTTGAGGATTCCTTGAACATTATAAACCGGTGAAACAAACGGCCTCATGGAGGAATGTTTCGATTTTGATGCTCGATGCTTGTTTTGTGCTGCTGCTAATTTTTTATTTTGCCCAATGAAGAAGTCTAGGAATGGTTATCAGTCTTGACTTTTTTTTATAAATAACCCTTTAAAATATTATAATTAGCAAAATAACCCTACAAAAAATATATGTGGTGAAATAACTCTCCTTTTGCCAAGTCGAAATTTTATTTTAAAAGCGGTGAATCGTTGGTGAATGATTCCATGCTTTCATAATATCCTACTAAGGTGGTGAATGATTCACTGCCTTCTAAAGGATTGCTTCTTAGATCTTTTAGGTTGTTAAAATTTTGTGTAATTTGTTGAAATTTTTATATGTTTGTTAGGATCATATATGAAAAATTAAAAAAATGTGATTTGTTGAAAATTTTATATATAGTTGTTAGGATTATATATGGAAAATAGGAAAATTAAAATTTTTATATGGCTGTTAGGATTGTATGTAAATTATTGAAGTTTTTATTTGGTTGTTAGAATTATATGGATAAATTATTAAGATTTTTTTGTTTGTTAAGATTGAATTAATTTGTTGAAATTTTTATATGGTTGTTAGGATATATATGGAAAACAGAAAAAAGGAAGAGCATTTATGAACGAAAAGACGGTGAAGGACTCACCGCCTTCGTGGAAAATTAGAAGGCGTTAAAGGCTGTGAATCATTCATCGCCTTTAATTAAAAATTCCATCCAAACGCCTAGTCGGCAAAAGGAGGGTTAGTATGCCAAATTTTTTTTTTCAGAGGGTTATTTATCCAAATATGAATTTTTATAAGGTTATTTTGACAAAAAGTCCATCAGTCTTGTTTAAGACTGTAGATGGGGATAATAGAAAAACCGAATCTATTGAAAATGCTCTATTTCATGTCAAGTACTACTCTCTATTGATCGAGTGGAGGGATTGTTGGTGAATCTGAAGTCCAATGTACAGTTTAGCAAAAAAAAAGATGTCCAACATACAACTTCCAAACAACCCCAACGATCGGTGTCAAGTGTTATTAAAAAAGCTTTTTAAGGTTTTTCTTGTAAAATCTATAGTGAGCATCCTTCAATGCTCAGTCAGAGTATCGTATTTAGTATTTACTTAATTATCTCATTTTTACAATTTTGCACATTTACACTTTATATAGAGACATTTCTTTATTGAGTTTCAACCCTCTGACAGAGAACAGTCAAAAGTCTACTAAACAATACCCTTGGTTACTTCAAGTGCATATGAAGTTTACAATGAGAAATTATAATAAAGGGCTAAAAGTTAGAACTACTAAGCAGCAGTTTTATATTCATCAATAAGATAACTATTAGGCGTTTTTGTGGAAGAAAACTGAGAGCTAAGAGAATTATATAAAACAATGTAATGTTAGACATCATATAGAAATTGCCTAAAAGATCGATGCCTTTGTGATGTTAGCAGCCAACTTGTAACTATGCTTGGTATTTTGTGTTTTATATATCATCTTTTAGGATTTTATAAATTATAAACTCTGAGATACTATATAGCTATTTTAATCTAACTTTTTAACTCTTATCTTGTCTGACAAATGATAGCAGACATTTTCATAAAGTAACACTAACTGCAATGTTATACATAATTAGAAACTTTGCCACTATTATCCTCTGTCACATTTGTAATAATTGCTTTCCATTTATAAATTAGTAGAAGAGGCATAATATTGGACATAATCCATGATTGCACCACCATTCACTTTAAGGTGCATCATGAATATAGCCTTGATTAGCGCATATATGAAATGATGTGGTGAGGATGCATTGAAGAGATAAGCTAATTCATCATTTTTTTCGCATATCACAATTACAATCTCTTATCTCATGAAATTTATCGGTTTGACATAAACAATACAAAAATCAACAAATATAGTGAAGATTGATAATAATAATATCAATAATTTCCGTGCTGGTTGGCGTGATGTTTTCATGCCAACCATGGTGTGTGTGCTGACAGATAAGAGGATTTGGGGATTGTTCTAGACTGTGCAGCAATGCTAAATGTTGATGTGATGTGTACCCTGTTGCTGCTCTTACCGTGTATATTCTGCATACAGTCAATCTGCACTACGGTTTACCATTGCTGCTAAAACCATGATAAATACCACTACTTTATAGTGTGATGCATGCTTTGGCACTTGCTGCATATGTGTTTAAGATCACTTAGGGGGTGTTTGGTTGCACGCATTTGCAACTGCACTGCAGTTACAAATGCATGCAATCTCAATTCCTGTGTTTGGTTTAATGTAGTTGAGTCCAACTGCTGCAGTGCAGTTGCAACTGCAGCAGTTGGTGAGAAATAAGATCACCCACAAATTAACAATAATAAATAAATAAATAATATGTATATATATGGATAAATAAAAATACTTGTAAATAAACTCATACTAATAAAATTTTTTAGGCGATACAAGTACTATGCAAAAAATTAAATTTTTTAAAATTTATTTTATTCAAAATATAAAAAATAATTTTTTTTCCTAAATTTTCATAAAATATGATTGTGTATGTCAGCTTAATAAGTTTTAATTAATTATAATTATTAAATTTGATAAAAGAAATGAGAGAATCGTTTAAATTTTTAAAGTTTGATTTACATATTAAGATTAAATAAATTAAAATTTTAAATTGTGTCGATTGATAAGTTGAAGAATTATTGAAAAATATAACAATATTATATATACCCACTTATTTATTTGTAGATAGTGAATTTAAATGATTAATGATTAATAAAATTATACAATTATTTTATGTATAGTGAAGGTCACCACTCTATCTAAAGAGATAATAAGATTCACAAATACAACTATCAGCTTCAAACTACCAAACAGAAGAAATGCAACTGCAACAGTTGTATCTACATAAAACCAAGAAAATTATATATAATTACAATTGCTGCATTTTTAACTTCATGCATTTTTAACTACACTGCATTTACAACTACATCCAACCAAACGGCCCCTTAGAGCACATCAACAACATGTGCAATTTAAGGAATATGAAGTTTGTTCAGTTAACATGTTAATGATTATCTACTCAAGTGCTTAATCCTCGTACTGGCCAAATGCACATGCAATGAACATTGCGAATAAAAAATTTAGCGACATGTTTTTCAAAATTAAAAAATTGTTTAAAATTAGATGAGACATAACATAAATTGCTCTAGTAAGAATGACTCCAGTAAAAATTACAATTTGAATTCTTGTTTATGGCTTAAGGGCACTACAGATAAATAAACATATGAATATATGATGGAAAAAAGAAAATACTTACATATGAATTATAAATATTATATGTAGGCACTTGTCATGCCCCGAGGTCCCTTTTTGATTTAAAAATACAGCGGAAGTATCATAAATTTTTTTTTTTGAAAACTTGACTCCCAAAGTATGCCAGATCCGCCATAAATACAGGGAGTTCACCGTTCACATGGACAGAGTCTCCATTATATTTGTACGGCGTCGCACAAGTACAAGTACATAATAACCATACAACCACCATAGCTGAATATATAAACAATCATACATTCATACACCATTCACCAGCATTTTCACATTCATTTTCACATTCAGAATCTATTTAGTAATCCATAACCATTAGTTTAAAAATGTTTCCTACTCGGAAACTCATTTTGAAATACTAAGTTATGAAAACCATGAGAAAATCTTTTGAAACTATTTCCCACACGGAAACCCTTTTCTTTAAAACACACTACCACGAGGGGTAGAAAACCGTTTTCATCGCAAAGAGAATCAAAAGTTCTTTAATTCATTTACCAAAATCACATTATCCAAGTAAACAAAAACCAACTGAACCATATGTCTAAGATATATCAACAGAAGTAAAGAGGGTAGTAACTAAACCAACAAACCGGATCGGAAGCTCTATCGACCGCTACAAACGTATCTCACGTCTTGTCTCAACCCTCACCGCCTGCAATACCTGAAAAATGGTGGGGGAGGTGAGAACATGTAAACATGTCTTCCCTCCCAGTGGGTACCGCAAGCCGACGAAGGCGATGAGTACTCACCGGATCAGGAAAAGATAAACAAGGTCATGAGCAGATATACTAAATACAATAGCAACAATAATACATGAGCATGATGTATAAGAACAACTACCGCTACTGTAAAAAAGAACTGAATGCATACATCGATATCGAAAGTATAGTAGCAAGACAACTGTAACGAATGAACTGTAAGTATGCATGCAACAACCGCTACTATAGTCATATGCGTCAACTGGGTGTGTATACCATATATACTCAATTTGAAATATGCTGCTCTGTTGGTTCGCACCGCAAACCTCAAGCCTGTGCCCACTGCCACTCTACTATGCATATAACTCCTCTTAGGCTCACGGGCTGGCACCTGCAACCACTTTTTCGAAAAAGAACACTCTTGCAGTGGGTCAGACCGCTGGTGTTCGTGAAATGCGAACGAGTCTCGGGCGATCAATGCTGATATGCTCAAAGGCCAACCGTTGGCAACCAGCCGACACTCACTGCCCTTCGGGGCAAACCGACCAATAGGTCATTAACTGTAAGGAAGCACAAGAATCGACCACTCAGGTCAACTAGGATGGAACAACTCAACATCCTCTCAAATATATGCAAGTACTGCTCAATGTCAACTAACAGTATACTCAAGAACCGACCAATAGGTCACACAAATGTCACATCACGTATCACTTAAATCCAGAACTACCGTCAGCCACTAGTCGACAATCCAACCCCTCAGGGTTCACCGACCTCAACGGTTATCGAACGACAGTAGTAATGAAACCGACCGAATAGGTCACAGATACGAGATACAACAACCGACCAACTAGGTCACCGATCTCTCATGAAATTTCGAAACCGCCCTACTCTAAACATGATACAGAATATGCAGAATAGCTAAGTAGAGCAACAAGGAAACATGGTATAACTACTTTACTCCTACTCATGATACTAGATATGAAAAACAACCGAGTATAACCAAAACAACATGGGTGCTAGGCTCAACACTATATAAAAGATATATATGCTAGATAACAACGAGAGAGCAAAGGTAAGAAACCATCACCGAACGTGCACCACTGTACAGACTTCGGATCGAAGTATCCACCTGTATGAACAATGTGCCTGTCTCCCGACTGTGGAAGATTGTCAACCGGACCTACGGAGGGTCCACCGGGTTAGTATCTAACCCACAAATACGAAACACTAAACACATAACCTCACAATTAAACCCACGGGAATCGGTTTTCCAAACTGAGCGCCGTAATACGCCGGAAGTCCCGAAATCGCACCGGAACTCCGTCGGGATACAAATTGTCCCGGAACTCACCGACTCGTGCTACGAGTCACTCCCTGCCACTATTTCATGCTATTATGTGTCGGCACAGAAGAATTTTTTTGACTGGCACGCATCGGCACGGCTTGGCACATACTGTGCCGTACCGTGCCGGCAAGTTTCCGGCACGATCCCGTGCCACGGCACTTAAATCCTTGATAACAACAAACATTGAAATTTGCAATTGTATAATATTTACTTGTTATAAATGCATAACAGAGGGGGAGAGAGCGAGCGAGAGCATAATATATTGCACGGTATTCAGCAAAACATTTGTTCTCAACAAAGATGAGTTAAGAATGTAATGTCGCAGTTAATGTGGGGACGACAGGTATCATCAGACAGATGATAACAGAATTAGCCATTTAAGTGAAATCCTCTGCTTTACCATATGTTGAAGCGGATACAAGCTTTCTTCTCTTCTTTTGACAATAGGCAGTTGATTGCGAGTTTGTATGGTTTTCAATGTCTTTTTTCTTTTTTTTCTTTTTTTTTTTTCAGACGTACGCTGTAATTTACACAAAGGGAGGCAGAATTATGGCTGCAGACGGGTCTGAGGAGACCTGGAAGGTCTATTTCACCAGCTTCATGTCGCTTGTTGCTTGATTCCAGAGCTTCAAAGAAACCAAGATAATGACGTATTAATGGGATTCGGCGAAACTTTTTGTTTTTCCGATTTTTTTTTTGTTTGATTTGCAGGGGCTGCAGTATGATGCTCAATCTCATCTGTGCTTTCATCTGTCCTATTTATTTTATTGCCCTCTTGTAATCTGAAATGAGAGAAATTTTAGCTCTTTGCGGAGTGAAAAGTTTCTTGTTAATTTTCATTACAAGATTGGAAGCCAGTATTTTCTTTTTTCATATTTGTTTTTGCGCAGGACTAGTCCCAGAGAAATTTCTTTTTCTTCTTCCCACTCCATGGATCTCTACATTGCATTGATTATGGTTGCTCTTTCTCATCGAATAGATTAACAGCTCTGCTGCTTGTTTTGTTCTGGTGCTTTAATTTTAGTCGCTTTGACAGATGGTCTAATGTTGAGAACAATGTTGCATGGTAGCACGGAAAGCGAAGTATAATCTTATCTCGTTTTCAGTCTTTTTTTTCTTCTTTCATGGAGAAAGAGATAGCAAACTATCAGTTTCATTCATTAGAAAGGGAAAATAAATTTAGCAAATGATATGAGGGCAGCAAGGGCCTCTGGAAAAAATAATGGGGATTGGATGTACCGGTACACGGGGAAGTGTATTGGTACAGATCCTACGAAACTGCCAAACCCGAGCCTCGGGGTTGCGACATTTTGCCCAATTATACCGGTAAAAAATCCAAAGTGTACCGATATAGCCATAATTCTTGTACCGGTACAACCATCGACTTTGTACCGATGTACGGATGCTTGGAACAAGAACCGAGAGCGATCTAAAAATCAACTTTTTGGACTTTGGTGCAAAGATTTAAACCAGAATTTTCGGGACTCGTGCCATAGGTCGAAACACAGTCAACGACCCTCCAAAAAGTCTGGAAAAGCTCAGATTTTACGTCCAACATTCGAACCTTACTATTTGCGAAAGTTCAGTGCGTCACAAAAAATAATGGGGATTGAAACTCAGCGAAGCACTTCCTAGAACCTCCAAAGTTGATTGATACACTTACGCAAGAATGTCGGGATGTTAACTATCTTGAAAGATGCATGTTGTTCCACTCGATACAAATCGACTACATAGAGTAGGCTTAGAAGTATTAAGTCCTTTGAGGTGCTTCTGTTTATTTTGAAGGTCTAGAAATACTGCCTATATTCCTCTGCTATCAATCAAGAGTTGAAAGTTTGGGGGCCCCTTTGTTTAAGCAAAAGACCAATTATGTAACGGATGAACATTTAAGAGTTGAAAGTTTGGGCCCCCTTCTAGAAAATATTCTTAAAAGTATTTGGATAAAAAGTCTTATGTTCTATTACATATTTCAAAAAATAAAATAATTAATTTATATCAGTAAATTTTATATAAAATTATTTTATGTAGTAATTTATAATATAATATTTTGTATAACAATTTATTTTATATAATTTATTCACAATATATGTAATGAATGAAGTATATACAAATTTAAAAATATATATAATATATGAAAAAATAATTATATATATAGAGAGAGAGAGTAAGTCTCCCGTACTTTCGAAAATACGGAGGCTTCCGTGCTTGTAAGTTGTTTTCGATGATTGGACATCCAATTCGACGATCGGCTCGGTTAGGAATAATCTACCATATTGGAACTATCTAGAAACTAAATTTCATAATTTTTTGACATCATTTACCAAGCGATCAAAAAAGGTCCCAAAAATGACTATTTTAACGGCCGATGTGGCACATTTTTAAGTTCAATGGTGTAGAAATATTCAAATTACATGAAAGTTTAATAGAAAATTCTACTAAACATCAATAGCAAGATCAATACTTTCGATTTGAAATTTGAGTTCTTTATCACTGTTTTTTATGAGATTTTCATTTTCGGCCATTTATTTTGAGGTTACTCGTTCACTAGACAAACAAAGTCAAAAAATTATGAAATTTGATTTCTAGATAGTTCCAATAGCGTAGATCAAGTTTAACAGAACCGATCGCCGAATCGGATGTCCCATCATCGAAAACAACTTACAAGCATGGAGGCTCCTGTACTTTCGAAAGCATAGGAACCTCTGAATTATCTTCTTCCTTATCTTCTTTTACACTAAGTTTTACATTTATTCTACACTGAATTTTACATTGTCATTTTTGCTGAATCTCCGAAAGCTTATTGGATTCATGTTGTGCCACCCTGAAGACGTGCCGTGCCGACAGAGTGGACAGTGGTCGTTGTATCGCTAGGAATAATTGCCAGAGCTTTACAGATGGAAGAGCAATCTCACTTTTAAGACAGCACTTTCGCACGCCTTGACTCACATGTCTCATTCTTGTGGTTTTCAAAACTGAAATTACATTCTTTGTATCCAAAAATTATTTAAAAGTATATTTTACTAAATATTTAAAAAGATATTTTACTTTTAAGACAACGCTTTCGCACGCGACCAGCTCATTTGATCTATCCAAAATGGAGGCAATGAAGTCTAAAGTAGTCAGGTAACTGAACAGATTACGTAAGAATAAACAGGAACAGTAGCCATCGAATGGCGTATAAGGATATCGGACTCAGAATCTTGCAATAGAGAAGGCTTCAGACTGACTCTGATATCATATAAACCAAAAGATTGATCTAATAAAAAATGGATTGGAATCGTTTCATAATTAGTCTTAATACGTATTAGCATACTTAATTACTCAACAAAACTAATTAGCAAGAAACCCTCAACAGAAACAGCAAGTAGCTACAATAGTCCGATGGCATAGAATTTTCTATGCGAGGTCCTGTTTCTCAGCCGAATGAAGTAATACATAGTTTTCTTATTTTTATTTTTATTTTTCAGCAAGATAGACAAGATAACTTCTAGTAATAATATACATGGTGAGGCAAAGTGAGATACAGAATTTATCGACAAGGTCAGCTAGATCAAAGTGCTTTCCGATGGTACCTTTTCGTTCGAAATTCGCTCTCTCGCAATATTCGCCTGCAAGATTTTACAATCCCAATGAGGTTAGTCCCAAATGCTGGTTAGATTACTCTAGTATTCCCAACCTACTGCTCGAGCGTCATTTAGGCCATTGGACTTTGACGTTGCATTAGGGAGCTCAAACTTCAAACACATTCCACTCTTAGTCATGTTGTCAGCTTTCATCATCTAGAGACATATCTAATGTAGCATGCCAGATCATTATTCCTAAACCTGTTAATTATGATCAGTTTTATGCACTCATAACTAAGTGTCTTAGAAATATTGACTTGGTATGCTATGCTAGATTTCGACCTTTCTGGGTGATATAAGCTGACGGTATGACTAAGTTTAGAACATTGTAAAAGTCAAGCTTCCTGATTTTGAGACCAAAGTGAAACTCGACCAGTAGTTTAGTGTCCATAGTTTAATTTAAACACTCAACTACTCAAATAGTAGAACATAAACCTAGGCAAACACCATGTCTTTATACAATACGAGCATTGGAAACTAATCTTGGTATCTGCAAGAGGGAAAGGAACAAACCATTTGTTGCCAGTTAGTGAACCATGTTATCAGCGAGAGAAGAACGGACTGTGTTGTGGAACCACACACTATACCAATCCAAAGGCCTCGTCCACCCATATGCAGCAGAAATCCTAAAGTTACAGCCAGTGGGATCCCAACTAGATAGAAAGATCCCAAATTAACATAGGCACCCAAGTGTTGCCACCCACATCCTCTTGCAATACCTGTTAATTAAAGGAAACAAAGGGTATCACATCTTGCTAAACAATTGGGAGCACCAAACCTTCCCACAATATACAGGCAGAATTGTTATTAAAAAAAAAAAAAACTTTCCCTTTAGCCCATGCTTACCCCTGCACCCTGCATGAAAGATCGCATCTCATTTTAGCAGTAATAAGTAGGCTAAAAAATTTAAGATGATTGTTGAATTCGGAAACAAAACTATATAGAAACAAGTGGCAAACAACAACGGGTTATATTTAATAGTGTAAAATAATACAAACTGAACAAATAGTCTTCCAAACTCCCAATTTTGTTGCTCTGGTAAATGAAATCCAATTTTTTAGTTCGAGGTCCATTATACAAGTTGCAACTTAATTAGAAGTATAGATATAAAACTAACTTCATATTACAAACGATTTCTGTGAAATTCCTTCATCACATAGTTTTTGGGGCCTATTTAAGAGTGGTTTAACATAGTGGTAAATATGTAAGGTTGAAATCGTTGCGTGTATAGATGGTCTTTTTTCTTTCCTTCACTTCACATGATGACTTTGCTACATGGAAAACGTTCACAGCAAATTTGTGCGCTGTGTTTCGACATATCACTTAGTTAGCTATGGCATAGGGCAGCTAGGTTTAGTTGAGGACCATTTGGTTCAACTGATCACTCCACAATCTATAGATATAATGAATCGAGAGTTTTAGGGTTTTGGGTTTAGGGTTTAGGGTTTTTGTGGCCGACGTGGCCACTTTCTCAGTGCTCGGGAGAAAGAGAGAAAGAGAGAAAGAGAGAGAGTGGGAGTGCTTGCGCGTGGGCGACCCACGCCCCCCGCGCGCGCGAGAGAGAAAGAGAGCAGAGGGACAGAGAGGGAGAGAGAGCAAAAGAAGAGAGGGCGGGAGAGAGAGAGAGAAAGAGCAAAGGGAGGGAGGGGAGAGAGTGAGAGAGAGAACCCCCTCTCTCTCTCTCTGCGCGAGCGGGGGTTGCTGGCCGCCCGCACATTGCAAGCCCCACCCCCCCCTCCCTGGCTCTCTCTCACCCTCTCTCCCCCTCTCTCTCTCCCCACCCCCCGGCTCTCTCTCTCCCCCACGTGCGCGCGACCCGCGCCGGGCGAGTGCGCGTGGCCGGCGCCCGCGCACGCGCCACGAGAGAGAGCCTCACTCTCTCTTCCTTCTTCTCCCTCCTCCCCGAGTCTCTCTCTCTCTCTCCCTCCTCTTTTCCTCTACCTCCCCTCCCCCCGCCGTCTCTCTCTCTCTCCTCTCTTTTCCGCTCCTCTCTCTCGGGCTCGACGCGCGAGCGGAGGGAACGGGCCGCGCGGGAGCGGGTCGAGGCGCAGCGCGGTGGGCGGGAGCGGGCACGTGCACGACGCGAGCACCGAGAGGGTGGAGGGTGGGGAGAGGAAGAGGAGAGAGGAGAAGAGAGAGGGGAAGAGTAGGGGTGTAAAACGGGCGGGCGGCACGTGGGCCGCCGGACCGGTACGACCTCGGGCGGGCTACGGCCACGATCTGGATGCTTTAGCACCCGTGTCGGCCGGCCCGAAACTCCGAGCGGTGCGGGCCGCTCCTCTGCGGCCGACGACCGGCTGCCGAAACAGGCTGGACCGTGCGGGACGAGGATCGGCGGCCGACACGGCCGGCCGTTTGGGTCGTGCCAACTAGGCCAACCGACCCGGACCCCGCAAGGCCCAAGCCGGGCCACGGCGCCAGGGCACTGAGCTCTGAGGGAGGAGGAAGCCTCCCTGTCCCTCGTATTCCTCCTCCCCACGAGCTCTCCTCCCAAGGTTAGCTCTCGCTCCCAAGGTTAGTCCTTGGGAGGAAAGGCGCCATGGCGCCTCCGCGCCACGCCCGCGACCCGTGCGGTTCCGGAGTTCCCGCGCCGCCCCCGTAGCCCCCGCGCCGCCTCTAGCCTCATGCCGTCCCCGTAGCCCACTCGCCGCCGTGGCCCGTCCAAACCAACCAAGGCCCCCGCTTACCGATCTCACGCCCCTCTGCCTTGCCCCTCCGAGACCCTCATCCCGAAAACCCCCAGCTCCGGAAAACCCGTGACTTATGAAATTTATTTATTTTCAAAAAAATAATACAAATTTATTTATTTTTAAAAAATTAAATATTTACTATATTATAATTATTTTTATAAAATTTTTAAATGATTTAATCAAATTTAAACTAAAATTTTTTAAAAAAATTAAAAATAACTATTTTAGAAGCGACCCAAAGCACGGCCGTGGCTTTCGGGCCCAAGGGCCATGCGGGCTCGAGGCTAGACTCGGGCCGGCGGCACGACCCGAATATGAAATCGTCGGCCGAGCCGGCCTCTAGCCCGTTTGAAAATGTGGGGCGTGCCGGCCACACATTACACCACAGGAAAGACCCGCGTGTGCGCGGGGAGAGAGAGAAAGAAAGAGAGAGAGAGAGTGAGAGGAGAGAAAGAAAGAGAGAAAAGAAAGAGAAGAAAGAGAGAGAGAGAGAGAAAGAGAGAGAGAGAGAGAGAGAGAATTTAAAAATTTTAAATGTCAAATTTTGTATTTTATATTTAAATTTTAAAATTTAATTTTAACTAATAATATTTATTTCAATTTTACGCTTCAAAGTTTAAAAGTTTAAATCTCTAAACTCTATAAAATTAATTAATTAATTAAATTTATTAATAATTAGTTATATATAATATAATTAATTATCCTCTCTATTTAAATAATATCTTCAAATTTTTTTATTAATTTATCTCTCCCTTTCTATAATTTATTAATATCTTCAAATTTTTTATCCTCTCTATTTAAATAATTGTTTTAATTTTCCTCTCTCTTCAATTTTTTGAAGTTTAAAATTTAAAATTAGATTTGAAAATTAAAAAAAGTTAAAAGAAATGAATGCTAACAACGAAAACATAGGAATATATTAGTTTGTTCAAAATATTTTAAAAATTACGTAAATTTTTTCGCGAGCCTTCACTAGTTACAAACATAAAAAGGAGAACCATTTCAAGCCCTCCCCGGGTTTGGGGAGGCTTGTGGATCCCACTTTTTTTTTACTCCTCTCTTGCTCTCTCTCTTTCTCTCTCATACACTCTCTCATTCTCTCCCACTCTCTCTCATACACTATCTCACTCTCTCTCTCACTCTCTCTCATATACTAATTTATTTAGTGGGGTCTACATCAATTTTAAAAAATTAATTGCACATTGGGTTCCAATATTTTCACTCTTTTATTTTGGTCTCTAATCCATCAACTTCGCATATTTTTCACTTTACTTCCCAAATATTTCTTTGTAAATTAATTTATATAATAATATAATATTTGATAGTTGAATTATTTTACAGTGTAAACAATATCTATTTTGATTTCGAATATTTTTTTATTAGTCTTTTTTTTGCCTCGATAAAGTCTTATTGATTTATTCATTTTACTTGTTAGATTTAAATATTTTAAGAAAGAAATATATTTTAATGTCATAATTTAGAAAAAATTAATATTAATAGTTATAATAATTTACTGTTCTATTTTCTTCCCGCCGCATTGCGTGGGCTCCTTAACTAGTAACTTATTAATTGGGAACCCACAGGAGGGCTCCCCGGGTTTGGGGGGGCTCCCGTGGGTCCCACTTTTTTTCTCTCTCTCACTGTCTCACACACTTCACTTTTTTTAAAAAAAAAATTTCTCACTTTATTTCTCTCATTCTCTCTCACACATTTTACACTTTTTTTAAAAAAAAATCTCACTTTATTTATGTTTATTTATTTATAATTTATAATATTAATTAATATAAATATACTAATTTGGAACCAAGAAAAGATCTCCCTTATTATGTGGATCGTGGGACCCACGTCTATTTTTTAAAAGATTAATTGCACATTGGGTCTCAATCTTTCCACTCTTTTTTTTATTTTGATTCCTAATTTCTAAACTTTGTGTAGTGACACAGAGCACAAGCGATTGAGGCTTGTCGACGGCTACGGTGAGTGTCGGGACAAGTCGAGTCGCGTTAGCGCGAAATGGATGCCAAACGGACTCAGTGGGGACGTGAGAGCAGTTGGTATCATGAAAATCTGCGAAATAGCAAGTTTTCTGCCATGTGTACCGGTACACTTTCTGAAATGTACCGTTACAAGCTTGATGGCTATACTAGTACAACCATTAGGAGTGTACCGATATAGTGTCGTGCAGAATCTGTTCTCGGGTTGCCTATTTGTACCGGTACACTTGCCCGTGTACCGGTACACTTTGGTAGGTGAGGGGCTAATTGGTCTTTTGGTCACCTCGTTTGTGTCACCCTCACCCTAGACTTTATACAGCACAGAGAGGGTTGAGGGGGAGATTTTCCTGCTGGTTTTCTCCCTCTCTCTCTAGCCTTGGACGTGAGCAAAGAGAGGCTTCGGGTGGAGTTGGTTCGTCGTCGACGTCGCGCCGCGGGGCCGTTCGTGCGTACATTCATCGCCGGGGTCTTTGCGAGGACGGGCGAGCGTGAGATTTCGTGGTTCTCGACATTGCGCCAGTTCTAGAGTGATTTTCGAGGTGAGTAGTCCATCGAAATCACTTCGATTACTTCAAGCTACATCATTTTCGAGCTAGGGTGCTATTCCTGTAGATTTCCAACGTGGACTGTCGGTATTTCTGCTCGTTCGCAGTGTAGGAGCGTCGGATTGCTGCGAGACTTGGTTCGTTGGATTCGGGACTTCGAGAGGAATCCACAAAGCCCAAGATTGCTGGATTTGGAGAAGGTTAGCTTGGTCGAAATTCATTTCTCCTCTGCTGCTATTGTACTGGGCAAAATTTCGAGATTTTGAGTTTCTTTTGATGTTATTCTTTGAAGGGTCGGATTTGGGAGTTGAGCTTGACACTCCGGCATTATTCTTTGGATTAGGGACTTGCTCACCTTAATTGGAGACCTTTAGGTGAGTTTTGACCTTTCAATTGATATATTTAAGCTTAAGTGCTGAAAATGTTGCTAATTGACGGATGTCCATGTTTAGAGCTTGGAGATAGCCGGTTGCTAGTCTTGGAGGTTTTCGGCTGATCCTGCGGGGATTACTATTGGTTCGAGATCCCCTTCGCTGCCAGGAGTTAGCGTTTGAGGTGGGTTATTCATCGGTGTTACTCCTAAGTGCATGCTTAGTCGACATGTATGATTTAAGTTTTGATTATCATGCTGTAGCTCAAATTCATCGATTGTAGCAGCGTATAAAATCTGAATTAGGAGCATGACTATTAATTAGATGAATATACATGTTGGACTTGGATCTTGACTTAGGAGAAAACCACGATTTTAGCCGACATATGCATATACTACCCAATTTAGCTATAGGAGCCGTGTTTTAGTTGTATCATCGCGATATCGGTGCGATGGATACTAGTTTAGATTGCATTTACACTCGTGTTGGGATGCGAGCTTATTTTTACAAAGCAGAGTCTAGGGCCGTTTCGGGTTGTCGGGGGCCGTCGGGGTAGACGGTGGGCCCAGACATCGTTTTGACTCAGATTGTCCCGAGGGCACGTGGGTTTGGTTTTTAGACCGGTTGGACCGAATTACCTTGACTTTGGCCTGTGAGAGCTAGAATGAACATGACAGAGGCACTTGTAAACTCGCGTGGGTCGCGCCCTGCGAATGCCATTCCGGAATGAGGTTTCATTGCAATGAGGTCGCAGTTGCTGTTTGGGACAGTTCTTGTGCCGGCTACCTTCGGGGTGGTGATATAGGCAGGGTGGGCCCGTTTGGGCAGCCCGGGTGAGATAGTTAGTGATCCCTTTGTCCTACCTTCAGTGAGGTTGTGACGTGTGTGGAGTCTTAGCCGTCCTGTTTGACCTTTTACTGGAACTGAATATTCTTGAGATGCGGTGTAGCCTAGTTAAGCGAGACGGGTGTATTCACAATCTCTAGAGAATTTTCTCCGCCAGTTAATTTTGAGATACGGTGTAACCTTGACAGGCGAAACTGTTGTATTCACGGTCTCGAGAGAGTTTTCTCCGCCAGATACTCTTGAGCTACGGTGTCACCTAACTAGGCGGGACGGGTGTGTTCACAGTCCCCGGTGAGATTGGGTCAGGATTGACACAGATGGTTAGTGTTAGAGCATGATAGTGTAGTGGTTTTTAGCTGTAGATGTATTCCAGCTTATCCTACTATCTTCGCTTACCCCTGTAGACTTAGTGGGTGGACCGATAATGTTGAGGGCGACACCTACTGAGGACTACTTGTTTTTAAAGTAGTTCTCACGCCCTTTTTCTTCCACTGTTGTTGCAGGGCCTTCCGTTTCGGCTGCTGCTCCTTCTGAAGCTGATCGAGGCAAGGGCGTTGCGAGCTAGAGCCCTACCCGACGAGTGCTGAGTTAGAGGACCACTGCTGCAGGTAGTTGTGCCTTATGTTGGGAGTTTTTGTACATACAACTGTTTAACTCGCTTAGAGAGAGTATAGTTTTTGTATCCAGATGCTTTGTATGTATGGAACTTCCTATATTCTACATGTTTAGTTTTATTACAGCTCTATACTACTGGCTGTAGTACTGTTTGTTTTACAGCTACGCTTCGTATACAGGGAAAATTTCTTTGTATACGGCGAATTTGTCGGCGTGCCCGGGGAACGAGGAATCCGGGGCGTGACACTTTGTATGTTAATTTACTGTTGTATTGTCTTCCCGCCGCGAAGCGCGGGCCCCTTAACTAGTACATATGAAGCCACAGTGACAGTTTTGTATATTGAGAGCAAAGTTAAAAGTTCCACCTCTCTTTGTCCTGTTCTTTTTCTCTTCTAGGTTTCATGTGGAAACGATATTTTCTATGCAGTAGTTTGTGCCCGTCAAAGGAGACACCAGATCGAGCCGATGGTCAGGTTCAGGTGTAACTTGAAGTACTCTTACCACACCACCTACATGAGAGGGGCAAACTGCTCTTGGGGCAGCATCTAATGCACTTCTAATCTAAGCCAGGCTACCAATCTCAATTTTCACTTATTGGTATTTTGTTTCTTATGAAAATTTCTAAGTGCATGCTCATTTCTTTACTTTTGCTAATTAAAAATACCACCTTTTTCAGTCTAATAATTTCAATGGGAACTGATGCAATTCTTTTATGCATTGAGGGCAATTGAGAAATGGGCCAAAGAGCAAGTAATGGGTTTGCAATTTGAATAAGTGAACCATTTCAACAAAAACACTAGAGGGAAGGACAGTAATTAATAGGAAACCTGATAGGACCCCTTGCAGACTATCAGTGATCACAGAGATGCACACTAGGGGAACCATCTTTGTCACATAAGCTATCACCTCCTCCTCATTGCTGTAGGCATAACCCAGGATTTTACGCGAGGCCAAAAGCGTGCTGCTCACGATAACAGCCTCCGTAATGGCGAGAAACATCACGACACGGACTGCTGACCGAGCTCCTTCAGGGTTCCCCGCACCTAATTCGTTTGATACTCGTGTACTAATCATTAGGAAATAACACTCATACAGATGGTATCTTGACAGTGAATGAATATATATAATAAAATTACTTCTTGAGGATTTGGATTTAGCTCGTACCTTGCGGCAGCACCAAGACCATATGGTATAGTATATAGCAATGTGATGCTAGTTAGGCTGCTCATGAAGATAAAAAGCAAATTAATTAAAAGCAATAAAATGTAATAGACAAATGTGATTTATATAATTTTGGTTTTTGTTGTACCAAATTGAAAGCACCGAGGTTTCAAGCTCTGGATTAGGCAAGAGCCCAGACAGCAGGATAAGCAGCTCAAAGGACCACCATTCAAGACTGTGCTCAATGTCATCAAAAGTCAAATTACACAAAAGCATAGGAGGAAAAGTACAAATTAATTATATAGCATTTATGGACAAAACTACTATGAATTACACAAATACAACTTACCATATCATTATTGCCGATGGTAGGGCAAAACGCAGGAACTCACTGATCCCCGTGAAGGCCTCCATTGAGAAAGGCATTCGAGTCGCCTTACAAGAATTCGAGAAATTGATATAAATTCCGAGCAGCAGGACATTCAACCAGTATGAAATGCTTATAGAAAGAGCAGCGCCAACGTTGCCCAATCGTGTCTTGAATACCAAAACCCAACACAGAGGAACGTGAAAGCATAATGTCGCAATCGAGCTTAGCAGCATAGGAATGATCAGGCTCTGAGACTGAAGAAACTTCATGAGCGGTTGAACAGTCGCATAGGCGAATAAGCCGGGGATCATCCAGATTGCGTACTTTCCCGCCTCGAGTGAGACCATGGGATCTTGGCCAATGAAGGAGAGGATTTTGCCCATTGAGACCCATAAAACAGAGATGGGGAGGCTCACTGCTAGGAGAGTTACTATAGCCCTGTAGGTGTGGATTCCCAGAATGCGATATTGTTGTGCCCCGTATGCTTGCCCACATAGAGTCTCCAATCCACTTGCCATTCCTAGCTGTTTGTAATTTAGGCTATGTTAATTAGTTGCAAAATGGTAGAACAGAAAAAAAATAAAAAATAAAAAAAAGCAGAGATATTTTACGACTTTGGAGAAAATGCAACTCTAATGATCCAATAAATACTCCATTCTTTCTTTTCACTCTTCTTACTACTAAAATGAGAAAAGAGATCAATTGAGAGAACGATTTAATACCAAGCAGTAAAGTGGTATATTAGGTGGCTATCAAGTTGTGAGAATAATGTAGACCTAAATGTATCATAAAAGCTTCTACGAAATAATGCAATTTCCCGAGTATCAAAGAAAAAGAACGGCGTGAAAATTCATTTAGATGATTGTGTTGTAGATGTTGGAGGAGGGAAACTTTAAATTTTCTTTTCCCTTTTCCTAGCGCTTATCTATAAAGTTCAGTTTTAACTTTATATCTAAAATTTTGTAAAATTTATTAATCACAATTGGCTCATAGTACTAATGTTCTAACAGATCAAATTATTGAACACAATGGCAACCGAAAATAGAGAAAAGATAGTTGAGCAATAAAATTCTAAAGATTGAAAGGTGGTGCACTGATCGTAAGAAGGGAATTAGAATTCAGAGATTGTTACTCATAATTTGGAAGTTCTAGGCCCAGCCCAGGCTTACGTGAGCCCAAGAATGTGGCATATCTAAAGGAATCCACTCAACGGAAAAACTTAAACATATTAGGTCTAGGCCCACTAATATATATCAACTCTTTACTTTCTTAGTAACTATCAGATGTAGAACTATTCACATGTGAACTCTTAACATTCCCCTTCTTTCACATGTGAACCAACCACCTCCCCCTTACTCTCTGAGCATTGCACCGAGTCACCTTTTGGCTCTTCTCCAAAACATGTCCTTCAAGAGTCACTTTTCGGCTCTTCTCCAAGATAGGTCTTAATCCCTTTATAAGTCACCTCAGGCCCGTCTTTTTAGAATGCAATAACCATATGAACTTATCCGCCTATTCTATGCCTCTCACATCCAATTATTCTAAGTACACCAAACCATCATATCGCATTATGATGACTCCCCTCCGCAAACCCGTCATGTTCATAAGGGTAACTAACTTGATCACACCACACCACTCAGAGGAGTAACTCATGAATGTTAAACCATCGGCTCTGATACAAATTGTTAGGGAGTTGGCATATCTAATTGAACCCATTTAACCTAAAAGCTTAAGTTTACTATGTTTGTCCCCACTAGTATATCAACCCTTTCATAGTAATTATCTGATTTGGGACTATTCACATGCGAACTCTTAGCATCTCATACATGTTTTGTTGGTCTAAAAGAGTTTTAGTACTGAAGTCATTTCTTTTACACCTGGAAGAAAATTAGCAGTGGAAGTTCCGACAAACTCAAAACAATATTTCATTCTAAAACTTTAATACCCTTTAATGTTTTCCAATGCATAGCTATTGTCTCAGTAATCTTGAAGAACGTATAAGAAAGATGATACTCCAACAGGCTAATAGGATATCAAAGTGCCAAAATTCGGTCTGTTCCAACACCTAATCACCCAAAATAACTGCTTATTTTTATGAAGCAATACTAATGTATTTATTTGAAGATCGGATTACCTGTAAATTTAACAGCTGGCAAGACAAGAAAGATGACAGGGTTTAAAGATTCTTTTCTCTGCAATTGCAACACTACATACGAAGGCTATTATTGGATATGGAGACAATCTGCAGTGCTCCTGGAAATCCTCTCCCTTGTCGAGGAGCAACAGATGGTTTGGAAACACTCAGCAAGTGCTAAGAAAGAGAGCACCTTCCACAGGGCTCTGCTATTATGTAAATCAGATGGCAGAACATCCTAGGCAAAGATTCCCTAGTACTAGATGATCATCTTTAACAGTATACTGATACATTAATACACAGGATGTGAATCATTCAATAAGGCACAAATGTATATATATCTATGCGTGTTAACAAATGGAGCCATGCTATCTCACACCGCTTGGCAATTATGAAGGACAGATCTTCGAGGGCAAGAATTATAGTTGATAAAATTCAGAGGACTTTGTTTTGGGAACCTATGCATAAGCACAATGTTAAATATAACTCATATGAGGTTTCATCACAGAATTCAACTCGTCTAAACAGTCAACTCTTTGGATTTATGGTGGCCTTTTGTCTCATCCAACGGACATTAGAGCCATGCACGGCTCAAGTTGGGCACCTACTTGAGGAAGTTACATTTCACTGCACAACTCACCTGATCTATTTTACTGGTTGTTCTATATCCTTCAAGAAGTTTTTATCATTTCAAACTGTTTATCAAGTTGGACGTCTTCATGAAGATCACTTGAAGCATGACAAAATCAGCCAAGTACCTAATTTGTTGTAGCACAATGTTAGACACCCACTTTTGGCTCTTCAACATTGGATCCAAAGTTTACGTTATGTACCATACAACATCATCGTCTTTCGAAGAAAATGAAATTTAATATTTTGTCGAGTCCACGAATCAAGATCAAAATATAAAACCAAGTTCATGATATTCTTTGTGATTGTTGTCAACCAATTAAGGTCTCCTCTGCCCATAATGACATTTCCAATCGCTTTTCACTTCCTCTATCAATATGGGGTACCTTCTCACGAAATCATTAATGAAAACATAATTTTATCCTACAACGGTCGACGAAGTGACTAAGATACATTGTTAAGTTCTTAAAACCAAGGATTTAAGTGCCGTGGCACGGGGTCACGCCGGAAACTTGCCAGCACGGTACGGCACGGTGCGTGCCGAGCTGTGCCGATGCGTGCCGGTTAAAAAAATTCGTGTGCCAACACATAGTAGCATGAAATATTTATTTTCTTTAGCAACAAAATATTCTAACTATTTATTATATCTTTTTATCATATCTTTTGAACTTTATTGAGGAAATTACTTGCCAATTTAAAGAATAGAGGGTTTTGAACTGTATCATCGGCACGGGGTCTGTATCGTACCGGTGTCTTGTTGGCACGGTACGGCACGGTAGATACGGCCCGTGCCGACGGGCACTTAAAACCTTGCTTAAAACACTCCATCAATGTTAAGTTCTTGTTAGATGATTCTTGCATACTTGTGTATTGCCATATAACTAACTGATATAACTAACTGTATTTTTGGTTAGAAAATAATCTGAAACCAAACCTGCCCGGTAGCTTGAATGGTAACTATACTGTAGGGGCTCTACTCCAACTTTTGGGTGCCAAATTTAAGTCCGAGTAAGTTCTGTTTCTATGAGTTTGACTACCTAAGATCATGCATAGGTTGGGATTTCAAGCCGTGCTCTAGTTCAGAACCTATGTGATCCATTGCACAAATCTAAAACAACAATTCATGAGATTGGATGTATCACCACTCACTCTTCTTGCAAAAGTAATGTTAGTTACAATTTTAGTCCTCAAAGGTTCACCTGTAGTTCGAGTTTATTCTTAATTAGAATAGCTGATGTTTGACCTTGTTTTCAATTCGAAATTTGGAATTTCAACTAGGTCCTTGAAGTTTGACCTTGATTTTGAGTTCATCCCTAGTTGTTGCCTTAAATTTCATCCTCAGCCTCAAATTTTCACTTCTGGCAAAACAAAATTCTACCCACAAAGCTCAAGTGGCTCTTGTTCAAAGATAGATAACTAAAAAAACTTCATCGGTATGTAGAGAAAACTTTAGGAACTAAATAGTAAAATTCAAATTACTACAAGGAGATTGAAACTGAGGACAAGAATTATTATATCATCACCCACACCCACTGAAAGTAAATAATAGCACCCAAAAAAAAAAAAAAAAAACAATGTGGAGGAAAAAGCTACATAGTGACATACAAAGAGAGACGCTGCCTGTTTGAAGGTGCATTTTTGAAGTCCCAAAAGCGCTTTTGGAGCCAAAACGATCACCTAATCAATTAATGCCTGGACCCATCCTCTACTATATAATGGAACCAATTAAATTACACCACATAAGGCTCCCTCCGCTTTAACATCTTTTTCCCAATCAAAGACAAAGTTGCCCATGTTTTACATTAATTGGCCCCATCCACAAAAAACTTGGTCTACGCCATTTATTGGAAATATTTGATATTTCTCCAACAGCCCTTCTCAATTAACTAATTTGATGCCCCATTCATTTAACAGTTCTAAAACCTTTTATTGTATGAAATACCAAAAATTAAGCCAATAAAGCCAATGTCAACAGCAGTATCCTCCCAATTAAATGGACACCATGAATTCCATTAAATTCTCTATAACCAAATTAAAGTCAAAATAATTCCCAAACCACGATCAATCACAACAGATCAATCTTCTCATAAAATTACATATCTGATAGGATCCCATTGCAATAGACTACTAGCAGCTAAAAATGTATGGAGACACCCCCCACAGCTACAGGCAATTCTTAAATAGGCCACCAAAATTGACACTCCTTCAGCTTCCAATTACTTCTTTTTCTAAAGAAACTTAATTTATTTCAATCATTCTTTTTAGTTTTATGAAACTAAGGAAATTTTCAGCTAATCTAATGCAGATTACTCAAAACAATTGAAAACAATTGAAAGTAGAGAGAGTTCTCAATCCAAAAAAGAAAAAGAAAAACTCTAGACTACGGGTTTATCTTCAAATTGGGTATTATAGTTGAGGGGGTCTCTTCACATTTTCACTCTGTTAGATGTGCCTCGAAATTGGTAATCGACTTTAGTTTTGGGACTCCAACTCGTCGACGGTTTGTGTCGACCAATTTGGAAAAGAAGATTGTGAAGGAAAATGGATGTATGTGATGCGTATCTTTCTAAGTTTTGCTCTAGAGACGATAGATCGGTCATTGTATTGACAAACTTTGTATTCCCTTTTCCGATAGTGAAGATCTTTCCTCCCTCGCCCGTAATCTTATCCTGCAAAGAATTTTTCACGTAAATCTATATGTTATTTTTTTTTTTTGTTTGTTGCTTGTCTACTTCACGTTCGCCATTTCTTTTTTTTTGTTTGTGCGCTAGTCGGAACACACCCTACTAATAAAATTCTCAATCATTTTGAGAGACCTATGACAGCGGGACCGGCTACTGTGGGCGCCAAACGCGGACAAACCTCACAAACTGTCCGGTTCAAAGGCGGTTCTAATATTATATTATATATATATATAATAACAGTATTCTAGCAACAAAACCATGAAGAATACGCAACACGTATATATTATTATGAACTTTAAAAGTATATATATATACATATATATCTATATGAGTCCGGCTATGGTGCTTGTAAAAGTACCAAGACTTGTCTTGTGAATTTTTTACCGTTAAATCTACGACTTTGATCATTTTCATCCGTTAGATTATACTATTCAACCAACCACCCACTTAACCCAAAGAGGCCCACATCATCCTAACCGCACATCTATTAATCCAAGGGCTAAAAACTTACAAGACGATGACTTAGTACTTTTAAAAGCATAGGAACTCAATTCTATATATATATATATATATATATATATATATATATATATATATATATATAGGAGTCCGACTACTATCCTTTTAATAGGATAGGAGCACTTGTCTATCGATTTTTTAGCCATTGGATCATCTCTTTTCATTTCTAACCATTGGATTAAATACTATAATCCAGTGGGGACCACTCAACCCTAGGGGGATCATTCAATTCTAACCGACTAATATTATCCTAACCCTACAATTTCTCATCCAAGGGTTAAAAACTTAATAGGACAAGTGCTCCTATTCTATTAATAGGATAGAAGCCCCAGCCTATATATAGAACTATATATGGCTGGAGCTATTATATATAAAATTCTTTGTACTCATGAATTTTCAGCCATCATATGAAAAAATGAGCGGTTGGAATGAAAGTGGTTACGATTAGGTTGATAGTGGACCTTCAGGGTTAAGTCGGTGGTTGGTTGAATAGTATAATCTAATGGGTGAAATTGATTAAAAGGTAGATCTAATAATAAAAAATTTATGACAAAAAGTTCTATACTCATAAAAGATAATAATTAACTCTATATATATATATGGAAAGTAACGTACGAGGAGGCTGAAGCCGGTGACGCCGGTGAGGGAGGTGGCGATGGCGGCGCTGGAGAGGGAGAGCTGGCCGAGGTGGCCGACCATCGTGTTGGAGATGACCTGCACCATGTACTGCGACAGCGTCACCGCCACCAGCGGCCCCGCCACATACCCAACCTTCCCGCCCTCCTCCTTTATCGACCCAACCCACCCCCTTATCACTATAATTACCCCCACCTCCACCCCCTCACTCCTCCTCCTCCTCCTCCTCCTCCTCCCCACTGATGATCCTTCTCCCTCTTCTCCATTTACCAGCAGCGCCTCCTCCATTTGCTTCCCCCCTCTTCTCTCGCCAAACCCAAATTAAAGCGAGAGCTCTCTCTCTCTCTCTCTCTCTCTCTCCACATATATATATATATATATATATATATATATATATATATATATATATATATATATATATATATATATATATATATATATAATTTAGTATCTTATTAATAGCTAATGAACAGTCTTTAATAAGTTTTCTACCTTTGGATTAACCCCTTTGATTAATTTTACCCGTTAGATTATACTATTCAACCAACCACCCACTCAATCCTATGTCCACATCATCCTACCGACATCTTTTAATCCAAGGGTAGAAAACTTATTGAAAAGTCATTAGTCTTATTAATAGTATTCCACTTTAGTTCTATATATATATATATATATATGTATATGTATATATATGTATATGTATATATATGTATACATATATATACATATATATATATATATATATATATATATATATATATATATATATATATATATATATATATATATATATATATATATATATATATATAGGTAAATTATATTGTCACCCCTTGAACTTTTGATAAAATTTTACTTTACCCCTCGAACTTCTAAAATGGACATCTAACCCCCTGAACTTTAATATTTCATTCATGTTACCCCTTCCGTCAGTTTTCCGTCAAGCTCCGTTAACCGGAAACCGACGGAAGGGGAAAAACGAATGAAATATTAATGTTTCGGATGTTAAATGTCTATTTTAGGACTTTGGGGAGCTAATCGAAACTCGCCAAAAGTTCGGGGAGGTTGCAGTGCAATTTACCTTATAGGACTCTTAATTATAAATTATTTTATTATAATATGTTACTTATGCATTGACTACTAACTCTCAAGTTAGTGATCATATTTGATTTTGAATTTATATATATTTTTTTATTCTAAAATAAATCATACCATAATTTATCCTATATTTTATTGTAATAAAATAAAAGGCGAAAGAAATGAATTAAAGTGGCTTAAAGAAAAGAAAAGAGTGATACTAACTACCTACGATGCTTGAACACACTACGTACTCTGTACTCGCTAATATAGTTGATTTACAATAGGTGTCCACACTAGGATATAGAGATTTTAATTCTTAGTGAATTTTCCGTAGTATTCGTTTGTCACTTTTATCTTTAGAAGTATTGTTAGAAAATGCACTTATTTTTTATGGAATATGTAATGTAATTTTATTGGAGCCTAAAATAAAATTTTTGTACTTTATTTCAGCCAATTAAAAATTTTTAATATAAAAAATATAAAATAATATTTTATTAGAAAATGCACTTGTTTTTTATGAAACTATACAATGTAATTTTATTGTAGCCTAAAATAAAATTTTTGTACTTCATTTTAGCCAATTAAAAAAAAAATTAATTTAAAAATATAAAATAATATTTTATAATGTTTTAGAACAATAATTCTAAAGATAAAAGGGAAAACGAGTACTACGTAAAATTAACCGAGAATTAAAATCTCTATATCCGAGTGAGGACACCTATTGTAAATCAACCATATTAGCGAGTACATTAGAACGATGCGGTGTTCGAGCATTGTAGGTAGTTAGTATCGCTCTTTTTTTATCTTTAAGCCACTCTAATTCATTCTTTTCACTTTTATTTTATTACAATAAAATATAGATAAATTATTGTATGATTTATTTTAGGATAAAAAATATATATAAATTCAAAATCAAGTATAATCACTAACTTGAGGGTTAGTAGCCAATGCATAAGTAACATATTATAATAAAATAATTTACAGTCAAGAGTCCTATGGCTAAATTGCATTGCTACCACCTGAACTTTTGTGGAGTTTCACTTAACCCCCCAAACTTTTAAAATAGACATTTAACACCCTAAACTCTAATATTTCATTCATTTTACCCCTTCCGTCAGTTTTCGGTTAACAGAGCTTAACGGAAAACTGACGGAATGGGTAACATGAACGTAATATTAGAGTTTAAGGGGTTAGATGTCCATTTTAGTTCGGATATATTGCGTTGACGCAAGCTCGTAGAGATATGATAACGATGCAATTTACCCTATATATATATATATATATATATATATATATATATATATATATATATATACACACACACACGTTTGGAATACTATCGATAGCACCATGCATTTGGTGCTACTAAGTTTCTAGTTAGATCCACCCCTTTGATGATTTTCACCGTTAGATCATACTATTCAACCAACCACCCACTTAACCCTGGGGGCCATCATCCTAACCACACATCTCTCAATCCAATGGCCAAAAACTTAGTAGCACCAATGACTTGGTACTATTAATAGCATAGTAGCCTAGTTCTATGCTTTTAAAAGTACCAAGTCATTGGTGTTTGTAAGTTTTTAGTCCTTGGATTAATAGATGTGCGGTTAGGATGATGTGGGCCCCTTTGGGTTAAGTGGGTGGTTGGTTGAATAGTATAATCTAGCGGTTGAAAATAATCAAAGTCGTAGATCTAACGGTAAAAAATTCACAAGCACAAAGTACTTGATGCTTTTACAAGCACCATAGGGACTCACTAGATATATATATATATATATATAGAGAGAGAGAGAGAGAGAGAGAGAGAGAGAGTTGAGCTAGAATACTTTTAAAAACACCAAGTAGATGGTGCTTGTGAGTTTTTATCAATTGGATGGAGAGATGTATGGTTGAGATGATGGTGGTAGGTGGGAGGTGGAATAGTGTTTGATCTAAGGGGTATTAGTAATTAAGAAGTGGATCCAAGGGTTAGAAACTGCAAAGCGCCAAGTGGTTGGTGCTTCCAGAAATATTCTAGCTTCTATATATATATATATATATATATATATATATATATAGGTAGATCTAACGACAAAAAACTCAATAGTACAAAGCGCTTAATATTATCAATAGTATAGATAGTATAGTAGTCGAACTATATTGAGAGAGAGATAGAGTCCAACTACTATATTATCAATAGTATCAAATGCTTGGTGCTATCGAATTGTGTCCCGTTAGATCTAGCTTTTTGACCATTTTCACCCGTTAGATCATATTATCCAACTAACTACCCACTCAACCCTATGGAATCATTATCATTCTAATTGCACATCACTTCATCCAAAGGTCGAAACCTAATAGCAAGTGGTTGGTACTATTAATAGTATAGTAGACTAATTATAGAACTAGATTGGAATATTATCAATAGCACCAAGTTATTGGTGCTATTAGTTTTTTAGCCATTGAATTGAGAAATGTGTGGTTAGGATGATGTGGGCCCCCTAGGGTTGAGCGGGTAGTTGGTTTAATAGTATAATCTAACGGGTAAAAATAATCAAAGGGGTTAATCTAACGGTAGAAAACTTAATACCACCAAGTGTTTGGTGCTATCGATAGCATAGCAGCCGGACTCACTAATTATATATATGTCACGCCCCGGATTGCACGTTCTCCGGGCACGCCGACAAATCCGCCGTATACAAAGGAATTTTTCCTATATACGAAGCGTAGCTGTAAATCAAACAGTACTACACCCAGTAGTACAGAGCTGTAACTATTAACATAAATAGGTAGAAAGTAAGTTCCATATACATATATAGCATCCAGGTACAAAAGTACTCGCACTAGCGAGTTATAACATCTGTATGTATATGAACTCAAAACACTAGCACTACCTGCAGCAGGAAAGCTCGCGAACCGCGAACGGGGAGGCTCTAACTCACGACGCCTCGGCCTCGATCGTTCTCGGAGGGGGCAGCCGGAACGAAAGGCTCTACAACAACAGTAGAAGAAAAATGGCGTGAGAACTACTGTAAAAACAAGTAGTCCTCAGTGGGTGCCGCCCTAAACATCATCGATCCACCCACTAAGTCTACGAGATAAGCAAGAATAGTAGGAAAAGCTGGAAAACATCTACAGCTAAACTGCCACTACCCTATCCTGCTCTAACAATAGTCATCTGTAGTACAAGCCAAACCTGACCCAATCTCGCGCGGGACTGTGATACACCCGTCCCGCCTAGTTAGGTAATACCGTAGTTCAAGAGTATCTGGCGGAGAAAACTCTCTCGAGGCTGGAAATACACCCGTCTCGCCTATCAAGGTTACACCATATCTCAAGAGTAACTGGCGGAGAGAAATCTCTAGAGATTGTGAACACACCCGTCTCGCTCAACTAGGCTCTACTCACGTCACAACCTCACTGAAGGTAGAACACAGGGGTCACTGACTATCTCATCCGGGCTGCCCAAACGGACCCACCCTGCCTGTATCTAGCTACGCCGTACACCACCCCGAAGGTGGCCGGCTCAGGAACTGTCCCAAACAGAAATTGCGAATCACATCGCACTGAAACCTCATTCCGGAATGGCATTCGCGGGGCGCGACCCACACGAGTTTACAAGTGTCTCTGTCATATTCATTCAAGCTCTCACAGGCCAAAGTCAGGGTAACTGGTCCACTGGTCAAAAAACCAAACCCACGTGCCCTCGGCACAATCTGAGTCAAAAACCATAATCTGGGTCTACCGTCTACCCCGACGGCCCCGACGGCCTCGACAACCCGAAATAGTCTAGACTCTGCTGTAAAACTAAGCTCGGCATCTCAAAGACGAGCGTAAATGCAATCTAAACTACCCTGGTATCCATCACACTAACACGGCGACGATACAAAAACAACACGGCTCCTAGAGCTAAATCTGGTAGTTTATGTACATGTCGATCAAATCGTGGTTTTCTCCTAAGTCAATTCCAAGTCCAACATGTATGAATTATTACTTGCTAAACATGCTCCCAATTCAGATTGTATCCAAACCATAATCAATGAATTTGAGCTAAGGATTTACATTCAATACTCAACTACACATATCGACTACTTTTGCACATAGGAGTAAAACCGATAAAAATCCACTTCGAATGCTAACTCCTGGCAGCGAAGGGGACTTCAAATCAACCTCGATCCCTGCTGGTCAGTCGAGCTCCTTCAAGACCAGCAACCAAGCTAACTCCAAGCTCTATACATAGAATCCAACACTTAATACCAATTTCAGCATTTAAGCTTGAATTAGCTTAATTCTAATGTCGAAACTCACCTTGAGGTCTCCAAATGAGGTGAGGCAAGTCCCAAAACTAGAGAATACTGTGGAAGTATGCGTTCCAGGCTCACAATCCAGACCCTTAAAAGGTTTGCACCAAGAGTGACTCAAAACTCACAATTCTGTCAAGTAAAATAGCAGCTGAGTAAAGTAGGATTTCGACCAAGCAAACCTTCTCCAAATTTTGCAATTTTAGGCTCTCTGGATTCCTCTAGAAGTCCCGAATCCAGCGGTCCATGTTTCGTCGCGATCCGACGCTCCTACGTCGCGTACGAGCCAAAATACTGAAGGTCGACGCTAGAAATCTGCAAATCAGCACCTCAAAAATCTATTGACATAACAGCAGCTTAGTATAACTGGATTTTGAATAAGCAAACCTTCTCCAAAAATTGCGATTTAGGGCTCTTTGGATTTCTCTCGAAGTCCCGAATCCAGCGAACCAAGTTTCGCCGAATTTCGACTCTCCTACGCTGCGAACAAGCCGAAACACTGCGAGTCGACGCTGAAATCTGCAGCAAACCGCCCACGAGCTCAACTAGGAAAACCAAGTAGAAGTTGGAGGAAAAGTTGGACACCCACCTCGGCAGCGGCTCTAACACCGGCGTGACATCGAGGACGACAAAATTCCGCACTCGCCCTCCTCGTAGTACCACGTCGACGAAGACCCGCTCGAACAACACCTCGGCGCGACGTCGACCAACCCGTACTCCACCGAAGCTCCTCCTCAATTAGACCAAGCTAGAGGAAGAAGAAGAGGAATAGTAGCATTAGAGAAGCCTCTCACTCTCTCTCTACGTGTATGAGGCCGGGGTAGGCGGGTGACACAACCAAAGTGGGAATTTCCACATTTGCCCTCTCACCTAAGCTTGTACGACACGGAGACTTGTACCGGTACAAATGGGCAACCCGTGAGCAGTCTTGCGCGACGCTATACCGGTACAACCATCAGACGCTATACCGGTACATCCCTGATGGTTGTACCGGTATAGCCATCAAGGTTGTACCGGCACACACCAATATTTGCACCCGTACACTTCACTGAAAATCTTGTTATTTCGCAAATTTTCACGATATCAACAGCTATGCGTTCCCACAAGGTTCGTTTGGCGTCCATTTCGCGCAAACGCGACTCGGACTTGTCCAGACACTCACCAGAGCTGTCGACAAGTCTCTGCTGCTAAACTCCAGGTCACTACAATATATATATATATATATATATATATATATATATATATATATATATATATATATATATATATATATATATATATATATATATATATATATATATATATATATATATATATATACTAGCTTTTCACCCCGTGCGATGCACGGCTAGTTAATATAATAATATAAAATAATAAAAATTATTATGTAATAATAATAGAAAAATATTTCAATTAATATTATTTTTTTTACAAATAAAAAAATATACTATTAAATTTAAGTTTTTGTTCATTAGTAAGAGATGACATCAAGAAAAAAAAATTCAAAAAAACCCAAATCAAATCATCAAACTACAAATAAAGAAAAAAAAATTCAAAAAACATAATACCCAAAGAAAAAGAAAAGAAATATACAATCCCGATAACCTCTAAATTGAAAAAAAAACAAAACAAAAACAAAACAAAATCAAACCATTAAAAATACCCCCCAAAATAATATTTTTTAATGTAAGTGATCAATATATATAAAAAATAATAATAAGGTTATTGATTAACTTACTTATTTTTTAACTCCAATATTTCGATATATCGTGTTGATCATCATCCCGATTGCATAAATAGAGTTTGATATACTACGTAAACCTATATTGTCCGTAGATATACAACAATTAGTATAATTAGTAATAATATAAATAATAATCAAAATTTGAATAAATGAGATACATAAAGCCTTTTTTCTTGCACCATTGCATTATAATTATGGGACATTCATTCCCTACTTGTCTATAAGCATATGTTAAATTTGAAATTAAAAATCGTATCTTATATTATCATGAAAGAACTAACTCTAGGTTATTCACCACATCCTGACGATTACTATAGAAAGCATATAGAAAGCATTTTATTTTCTAAAAAATCTAATTTAAATTAATTTGCATTAAATTTGTTAACTTTTGATTTAAATATATCTAATTAATTATAATTGATATAATAAAAGTTAATAATAATACTTTAATTTTATTAATCATAATTAATTATAATATAGATTTGATACCGTAATTATTACTTTCTAAAAAAATATATTTACTATAGAAAGCATTTTATTTCCTAATTATTTTTTCAAAAAAAATCTAATTTGAGTTAATTTGAATTAATTTGCATTAATTCAAGTTAATGCATATTACAGAAAGCATATTACTTCCTAATTTTTATTAATTTGATTTTATTTTATTTAATTAATTTGATTTTATTTTATTTAATTAATTTTTATTGATATAATAAAAGTAAATAATAATATTTTAATTTTATTTAACTTTTAATTATAATATAGATTTTATTTCTTAATTAATAATAATATAGAATATTAAAAGGTATTAGTCTTGATACCCTAATTATTATTTCCTAATTTGATTTAATTTGATTTAATATTCAAACTATATTTAATTTTATTTAATTTGATTTATATTTAAATAAATCATATAAATAGATATTATTTCCTAATTATTTGATTTGATTTAATTTATTTTAATTGACATAATAAAAGTTAATATACCCTAATTATTATTTCCTAAAAAATTCTATTCACTACATAAAGCATATAGAATAGATATTATTTCCTAATTATTATTTCCTAAAAAGTCTAATTTAAAAAATCTAATTTTATTTCCTAAAGTATATAAAATCTATATTTGAGCTTGACTTAATTTGAATTAATTTGCAGTAATTTTATTTAATTTGATTTTATTTGAATTAAGTTGAATTAATTTTAATTAATTTTATAAATTAAATAATTAATTTGAATCTTTTATATTTAATTTTATTTAATTTGATTTATATTTAAATAAAATCATATAGAATAGATATTATTTGCTAATTATTTGATTTTATTTAATTTATTTTAATTGACATAATAAAAGTTAATATATCCTAATTATTATTTCCTAAAAAGTCTATTTACTAACTAAAGCATATAAAATAGAATAGATTTCCTAATTATGATTTCCTAAAAAGGTCTAATTTAAAAAAATTTTATTTTATTTTCCTAAATTATATAAAATTTATATTTGAGCTTGACAATTATGTGGCAAGTATATGAGAGCGTGTCGAGTTTATAGGAAAGGGTTGCTGGGGTTATAACTTAGTATAATATAATTAGTATATATATATATATATATATTGATGATAATTGATATATATATATATATATATATATATATATATATATATATATATATATATATATATATATAAATCATCGTATGTCTATCGATAGCACGCGAGGATTTGGTGCTATCAAGTTTTCCACCGTTAGATTTAACACTTAGATTATTTTTACCCATTAGATTATACTATTCAACCAACCACTTACTCAACCCTAGGGCCCACATCATCCTAACCATTCATTTCTTAATCCAAGGGCTAAAAAATCGATAGCACTAACAGCTTTTCGAGCTTAATTCGAGCGAGCTGAGTAATACTCAAGCTCAGCTTGAAATTAATTTCGAGCCTAAATTTAGGCTCAAGCTTGCTTGAAATTAATTCGAGCCGAGCGTGAGCGACCGGCACACGAGTCGAACACGACCTGGCTCGCTCGTTTGCCAGCCCTACTCTTGACTCGACCTCACTCTCCATCCCTCCGCCTCGTAAAAAAAAAAAAAAAAAAAAAAAATCTATTGTCTATATATATTTTTTTTCGTTACCTATGAATTATAATACTTTTTTAGGATCTAACTATTTTTTTAATACTTTTCATGTTAAAAAATACTTAATCCATCTATTATGTATTAATATATTAATTAATCTTCTAATAATAATAATCTATATGAATCTTCAATATTTTTTTTACCATTGGACAAGTTCTCCTTCACCCTCACGAGCATACAACTATTTTTTTCTTCTCTCCACCAAACTTTCAATTAGTGAATATAATTAATAATTAATAATTAATATATGTAAAAGATTCTACTACCAAGCTTCCAATTAATGCATTTATGGTTCCGTGCCATTTACAATCCTCTCCTTTCTGTCTCCAATTAATTTCATCATGATTCTTTTTCTTTTTTCTTCGGACTTTTAGTTAATTTATTCAAACGATCTGCTATCATCTACAATCCTCACCTCTCTCTCACTAATGCGCATCCACCATCCCCCTCCGGCCGAAGAGATCATCGTCTCCATCACTATCGTTGTCCTAGGAGAAGACATTGTCGAGCATTTGATGAATATAGCAAATAAGGTATATAAAAAAAATTAAATAGCTGAAAATATGAATCAACGTGGATTCGATTTTTGTCACTTACGCTAGGAATGGTCCATGACCATAATATGTTTTTTTTGTTAAAAAAAATTTAATTATTTGGATCCCCTAGTTGTGACTCACACGTCCATACATATAATAAAAGTGGAACTCTAAATTGTCGACGCGGGCGCTCTCCCGCAATCCTCTCCCGCTCGTCGCGTAGAGAGAGAGTTACCCACGTCTCTTCCCCGCCCGCTATCCACGAGAGAGAGAGCCGAGCGAGAGCTCGAGAGAGCGATGAGGCGGGGGGGAGAGAGACACCCACACTCGCCTCTCTCCCCCCCGCTTAGCAGAGAGAGAAAAGTCCCCATGCCCTCTCTCCCTCCCCCTATTTAACTCCCCCAATCCGGCTCTCTCCATCTCTCTTCCTCTCCACACTTCTCCCCCACCACAAAGGGGGCATCTGCCTGGGCTACGGCGCTGCTATGTTGGGGGCGGGGCGCGGCGCCGACGCTGGGTCGGCCTGGGGCCACTGCGCTCGCGGGAGGTCGGGAGGCCGGGCTGGCGCGCTGACTTAAGAAAGGCCAGGCCGTAGGGCTCCTCGCCTCCATCTCATTCTCTCTCTCTCTCTCTCTCTCTCTCTCTCTCTCTATATATATATATATATATATATTGTATATAGATATATTATTATATAATTTACGATTTACTCTCTCTCCCTCCCTCTCTCATTCTCTTTCTCACTTTCTCACTTTAGAACCATGTGGTTTAAGTGTATCAAATTAGTACCCTAACTATTGATATTTTAAATTTAAAATTTTAGTATTTAAAAATAGAAATTTAATTTTTAAAACGAGATATTTATTAGAGTCAAGACGGATTTTGTTTTTGTATAAGTATAAACTTCAGAAGCCCTCCTGTGCCTTCACACTTTTTCATTTTAGTATCATGTGGTTTAAACTGTATCACTTTAGTTTATTTATTTATTATTTCATGTTGTTTATTATTCTTTGTTTGTGTTACGGGTATGGCGGTGGCTTGGAATCAAAGGCTCAAAGTAAATCAAGCAAAAGGAGAAAGCAGTAGTGGTGAATCCAGTTTCGATTTCTAACCGTGGACAAATTAAATTGAAAATTATTAAATAATTAAATTAAAATTAATGGTTTATATATTAAACGGAAAATTTTAAATCTTTAATTAATGAGGAGTTAATTCGGGAGTAAATCTCGAGAGGACGGAGATTGAGATGGACTTGGCCTCTTTTTTTCACAGTTTTCGGAGAAAGGACAAATTCAATGCAAAATTAATTTGATAATTAAAAATAACAATTATGGAATTGAGTTAATACGGAATTTTATACATGAATAGAAGAATCCAACGACGTAGTTGACTTTGAGCGGTAGAAAATGATAACGAATAATATTTATTTCAATTTTAAACTTCAACATTTACAATATGTAATCTCTAAACCCTATAAAAAATAATTAATTAAATTTATTAATAATGTTATATCATATATAATTAATTAATTTATTAATAATACATTATAAATCGCGCTTCAACTTTTAAAATGTTGTTAATTTCTCTCTTTCTTCAACTTTTTTGAAGCTTAAAATGTAACATTAGATTTGAAAATTAAAATAATTAAATAAATTTGTTCCAAATATTGTACAATTTATATAAATTTTTCCGCCCCGAAGCGCGGGCCTTCACTAGTATAAATGAAAGAAAAACTAAAACGTATGAGCAGATAGGAGGGTCTCCAAAACTTGTTTTATCCTGTCGCTCTCACATCTCCTGCCTCGACTGCTCCATCCTCTTCCTACTCCACTTCCTCCTCCTCCTCCCTCTCCAACCAACCCCTCTCCAACTTCCTTCTCTCTCCCTCTCGCTCTCTTCTTAGGACACCAAAGAAAGGATAAGGGAGTTCGCCTCCTCCTCCTCCTCCTCCTCCTCCTCCTTTGCCGTTCTCTAATAAAGGTAAACTCTCTCTCTCTCTCTCTCTCTCTCTCTCTCTCTCTCTCTCTCTCTCTCTCTCTCTCTCTCTCAATTTAAAATCTTAGTTGCAGTTTGTTCTCTTGAATCAAACAGTTTTTTTTTTCTTTTCTGTTTATGCTAGAATGGTTGGAAATTTTGGATAAATGGTCGAATTTGGTGATAATCTGTTATTAGATTTGATTAGGAAGCCAAAAAATCGCAACTTGTTGCCACTGGGGCTCAATTTTGTTCAAATGTAGCTGACATGCTTTTGTGGTTCTATCAAATCAGCCAAAAAAAAATACTGCTTGTTGCCACTGGGGATCAATTTTATGCGAATTTAGTTGAATTTGCTTGTGGGTAGTTGAAATTTGCATGTGGGTATGCTTCAATTAGGCTGTTTTGCTTGGTGTGTGGGATTTAATTTGTGTTATAGTGAAAAAAATTGTGCTTTTTTAGTAGCTGCTAGTGTCGGAAATTTGTTTTGGCCAAAGACCCATGTATATATAAATATAAAAAAGGGATCTTTTTAAGTACTTATTCTGGACATTTTCATCATTTATTATCTGGATCAGTTATTATTTTATATATGTTTTTTGTCTAATAATTAGCTGAACGTTAGCTCTGGCAAATTACTTGTTCTCTCTCTCTTTTCTTTCTCTTTTTTTTCTTTTTTTCCCCCAAGGAATTTGGCAACTAGGTTATAGGTCATGGCTTCTACAATCTCATTCTTAACCGGAAATGTTCGACTGATAAGAGTTGGAAATGACCATCACTATGTTGGGTTGAAGCCTATTTCTCCCCAGAGATGTGTTTCTTTTGTGGCGAGAGCGAAGGCCAAACCGTCGATGGTTATTAGAGCAAGCAATGAGCAAGACACATCGGCTAAGATTTCAAGCCGAAGCATCGAGGAATGTGAAGCAGCAGCTGTGGCCGGCAACTTCCCTGATCCTCCGCCACTCTATAGGCCTTCCGGCCCCAGAGGAACCCCGGATGTTAAACCTCTTGTATGTTTGAAGTTACTTGCTTTTGAAATTACATTATTTAGCATACATTTCAGAGCGTTTCTTATTGAATATTTTTTAGGATATATGCATTGATTTGTTTCTTTAGATGTATCAAAGGTAATTCTGATTTCTCACTTCCCTCTTTGTTCCAGCCATTTTCTAGGCGTCCACGTCGTAACCGAAAGTCAGCAACGCTTAGAGCTTCTTTCCAAGAAACAAATCTATCTGCCGCAAATCTTGTCCTTCCGCTTTTTATTCATGAAGGTTGATAGTCAAAAGTGTTTCAATGTTTTTCTATTCCGTTTTCACACCATTCATTTTTTTTTTAAAATAGTTCTGACCGAAGCAAGACGAGAATAATTTGGACTTAGCTTCCCAATCTGTGGTACTTGTAGGTGAAGAAGATGTTCCTATTGGAGCTATGCCTGGATGTTTTCGGTTGGGATGGCGCCATGGCCTCCTTGATGAGGTGATCATACATGAACTTCAACCTGTTTTTTTTTTTCTTTAATCCAGTAAAATGATTGCATTGTTATTGGTGCACTATCCAACAACATTTGAATGTTAGTGCTTGTGAAAATGATCATGAAGTAAGCTTTTGAGTCGGAATATTATGGTAGTTATCAATCTTTCCTGAAAGTTCTAAATGAGGACTCTTTCAAGCTGATGTTCATAGTCATTGTGAACAATTTCCAAATGCTCAACAGTTGTTGTTTGCAGGTTTACAAGGCACGAGATGTTGGCGTTAGCAGTTTTGTGCTCTTCCCGAAAATTCCCGATGCTTTGAAGGTTTATTTTACATGCAGATACTTTCTTATTTTATATCTATCTTGATATTAAGAGTTATATCATCTTTTCTTTTGTTCATCTAGTCACAAACAGGAGACGAGTCATTCAATGATAATGGCTTGGTTCCTCGAGCAATTCGCCTACTCAAGGACAAGTACCCTGACATTGTAAGTTATATGGTACTCTTAATGTGGTTCTCCACTCGAAATAAATTCCTAATGATTTTTTTTTAATGTTTTCCTAGGTTGTTTACACTGATGTTGCATTGGACCCCTATTCATCTGATGGGCACGATGGTATTGTAAGGGAAGATGGTAAGTAATTCTTAAGCTTGTGATTTGAACTTTTTATTTAAAATAGTTTGAAATGTCCATTCTCATGTTAATATTATTCTTTGGAATTTTTCTTATTGTTTCTCCCCGTGAGTTATTTTACTCTTTTCATTCTTTCTGCACTTGCTTTCTTCAAGCGGTGTAATGGAAATTAGTAGTTTCAATCATAGTCGTCAAGATCATACAATACATGAATTGAATCATACGGTACAGTTTGATTCATGGGCAAAACAATTCTAATCTTACGAGTAAATCAATATTGTGAAAGAATAGTACCATGCAACTTCTAGTTAATCCTTCTTTTATCTTTTCACAGGAGTCATCATGAATGATGAAACAGTCCATCAACTTTGCAAACAGGCAGTTAGTCAGGTACTCTCGACATTCCTGATTTGTATAGCAACATTTAGCTTAATATTTAAAATATGTTTGCACGACCAAATAGGCCCGTGCTGGCGCTGACGTTGTTAGTCCGAGTGACATGATGGATGGCCGCGTGGGAGCGATTCGTGCGGCTCTTGATGCTGAGGGTTTCCATGATGTCTCTATCATGTCTTATACTGCAAAGTAGGTATCTTATACTCTTTGTCATTTTCAAATTCTTGCAATCTGTGTATATTTCTTACTTATAAATGATTTTTCTAATTCTGCCTACATTAATTCTCTTTTGGGCAGATACGCGAGTGCATTCTATGGTCCCTTCCGAGAAGCTCTAGACTCAAATCCACGATTTGGGGATAAGAAAACGTATGGCCCTTACTACTGATGTTATGAGCTTGATTACATTGGATGATATACTTGCCCAATACTAAGTGTTTATTTTTTATTTTTCGATGAAAGTTACCAGATGAACCCAGCCAACTACAGAGAAGCCCTTACAGAAACTGAAGCAGATGAGGCTGAAGGTGCAGATATTCTTCTGGTGAATTTCTTGCCAGATAAGCGGCCTTTTTCCCTTTTTTTTCCAATTTTGGGGCCTTTTTCTTGCAGCTTTTGGTTTACAAGTGATGCTTTGTGATAGGTGAAACCAGCATTGCCATACTTGGATGTTGTGCGGCTTCTTAGAGACAATTCAGCTCTACCAATTGCTGCATATCAGGTAAATTTTATATCACTTAAAATTTAAAGAAGCCAATTCTGCTTTACCAATCGCTGCATATCAGGTAAATCTTATCACTTAAATTTAACTTCTCTTTTATTTGTCGTTCAGAGAGAATTTTGCATATGAAGTAGCTATCCAAACGTTTGAACACAAGTTGCATAATACATATTCGATGCGGCAATTTTTTTTTTTCCATCAGTTTCTTATGTTTGGATATGATTTCTTTGGATGTTAACTGCGTTGGTTCTCTCTTGATTTCTACATTTATCTTAATTCGAGCAAATTTTACCCCTTGGATGTCGGCTTTCTTATGTTAAGATTTGACCGGCCGGTGCAACTGAAATCTGAATTCTCAATACTAAAACTGGTTTACATATGATTAAATTTGCTTCTTAGTGTTTCTAATTAGACTCAAATCTGTTTCTACTTGTATTTAGGTTTCTGGAGAGTACTCAATGATCAAGGCTGGCGGAGTACTCAAAATGATCGATGAGGAGAAGGTCATGATCGAATCGCTGCTTTGTATCAGACGAGCCGGCGCCGACATCATCCTCTCTTACTTTGCTCGCCAAGCTGCGAGCGTATTGTGCGGCATGAGCGGCATGAGATTCAAATAGCTTAAGATCATGTACATAGTTTTCCCATTAGCTTTCTCAAAGCCCATCCGACCCATGTTTTCTGTATCATTTCATCTCCTTTTGTACACTATTCTTATTTAGAGCTGGGCATGTTTACTTATATCGTTTATTTTGTATATTTATTTGTATTTTGCGTAATAAATTATTAGTTTTGTAGATCTCTCAGTTGCTTCGGTTGCTGAAGGAACCATTAGAAAGTACACGAAGAGTTAATGGAAACTAAGAAAATGATAGTTTAGAGCATGAATGTGATTAGATAAGATTATATATCTGTGCAAGTCCTGAGACGCAAACACGAGGAGGTTGACTTTTTCCCCAAATATAAGCTCATATTCCAAGTCGATCTCTCTAATGTAGAGATCAATAATGTAGAAAATTATTTTCTGCTTTGAGAGAGATAGGTACGTAGTATGTTATCTGCTTTGTTTATTTCATTTAGAAATATACTTAGCTGAAAATGTGAATCAATTAAGATTCAAATTTGGGACCTCGAGTACTAATCATTAAGTTTTTTGTCGCTTGCTTTAGGGATGGTCGGTATAATGTAGAAAATTATTGAACATGAATAAACATCAAATAGCCGGTCAGGAGTGCAGATCCAAATGTTGATTAGAAAAAGCTAGTTTTTCTTAGTATCTTTTTTAAACAGCTTCTAATTGGAGCAAAATTGGAAGTTTCAAATCAAAGTTTTTATTTTGAGGCTAAAAGGGTCGTGTTATGTTCACACCGAGGTAATTATAATGTATAATTAGTACTTGTGGAAGCAGGGAGGGTGCTTTGATTACAAGTTGCGAGAACTTCAATGATGCAAGCTTAGGTCTTGTAGTTCATGGAAGATATTTTTATTTAAATATGCTCATCATTTGAACTTTTGGTAAAGTTTTAAGCCAAAATAAATCTACTTTTTCAAGTGAAAGTAAAGGTGATGTGTTGATATATAAAAGCAATTTCAACTTCGGCAGAGGATACATAGAGCTTGTTTGATCCAGCAGTGTGGTCCATGAGTGGGCAGCACCGTAGGGCTTTTTGAGAAAGTTGTGATTTTGGAGCTTTATCAAAAGCCCTAGTTTGCGTGGTCGTGCACCTCAAACGTGCATGCACAACCGCACTGTCACGCCCCGGGTTGCAAGATTATCCGGGCACGCCGACAAATCCGCCGTGTACAAGAAATTTTTCCTGTACACGAAGCGTAGCCGTACCTGTATAACATACAATACTACAAACAGTAGTATAGAGCTGAAAATCCTATAAACAAACAGGTAGGAAACATGAGTTCTATATACATACAACACGTCTCGATACAAAAGTACTACTCGCTCCAGCGAGTTAACAACAGTATGTACACAACTCTCCAAATCCAAAAACTACTACCTGTAGCGGTGTCCTCTAACAACACTCGACGGGTAGGGCTCTCGCTCGCCACGCCCTTGCCGCGATCCGCCTCAGAAGGAGCAGCAGCCGAAACCGAAGGCCCTACAACAACGGTGGAAGAAAATAGGCGTGAGAACTACTGTAAAAACAGATAGTCCTCAGTGGGTGCCGCCCTAAACATCATCGGTCCACCCACTAAGTCTACAGAGTAAGCAAGAATAGTAGAAAGGAAAGCTGGAAACACTCTACAGCTATATGTCACTATACTATCCTACTCTAACACTAGTCATCTGTAAAACATGTAAATCCTGACCCAATCTCACGAGGGACTGTGATACACCCGTCCCGCCTGTCGAAGCTACACTAACAACTATCACAGGGGAAGCTACACTTAGCTAGTGGAGAGCGAATCCAAGCAGGACATAACGACCAACGCAAAAGCACTAAGCCCGACTCCGAAGTGGCACTCTTGGGACCGAACCAACCAAGTATGCAAGCGTCTCTCTGTCGAGCTGAATCAGACTCTCACAGACTAAAGTCAAGTAAATAGGGTCCAACTGGTCTAACCACCAATAGGTCACGTGCCCCTAGCACAATCTGAAACCAAAATAGTAAACTGGGCCCACCGTCAACCTCGACGGTCCCAGACAACAAGAACAGTCTAGACTCTGCTGTAAGCTAAGCTCGGCGTCCCAGCACGAGCGTAAATGCAAACTACACTACCCTGGTATCCTTCACACTCACATAGCGACGATACAATTACAGCACGGTTCCTAGAACTAAATCTGGTAATGTATGCATATGTCGATCAAATCGTGATTTTCTCCTAAGTCAAGTCCAAGTCCAACATGTATAATTTATTACTTACTAAACATACTCCCAATTCAGATTTTAACATGCTATAATCAATGAATTTGAGCTAAAGATTTACTTTCAATACCCAACTATACATGTCGACTACCTTGCACTTAGGAGTAATACCGATGAAAAACCCACCTCGAAAGCTAACTCCTGACAGTGAAGGAAGTCTCAAAACACTAGTGCTCCTTCTGGAATATCCACAGGTCCAGCAAGCAACTCTCCAAAGCTCTAAGCATGGAATTTCCTCA
This sequence comes from Aechmea fasciata, assembly GCA_025177825.1. Classification (NCBI taxonomy): domain Eukaryota; kingdom Viridiplantae; phylum Streptophyta; class Magnoliopsida; order Poales; family Bromeliaceae; genus Aechmea; species Aechmea fasciata. The sequence continues at coordinate 5,673,764 of CM045936.1, forward strand.
ATTAGTACCATTTTCAGCACTTAAGTCTAGTTTAACCAATTGGAATGTTAACCTTACCTTGTAACCTCCAATTTGGTTGAACAAGAGATCCTCAAACCAGGTACTAAACTGGAGTATCAAGCTCTGATCTGGAACTCAGTCCTTCAGGGAATTGCACCAAGAGAAAACTCAGAATTTCACAATTCTGCTTAATTACCACAGCAGTAGAGTAGAACTGGGTTTCGAACAAGCAAACCTCCTCCAAATCCAGCAATCCTGGGCTCTGTAGTTTCCTCTCGAAGTCATGAATCCAGCGAACCAAGTTTCGTTGAATTCCGACGCTCCTACGCTGAGAACGGGCCAAAACACTGCGAGTCGACGTAGGAAATCTGCAGCAGTAGCCTTCAGCTCGAAAATTGTAGTAGTTTGAAGCAAGTAGAAGGAGTTCCAATGAATTACTCACCACCACGACCGCTCTAGGAGCAGCACCACGTCAAGGGTAGCGAAAACCGCACTCGTCCGGCCTCCTCGCAGTAACCCGACGTCAAACGCCCCCTTGATCGGCTCCGCGGCGCGACGTCGACATCGAAGCAACTCCACCGAGCTTCCTCTACTTTAACCGATCAGCTAGAGGGAGAAGGAGTATAGTAGCAATAGAGTAGTCCCCCACCTTCTCTCTCTACGTGTATATGCAGGAGAAGGTGGGGTGATACAAACTAGGCAGCAAATTACCAAACCTTGTTGCTCACTTACCAAAGTGTCTCTGGGTACAATGATTTAATACTAGTACGAGATGGGCCAGCAAAGACGATCTGCGTAGCTACGTTTAAAACAGTCCTGGTCATTTCAATATAGGTGTAGCAGTAAATACTTAATTACAGCCCAATTTATCTTAGAATTTTGCTCTGACTTACATTATTTGGGGCTACAGGATTCAGTGCTCTCGCGTTCCCACTAAATCCGTTTGGCGTCCATTTCGCGCCAACGCGACTTGAACTTGTCCCGACACTCACCAGAGCTGTCGACAAGCCTCAGAGTCAAACCCCAGATCTCTACACGCACTGCCTAACAAGCCCTTAGTCATAATTGGAAAAAGGGCTTTTTTTATAATTAGCCCCATGAAAAAAAACCCCTGACAAATTCAAATTTAAAAAATAATCTGGTCACCTTACGTGGGAACGTCGTATTAATGCGGGCCTGGTGGGCCATTGTGCAACGCGATGAATAGTTCTTGTCTAAGCTAAGTTGTCTCTGGCTAAGTGAAGGAAAAGAAAAAATATACGTACTATAAAAAAGATAAGTATGGAATACAGTGAATCATTCACCGTGTCTGGCTAAGGGGAGGAAAAGAAAAAATATATGTGCTGTAAAAAAGATAAGTATGGAATACGGTGGATCATTCACCGTGTTCAAACACGATGAATGGTTCACCGTATTCAACTTATCCACATAGTGCTAATGTGACCCCCACGTGGCAGGGCCAGAACTATTTTTGTAAATTTAAATTTGCCGGCGCTATTTTTAAAATAAATTTTTTTAGGAGGCTAATTGCAACAAAAGCCCTTGGAAAAAGAAACACCACGACATATCACACATCACCTACCGTGGGTAACTATATGGAATAACAAATATATATTTAGGCAAATTGCATGTGTCATTGAAAATTAACTAGATTTTTTAATAAATTTAAATTTATTCACATGGAATATAGGATTAGAAATATTAATATATACTGTATAATATATACTGTGCGTCTTTATCGACCAAAAGTTATGCTTAAGATCACATAAACTAAGATAGATCAATATGTTATTTAGGAAACAAAAATTTAGTATTCTACTATAGTGAAAAGCTATATAGATAGATCTTTTTAGCTCCAATAGAAGCCTAATTTATAATTCTATCACTGGTGCAGTAAAAAATATTAGAAGTAGATTCTTTGAATAGCTCAAATTACACTAGATCTCCAATTTTGGTTTTGATTAGTTCAAGGGTGTCTAATCACTCCCAATTAAGCTTAAGAACTTGTAGTTATATGTTTGGTTGCTCGAAAGTCGGCGAAGTGGGAGAAGTCACTTTTATAAAAGTTTCACTTCGACTGTTTGGTTGCTATAAAGCAAAATATTAAAACTATAATTTTATAATTTTTTTTTTATTAAATTATATATGAAGACAGGTGAAAATATAAACAAACGACTTATACTTGCAATTTAAATTAAAATTTTAAATCTAAATTAATATTTAGAATTCAAAGTTATATTTTAAAATTTAAATTTAAACTTAAATCTGAGTTGAATTTATAATTAAAATTTCAGACACAAATTTAATTTATAATTGAATTTAAAATTTAAGTTATAAATTATAACTGAAATTAAATTTTAAAATAAAAGTTCCACAAAAAAATTAGAACATTTATTCAAATTTGAATTTATAATTTGAATCATATATTAATTTACTCTTTGATCTTAAATTTTGAATTCAAATATGAATTCACAATTTAAATTAATATTTAAATTTAAATTAAAATATGAGTTTAAATCACAATTTAAATCAAACATTCGAATTCATAATTCGAATTCAAATTCAGATTGAAATTCATTATTGAAATTAAATGTAAATAACAAATTTAAAATTGAACTTGAAAATTTAAATTTTAAATTCAAATTTCAGTTAATAATTTGAATTTATAGTTGGAACAATTTGAAGTCAAATTTCAAATTGAAGTTCTTAAGTCAAAATAATTTGACTAAAAGTTAAAATTTAAATTTAAATTTAAATTATAGAATTCAAATTGAAATAAAAATAAATTTTAAAATTTAAATTTAAATATAAAGTACGTCATAAATTCGAATTTAAAATTTTATGTTGAATTTTAATTTACAAATAAAATTCAAAATGTGATCATAATTTTATTTCAAATTTAAAGTGAAATTGAACTTTAAAAATAAACTTTAGTATTAAAGTTAAAACCAAATTTAACCTCTTAGCCGAGCTCTTAAGCTTTGTAACTTCCGAATTTTTGAGCGAAGTTAAAAAAGTGAGATTTAGTTATAACTCACTTTATCGGCCTACTTTCGTAAAGTGGCTTTCATATTCACTTTCGCAAACCAAATAACCGATAAGACGTCACTTTCTAAAAATACCACTTTCGATATTACACTTTCAGGGAACCAAACATATATGCCTAAAGAAAGTAAAATCGACCACAAAGGAGTAATAAATTATTTAAATAAAATGACGCCCCAAAATGCAGATCAGTAGTGACTCCACTCTTTGATCGATTAGAAAATGTGTATTACAATGGGTGAAGCCTCAACCAATTTGGCTTGGACTCTCCATGGTATCTTGAACTCTCCACACAGCACGCTACGTTTGGCTACGTGCCTCACGCCAAAAACTTGGTCAGATGAGTGCAAATGGCTTTCGGCTTGGAAAGGATAACTGTAGAGACCTAAAATCATGGTCAATGTTTTTGGATGAATCTCTTAGCTGAAATATCATGGTCAATGTTTTTGGATGAATCTCTTAGCTGAAACGATGAAAAGAAATAACTACAGAGGCTTTGACTGTTGCTACTTTAGAGAGCTACGACCCTACTAGCTCTCGCTATAATGTGAAAACTACTACTTTTGAATTGCCTGAATAGTTGATACTATGGGAAAAAAAAAAGAAAAAAAGAGTCTCTTTCCTATTCATCTACATAGTATTTATAGCCTTCGTAGTTTGAATCTTAGTTCGATTTTCTTGCTAAGTATGAATCCAATCTGAAAACAGAATCAAGATAGTTTAGGCCAAAAGCTCTGAAAAATCAGGATATTTATCTCTTTGCAAGCAAAATCCTAATAGATCATATCAAACGACTGAAATATTTGGTTAAGCCCTCCTCATCAGCCGAAAGTAGATCATAGATCGATCTTGCTCTTGGCCAGTGAAGTTGGAGAGGTGCTCAACTCCCGCACCTCACCTTTAATTTGATGCACACATTGTGCTCATTCATTGTCTAGACTCTAATAAAGATGGTAGGCTAGTAAAACCATTATCCTCTTCACGTTCTCTATTTAGTGTCCGCCGCGAATGAACCGACCCCACCGGAGGTATTTCTAATGCGAGTGGTTATCTATGGTACGGATTAAATTTGTTTAAATTTTATTTTGAAATCAGGATTATATATAGGTTCATGGCTTCCAATAGACTCAAGAATCTGCTATTAATTACCCTATACTTTCAGTATTAAGAAACCCTCGATTAAGAGGCCGAATGTAAATACTGATAATAAAAGAGACCAAACAGACAAATAAAATTTTATTTATATGATTTGCTGTGTACATGGCTTAAGCAAGGGCATTCTCCCACTGTTCATAGATTTTATAAAACTAAATACTCAGTTTATAGATTTAATGGTCGATTGGGATCAGATTGCTCAGTTTAATGACATGGCGGTCGTTTGAAATAGGTTAGGTTGAGTTTAATTTTAATTTGCTCAGTTTAATGACGTGACGGTCAAAAGGAGTTTGATGTGGTTTGCTCAGTTTAACGACTCGGCGGTCAAAAAAGGGTTTGAAATTGATTCGCTCAGTTTAACGACTTGGCGGTCAAAAGGATTTGATTTGATTGCTCAGATTAACGACTTGGCGGTCAAATGTTCAGTTTAATGACTTAACAGTCATTTGTTCAGTTTAACGACTTGACAGTCATATCTGAGCTTGATTTGTTCAGTTTAGCGACTTGGTGGTCGATTGAAATTGAGATGCTTAGTTTAGCGACATGGCAGTCAGTTTGAGTTTCAATACTCAGCTTACTGACATGGCGGTCGGATTGAGTTTAGTGTGCTCAGTTTAATGACATGGCGGTCAGATTGAATTTGAGGTACTTAGTTTAATGACATGGCGGTCGGATTGAGTTTGAGGTGTTCAGTTTAATAACTTGGCGGTCGGCTTGAAATTTAGATGCTCAGTTTAAGGACATGACGGTCGATTTGAGTTAAGTTGCTCAGTTTAATAACATGGCGGTCGGCTTGAATTGAGTTGCTCATTTTAACGACATGGCGGCCGGCTTTGAATTGAGATGCTCAGTTTAACTGTTACGGATTTTGTGTTGGCAAGTTTCGTGACTTGAGTCGTGATTCGAGTCGGAGTCTTGAAAGATCGGAGCGGATCGAAGATAGTCAAAGAATCCTAGACTTCGAAGGAAGCAACAAGATGAATCACGATGCCAAGATGAATCACGATGCCCAGGTAAGTTTTTAATCATAATGTGGTGATTCATACTTAGTTGTAGGCCTTAGAATCAGAAAATTGTTGATTATCGGATTAGAGGTTATAACTATACTTTGTAATTTTTGAAAAAGTGAAAATCAGCAAAAATTACAAAGTATACCGGTACAAGATGAAATCCATACCGGTATAGCCATCATGTCCATACCGGTATTGCCATCAACCCATTACCGGTAATGACGCTTCGAAAAATAATCTTCCGTAATTGCATTACCGGTAATGCATGTTATTTTGTACCGGTACAAGTTGGCAGATTTGAAAATTTTGCTATTCCGAGTCTAATTGATTCTAAAACCTATAAATAAGCTATTGGGGTTCTCTAATTCCGTGGACAACATAAGAATACATGTTTTAGAAACCCTAGAGGCTAGGAATTCCTTCAAAACCTATTTTCTACGAAATAGCCTCTTATAGGTCAAATCGAGATATCGTAATTCTTCTATTATATGTCGATTTGATCTACGTCTTCGCTTGGAGTTTTCGTTTTCGGTTTTCATCGATACTCAAGCGAAGAATCACCATATTCATGATTCTATCATGAGGGCGTCGTGGATTCGGCGTGATTAAAGACTTCGTGGATTCGGAGCGTGGCGTCGTGGATTCGGCGTATTGAAGACTTCGTGGATTCGAAGCAAGGCGTTTCGTGGATTTGGAACGTGGGCGTTCGTGGATTCGGACGTGATCGTGGACAACTCGGTGGAGTGCGCGGAGATCCATAAGAGAGTTAGAGAGGTTAAGTCCGTGGAGTCGGTAATCACCATGTAATCTTTTCTTTTAGTGGATTGGTATTCGCGTGTTGGTCCCGTGGGTTTTTTACTCCGAGTTTGGAGTTTTCCCACGTAAATCTCGGTGTGCTTTTTTATTTTCCGCTTTTACTTTTTTTAAAGCATCGAGAATTGTGGTTTTTGGCCGATACACCTATTCACCCCCCTCTAGGTGTTGTTTGATACAATCTAGATAGATCCTTTGGGGCTTCCCCGTAACTCACATTAACGACATGGCGGTTGATTTGAGTTAAGTTGCTTAGTTTAACGACATGGCGGTCGGCTTGCTTTGGGTAGTTCAGTTTAACGATGTGGCGGTCGTCTTAATTTAAATTGCTCAGTTTAACGACATGGCGGTCGGTTTGAGTTGACTCGCTCAGTTTAACGACGTAGCGGTCAATTTGAATTTGGGTTTGTCGATTTGAATTTGGGTTTATTTGTTTAACGACTTTGCGGTCGTTTTAATTTGGGTTAGTTTAACGACTGTACGGTCGTTTAAATTTGATTGTTTAGTTTAATAACTTTGCGGTCATTTGAATTTGGGTGTCTGTCGCGAACAAACCGCCCCCGCCGTAAGTATTTCTAAGGCGAGTGGTCATTCATGGTAGAAATTAAATTTACTTAAGTTTTATTTTAAAATCAGGATTATAGGTTCATGGCTTCCAACAGACTCAAGAATCTACTGTTAATTACCTCACACTTTCAGTATTAAGGAACCCTCGATTAAGAGACCGAATGTAAAAACTGATAATAAAAAGACCACACAGGCAAATAAAATTTTATTGATATGATTTGTCGTGTACATGGCTTAAGTAGGGGCATTCCCCCACTGTATATAGATTGTATAAAACTAAACGCCGAGTTTATAGACTTGATAGTCGATTGGAATCAGATAGCGGTCGTTTGAAATAAGTTGAGGTTAAGTTGAATTTTAATTTGATCAATTTAACGACTTGGCGGTCAAAAAGAATTTGATTTGATTTGTCCAGTTTAACGACTTAGCAGTCAAAAAGGGGTTTGAAATAGATTCGCTCAGTTTTATGACTTAGCAGTCAAAAGAGTTTGATTTCATTGCTCAGATTAACGACTTGGCGATTGATTGAAGTTGAGATACTTAGTTTAGCGACATAGTGGTCGGTTTGAGTTGTGATGCTCAGTTTAATGATATGGCGGTCAACTTTAGATTTAGTTGCTCAGTTTAATGACATGACGGTTGGTTTGAGTTTTGGTGCTCAGTTTAATGACATGGTGGTCAGTTTGAGTTTTGGTGCTCAGTTTACCGACATGACGGTTGGTTGGAGTTTGAGATGTTCAGTTTAATGACATGGCGGTCGGTTTGAGTTTTGGTGCTCAGTTTATCAATATGGCAGTCGATTTGAGTTTTGGTGCTCAGTTTACCAACATGGCAGTCGGTTTGAATTTTGGTGCTCAGTTTAATAACATGGCGGTCAGATTAAATTTGAGGTGCTCAGTTTAATGACTTGGCGGTTGGCATAAAATTTTGGTGCTCAGTTTAAGAACATGACGATCAATTTGAGTTAAGTTGCTCAGTTTAACGACATGGTGGTCAGGTTGAGGTGAGTTGCTCTGTTTAATGACATGGTGGTTGGCTTAGAATTGAGGTGATCATTTTAAGGATATGGCGATCGATTTGAGTTAAGTTGCTCAGTTTAACGACATGGCGGTTGGCTTGCTTGGAGTAGCTCAGTTTAATGATGTGGCGGTCGACTTGATTTGAATTGCTCAGTTTAACGGCGCGGTGGTCGATTTGAGTTGACTCGCTTAGTTTAATGACGTGGTGGTCGGCTTGATTTAAATTACTCAGTTTAACGACGTGGCGGTCAACTTGAATTTGGATTTATTAGTTTAATGACTTTGCGGTCATTTGAATTTGGGTTAGTTTAACTTATTTGTACGGTCGTTTGAATTTGATTGTTTAGTTTAATGACGTTGCGGTCATTTGAATTTGGGTGTCATCACGAGCAGCGCTTGCCGTATGTATTTCTAATGCGAGTGGTCATTCATAGTAGAGATTAAATTTACTTAAGTTTTATTTTAAAATCAGGATTATAGGTTCATGGCTTCCAACAGACTCAAGAATCTGCTGTTAATTACTCCACACTTTCAGTGTTAATAAACCCTCGATTAAGAGACCGAATGTAAATACTAATAATAAAAAAGATCAAACATGCAAATAAAATTTTATTGATATGATTTGCTGTGTACATGGCTTAAGCAGCTGGGGCATTCCTCGACTGTACATAGATTTTATAAAACTAAATGCTCAGTTTATAGACTTAATGGTCGATTGGAATCAGATAGCGGTCATTTGAAATAAGTTGAGATTATGTTTAATTTTAATTTGATCAATTTAACGACTTGGCGGTCAAAAAGAATTTGATTTGATTTGTCCAGTTTAACGACTTAGTGGTCAAAAAGGGGTTGGAAATTGATTCGCTTAATTAGTTTAATAACTTAGCAGTCAAAAGGGTTTGATTTGATTGCTCAGATTAACGACTTGGCGGTCGATTGAAGTTGAGATGCTCAATTTTGCGACATGGCTGTCAATTTGAGCTGTGATGCTCAATTTAATGACATGGCTGTCGACTTTAGATTGAATTGCTCAGTTTAACGATATGACGGTTTGTTTGAGTTTTGGTGCTCAGTTTAATGACATGGCGTTCGGTTTGAGTTTTGGTGCTCAGTTTACCGACATGACGATCGGTTTGAGTTTGAGGTGCTCAGTTTAATGACATAGCGGTCGGTTTGAGTTTTGGTGCTCAGTTTATCAGTATGGCGGTCGGTTTGAGTTTTGGTGTTCAGTTTACCGACATGGCGGTTGGTTTGAGTTTTGGTGCTCGGTTTAATGACTTGGCAGTTGGCTTGAAGTGGAATCTCATGAAATTGGTTCATGAAATTAATACATACTAGGAGCTCATTTGTAAAGTCTATTAAATTAATTGATGAAACTAATTCATGATAGGGGGCCATTTGGAGACTTTATGAAATAGGTTCATGAAATTAATCTATAATGGGCACCCATTTAGAAAACCCATTGAATTGGGTTCCTGAAATTAATTTATGACAAGGGCCCATTTGGAGAGGTAATGAAATGGATTTATGAAATTAATTTATGATAGGGAGGCATTTGAAAATCTCACGAAATTAATTCATGATAGAGCCTCATTTAGATAGCCCATTGAATTGGGTTCATGACAGCGGCCCATTTGGAGAGCTCATGAAATAGGTTCATGAAATTAATTTAAATAGGGAGCTATTTGGAAAACCCATAAAATAAGTTCATGAAATTAATTCATGACATGGGCTTATTTGGAAGGCTCATTAGTTCATGAAATTAAGTCATGATAAGGTGCCGTTTGGAAAACTCATGAAATTAATTCATAAAATTAATTCGTAATAGAGGTCCATTTGGAAAGCCCATGAATTTGGGTTTGAGGCATTTAGATGACATAGGTTTGCTAGATTTGGTTGAAATTTATTTGTAGACTTTGAACTTTTTTTTTTTTTTTTTTTTTTTTTTTTTTTTTTTTTTTGGTTTAAGTCTTGAGGCTTTATTTATGGACTTTGGGTTTTCGATCTTATTTGTGAACTTTGGGTTTTGGGTTGAGAAATTTATTCATATGAATTTTTTATTGGTTTTGGGCCAAAATCTGCATGTGGGTTGAGATGGGTTTCGGAATTTGCATGTGGGCTGAATAGCTTTCGGGTTCTACATGTTTTGGGCCCGAATCTGCATGTGGGTTGGATTTTTATTGATTTTGAATCCAAATCTACACGTGGGCTGGATTTTGGGCTCTACATGTCGTTGACCCGAATTTGCATGTGGGCTTGGTGCTTTAGGTTTTATTATTTTTTGTGAACTAGTGGAATTTTGTTCATTGAGCCCATAAGTAAATGATGGATTGTACCCTTTTCAATTAAATAGCTCCAAACTCATTTTCTCAAATTTTTTGTTCTATTCTTTTTCTTTTTTTCCTTTTTTTTTTGACCAACTCGTTTTCTCTCTCTCTCTTTTTTTCTTTTTTTTTTTTTTTTTTTTTAGACTGAGAGAGAGGGAACCAATTCTTTTTTTTTTTGATTGAGAGAGAGGGAACCCAACTCCCTTTCTTTCTCTGTACGAAGCCCAGAGAGAGAGAGAGAGAGAGAGAGAGAGCGCGCGGGGGGGGGGGGGGGTTTTCTTTCTTTTTTTTTTTTTTTTTTTTTTTTTTTTTTTTTTTTTTTTTGCTTTTTTTCTTTCTTCTCTTTCTTTTTTTATTTGTTTATTCATCTCCTTTTTTGACAAAGTAGGCGGAATTGATCATGTTGAGCCTATCACGAATATGGCATATGGTTCGAGAAATGCCTATTACAAAGATTGCGAATCAAAACAGTGCTCATCCATTTTTTATTATCATTTTTATTATTGCATATTTTTTTATCACATTTTGTTCAAGTACGGGGGGTTTAATCATGTTGAGCCTATCACGAAGATGACCACTTGATTAACCCTTCGACCGTGTCAAGCCTATTGCAAAGATGGCCGCTCGGTATACGTAGTAAAATAGTTGGGCTTGATCGTGTCGAGCCTATCACGAAGATGACCGCTCGATCAACCCTTTCGACCATATCGAGCCTATCGCGAAGATGGCCGCATGGTTTACATAGTAAAATAGCCGGACTTGATCGTGTCGAGCCTATCACGAAGATAGTCGCTCGATCAACCCTTTCGACCATATCGAGCATATCACGAAGATGGCCGCACGATTTAGAGATTAGCGATGCATACGCACGAAAGTGACGATTTGATGTCAAATTTGATCGGTTCGAACCTATCACGAAGATGGTCGGGTTGATCAAACCGACAAGAAAATCGTACTTACGCTATTCGTATGTATACATATCCTTTATTGTCGTAGGAGTCGTCGAGATCGTTGTTGTCGCCGGAGTTTTTTTTTTGTGTGTGGTACGAACGAAAAGAGGAGGTATGACATTTTTTTTTCAGATCTTGACATCCTTCTTCTTTTTTTTTTTTTTTTTTTTTTTCCCCTTTTTTTTTTTTTTTTTTTTTATTTTGTTTACTCAAACATCGGGTTTGTTAGTTTAGCGACTTTGCGGTCGTTTGGATTCGGATATGTTAGTTTAACGATTTGGATTTGGGTTTAGTTTAACGATTTTACAGTCATTTGAATTTGAGTGTATTTTAACGACTTTACAGTCGTTTAAATTTAGGTTTAGTTTAGCGACTTTACGATCATTTGGATTGATTGTTTAGTTTAGGGACTTTACAGTCGTTTGAATTTGGGTTTATTAGTTTAACGACTTTGCTGTCATTTGAATTTGAGTTTAGTTTAACTACTTTACAGTCGTATGAATTTGAATTGTTTAGTTTAACGACTTTGCAATTGTTTGGATTTATTTGTGGACTTTGGATTTTGGATTTTATTTGTGAACTTTGGATTTTTGGATTTTATTTGTGGACTATTTGTGGACTTTTGATTTTTGGGTTTTCATTTTTGGACTTCGGGTTTTATTTATAGTCCGAAATGGATTGGACTATTGCTTAGATTAAATTCATATTGAGTTGGCTTGAACCGAAATGGACTGGACTATTGCTTAGATTGAATTCAGATTGAGTTGGCTTGAATCTTTTGTATTTGATTTGGGCTAAGCTGCCTTAGGTTGGTTTGGCCCTTCTAAATTTGGTTTGGGTCGACCGTTATGCCTTGCTTCAGAACCGGTTAAGACTTGGTTTATGCTGAACCCTTATGATATAGTTTGAGATTTCTTTGAATTTAATTTGGATCAAGCCCTTATGGTTTGGCTCAAATTGGATCCTCTTATAGTTTTGTTTGGTTTGAACCGACTTCGGATCAAGTTGAAGTAGTTCGGCTCAAGTTGGCTCGGCTAGGATCTCCCATATATCTGTTTGAGTTAAACCCGACTTATGATTTGATTTGGTTTAGCTCGATCTTCATGTAGTTTGGTTCAGATCGGATTCACTTCGGTTTGAATTGAATCTTCTATGGTTCGGTTCAAATCAGATCAACTTCGGTTCAAGTCGAATTCTTTGTGGTTCAGTTCAAATCGGATCCACTTTGGTTCAAGTTGAATCCTTTATGGTTTGGTTCGGACCGAATCCATTTCGATTCAAGTCAAATGGTTTGGTCCGAAGCGGATTCACTTCGGTTCAAGTCAGATTCTTTGTGGTTCTATTCAGATCAGATCTACTTCGGTTCAAGTCAAATCCTTTGGGGTTCGGTTCAGATCGGATCCACTTTGCTTCAAGTTGAATCCTTTATGGTTCGGTTCGTACTGGATCCACTTCGGTCCAAATCAAATCCATTATGGTTTGGTTCAGATCGGACCCACTTCGGTTCAAGTTGAATTCTTTGTGGTTCTATTCAGATCAGATCCACTTCGGTTCAAGTTGAATCTTCTATGGTTCAGTTCAAATCAGATCAACTTTGGTTCAAGTCGAATTCTTTGCGGTTTGGTTCAAATCACTTCGGTTCAAGTCGAATCCTTTATGGTTTGGTTCAATCGGATCCACTTCGGTTCAAGTTGAATCCTTTATCGTTCAAATCAGAATTGGATCCACTCCAGTTCGAATCAAATCCTTTGCGGTTAGGTTCAGATCGGATCCACTTTGGTTCCGGTCGAATTCTTTATGGTTTGATTTAGGCTGAACCCGCTTTTAATTGGTTCGACTTGGCTCAGCTCGAATCGTTTGTGCTTCTGTTTGAGTTGAACCCGGCATATGCTTTAGTTCGGCTTGACTTGGAACATTTTCGTGGTTCAGTTCGAGCTAAATTGGTTCATGGCTTGGCTCGGCTTGGCTCGGCTCGGCTCGATCCTTATGTGGTTTGGTTTGAGTTGAACCAACCTGTAGCTCGGTTCATGTTGAACTGGTTCATTATTTTGTTTGGTTCAAAGCTCTTGAGTATCAGTTCGATTTGAGTTAAAACACTTAGGCTTATGAGTCTATTTGGTTCATCATTTTGAGTTTGATTCATCATCGCGAGTTCGGTTCAATGCCATACATGAATTTGGTATATGAACTTGGTTGAAACACTTGGGCTTGGTTCATCATCACAAGTTCGGTTCAATGCCATTCGATTTGAGTTGAAACACTTGGGCTTGGTTCACCGTTATGAATTTGGTTCACCATTTTAGACTTGGTTCACCAACTTAGTCTTTAATTTATTTTTTATCCATCACCGGCATAAACCGACGATGTCAACTTGGGTTGGTTCAATTAGAGCTTGTATCCAACCTGGTTTGACTTAAGCTTAGCTCCTCCTTTATCATTAAATTCAAATTAAACTCATAATTTTATTGGATTTAGTTCAAACCAAATATTTATGCGTCAATTTGGTTTAACCTAATCAAACCGAGTCAAGCCTATCACGAAGATGACGACCCGGCTAAATGAATCGAACCCAGGTCAAGCCAATCACGAAGACGGCAACTCGGCTAAATAAACCGGACTCCGGTAAAGCCTATCAAGAAGATGGCTAGTTGATCAAGTCGAATCGTGCCTATCATGAAGATAGCGAATGATTCAAACAACGCCTATCACGAGGATGGCAAATCAAAATATGTTCATTATTTTTTTTTTTTGTCCAAAGATGCGGGTATGATCGTGTTGAGCCTATCACGGAGATAGTCGCTCAATCAAATATGTGTGTATCACGAAGATGGCGAGTTAATCAAGTTAAATTGTGCCTATCACGAAAATGGCGAATGACTCGAATAATGCCTATTACGAAGATGGCAAATCAAAATAGGTTCATCATTTTTTTAAAATATTTTATTTTATTTTATTTTATTATTTGTCCAAATGCGCGGGTTTGATTGTGTCGAGCGTATCACGAAGATGGCCACTCGATCAACTCTTTAACCGTGTCTACAGTAATGTAATGCTGGGTTACAGTGTTTATATCATTACTATATTTTGTTCAGTCTATAAAATTCAGTAATCTAAACAATAAAGTATAGTCTATTCCAAAATTGCCCTTAGTCATATTTTGTAAAAAAAAAAATTTACTATTTACAAATAATATTATTTTACTAAATTTTATTTTAAATAATTTTATTTTTAAAATTTTTAAAATTTAAATTTAAATTTAAATTTGAACTAAAATATAAATTTAATATTTTAATTTAAAATATAAATATGAAATTTATAAATTTAAAATATAAAATATAAAATAAATATAAATATAGAATTAAAAATTAAAAATCTAAATTTAAAATTCAGAAATTAAAATATAAATTTAAAATTTAAAATTTAAAAGTTAATAATTAAAAATTTTAAATTAATTTTTTAAAATGACGTATTGAAAGGGTTTCGAGAGTTAGAGGGGTAAAATTGTTATTTTTCATAATATGCAGTATTAACGATTTTCAGTAATGCAAGATATACGAACCCCCTCTTGTTAATATTTTCGGTGTAATCCTGTTCGATTTGTAATGTTACATTAACGATCCAATTACAAAGCGAAAGAACAAAACACGGTAATCCTGAAAGGATTGCATGTAATCCTGTCAGGATAACTCGAACCAAACGCACCATTAGGTATAAAGCGCTTTGACCCATACTAACAAACAGAGAGCAAGATTTGTCTATCTTTGCTAAAGAAGGCGGGTGCATGGACTTTGCAAGCAAAATCACTTAGTCGATGACATGACGCTAGGCCTGCTTGATGCCTTTGTTGATTAGAATGCTTCTTTTAGTTCGATTATTACTAACATGGGGTAGTGTTGCAAGTAATTCCTTTGGAACCTTTCCTATTGCGGAGAATGGGAGAGCTCATAATCTCGAAACTTCTTGTTTAACAATTCACTGTGATATTATTTATATATTCAATTATTTACATAATAAAACTTGCCTGCGAGTGATGAAAAGGTTCATAAAAAAATAAATAAAAAGGCTTAATATATTCAAGACATTTATAAAAAATCTGACGACTTCATCACCAACATCTGATCAATAGCATTGCTAATTTCATTAAAAAAAAAAAAAAAAAGAAGAAGAAGAAGAAGAAGAAGAAGAAGAAGAAGAAGAAGAAGAAGAAATCAAATAGACCATATTACTAAGTGAAAAAGGGGCCAGTTTCAGCTTCAGTGAAGTATAATCTTCAGAAGCCATGGGATTAGTTTGCCCAGCCAAAACAAGTAGACCTGATAACCTTTCACCAAACTTGCCTTGCAGCAAACCAGCAGATCAAATTAAACTCGCACATTTCATCA
Source organism: Aechmea fasciata (assembly GCA_025177825.1). NCBI lineage: Eukaryota > Viridiplantae > Streptophyta > Magnoliopsida > Poales > Bromeliaceae > Aechmea > Aechmea fasciata. Next base: position 5,689,032 of record CM045936.1, read on the forward strand.
CAATAATATGAAGCATCATCCCTCTCGTCAGTTACTAGAACGGATCTCACAGAAACCTCTTTCAAGCAGAAAAATATTGGAAAAAGCCATTTCAAATTGCATATTCTTAAAATTAAAGTATACAGCCACCTCACCATTCATTACAACCTTTCTCACATACTTCCTACCACTTAGGGAAACAGAAGAGCTGAAAGATCCAAATCAAAAGGAAATTAATTTGATGCTGTTGACCCACGAGACCACATTTGGCCAACCAAAGTGGACCAACATTCATGTAAAGCATAACTTTCTTTTCGCATCGATCCAGCCAGCTACCAAGCCATTCTGAAACTCCTAATTCTACAAACTATGCAAAATTGTAAGCAAATCAAAAACTCTTTTCTTGCCACACCATCAGATATTCTGATCATTATGAGTATCGTCGCTGGGTCGAATTTCAGGTGGAGCGTGGGGGTTCTGCTGGTGCTGTCTTGGAGTGTCACTCGGTTCAGGATGGAAATTGATTGGGAATTTGGTGACACGAGGTTTGTCGGCCAAAATGTTTCTCTGAACTCTATCGATTAACACCTTCGGAGGCGGTTCTTCTCTCAGTTGCTCATCATCGTAATCATTGTTCACATAGTAACCTACTCTGATGAACTCTTGGCCCATGTAGGAACAAGTCAACAGAAGCACAGTGACACCAATTATATCTTCTTCACGAATCTTTGATGGGTCAGGTGGATCAGCCTGAAAAGAGATTAGAAGTTTCTGGTATTAGATTTTGGAGCTGGCACATGAAATTAATGACAAATTTAATCAAGTTTTCCTTAATTTACCTGGAAAACAAAACGATAGTTCCCAACGTTAACAGGACCAACAAGCACACTTTCAAGTAATTGATCGTATGTCTCATCTTCGGCTGATCCAACATATATGAGTTTCCATTCCAAATCTGAAGGATTGAGAAGGAAAACGATTAGTCAGTTAGATAAACGCTTATCAAATCTAGGATATTAGAAAATGAGAAGCCACGTAAACAGAAACCCACAGTCATTATTAATATTGTTAAGTAGAATTATAAGAATAAAATAAGAGAGTAACCAAACAAGTAAGTTCTAAGCAATCTTGTCAGATCCTTAGATCGCTAACAGAAAAAAAAAAAAAAAGGAAAAAAAAAAAAAAAAAACTAAGGAATCAATAGACTGCACGAGATTTATTTGCACGAGATTTATGCACTTTTTAGCACAAACTCACGATAGGGGGAGCGCATAAGACTCGATGTAGGCAGAGTCCCAGCAGATGTCCTTCAAATGTTAAATGAAGGATCAACCTTGTTGCGCTTATCCAGTAGATAAGCATTATTACCAGGCAGCACAAATTTTTCATTTGTTACAAGCAGAGAATTTGCATAGCACAGTTAATTAGTTCATCAAAGAACCGGGTAACAAGCTAAGAACGTTTACTTAAAAACCTAATATTAAATGATTGGTTCTCAATATTGATTCTCAGAGAGCTCACAGAGCCAATCAGTGGTTTTTATACGAAAATATGGCACACAGTGATGGTGGCCTACATAGACTTACAACAGTATCATTCAGAGACTTCAAATGGAGTTCGCCAAGTTACAGCCATGTAACATGAAAGAAAATTACATTTTCCCTCACGCCAAAATAATGATGGAAGAAGTATATATGAACCATTTTGCCAGCCCAATTAAATCAACTCTGCAAGATGAGAAGCTCATTTCTGGTTTGTAATGCCTGCACTCAGCAAATTCAAGTGCAAGCACTTCAAACCGATCCTTAAGAAGTTATCTCAGATAACTTGGCCAGAAAGAAAGTAGTTGTCCAAAATTACATTAAGCTAATAAATGGCCTAGGGCCTTAAGCCACTCTATACAGTCACACATAGGGCCTTAAGCCACTCTATAAAGTCACATAGGAAGTTACATGAGTAGGGTTCGACTTTCCATTACATCCATGATCCATCCATTTTCATTAATTGAAATTCTCTAAGACCCTTAAACACCTAGAGATGATTTTTGCCACTTAACTTGATTATCATCAAATGATACAGGTATACGGAAAGTTACTTGATCTCAAAGAAAAGCTTTACATTGTGGAATCAATGGCTGCTAGTCATCCTGTAAATTGTTTTGTTCCTACCCTTTCCATTTTTTATTTCTGCCTTCTAATAACTTTTCTTTAAGTATTACAGGGGTAAGGCAACTGTCAAAGGATCAATTTGTTTCATTCAAAGTAAAAACGATCAGGAACATCAGCTCGTGACACTGAATTTCATTTATACTTGTTTTGTGCATGTGAATATTTCTAGAAATCTCCTCAACTCCTGTTTGCTTCGTTTGAAACCTTGATGCTCGACTTTGCCAACGTTCAAAATGTCACTTTTGGTTTTGGCCAGGATCCTCAAGTGTTGATTTCTGGTGGCATCAGTAGTCTATGGTGCCGTTTTGGAATGTTGGCTAAAATATTCTCAACGCTTTTCAAAATATAATATCTAATATAAAGTGGAATAATCATAATAGAAATTAAATTTCATAGCATTTTTGATATACTAGATCGTATTGTGCTACTTCATGAACAAGATGGCGAGGTTTCAAGTCGCCAATGCTTAATGAGATCGAAGTATAAATAAAGTTAGCCATACAAGCTTCTTAATGAGATCAAAAGTATAAATAAAGTTAGCCGTACGAGCTTGTTTCTACTTTCGTCCCAACATTTCAAAGCCAAGTTTTTATATTTATTCTACCCAAAAGCTCAGGCCTTATTTGATATTCCTTAAATTTTCCATTTTTGTATTCGTTAAAAATTGTGCAATTGAAGACATGAGACGACCTTAATTTTGCTATTGTTGGATTATTAACAAATCTACATCCATGGGTTCTGCTAGAAACAGAAAACAAAAATTTAGTACCATTGTCTTTCCCTTTTTATTTTGTATTTTTTTAGGGTAAACTTCAAATACCACCCGTGGTTTCGCACTTTCTCACTTTAATACCCTGTGGTTTAAAGTGTATCAATTTAGTATCCTGTGGCTTTATTTTTCTCTTTTCACCAGCCCCTCCGTTAACTTTTCGTTAAATCATATACAAAAAACTTCAGATACCCCACCTATAATTTATCGTATATTCACTTTAGTATCCTTTAATTTTAACTTTGTCACTGATTTAACAAAAAAAATAGTGGAGGGATTAATAAAAAAAGAAAAAGAAAACCACAGGATACGAAAGTGATACACTTTAAACCATAGGGTACTAAAGTAAGAAAGTGCGAAACCATAGGGGTGGTATTTGAAGTTTTCTCTTTTTTTTAGTGATGGCAAAGAAACCAGCAATAACAAGATTAGAGAAGTCCATCACTGGATGCTTTCAATTGCATAGAATTTGAGTGAAAAAAGTTGGAGAATGCAAAACAAGGGCGAAATATCCTAATGTTGGAATGGTATCGAACCCTATTTCCAAATCAGCACCGAAAAAAGAAAAAAAAACCAAATACTGTGCCAATTGCATAGTTTTAGCTGAACCTTATTCATGCTCTGAAAGATTGGCTACAAGATAGAAAGAGGGACCAGATTTAATAATGGCAAGAGACCACGTTTCTTATTGAAGGTATTTAGAAATAACTGATTGCAATAAAGGACAGAAATCTGCAAGAGATAGTGTTCTGTAGAATTTATATAGAAGAATTTGAGATTTCCAAAAAATGGAAAAAAAAAATTGAAATGAATAGAAGGATTAAAGAGAATGATTAGCCGGGGAAAAGAAAGTGACTCATGGCCTAGAAAACATCATCTCATTGTTTTTTTGAGAGATAGGTAGCACGCTACCCACTTCGTTTATTTTATTTAGAAATAAACATAGCTGGAAATGTTAATCAATTAGGATTCGAACTTAGGACCTCAGGTACCAACCATCAAGCCTTTTGCCGCTTGCGCTAGGGACGGTTGGCACATCATCTCATTGTTAACTTTAAGCAAATGCAAGACAAGCTTCTAGATCTCCAACTCGTCCCATAGGGTAAGAAGTCAAATGATCACATGAAGAAATCAAAAAGCATTTTATTCTTCATAAAAATATTTACTTCCTAAAATAATTTACTATCTCAATAGGAATGTAATATCTTTCCCAATAGCGTTCCTATTTAAGTGACATCTCTAATTTAAACTCTCTATTATCCCTAAAGAATACAGACAGAAAAACTCATCCAAAATTTCCAAACAAGACAGACAACTCAACTCCATATTAAGCCACTAACAAACTAAATGGAAATCGAATTAACAAACTAACAAACTAACAAACTAAATGGAAATCGAATTAAACAGAACAAAACAAAAACACAATATTAGCCTTAATTAGCCTAACTTTCACATTGGCACAGAACAGTTCAGTTCTGCTATGTAATTTTATCCCTTAGATCTTTTCATGTCTGATTTCAATGGTCGAAAAGTTTACAATTTGACAAGAATTCAAAATCTGAGTTGCATTGTAAACTGCCTAGCTTTAACACCACTTTTTAATCATGATAAACGTGGTGGAGTAGCGCAAGGAGAACAGATACCTCCATAAGGTGGATCAGGTTGGTCGGATCTACAAAGACATACAAGAACAAATTTTCAACGGGGGGTTGCTAGTGATGCTTGACTTAGATCATGTGCAAAATTCTCACTATGAAGTTGTAAGAGGACTTCTCGGCTGGTTATCTGTCAAATTTGGGGCAGATCTCGTGTTTGGCTGAAATTTTGGCTAGACAAGGGCATGCTTAGTTTGCTCAAAAGAAAAAGCGCCAAGCATGAGTTTAACATTAGTTCACTCATGTTCAAAGTTCAAACAAGATTTATCATAAAAGATATTGTTATGTGATACTTATATGAAAGAGAATCTTAGTTTATCGTTAGTAATACGATGTGATTTTGATGTTAAACTAAATATTCAATAAACTTGACCAAAATTCATACAAAAACCTTAATAATATTTATCTGAGCTAAACTTATAACTGAGCCATTCATGACCAGCTCAAGTTTGCCAAAAGTAAATGAGCTAACTTGATATCAGCTCGAATAAAAGAACTGAGCTGGACTTCGCTTAACTTGCTTGTGTTTAAGTTGTGTACACCCATTGTCAAATTGTAATTATAGCTCCTCTATGAACTTGCAAAGTAGTCGATCAATCTGTATCCATTGCACCAGGAGCTGCTAGATAGCAATTGCAAGGGCCTCTCAACTTTCTTTGTCTTACAAGGGGAGTTTTGTGAAAAATTACCAAGTTATCTGCTTTGTCATTTGCTGATAACAAAATGAAACGCCCCCAACCCTTCCCCAGACCGGAGTGCGGAAAAGAAAGAAAAAAAGAAAAAGAAAAACTCAAACACTAGATTATAAAAATGACAAAAAAAAGAAGAAAGAAACAACAAACTAATGTATTGCTTAATTTCAAAATTCCATCCAATATTGAACTTACGGCTTCTGTAACCATCAAAGGAAATGCTATCAAGTAACAGAAGATTGTATCAAAATAATTATAGAGGCCATTAAACCTTACTATATTAGGGGACTTTCTGAAATCAGAAAAGGTAGGCTAATATGAAAGTAAACTTCTGCAATAAAGTAGATTTAGGTTCGCAGTAAAGTTGGAGCTAATAAGGATACACTTTCATGGTTAGATACAAGCAATTCCAGCATAATTTGCACACTGATATGACAATTCAATGCAAACTTATTGAGGCTAGGTTAGTTAAAGAAGTGAATGGCCAGATCCAAACATCATTATTAGATTTTGCACGAAGTAATCGCAACAAAAGGTGAGGTTTGCTCTAAAAAAAAGAAGAGAGAAAATAAGAAAAACTAAAATTAGGATTCAAATTGACACTGGAATGTGTGATATTCAGCAGAGCATAGGACAAGTAAAGAAGAAATGAGGGATATAATCAAACGGACAGTAAAACGAAAATAAAAAGGAGGAAAAAGGAAGACAAGTGGTTTATACCAAGAAAATAATTTGAAATTTATTTCCAACAAACATAAGACATGGTTTCAAATCTCCTCTTTGTTGTATATAAATATAAGTCAAGACAATCTGAAGAAGTCATAGAGCTTTTAACTCTAAAAAAAATGTATACTGATTTTGCAGAACAAACTGCACTGCACCTTTTTTCCCATGGGAGCTCATATTTTAAGCAACTTTCATAACAAGAATACTGCATATGGCTTAAAGATATGGAAAAAACCTGATCCAAAATCCAAAGAAAAGAGTATGACTCAACTGAAAATCACTCAAATTAAGTCATTTATCAGCTCGACTGGACTACAGACAGTTAGCATTAATCAACTGCAATAAATACAAATTTGATCTAATTTAAAACGTCTTAACCTAAACTAACATAACCAATTAAACTAACCAAAAATAAGTTATTTTAAATGAAATTGAAAAAAAAAATTATTTAAATGATTGTTACAAAATATTTAATTTGGTACCATTTTTTTCCGTTATTGCTTAAACTATATATTATGATCATTATGCATTAGTATATTACTAAAATTGTTGAATTATGTCACATGCTACAACCAGTAAAACAATATTTAATGCATAAAGCATTGTATTATTCAAAAGTGATGAGCATTGAAACATTAAAATCTCCTTTGTTCCTAAACATTTCTCTTCCTCCATAACCTTGCCCTAATTCTAGTCTACCTTCTTAACCGGAATGCACCATCAATTTGTTGCAAAACAGCTATCTTAGACCAAAGCATTTCAGCCTATGGAAAGATTCTGCATAGCTTAAAGCACAGCCGATTGGTCATCCCATTTTGCCAGTTGGTATATACCTTACCAATCCCATTTTGCCAGTTGGTATATACCTCTACAACTAGTCAACCCCTAATCTCCAACTAATTGAACCGAGAAGCAGAAATCTACAGAGTACGCTTTCAAAACCCTCACCCCTCAGGCTGAAATAAATTAAATAACAATACTAAAAGAAGCCTTAAAGCATTAAAACTCTTCCTAGATGCCATTTTAGACTAGTTTCCGAAACAACCTTCCAACTCATGCAGCAGAAACCAAACATTTGGCAATGAAAAGGTTTAGAGTTTCTAGTACACTCAAAAATAAAATGAGCTTTAAAGCCCAAAAGAAACTTTATTTTAAAGCTTTTGCTTCTCCCTACAATGGGAAGCTATTACACACATAAGGCTTAATCAAAAAAGTTTTAAATCTTCTTCAAACAACTATACACAAAAATATCTGGAAGCTTTAATCAGGCCAAACAGACTCTTAAGTTAGTGTATGTGAAACAACCGTTGTACTCTAAAAGCTTAAGCTGTTAGAGAACGGTGTTTAAACATTTTTATATTTAACACTCCCCGTCACGTCTGGGCTCGAGACTTTTTAGTCGGCCCATGATGTGGGCTTGAATTAAATGGGAGGAAATTAATATGCTAGGAGCCTGGCGTGACTCGAACTCAGGACCTCCTGCTCTGATACCATGTGAAACAATCGTTGTACTCTAAAAGCTTAAGCTGTTAGAGAACGGTATTTAAACATTTTTATATTTAACAGTGTAGTACAAAAGTAAGACACTTTGGCACCTAATATGCATAACTATTTCAATTCTTTCGAAACTTCTACATGGAAAGAAAGTTCACAAAAAATGATCTTCCCATGAAACAGTTTAGTCAGACTTACGAGTATCAAATAACAGAATACCAATCAACCAACAAAATTATGTAGAGCAAAGTTTGTCTAAAAATTCCCCCAAAAAAAAAAAAAACAACAACAACAACAACAACAAAAACTACATTCTTCGTTTTTGAGAATCAAAGCTGCATCACTACTAATTCCTGCAATCACAAAACAAACTGCAACCACTCATTCGAGCATCAGGGATGCTCGCAAGAACCCTAATGGGAGGAAGATATCAATGGACCGGCAAATTTGATTGTGTAATGAGCACTCTAGTATCTGGATCTAGCTCACTAATACACCTCTGCATTTGGTCAAAGGCTAATTAAAACACTGAAATACTACACTACGACAACACTAATACTCACATCACCAAATCAATCTCGTTACTCCCCATTTTTACCATGTTCATATTTAATGTGCGATCTTAACAAACGGTATTCCTAAATTAAATTTCTTACGTTCTTTCTCTATAACCAATATCCATTTCCTGAACATGCTAAATCCCTAAGAGCACAAAAAATCACTACCAATTTCTTGATTAAAGAGAAAGACCCTAAATCCCCTATCCATTTCCTAACAAAAGAGAAACAACTTTAAAATCACCTATCCATTTCCTAACAAAGAGAAACAACTTTAAAATCACCTATCCATTTCCTAATCAAAGAGAAACAACTTTAAATCACTACCAATCAAACATGCTACATCCAAAACAAAAAATAAGAACCAAACATAAGAGAAATCAAAGAGAAACTCACCGTCCTCGAGGGGAACCAAGCATTCGTACGAGATCTCGAACTGGAAAGGGTTGAGGAAAGCGGCGGGGTTGTCCAACACCGTCACGTTCGTTATGTTGACGGCGCTCATGATCACACAACAACGCTACTTTCGATTCCAACTCCCACAAGAGCACTAAATAGGCCTACAACGAAACCCTAGACTCCATTACCAATCCATGGTGCAAAACCCTAATTCGCGATTTTAGGAGATTATGGAACGAGGAGATGAGAAATGAAAGAATTAGGGTTTCGAGGTGAGGAGAAATCGCTTCCGCGCGTCGGTTTGAGGAATGCTTATGCATTCAGGGCAGTGAGGTTTTTCCTCTTCTTTTTTTTTCAGTTCTTGCTTTTTCCTTCTTTTTTTTTTTTTTTTTTCTTTTGTTTTCCAGTTCGGTTCGGGTGACCGGGAGAGCGGGGAAGGGTTTACCGGGGGTAGCCGGTTTTGAGGGACTAGCAGGAGTGGGCAATGGCGGGCAAGAGGTTGGCGGGAGATTTTGAAAAGAAAGCAGTTCTTGGGAGATAGATTGATAGAATGAGAATGTGTTGGTGGAGGGATCCCATGGGGTTTCCCTTTGAAGGATTTCTCTTGAACAAATTTAATGGAGTGAGATAGGGGGAGAGAGAGAGAGAGCTATGAAGAAAACAGCACGAGAAAAATTAACTAGATAATATTATTATTTTTTCCCGCTTCGTTTATTTCGTTAAGAAATAAACTTAAAAATGTGAATGAAGGATTGAACTCGGGTCTTTATGCCACTTTCTGAGGACTGGTAACTAGATAATATTGTTGAGACTTATTTCGGTGCGGATCCATTATGTATTCAAATTAATTTATTCTTCAAGAATCTTAATCATATTAATCAATCTTAGCATAAACAAAATATTCAATCATAATTTATATAAGATCTCCTTTTATGTTAAGGCTTTGTTTGATTCGGGTATAAGTAATAAATGCTTATTTTAGGAATAGGTATAAGTTTGGAATAGACCAATTTTGTATTCAAATGAAAATTGAGTTGTTTTAAAATAAGAAAAATAATGTTGGGATAAACAAGAATGAATAAGAAGAATTGTGGGTAGTTATAAGAAGAAAGTAATGCTATTGCCTCTTATATTATATTTGAATTTAAATTTTTAATTTTATATTTAAATTTTTAAATTTAAATATATAACTCTTAAATTTCAAAAATTTAAAATTAAAATTAAAATTTTTAAATCTCAAATTTAAAAATTCAAAGTTCTTCTTCTTCTCTTCTTCTCTTTTCCTTTCTTCTCCTTCTCTTTTTCTTCTTTTCCTTCTAGAGAGAGAGAGGGAGAGAAATGAGAGAGGAAGTGGGAGTGAGGGTGGAAATGAGAGAGGGAAAGAGTGTCCACAGGACCACAGCCCCCTATAGCCCCTCAGTAATGCCATCAATACAAATACATTAAAGGGCGAACCGAAAACCTTCTCTACAGCCTCTCCGTGATTTCGGAGGTCGGTCCGAGCTCCTTTATTTTTTTTTTTTTTTAATTCCCCTTCCTTTCTCTCTCTCTCTCTCTCTCTCTCTCTCTCTCTCTCTCTCTCTCTCTCTCTCTCTCTCTCTCTCCATCGAAAATATAGCCCACTCGCGCCTCTCTCGCCTAGGGTTCGTACTGTCGCCGTGCTACCGCGTTACGCGAATCCGCCTCGCTCTCTCTCTCTCTCTCTCGCTCTCTCTCTCTCTCTCTCTCTCTCTCTCTATGTTCGGGTTCGCCTAGGGGTTCGTACCTGCTCCGCCGCTCTACTGCCGCTTGCCTTCCGTACAAGTCTCTTTCTCTCTCTTCTCTATGTGTTCAGCAAACCCTTCTGCTCCTTCCTCTTTCTTTCTCGGCCGCAGGACAGGATTCCTAAATTTCGGGGATTCGCGCCGCTGCCCGTCCTTCAAATCCCACAAAATCCGCCATAGATCCTGCAACGCTACCATCATATCTCGCCGGCCTCGCGGAGGATCCCACAACTGGCACATACAAATCTCGCTGCTCCATCAATGTTCAGGTTCTCAGTAATGTCCTTTTCACATTTTCAAAGGTGAGTTCGATCTCTTTTTTTTTTCCCTCCATTTGTTTCGATCATCTGGAGTTGCTAGGGTTTTTTTTTGGGGCATAGATTTCACAGATCAAATGAATAAGAAGGATTAGATGGGTTAGATTATTTTGATTTTTTAAAAAATTGCTTTGGTGCTGTGAGTGATTATGGTCTTATTGTTTGTTTTTGGGTGTAGCTTATGTAGTATATCTATCTAATTTCAGAGATTCTGTCATTGCATATATATGGATTGATAGGTTAGGGAGTGCTTTTAGACCTATTTAAAAGAATGGCCAAAGCTTTTTTCTTTTAATTTTGATTTCTTAATTTCGGCTACTTTATCTGTTATTGTTTTTTTTTTTTTAATTTTATGTTGAACTTCGGTTCTTTTTTCCTGTTTGTTGTTATTGCTTGCACTCTTTGATACAAGGCTGTGATGATAAAACAAACTCCCTGATGGCCTACTTCTCCTCCAACAGCATTTCCCTCTGTTACTTAGTTGTCTTTTTCATACATTCTTCTTCTACTTCCAATGGCATGGCAGGTCGACTAGCCATATGGCAATCGCTATAGCCTTGGGGCATCAGCATGAAAGCACTGAAAGAAAATAGAAATATGATGGTAGACAAAGGCCTACTCGCTGGGGGACAGAAAAATATGAGCCTTAATTTTGTAACATGGCAGGTCGACTGCGCCTTAATTTTGTAACATGGCAGGTCGACTAGCCATATGGCAATCGCTGCAGCCTTGGGGTATCAGCAGGAAAGAACTAAAAGAAAATAGAAATATGATAGTACTCACTGGGGGACAGAAAAAACTTAGCCTTACTTTTGTAACTCCCTGTTCTCTGAAGAATTTCAAGCAGTTTATCTGAGCCTTATTTATTTGTGAAGAGGTTTTATTTTTGTATTTCATAATCACCTTATTGTAGCTTTCAAGCCACCGTGTAACATTTCAATCATATTTTCTAATAGCAAAACATGAAAGCAGGTGAACGCTTTAATTATCCATTTTAAGCTGGTGATTCAATTTTGCTTTTGAATGCACCTCTGAAAAAATGCATGCGGTCCGCTGCATCATAAAATTGTGGTGCTTAATTTTATTATGATTGGAACAAAAGATGCAGTTCGTAATAGTTGGATATTTCTATATAAATGATCATAGTTTAGGGGCTAGGATAGTAGCATCATAGGGGAGATGTTCAGTAGCATTGGTTCTTCCAAAATAATTTTTTTGGTCGTTTGCTGACTTTGCATTCTTTGGTGAATCTCAAAAATATTTATTCTCTTATTGCACACCCACTTTGGGTAACCTGGTAGCTCTTTTCCCCAAAGCCAGCAAAATACTGTTTCTTTGTATTTGTACGCTTCTATAAAGAAGAATAATGGTAAGACAAACAATGGTTCCTGTTTTTTAGAGTTTTGAAACATAGTTGGGGAGGTACGAAAATTCAAATTATTGATATTCTATTAGATGCTTGAGGAGGGTGGAGATCGACACATTGGCACCATCCGAGTAGGTGAAGGAGGCTTCGGTGGGTGCGTCGTGCGGAGGTCTTAGCTAAATCTTTCTCCTTTGTTTTTCCTTACTACTTTTCTTTATTTTTCTCATTACATTTCTCGATTTTCCTCATCATTCTGCTAATTTTGCTTTTCTATTTCTTTAATCTCTGAATTTTGTGAATAATTATTTATAATTAACAATTCTAATTTGGAAAAACATACGAAACCAATTGAAATTAGATAAAATTAGTAGTTTTAAGACTAAGAATGCATTATGTTGCTTGATTTATCTTGGTTGGACCTCTAAATCTTGGTTTCGTGAACATATATTTGACCTAATTAGTGATTTTGGTAACTACTTGAAATTTGCATTGTGAAAAATAGTAATCGCACTTGGTTCTTATGGTGTTATTTTTTTTGTAGCTGTGATATTCCCTTCACCAATGCAATTAAATAAAAAGAATAAGTGATATGGTGGATAAGAAGCATAAGGCCCTGTGTATCGAGGGGTATTTCAAAGGTCGATGTTGAGAAAGTGGATGAATGTGGGATATGCATGAACTGCAATCATGCTATTAGCATGAAGTGCTACAGAGAGTGGTAGAAATTTCAACCCATTTCATTTTCACCTTCTCTAATCCATTATACCTTTAGTTAAATTTTTTTGAAATTACAGGATACGAAGGTTCATAGTGAACTATATATTGCAGATTCTGTTTATGATCAAATGAGAATTGATTGTTTTTTCTCTCAACACTAATTGGTTTATATACTATTTGTTCAATAAACAGTCTTTCCTATTTTCTTACTTTTTTCGGATTTTACTATTATCTTAAGATGCTTGAAATCATCGAAGTGAGTTGCTGATCATCCGTTTCATATTTGATTGTTTTTTTCATTTGTTTGTAAGCCTCATGCATAATTCACATAATCCCTTCGAGAATCTATTATATTAAATCCAAACACAACACATAAGACCCAATATGAATTGGATGTTTGAGTCAAATATAATTCATCAAATTAAAGCACACCTGATGAATTATATTGATTTGGATATTGTACACTTCTTATATGCACATGAATCTATAAGGGAGTCAAAGAAAGCATTGTCTCCTATATAGATTTGAATGAGTCATTAACATATCTAACAATGTAACTTATATACTTATTGATATACAATATAAGAATTGAAATTATATACAAATGAAAGATGCCAGCTATGCTGTCTATACAAATTTGCATAAATGTAATAACTCCATGATATATATTGGTGGTATTATTTTTTCCGTTTTTGGCACAATTTGATCGTAAAATTACTCTTTACACTTTTATGCTTATTTTTTTTTCTAATGAAAAACAACAATTATAAATAAAAATTTATAGCCATAATTATTAAAAAAAAAACTGTTACAATAAAAATTAACAAATTCATTAAAAAAAAAAAAAAAAAAAAAACTATCCGCACGCGCAGTTCTTAACTAGTTTTGCATAAAAGCCACTCAACTCTTTTCCTGTCAACCCAAGCTGCCTGGGCATTTTTCGCCCAGAGGGACCGGTCTCTCCACTTGGAGACCGATCCCCGAGAGTAGTCTCTCGCAGGACAGCTTCCCAGCCTCAATTTACGCGTACGGAAACCGGCTTCACCACCAAGACCGGTCCATCGGAGATCGGTCCTTCCATTCGAGACCGGTCCCCGAGAGCTGACCCTTATAGGACGCGTACGGGAACCAGTCTCCCCTTTGGAGACCGGTCCCCACAGGGACCTGCTTATTGCTTAGGGAGATCGGTCTCCCCCACTGGGGACCGATCCCCGAGAGCAACATGGGTGCGCAGAGAATTTTCCCTGCGCACCTAACATACGGGAACCAGTCCCTCTTACCAGGGATCGGTCCCCGAGAGCAGAATCTACATTAGTGCATATTTTCACATTTTGCTCTCGTGGACTCCGATTCCAATGCACTTTTTGGGTTTTAAATGTCTTCGGACTTTTCGAAGCATACCCACTCGACAAGTAGTCGATTCTGGACGAAGTGCAACTCTCGTATTTCGAAAATTCACTTCCTTACAAAAATTGTCATGTACACAAAAGATCTAGAAGAAAAACAAAACGATATACATTTACTATACAAAACGTGTGATGTATTGGGTATTTTTTTAAAGGTAGATAAAAAACTGTTATTATAAGACATTTAACAGGGGAAAAAAAACTGTGAGTAAGTAAATAATTTGTATTAGTGTATAGTCCAAAAAAAGAACTAATTGCATGTAAAAACATAAAACATTTGGTAATAATAAAAAAGTTTGAAAAATGTTAGCATAACATAATTTACATAGATAAAAAAAGATACAGTTTATAAGCCCAAAAGATTACATCGAGTTTCTAAGATAGTCTAACATAATGTGTAGTAATACTATGATTCGTCGATTTCCGGATGAGCTCAAATCCCATCAAAGTAGAAGAATACTTTTCATATGCCCTGAAAATGAAATGACAAATCTGTAAAATTTAGAGCAAAATTGGAACTGATTGATGGAGAAATAAAGGTATTCAGCAGCTTCTACTTCAGTGCCATAGAGGCCAAGATATATGTATTTGCTCAAAACCAGCATGTAGCCTATAAGAATTGGAACTGATTGATGGAGAAATAAAGGTACTCAAAGACTTCTACTTCAAGGTGCCAAGGAGCCAAGATATATGTATTTGCTCAAAACCGATGCGGCCTATAAGAAAACATTCTCATACATTGAAAGAATTTGATTAAAAACCAAAGGAGAAAAAGGGAAAAAATTGGTTGGAATATTTTACTTTTTCTCATACAGCTGGCCAATTATAGCCTCATATTTCCCACATTTGTGCAAGGTAACCCTGCGAAACTTCCGACTTCCTCTCGATGATCCGGTGCTTTGACGTTGGAGTAGCCAAACAAACTCCTCCTTAGTGAGATTGCTCATCTACCACCAATTAGAGGAAAAGAAAAGAAAAAAAAAAGAAAATATACATCCATAGAATGAATAAACACACATCAAAAGCAATAACTAACCAACAAATTTCCTAATCCAGAAGTTGTTGCTTAAAACTGAAAACCAAAGAAGAAACAAACATGAAATTTCGTTAAAGCCTCAGTTTTATATGGCTATGGTTGAGGGGAATCTATTTGAGCACTTCTCCACGATTCACCAAAACTTTTTTGATATTCATCTAGTACCTTCAAAGATGTTTTCCATGTAAGCTTCATAATCATCCAGTCACAGAAAAATAACAACATACATAATTTCCACACATAATGCGAGTGTGCTCTTACCGTTCCGTACAAAAGGAAAAAAGATTTGGTAAATCACCATGGTTAAAACTTTGTCGATCACGTACATTACTTCGTAAGTTAAACTTAGAAAATAAACCGTTAAATTATCGACGAACTATCATAATCTTTTAAATTTTGAAATAAACTATAGGATTAGAATATTCAATCATGCATTATAACTGGAGCTATGCATAAAGAATCAGCCAAAAGGGTACTTAGACATGAACCTCTTTGAACCAATGGAGCTGTTGTCCGTGCCCGGGATAGCGAAGAAGCTGGCAAAAGGCTACTGAAAGAGAGAGTCATTGACGCAGCAGCACCATTTAAACATGTTTTTTTCTTGTACCAACATCGAAATCTGAATAAAAAAACCATGAAAATTAACTATGAAATTGAAATCTTAGAAACTAAAATGAAATTGAAACCAAAATTAAGATTGCTATGAAATTTGAAAGACAAACAACTTATTTCTACTTTAAAAAAAAATATAAATGCGGTACCCTATAAAAGGAAATCTGGTAAGAATATCTTACCATTCTAGCATGATCTGAATATATTATTTTTCTGATCATGCCAACAATTGTTTATAACCTTTTTGAAAATTTAACCTTTTATGCAACAAATTATGAAAGCTATTCCAAATAGGTCAAAAAAAAATACTTGCGAAAGAAATTAGAGAAATAGATGAATAATGCTAAAAACTGAAGCCACGAATTCTGCAACAAACTGGCATGGTATTGATTTAGCTCACTTTGCAACTATTGGGACAAACTACCTCTTCATTGCTCAGTAAACAACGCAAAAATATTAAGAGAATTATGTAAAACACAAAGTCTTATATGTTTGAGTAGACAATTAAAGTAAAGTGAACATCTATGGTACCAAAACTACAAACCTAAACTAACTGGAAATTAGCTAAATAATAATGTAAATTTGTCTTTAAATATATAAGCATATATTTACAATTTAGAAGGAGCAGTCACACAAAAAAAGTTATAGTCCTAACGTTTAAGAAAAAAATCAAAAATAAAAAACTTAATGAGTCCATAAGAAAACAATCTTATAAAATATACAAATTTCTTGTACATAGGAATTGTTGAAGGACTCACCTGCTTTTTCCTTTTCATTAGTGATCTAAAAGGCCAAAGATCTTTTCTTGCTTAAAAAAAAAAGATTCTGCAACTGGTCATTGTTTGGCTTTATCTAGTAATCACCATTTAGTTCACCTTCATAATGAACATTTGCACTCGAATATTTTTCATTTGCAGGCTTTATGGCTTCAGAATCAAACTCTTCAGATACTTTTGAAGACGAACTTGTAACTTATTCATTTTTCGCTTGATCGCCCAAACGCTGTTGCTCGCGTGCGGCGCGTGGGAGCGAGACAGTGCAGAGAGCCCGAGAGGAGCGGCTTTTTTTTTTTTTTTTTTTTTTTTTTTTTTTTTCCTGTGGAACCCACTGTGGAACCCACTCCCCCCCCTTCTAACTTTTTTTTTTTGTGTAGGGCAATTTCGGCTAGAGTATTGTTAGCGCCTTCTTCGTCTTCGTAACAGTGATCGTGTGGAAATGTGATAATTAGTGCCCAACCTTTGGATGGTCTACCATGTAGGCAACCAGTTGGTGCCCTTTTTAATACTTATGTGTTGTAGGCTTTCGCTTTTGTTTTCTTTTTTTTTTTTGGGCTATGATGGTTTTGCTCCTTTTTTCACATGTGTCATGCGAGGGAGGGTGGATTCCAATGTGGTTCAAAGCTAACATGGTGTACCAAGAGCAGGCAATAATCCTAATTTCTTAAAAAAAGAAAAGAAAAATGGGTCTGATAGGGATGTCAACGGGTCGGGGTTTGGGTCTGGTTTTCAAAAACCCGAACCCGAACCCGAATACCAAGTTGAATCCGAACCCGAAACCCGACGGGGTTTTAAAAAGCCATACCCATATCCGGACCCGACCAAAAACTCCGAAACTCGAAACCCGAACCCGAACCCGAAACCCGAAACCAAAATAATGAATTTTTTTATCATATTTCAAAATATATTATAGTAAAATTAAAATTTCAAAACACAATAAAATACAATCAAAATATATTCATGTCATATAAATAAACATAATTAAATATTTTACCATAATATTTTACATATTTTATATTTTATATAAATAAATAATTAATATATATATATATAATTTATTCGGGTTTGGGTTCAGGTTCGGGTTCAGATCGGGTATACACAAAATTCATACCCGTATCCATATCCGTCGGGTTTTTATTTTTTATACACATAACCAAATCCATATCCGTTTAGCTCGGGTAAACCCGCCCCGTTCGAGTTCGGGTTCGGGTAATATTTCGGGTATCCATATCCATTGACATCCCTAGGTCTGGATGAGTCGGGGCCCAGTAATGCGATCCGACACGGTCTCGAGTATGATACTATGATCCGAGCCTACGAAAATACATAAACCGACTAGGGTTTTCTCCCACAATGATCCACACAACACTCAGATCAGGGTTGATCAGCAAAAACGAACGCTCACGATTAAATAATAAAAACCTACAGGGGTCACAACTCGGGAAATTACGCTCCTCCGCGAAACATCTTAACACTACGAGAGAGAGAGAGAGAGAGAGAGAGAGAGAGAGGGCGAAAATGGCGGCGGCCATGGGCGGAGCTCTCCGAAGCCTCCGCTCTTCTTCTTCTTCTACTTCTTCTTCTTCGAGGAGCCTCTTCTTCATGGGGAGCTCCAAACCCTTCTCTTCTCCGCCTACTTCGACCTTCGCTCGATCCTCTCGGCGGAGGCTTCCATTAACGATCTCTAGGTATAAGCGATTCTTATCCCCTTTTTCGGCCCTTTTATCCCATTTCATTTGGTTTTCGTTGTTGGGAATCATAGCCATTTTGCTGATATTTAGGAAAGGATTTTCAATTTTTATTAGTTATATGGTGGTTATATGATGTGTTCTCGGGTTACTTTTGCTTATTTACGATTTTTCGCCCCTGCAAATTGGAATGGAGAAGTGTTATTTACGTACCTTTGTTCTTTTTGTCTTTTAATCTTGGAGATGCACATGCACATCAAATGTACTTCGTTCTATCTAAAGCACAACTGAGCTAAAGTTGTCTCCTTTACTAGTTTGTGGTACTCCTCTTTCCTCTTACTAATTTGTGATATTTCGCCCCGAAGATTTGAATGTATAACTGCTTTTCTTGTCCCGTTGCTCTTAAAATTTTTAATCTAGGAGATTCATTTCATGTTCTTTGTTTCGTAAAGCATTTCATTTTGTTATAGCACATAACCATTAGGGTTTTGTTGTCTCCTTTACTAGTTTGTGGTACTCCTCTTTCCTCTTACTAATTTGTGATATTTCGCCCCGAAGATTTGAATGTATAACTGCTTTTCTTGTCCCGTTGCTCTTAAAATTTTTAATCTAGGAGATTCATTTCATGTTCTTTGTTTCGTAAAGCATTTCATTTTGTTATAGCACATAACCACTAGGGTGCGTTTGGTTCGCGCTATCTTTTTAAGATTACTAATAATCCAATAGGAATAAAAAAAATATGACGGTGTTTGGCTAAACGCACTAAGTAATCTAGTTGATAATATTGGATTTACTCGGGAATGAGATTCATCCCAAAGTACTAATCTCATTCCCTTGAGAAGGGTGGGTATCTTTATATTAATGGATTGGAATAATCATAAAATGTCTAATCTTTTCTTTTTCCTACTGCCGCTAGTTGGTATTATTTTTCTTTACACTCTAATCTCATATTTCTCTCTAAACTTATTTTTTTCTTTCTAAACTTCGACTCTTTTTCTCTCTCTAAACTAATCTCTTTCTCCCCCTCTTTTTCTAAAATCTCAACTCACTCTCTCTAACCTCGACTTTATTTCTCTTCCTATTTCTTTAATTATA
The DNA here is from genome assembly GCA_025177825.1 of Aechmea fasciata. Classification (NCBI taxonomy): domain Eukaryota; kingdom Viridiplantae; phylum Streptophyta; class Magnoliopsida; order Poales; family Bromeliaceae; genus Aechmea; species Aechmea fasciata. Next base: position 5,708,247 of record CM045936.1, read on the forward strand.
CTTTCTCTCTCTAACTTATATTCTCTTTTCCTTTTTTCTAAAAAAATGTTGAAATTTTTAATAGCATTATCTAAATTAAATTAATTAATTATTAATTAATTGTATATTTTTTGTAATCTTAAATAATATATGACTAAATAATATGACCGTGCGAACCAAATATAGGAATATCGCATTCTTAGTAATAGGATGAATAGTAATAAGATTCTCGGATATCTTTTTATTCCTAATAATCTTCCATAGTGCGAACCAAACGTGCCCTTAAAGTATTGGTATCTCTCAGCACAAGTAAGCTTGAATTAGTTTCTATTACTGTCTTTGGATGCTTTTGGTTCTGCTAAGTTTGTAGATCTGTTTCTGGTAACATCAAAATCTACATGGTACGGCATTTCTTAGTTAAGAGCTTACTTGCCTACGATTTTTAATATTTTACTTTGTTGCTGATTCTTTCTTTAGTACGATTGTTCCTTTTTTCTATTTGGTCGCCGGTTGTTTGTTCATTAGAATCGTTTGTTTGTTCGCTTGTATGATTTATCTCATTGTTTGTTGGTTTGTTACGATCAAATCCATATTTATATGTCTTTGTTGCATTTTGTAGGCTTCCTGTGGAATTGGGTTGTGCTCAATCTTTGATGCCGCTTCACAGCATTACTGCTTCTGCATTGCTCACTTCTATGCTTTCTATGAAGCCTGGTGGTTGGGCTTGGCTTTCGGAAGGTTATTGTTTGTTTTCCTTTTCTTTTCCCATTTCTTTTATTTTAGTGCATTTATGCAGGAAAGTTGCATTGTGGGTTTCGATACATGTGCCATAGTGCTTTAGAAATTCTTGCATTTGTTCTTTAATATCGTTCACATGTTTCAACATGAACTGTTTATCTTGTCTGCCTCATTCAATCCCTTTGTGCGTTAGTTTTGGTTTACAAACATTAATGCAGTCGTCAATATCGAGATAGGTGAAACCCAGTGCATTTATGCAGTTGTCGATATTGTGATAGGTGTAATCCTATGGCTGTTAAAAGGTTTACCTTGTGCTTAAGCCTAATTATTCTGTTGTTTATCTTTTCCTACCTAGTTTCTTCAAACTAAAATCATGAGTCAACCCCCTTTGTTAGTTCCCAACCCAAACTGCCCGCTTGTCCACCTTCTGCTACAGTTTGGTTTGATTGTATTTATGATCTGGATCTGGCGTCGCTAGTGATGACGATACGTACCAATAGAAGTTTTGGCAAGTTTGTATTTTACTCAAAGAATGATAGCTTTTGTTTTTAAAGCCCGTGTAAATGATATTGTAATTGTAACGTTTACAACTAGATGTTATTTTGAACGTAAGATGTCTGACATCTATTCTAGTAAAAGCATTGATATTATAGTCATTGAATTTGCTGGCCTTTGGAATGTTTTCTTTGTTGCCTTTTGATTGACATCTGTGCCCTCCTATGAATTTCTTTTTCCTCGTTACATCTAGAAATGTTATACTTATAGATGAACAGTTATCTTTTCTCTGGAGGATACATAATTGATATTTTACTCTGAACATGTAATTTAATCCCTCATAAGGGTGTCTCCAAATCTTGCCTTGTGAAGTACTTCAATAGTTTCACTTTGTACGACTATGAACTTCAAGCACGTGCACTAACATTCATAACTTCTTCGTTACTTTTTTTTCGTTTTGTATACACTATACAATATGCTCTTCTTGCTGTTATTCTCTTCTCTAAATGTGTAATCAAATTTATCTTGGTAACAATCTCTTGTAGGGTTTGCAACGCCTCTATAGCATCGTACAAGTCCGAAGCATGCGCAAGGATTCACTTTGCAATAGTTTTTTGATTTCATCACAACTCCAATAATATGCTTAAAATGTAGAAGAATACTTCCTTGAGTAGCAACGGAGATATTTATATCGCTTTTCAAAGTGTTTTACTCATTAGTCCACGGGTGAATTGAGCTCACCTTGGTCCTTGCTTTTGCTCATGATGGATTTTTGGGTCCAACTGAAGTATATTTTTATCAATCATTTTGGAATTCAGTTATGAATTTAACCAAGTGACTGGTTCTGGTGATTTTTCTTTTTTTCCAACTTGAGACCATGCTGTATGATTTTGTGTTCTCTATATATATTTTCCTTAACTTGATATTAATGATGTATGATTTGTGCTCTCTACACGTACTCGTGGGGAGGCTATGCTCTGCTTGATTCACCAATCTGTGAAGGGTCAAATTGTTTGTAGCAAAATGTGATACTTCACTGTTCCCCATTACAAGATATGGTACGAAAATGTGATGGAAAAGTATTTTGTCCATTTGATCAATATAGGATTTCTGCAGTTTCATCAAAAAATTAGAGACCTGTTCGTGTTCAGCTTGTGCTCTTGACGAGCTAGGAAAATTTACCTGGTGATTTGCGCGCACTTTAGCAAGCCAGCTTAGCTTGCATTTAGTTTGTTGGCTTGATTAGTGTACTAAGCTGTGCTAGCTCGTTTATAGTTTGATTACAGCTCAAAATTTAAAATTTTGATTTAATTAATTTAATAAATGTCACATCTCATGTTGCGATTAGGGGTGTAAACGAGCCGAACACGAGCGAGCTAGAGTCGGCTCGTGTTCGGCTCGTTTTATTAAACGAGCCGAACACGAGCTAGCTCATTAAGGTATCGAGCCAAAAAATTCGGCTCGTGTTTGGCTCGTTTAATAAACAAGCCGAAACGGAGCGAGCTCTAAAAATAAATTAAATAAATTAAAAAAATAAATTTATAAAATTTTATCCATTAGATTTTGATCTAATAGTTAAAATTTTATATATAAATGAATCTATATAAAATTAAACTCATATTTATATTTTTATTTTGCAAAAAATTAAATAATAAAAATATATATTATATATAATTATTTATTTATATATAAAAATATAAATTAAATAAATTATATAAATATAAAATATATGTATTCGAACCATTATCGAGCCGAACACGGCGAGTGACCCTAGCTCGTGTTCGGCTCGTTTATTACACTAGTTGAAAAATTCGGTAGTGTTCGCTCGTTTACTAAGCAGCGATCCGATCTCGAACTCGCCGAGCCGAACGAGGTTCGTGAGCAATGAGTGGATTACCACCCTAGTTGCGAACTGATGTGGCTCGCCAATAGATCCGTTGCATAGAAAGTCATGTACAAATGAGGCGAAGGAAGTATCTTGTACAAAATAAAAGCTAGTAGAGCAAAAATAAAACTGCTGTCCATCAAACACCAATACCACCTTTCATACTAGAAAGAAAATACATAAACATAAGTTCACTGGTCGATTTGGTATGTATAACGAACTACTCTTCCTAAACTAGCTAACATGTGTACTCCTCTAGCTCAGCCAGTATAAGAAAATAAAGAACTAGCTCATCACTTCCTTACCTCGACCAGTATTGTCGATGGCCAACCCATTAGGTCTACGAGAGTGGGAAGCAATTTAAAAAACTGGATAAGTATAAAAGTTAAAAATAGTAGAAGCTGGAAAAGAATCTACCTTTGCTATGCTTCTCTACTACTAGTGCTCAAAATGAAAGTAAAACCTGTAATGAATGCATCAACTACTAATTGGTGTGCGCTGCGTGATGAGAAGTGCATTCGTTATGGACGACTGGGCCATGTGCGAGATGAGTGCCGCTGGGGGATGACTAGACCTTGGCGTTGGCGACGGCCTTCTCCTCTCCGAGACAGCCTACGGGTGTGCCACCTACAGCATGGTCTGGGGAGCGAGCGATGAGAATATGTTGACCGGAGGGTTCGCGGCGAGCACCAGAGTGGCCACGAGTGCGCAACCCAGGTCGAGGAACCTTGCATGCATTTATCATGTGGTCATTTACTACTATTGATACATCAGAGTAGTAGGGACCCAGTAAACGGGTAAGTGTAGATATCCGGGCATGCTTGCGTATGGAGTGTGTTACCTATTGGAGCAGATAAAGAGCTAATTGACACTAGCGAGTCGCTAGTGAGAGTCTAATGGTAAGACTCGTGATGAAAATGGAGATGGCGGACCGACTCTCAAGGCAAGGTGAATAGCCGATTGCGAGAGTCAAGTCATAACCTTTGAGAACGCCCGAGTAGTCCGAGAATTTCGGATGTTGTTCCGGTAGATCGAATAGTGAAAGTGGATCACTGTAGAGAGTAGTCGGTTAGTTGCCGAGTATGGGCACGTGGGCCTAGTAGTACCTCGAATCGAGGTGGGTGAGTTGTGCTCGTGTGGCCGGCGTGCATATGCAAAGTTGCCTGATGCTGGACTTAGTATAGAACGCTATAGAGGCGTATGATGCTCGAGTGTTTTTACTCATTGAGTGCGGATTCGATTCAGCCGAGAGAGTGAGTTGGCAGTAACATTTCAGTATTGCCAAGTGTGAAGTGTGTCTTGGATCACTCGTAGGGTTGGTGGCTCGCACTAGGTGCTTAGGAGCCGATAGTGGTACGTGTGGCTCGGTGGAGCATGTCGTGTAGGACGACGTTGGTGCGTAGTTCTTGGGGACGATCCGTGCCTGGACTATTTGTGGACTGTGGAGCCTGGGGCTCTTTGGGCAGGCGCAGTCAGCTGTGTGAGATAGCGGCCCGGTACCTGTGTAGGGCAGAGGTTTTAGTCGGGACGGTAGTCCGAGCTTAGACCCGGAAACGTGGAATGCCACGTGTTAGATCGTGCGATCGATGATACACCGTAGATGCGGTGACGACCCAACCCGAGGATATGACGTGGTTTGGGATCTTAGTTACTCCTGGTTGGAGTGTGTGCGAATTCCCAAATGAGAATTTCGCCCAGTGATGATGATTGGGTCTACGCTTGCGAGCGATAGACGTCGTGCATCGTTGAGACAGGTTTAGGCGATAGGCCTACGTAGGATGGTGGCCTGTGGCTCACCTATGGAAACCGAGGAAAGCTGTTTGGCCAATAACTCTGTCGAGGAGTTGGGCCGAGATTCACGAGCGGAGTGCTCGTGGGGGTTCGTTGCAAGAACGAATTGGATGAGGCCGTGACGTATGAAAGGAAAAGTAAAGTGCTCTCTTGAGGATTAAGTAGGAGATGCGCCGGAGTGTACCATCTCGTGGATAGAGCAAGGATCTGGTTGAGGATGGAGCACTCACGATTGGGTGATGCACCAGTGATATTGCTTCTTTGCAATGCTGGTGATCGAGTCGGAGTGTGTTCCCTGACGAGTCGGAGTGGTATTGGAGAGGGTAAAGTCGTGAGTATCGACTTGCGCTGCCACCGAGACTTGCGGAAGTCGTAATGCACTTTCGATGTTGCACTTGGCAAATATGCATGAGTTTGGTCTTATATCCTCCGTAGTGGGCCTTTAAATAGTTCCGATGAGTGAAAGGCCACTCCGAAGTAGGAAAGTGCATTGGAATCCTCGATTCATTTTCGCATTAGTAATTTAAAATAATAAATGATTCAGTTAGAGAATCACTATTACTGTTTGAATATTTGTGAACTCGTTTGAGTTGGTATTTTCTTATTATGCATGCAATCAGAGTTTTATGAATATTTGGTTCTTGAATTTATATATTTATGAATTATGGTTTTCTACCCCCTCGAGCTAGCCAGTTTTCAAAAATAGAGTTGTGGAAAATAATTTTAAAAGGTCTTCAAATGATTTTTATGAATGATTAAATAGAAGTAAAAAACAAAGCTTTCGTGTGGGAAGCACTTTTATATAGGATAATTGTTGTATTGTGCATTATATCATTCAAGACTAAGTAGTATTTAGAGACATGCATTATCTCTAAAGATCGTTAGCTATATGAAAATATATCGCATGAATTACTTATGAATTGATAAGTGTAGATTGTGATTGTGATCCTGTTGTTGTTATCATTGGGTATGTCGTGCAAATATAAAGGAGACTCTATCCGTGTGAATAGAGAAACTTTGTATTCGTGACAGATCTGTACGTCACGTCAGTCAGAGTTAAAAAAAAATGGCATATTTTTCATAATTATGATTTTTTAAAAATCATCATTTATTATAAAAAGATTTTTAAAACCGCCCGGGCGTCACATAGTAACAGGCCTGTTCGAGTACAGTGTATAGCATTAGCCCAACCCCAGGCGTGGAGGAATTCTACACTATTCCACTTGCACCACGTCATCAATAACAAATCAATTACCTTTCTTTTTTCTCAAACAAAAGTACAATAAAAATATTTTTTTATAATTATGATGGGACATATACTTCTAAAAAAAAAATTTTAGTTGATTTGTTACGTTACGTCACTAATAGGGGATGTTTGGCCTAGCTTTTAAAAAGCGCTTTTAAATTTTGAAAAGTAATTTTCATTAATAAACGTTTAATGACCTCTTTTTAAAATCTAATTATAACAGAATCAGCGATTTTGAAGGAAGTAGAAAAAAGCTGCTTCTTGAAATCTGATTCTGATTTTGGACTCAAACTTTAAATTTTTATTTTAATTTTCAATTAAATATTTAAATTTAAATTTATTTTTAAATTTAAATTTTTAGATTTATTTTTGAATTTTTAAAATTTAACTTTTAAATTTTAAATTTTGAAAAATAGATTTCAAACTTTAAATTTTAAATTTCAAATCTCAAATTTTAGATTTTAAATTTTCAATTTTCAAATTTAAGATAAAATTTAATCTTCAAATTATAAAATTTTAAATATTAAATATCAAATATTAAATTTTAAATTTCAAATTTCAAATTTCAAATTTCAACTTTTTAATCTTCAAATTATAAATTTTTTAAATTTTAAATTTAAGTTTTTAATTTTTAATTTTAAATATTCAAATTTAATTTAAATGTTTAAATATTCAGATTTTAAATTTTAAATTCCATAATTATTTTAAATTTTAAATTTTAAATTTTAACTTTGAAATTTAAAATTTAAATATATATTTTTAAAATAGTGGCCCAATTGTAAGCAGTCAAACCATCGGAGCACCAATCCCAGTCTCCAGCGGCCCCACTAATCCGGACTCCAAATCGTCCCCAAAAAGCTCCATCCTATTAATCAGTCCACATCCGCTCCGCCTCCTCTCTCCCCTCTCTCTGTCTCTCTTCTCAGCCCTAGCCGCAACTGAGAGAAGTGAATAACTCTAGAGGAAGAAGAAGAAAAAGAAAAAGAAAGAAGCGGAAAACCCCTAGATCCGGCCATGGCGTCTCGCCGGGTCCTCTCCTCCCTCCTCCGCTCAGCCTCTCGCCGCCGCCCCTCTGCCTCCTCCTCCTCCTCCCCATTCGCCGCCCCCCGCTCCCCGCTTCCCCCCCCCCCCCCCACCGGCCTCCTCCTCTCCCGCGCCGTCGAGTACGCCACCTCCGCCGCCGCCGCGGCGCCGTCGCCACCTCCGGCGAAGACGTCCGGCGGAGGCCCCAGCGGGAAGATCACCGACGAGTTCACCGGCGCCGGTGCGATCGGGCAGGTGTGCCAGGTGATCGGCGCCGTCGTCGACGTGCGCTTCAACGAGGGGCTGCCGCCGATCCTCACGGCACTGGAAGTGCTCGATAACTCCATCCGCCTCGTCCTCGAGGTCGCGCAGCATCTCGGGGAGAACATGGTCAGGACCATCGCCATGGACGGGACCGAGGGTCTCGTCCGTGGCCAGAGGGTTCTCAACACTGGATCTCCGATCACTGTAATGCATCTCATCTCTCTCTCTCTCTCTCTCTCTCTCTCTCTCTCTCTCTCTCTCTCTCTCTCTCTATTATTACTCTCTGATTGGCAATTGAAGGAGCGGGGTGAATGAAATGTGTCTTGTCGGATCTGAAATGCTTAGATCTTATGGCTTTTGTTCTATTCATTCTCTGACGTGTAATTTTGATTGTAAATTTAGATGCATTTTTATTTCGAATTTATTGATCAACAACTTTTCACTTTAAAGAACAGATCTATGAGGGTGGAAGTTTAGTTTGTGAAGATACGTCATTCAAAATAACTATTATTTTGAATGTCACCAGGTAAGGGTTAATTGACCTCAATATTTTGTAGTGAATTGTGTGATTTTTTTTTTTGTCTTCTTCTTTGTGTGTGTGTGCTTTGTTTTTTTTCCTTTTTGTTCAGATCTGTCTTGTGACTGGAAATCTTTGAAAATTGTCTCGACAATTGATATAAGATATTTGGCTTGATTTTTTTTTGGAATCTTATCATTGATTTACCTCTGTTTTCAATGCCCCTATATTTACAAATTCCGTATATCATTTATAATTTGAATATTTATAGTACAGCATTATGAAGTTGAATTTTGTTGTTTCCTAGGTTCCTGTCGGTAGGGCAACCCTGGGACGCATTATAAATGTCATTGGTGAACCAATTGATGAGAAGGGTGAATTAAGTAAGTCCGTGCCTCACACTTCAGAAATTGATTTGCCTGACAACAAAAGCATGTGAATCGAAATCTTTTTTGGTTGATTGTTTATTTGTATGTTATTTCCTCTTGGCTAGAGACCAGTCACTTCCTTCCCATTCATCGTGAAGCCCCTGCTTTTGTCGAGCAAGCAACAGAACAGCAAATTCTTGTTACTGGAATCAAAGTAAGCTTGATTTTTACCTTTCTTAAAGTTGTTTCCTCCTGTATATTTGAGATTTGATGTAAATTTTGATTTAATATGGTTATCACATTTTTCATCCAAGTAAGTGTTGTTCTGACTGGTCAGCAAAAGTAACAATTTACTGCATGATTTTTTTTTAATAAAAAATCTGTTTTTTTTTTCCAAAAATTCTAAAATCATCAACTGTGATGTTCCACGGTATTTTTAATCCGATTTTCCAATTTTTAACAGGTGGTGGATCTTCTTGCGCCTTATCAACGGGGTGGAAAGATTGGGCTTTTCGGTGGTGCCGGTGTGGGGAAAACTGTCCTTATTATGGAGTTGATCAACAATGTAGCTAAAGCTCATGGTTAGTTTTGCCAAGATCTTGCTAATGATTTGTTGATGTTTTGTTTGGCTCATTCATTCAATTTAATAATTCCAGGTGGTTTCTCTGTCTTTGCTGGTGTTGGGGAGCGAACACGAGAGGGCAATGACTTGTACAGGGAAATGATTGAAAGTGGTGTCATTAAGCTTGGAGACAAGCAGGTAAACACCAGTTTCTCTTCTATTTTCAACGTATGTCAAATGTTAAATTGTTTCGACCATGGTAACTTTCTTCTCACCCAATGGACTACTTTGGCAGGCTGAGAGCAAGTGTGCCCTGGTGTATGGACAAATGAATGAGCCACCTGGTGCCCGTGCACGTGTTGGGTTGACTGGCCTGACTGTTGCTGAGCATTTCCGTGATGCCGAAGGCCAAGACGTGCTTCTATTTATTGATAACATTTTCCGTTTTACTCAGGTGACATATCATGATCTTTTCTTTCTAGGATTTTAGACAAATGTTTCAGAAGACTCTTGCTTATTCCAGATCCCTATATTACACAGGCAAACTCTGAAGTGTCTGCGTTGCTTGGGCGTATCCCGTCTGCTGTGGGTTACCAACCAACTCTCGCTACTGATCTTGGAGGTCTACAAGAGCGTATCACAACAACAAAGAAGGGTTCTATTACATCTGTGCAAGCTATTTATGTGCCTGCTGATGATTTGACAGATCCAGCTCCTGCTACTACGTTTGCCCATCTTGATGCCACTACTGTGTTGTCACGACAGGTTTTACTTACCTAAGTATATATCTGAATTGTCTTTAAATTTAATGAGCTATTCTAACTTGACTGAATTTTCTGAGTAGATTTCTGAGCTTGGTATCTATCCTGCTGTCGATCCCCTTGACTCCACGTCTAGAATGCTTTCTCCACATGTACTGGGGGAAGAGCACTACAACACTGCTCGTGGTGTTCAGAAGGTTCTTCAGAACTACAAGAACCTTCAAGATATTATTGCAATTTTGGGAATGGATGAGCTTAGTGAAGACGACAAGTTGACGGTGGCTCGTGCTAGAAAGATCCAGAGGTTCCTGAGCCAGCCTTTCCATGTTGCTGAAGTTTTCACGGGTGCACCTGGAAAGTATGTTGAACTGAAAGAAAGTATTAAGAGCTTCCAGGTGAGGATATTAGAAAGATCATGTTCCTCTCTTACTCTGATTCTTCTAATCACTATCCCATACAAATAGTAAGATTTTCTTCTTCTAATCACTATCCCATACAAATAGTAAGATTTTCGTTGTACTTCTCAAGTGTGATCCTTTACTATGAATATGCTACCTTTATCCTCTTTGGACGCTTTATTGACTTTGCTCGCTAGTTTGCATTATTTAGGACACTGATATAAGTTATTATAGTGTTATTCCTGTGCCTTTTCTCATCCAAATTTTGAATGAATTACGTAACTTATAAGATAGAAAGGAGGATAGAATTAGAAGAGAATGGATAATTACATTGTTTTGTTCGTATAGAATTTATTATTTGAATTCTGGTCTTTGAAGAGTTTATCTGTTCTAGGATGTAAATTAAATAACTGTCTTGTTATCTGACAGTTGCATGGGGACTAAAAATCAAAAATTCTTCTGTAGGCATAAGAGATTTAGATCTTATAAATCTTATTAAGTGATGAATACTTGTTTTTAACAGTTTATTGGATTTTAGCATCGGTCAACATAGATTTAGCCTCTTGGAATTTTGGGATCCAGTAATGTGGTTGTACATTTCTAGAAGTCAAATAGGATGGTTCCTTTGGCAATTTATTTTCTGTTTGTTTGACTACCATGTTGTTTGAATTCCATTTTATATGGCTTTTTCTACTTTTGTTGAGTTCATGATATCATTATATGTTGTATCTGGCTGTATTCTTGTTTCCATTTACATTGTGCAGTCAGGTGGTGGTTCTATACCCTCTTGGAAAGCTTATTTTAGCCATCTTTTCACTAGAATGCAAAATATGGCCGGTTGAAAATTCTTGGGTCCTAGAATCTTGTGTTGCCTACATTTTTGTTGTTGCTACTAGCTCACCCTTATAATTTCATCCTGGCTTTCTTGTTTCCAAACTTATCTATATGACATGGTCTCTTCTTTGATGGGTACATCGCTAAATCAAGGATTTAAGTGCGCCATGGCACAAGGTTGTACCGAAAACTTGCTGGCATGATGCGGCATGGTGCGTGCCGGGTTATGCCAATGTATGCCGGTCATAAAAAATACATGCGTGCCGACACATAATGGCATAAAATATTTTTCTTTAGCAACAAAATATTCGAATTGCTTGTTATATATCTTTATCAAATTTTTTGAACTTTATGGAGAAAATAATTTTAAGAAAAAGAGGGTTTTGTGTTGTGCCGTCGACATGAGGGTTGTATCCCATCGATATCTTGTTGGCACGATACGACATCGTGGATATGGTCCACACCAATGGGCACATAAATCTTTGCTTTAAATGATCTGTCAAATGATCACATCAACACATGACTGGAAGAAATACTCGGAGATAAATTTCTTGAGACAATGGACATTGATATTCCATCATTTCGTTTTCCATTCTGGTTCATTCTGAATTCTTTTCCAATTTTGATTGCAATTTTGAACCAAACATGCTCGAATTTCCAGCTAGTTTGGGGTTCTGTCACATCATTTTCCAAGGATGTATTGCATAAAAGGGGAGCAGGAGGATGACCTTTTCCCTGGCTAATTAGTGTTTGCCTTGGAATACAAAATAGCTGATTTTGTATTTAATCTGTCATTTTAAACAGAGATGAAGAGGATGAATCTAAAAGCTGTACTACTTTTAACCTTTTGTGTCGCATGACAAGCTTTATTTCTAATTCATTGTACAACTTTTATCCTATGTATGCTGTTGTTTTTACTTGGATAAATATTCATACCGCTATCATTATGCTGTCTCTGATAGTGTTACATTAGTTGAATGTGCTTTATAATTTTGTGACACAACTTTATAGATCTGCTCTATGATGCCCTTTTGGAACTGTTTGTACTTGTTTGATTATTCCATTTAGAATTAATTTCTTTCATCATGCTCTTGCTCGTGTGTCGTACTACATTGGTTTCAATGATTTTCTTATCATGAATTCTGAATTTTAATATTGTTCAACTTTTTGTTAGAGATACTCATTCATCTGGCAGTGGTGACTTTTGGCTGTTAGTATCATTTCTTTAAAAGGTATTAGGAAGGAGCTGTGATGCTCAACTGTATAAAAGAACAAGAGATAAATCTAGGTTGACAAATAAATGAAAAAACAAAAAAAAAAAAAGTTGCTTTTGATTGATATTTCTGCTCTTATTACAAACTACTCTGACTAATCTATAGTCTCTTGGATTCTTCCTGACGATTTAATAAACATGGACACCTCAAAAACGTTGCCATGTTTGTGTTGTCCTCATGTAAGACATGTTTCCTAGGTGGACACTCTGCGGACATGTTTCCTCACAATTTCCTCATGATCCAAGAGTGTTGCACTTAATTATATTGCATGACTAAATTCTTTTAGTTGAAGATATGTTTTGGATTCTAATTAATGTAATTATTGTTTAGTATTGTATATCACTCGGTATAAAAGAGCAATTGTTTTCTGCAGGTTAGGTAAACAATAAAGAGAATGTTATTTCATTGCAAAAATAATAATAATGTTGACAGATGTATGTTTCCCCAAGAGTTAGGACATTTATCGGTCTTGTCTCTGTTGTATTTGTGTCCTAATATTTGAAAGTAAGATGAGTCATCATATCTGAGGCACAGCATGTTCCGTGTCCCTTGTTCGTGTAACTTAGTTCTCAATGCTTTCTTTTTCCTTTCTGTGATGACAGGGTGTTTTGGATGGGAAGTACGATGACCTTCCCGAGCAGTCATTTTACATGGTTGGTGGCATAGAGGAAGTCATCGCGAAGGCTGAGAAGATATCTAAGGAATCTGCCACTTAATGAAGCATCTTCTCTTTGCATTTAAAAAAACTAAAATGGTGCGGGTGATGATACCAGCATTGGACGGTTGCAAATTTTTGAGGTCGAAAAATTTCATGCTTTTGTCCTCTGTTTATGCTTACCAGGACTTGGTTTCGAGCAGCAGAGCAGAGTGCATGCTCTGAGGGATATTTTCTTTTTTTACCTTCTTTTCCCAATAAAGTAAATTCAGGTACCTGTCTAATTTGTTGCATCGAGATAAAATGCAGTTTGCACTACATGAACCAATGGCTATTTGGAACTATTTATGTAACTTTTATCCATGTGATTTGTGCTTTATAAAGTCCTTGTTTCCGTAGTAGCTCTTTATTGTCAATTTAGTTCCTTTTAAGTGTGAATACCATTTGCAATCGTCACCTATTTTTAAGTGTGAATACCATTTGCATGTACATTGAGGGAAGCACAGGCTATTTCCTTCTTATGGGAGAGGAGAGCCTAGTGGGAGCTGGTACCGATTGATGCTGTCTAAAATGAGTAGTGAATGGTTGTTTGATATTTCCGTTGAATATCAATTTGCGTTTGCCAGATGATGTTACTGTTCTATTTTGTACCTGGGAGTGTACAATTTTGTTTTTTTTTTTCCGGCGCTGTCTTCTTCCTATACTGAAATTTTACTACCCAATATACTAGACTCATCGTACTCCTACTTGTTATGTGATGCCAATCAGGTCCCATCTGTGATGCATTATAAGTAACAGCATTGGTAGTGTCAGTTTGGAACAGCTATGCATGTTATTGTGGAAAGAGTTTGGCGGCCTTGGGTGTGGGGCAGGTTTGAATGTCAGCTTTTGAGACTAGAGGGGCCTGGAGTTTCTGAAGATGACGAAAGTTGTGCGGCAAAAGAGTGCAGAATTTCGGCACCTTTCTGTAAGCGGCAGAGTTCCTAAATTCTGATCCTAAATTCTGACCGTTCTTTCAGTACGCAGTGCTGAACAACTTATCATCTGCCTAGTGGAATAGCATGAGTAGATGCAAATCACCAGGGTACAAAAGAAGTCCGACGACCCAGATGCTATATAGTATGAATTCTGCTGACATTCTACTATACCTCAATAAACAGGAAATGAATGAACATAGTAATGCACTCTATTAACATGATACTATGTCTCAATCTGCATGGTATAACTGAAATATCTACATAGCAATGAAATCTACTATCAAGTACTATGTCTGTCATCCAATCTCACTAGCTAACCCAAAGGTTACGCCCGGACTCACATTTCAAATCTCGCTGGTGAGGAGATTTTGCGCTACACACACCCGAGACCATCTGCTGGGCAATCAAGTTCCCAAACGCGACTACTATTTTGAAGCTCATTACTTGGGTGGAGCGACACAGATTATGTGAATATGATCCAATCCTCTCAACTCGAGGATACCCTGTCTACTAGGGCCACAGTGCTCTACCGCACTAGTTCAAATGCACAATTCAATAATCGGAAACTCTACTATCCCTAGAATTATGCCAGTGTTTTACTACACTAGATTTGAATGCCACTCGTTCAAGTCATCTTGTTGCACGTGTCTCAACTAGTTTACATACCACTCGTTCATGTTATAGTGCCTCTGCTACACTAGTTCACATGTCAGTTGTTTTCATCATCTCAAGATCAAGTTCATCACTTATCTTTATCACTATAGGATTCTATGTCATAAGACCTAATCCTCATGCGTCCTAAGTTCATGTGTCAAGCTCATAATGCTACACTACCAAGGAGGCATGAGAGGAAATAGAAATGCAACTATCCAAATTGTCCTATAATGCATAATGTCAATATGTGAATATATGATCAATGATCTAACTCGGGCATAGAAGGAAGTCCAACTGCTTCGGGATGACACCCCCCACCTTCTAGTGATGCCAAGACGCTAGGAATCCGATTTCGTAATTTTTGGATGCTGCCTCGGCCTTCCAGACGGAAACGAAGCCGAAATGGTCATTTTCTCCAATATCTTCGCGTAGTCTCATCGGATTGCCGAATTAAGACCACCACGCGTCAAAATACCTAACAATTAGGTTTACATATGTTCAATTTAGATCAAACCCCTTCATATAGCAAAACCCTCTTTGGAAGCCCTAGACCTCATTATTGCAAAATGTCACATACAACCATTTATTCAAACAATAAATGAGATCAACTACAACTAGAGCTTCATTAGTTTCCATTCCTAGGGTATTTAAACGTAACCCTAGCAATCTACCATGGAAGGGCTCAAAGTGCTTACCTCAACTAGCTTTTCCGACAAACAAAGGAAGAAGAAGAAGATGTGCTTCACTTTCTTGCTCCAAATCTTCTCCAATCCCTCCTCTTGTTCCACTCCTAGGAGAGAGAGAAAGCTTCTTAGAGAGAGAGAGAGAGAGAGAGAGAGAGAGAGAGAGAGAGACTTTTGGGTGGAAATGGTGAGGGAGAAGAAGAGAAATGACCTAAACCCCCTTCTATGCACTCCCTTTATGCAACAATTGCATAAAAAGACCCTCAACAAGTCAAGTTATGCACAGCCTGCACTGGGCAGATTCGGGCTACATGGTTCGGACCCTATAGAGGGTTCGGACCTCGAGAGCATAAAAATTCTGCAAAAGTGCAGAATTGCACTACCATGCTCTCCACTCCAAGGTCCTCTATAACACCTATAAGCCTTTCTCAACGCATTCGGCCTTTCCGAAGCGTTCCGAAATGATCTTTGGTCGATTTCGACCGAAGTTCGGATTTGCGTACCAAGAATTCACTCTCTCATAGGTATCACACCATGGCTAGTGACTACCCGTGTATAGTTGTATACCTTGCAGTTATCATCTTTTGTTTATGATGAGCAAATATATAAAAGATGTATGAAAGAAAGGTTATGTATTTTGGATGAAATGTGAAGTATAAGAAAGAGTGAAAAGAATGTAAATGTGAGTTGTGGTTGAATGCATGTATATGGTTAAAAGATAATCATAATACTTGTATGGATGTTTAGTTTAGAACTTTCCTTTTTGGCTATTGCTTGCCCTTGTGCAAGCCGTGTATGTTTATGTTTCCACTTGTGCAAACTATATACATGTTTGATATCTTATTGAGCCTTGGGCGGACATAGGAGATCTTTGTCAGTTCGGCGTACATTTGATGTGCCCGAACTGACCAAATAGGTGGGCTCGGGGCGTGACATATAAATTGATGAAATATGGTTTAGAAGTGGTTTTTGGAACTTTAGATTTGAATGTAACAATATTTTATATTGTGTACCGGTACCAGGTTCTAGTTCCTAAAATCCGTATTGAAAAAACTTAGTTTTCACATTGTGTACCGGTACCCCACTTTGGTTCCTCATAACCCGAAAGAAACAATTCTCAGAATTGTATTGAGTACCGGTATTCGGATCTAGTACGGGCATAGCATCGAGTGAAATGCGTCTTGCATAAGCCGCATACCGCTCAACCTCAGTAAATTTTTGTTTCGTCATGGTGTACCGGTACCAACTCCCGAGTACCGGTACTCAATGTGAAATTTTCTTATTAAGCATCTAATCCGATTCTAATTGATTCTAAAGCCTATAATAATCTATTGGGATTCTCTAATACGTATAACAGCACGAGAATACATGCAAGAGTAACCCTAGAGGCTAGGTTTTTCGTCTTAAATCTTTTTCCACAAAATAGCCTCTTTTTAGGTCAATTCGAGATATTGTATATATGTAACAACCCAGCCCACTAGCAATAATAACTCGTTGGGCCCAACCATCAGCCCAAAATGCTTAAGTCTAGTTATTATTACTAGTGTTTAAGTCTCTTATAAACCCAATAACAATTCCATTCCCATTCGATGTGGGACTATTGGGGTGTCACAGATTCCTCCGGTTAAGGCCCTGACGTCCTCGTCAGTCCAATCACACACAGACCAAGATCACGAGGCGATGTAAGACTCATCTCGCCAGCCCGTCATCCAGACCCTTGCTCAGCCGAGATTCACCACACATGTCCAGCTGGTGAACCGGCTGTGATACCAAATGTAACAACTCACCCACTAGCAACAATAACTCGTTAGGCTCAACCATCGGCCCAAAATGCTTAAACCCAGTTATTATTACTAGTGTCTAAGTCTCTTATAAATCCAATGACAATTCCATTCCCATCCGATGTGGGACTATTGGGGTGTCACAATATATATATATATATATATATATATATATATATATATATATATATATATATATATATATATATATATATATATATAGTACTATACTATATTATTATGAGTACGATCGCCTCGTACTTATAGGTTGTTTTCGATGATAGAGCTTAGAATCGACGATCCACACCATTAAACGTTATTTACGACATTTAAAACTTTTAGAAATAAAATTTTATAATTTTTCGACATCCTTTACCTTACGATCAAGAGGTCACAAATTTGACAATTTTTAACGGCCGGTATGGGATTATTGCTAGTTTAACGGTATAAAAGAATCAAAATTTGTTGAATTTTTGATAGAAAATTCTATTCACTACATAGATAAAGATCAATAACTCCGATCTTGAATTGAAGGATCCGATCATCCTTTTTAGGACGTCGTTCGATTTTGACCATTCACTTTATGCCCGCTTGATGGACTTTATTATGATTTCGAAAATTTACGAAATTTATTTTCTAGAAGTTTCAAATACTCTATATCATATTTAACGGAGTGGATCGTCGATTCGGAAGCTCTATCATCGAAAACAACTTAACTTATGAGTAGTAGGTCTCCAATACTCATAATAGTATAGTAATATATATATATATATATATATATATATATATATATATATATATATATATATATATATATATATATATATATAAATTGAGCTCTATGCTTTTAAAAGTACCAAGTTATTGGTGCTTGTAAGTTTTTAGCCCTTGGATTAATAGATGTGCGGTTAGGATAATGTGCGCCCCCTTGGGTTAAGTGGGTGGTTGGTTGAATAGTATAATCTAACGGGTGAAAATGATTAAAGGTGTAAATCTAACGGTAAAAAAATCACAAGCACAAAGGGCTTGGTGCTTTTACAAGCACCATAGCCGGACTCTATATATATATATATATATATATATATATATATATATATATATATATATATATATATATATATATATATATGGTATACTATCTGCCTCTTTGCTACGAAGTTGTTTTTAATGATGCGGCTTTCAAATCGACGATCGGCTCCGTTAGACTTGATCTACACTATTAAAAGTATTTGGAAACTAAATTTCATAATTTTTCTGCGTCATTTACCTATCAAACGAGTAGTCTAAAAATAAACTACGAAAATAAAAATTTAATAAAAAATGATGATAAAAGACTTGAATTTAGGATCGAGGTACTGATCTTATGAATAGTGAAAAGAATTTTTAATAAAAATTTTATAAGATTTGGTTTGTTTTCAACCGTTAAATTCACAAACGCATCACATCTACCATTAAAATTGTCAATTTTGAGACCTTTTGATCACTTGCCAAATGATACCGAAAAATTATGAAATTGAGTTTCTAAATACTTTTTATAGTACAGATCAAATCTAACGGAGTCGATCGTCGATTTGGGAGCCGCATCATCGAATACAACTTGGTAGCACGGAGGCCTTCGTGCTACGGATATATACCCTAGCTCTCTCTATATATATATAACTTGGCTACTATACTATTAATAGCACCAAGTCATTGGTGATATCAAGTTTTTGGCCATTGGATTAATAGATGTGCGGTTAGGATGATGTGAGCCCCTTAGGGTTAAGTGGATGGTTCGTTGAATATTATAATCTAACGGATAAAAATAATCAAAATGGTAGATCTAACGGTGGAAAACTTGGTAGCACTAAGTACTTCGTGCTATTAATAACATAGTAGACTATATATATATATATATATATATATATATATATATATATATATATATATATATATATATATATATATATATATATATATATATATACTAGTAGAATACTCGATAGCATTTTACTATCGAGTTTTTGTTTTCGATGATGAGCTTCCATCTATTCGATGAACATGATCTATACCACTTAAAGTGTTTAAAAATCAAATTCAAATATTTTCGACATCATTTGCCTAATGATCAAAGGGTTTCAAAATTTGTAATTTTAACGGTGGATAAGAGACGTTTTCGTTTAACTAAAGATATCCAAATCAATCAATTGAATTTTTTTAAAATTTTAAACTATAAAACAAGATCTAAAACAAGATCTATACTCTTGATCTTGATTACAAGACTCCTATCATCATTTTTTAAAGAATATTCATTTTCAACCATTCATTTTCTCTCACTAGATGGATAAAAGAATAATACGAAAGTGCGTGAAATTTGATTTCTAGGTAGTTTAAATGGTTTAGATCATATTTAACTGAGATCGTCAATTTGGAAGTTCTATCATCGAAAAACTAGTATTCTAAAACTATATATATTTATATATATATATAATTGAGCTCCTATGCTTTTAAAAGTACCAAGTCATTGGTGAAGTTGTAAGTTTTTAGCCCTTGGATTAATAGATGTGCGGTTAGGATGATTTGGGCCCTCTTGGGTTAAGTGGGTAAGATAATCTAATAAGAAAATCTAATCAAAAATAATCAAAATAGTAAAATCTTTCACAAGCACCAAGTGCTTGGTGCTTTCTCTCTCTCTCTCTCTCTCTCTCTCTCTCTCTCTTTATATATATATATATATATATATATATATATATATATATAGACTAGGCTATATATATTATATAAATAAGTCATCGTGCTACCAAGTTTTTGGCCATTGGATTGAGAGATGTGTGGTCTATGAAGTGGGTGGTTGGTTGAATAGTATGATCTAACGGGTGAAAATCATTTTGGTTGAATCTAATCTATTCAAAAAATCGATATGGTGCCCATATCGATCTAAGACTCTCTCTCTCTCTCTCTCTCTCTCTCTCTCTCTCTCTCTCTATATATATATATATATATATATATATATATATATATATATATATATAGGCTAATATACTATTAATAGCACCAAGTCATTGGTGTTACCAAGTTTTTGGCCATTGGATTAATAGATGCGAGGTAGATGCGATTAGGATAATGTCTCTCTCTCTCTCTCTCTATACTCTCTCTCTCTATATATATATATAGAGAGAGAGTATAGAGAGAGAGAGAGAGAGAGAGAGAGAGAGATTGAGCTAGAAAGTTTTTAGCCATTGGATGGAGATGTGAGGTTGTAGATGATAGTGATATAGTAATTAGAAGTCCAAGGTAATTAGGTGGAGAGATGGTGGAGGTTGAGATGATTAGTGGTTTGATGTATTAGTCCAATGTGATCCAGATGTAAACTTAGAAGCGCCAAGTGATTTAAAAGTATCCTAACTCAACTCTCTCTCTCTCTCTCTCTCTCTCTCTCTCTCTCTCTCTCTCTCTTTATATATATATATATATATCAAGCTTTTCGAGCCTAACACGAGTGGAACACGAGCAGCCTAACACGCTCATTCTAGCTCATTTACCAGCCCTAAATTATGGGGATCCAAAGCAGCTGGCCTGCTCCTAAATTGCCTTTCAAAAATTGATTTTCTTTTTTCTTTTTTTTTTGCTACAAGAGAAGCATTACATTGAGGGCCACACTTTGCATATAAAGTGGAGAGCCCCTGTTATGCGATGCTCGCCGGTTTACTGAACTCAGCACTGCTCTTCGAATTTTGTGGGTCTAATTGAATTTTCGAGTAGGTTCCTGACCCTGCAAGCTTTTATCAAAGAGAATGTGGCATTCGATCGAGCTCGTGTATTGAAGAAAGGATGATCAACCTCTCTCAGGTTAGATGTTTAATTAGTGTTCATGCATCATCTCTACATTGAATATATACCTTTTTTTAATTATTTTTTTTTATGCCTATTTTGATCTCTAATTCTAGCTTGAGCTACTTGAAATTATCCCTAGAAAATTTTTATTAGGATACAGAACGAAAAAAAGAATTGTATTTGGTGAATTAATTAGGATATAGCCACTTTCCCCCAAGTAGTTAATTTGATTGGTTCAAAAATATACATTTAGTAGAGTGGGAAACCTTCTCCAAGAGCACCACCCAATATTTGATCTACCCACTTTCTCCATAGAACCCAAGGAGGCTTGGGAAGGCCAACACCATCCTTTCTGTATTACTTTCTTTAATGCAAGACTTTTTATTAATATATTTAATATTATATATTTATTAAGGCTCTTCATCAAGCGTATCGAAACACTTAGAAGAGACTTCATTTGGAACGCCGGTCGTAACCACCCTGGTATGGGTTGTTTGGTAGCTTGGAAGAACGTATGCAAGACTAAGAAGAAGATGCAAGACTGAAGATGGAGTTGGGTGCAAGCAAAAGAGCCTACAAATTCCACACATCATAAGAACAAAATAATAGATATAAATATAAAAAAAATTCGAGAGAAGCAGAGAGAGAGAACAGGTGGTATACTTAGCATCAACACGATCTTTAACTGGGGAAAGGCGTTTAAACTGGGTAACAGGAAGACCAACGACTTTTGGTTGGATCAATGGCGCGGGGTGAAATCTTTGAGCCTTGTATTCCGTATTCCTCGGGGCAAAATTTAGGGTTAGCGACTTATTTTTTATATTGGGACCGGGTCAAAGCGATTGGGCCGGGTCAAAATGTCGAGTGGTGTGGATCTCTTTCTCGTAGATACGGTTTCCCTGGAGCATGGAGGATATGGCGGGAGGGATTTCAATTCATCAACCTATTTTAAATTGACGCGACGAGACGTGACGCCACCTTCATCCGACCCAAAATCCTCTAAAAGTTAAAGTTTTATTTGGAGGAATAGTTACTCCAAGAGATAGAATTGATGAGAGGGTAGATGATCCTGTTGTACTTTATATCGACAGACATAGACAACATTCGGATCCAAGACCAGACGTTATATTATTTATTTATTATATCGGATAGTGGAAACATTCATGATCATCTGATGCAGGAGGGATTTATTACCGTGGGGGAGCCAAAGCAAGAAAGAATCATCACAAAAGAGAGAAAGATGCTTCAAGAAGTCTTACGGACCTTTGGTGCCACAAGTACGAACGATACCCGATACAATCTTAGGAACGAGTTTTTTTTTTTTTTTTTTTTCTAGGTATTAATTATCTCCTTATTTAGTATTTTTCTTTTTCTTTTTTTCTTTTTTTTTTCAGAGATACCTTATTTCGTATTTTTCTTTTTTTTTAAAAGAGATGTTTTAGCCAACCAACTATTTTAAAATTTTACAAATATCTTTCTTACAATACTTTTAGTAAGTATGCATATCATCATGGTAGTAAAAATTATAAGATAGGGGAACAACATAATAATATGGCCTAATTTTTTCTTTTAAATAAAAACATGTTTAAAGATAACAAAAATTTTAAAAACTTTTTTGCAGCCGTCCACCGTGCTTCTGCACAAATTTTAGCTCGATCATTATCCCTTTCAATAATCGTCAATTTTAGCAGTTTTTTTAAATTTAAATTCTCGTAGGCCTGCCAAATTTAGCGCATGGCACGATAATTTAATGCTCCAATTTTTTTTATTTTTAAAAATTAATTAATGGGTTTTTTTGTATTTAGCCTCTTGGCAAATTTTTATTTAAAAAAATACTTTGTCAAAATTTAATTTACAAAAATGACTCTACGCCCGCGTAGGAGCCACATCGAGTGCTATCTTTACGATGTGTTAAGTTGAGCGGTGAGCATTCATCATTCAAACACGGTGAATGGTTCACCGTGTTTCTTATTTGTATTCCCTTTTTTAAAAATCCTAACCCGAAAATCAAATTAAAATTCAAATCCGGATCCGAACCCGACGGATTTTAAAAATTCATACCCATATTCATATCCGATCAAAAACTCGAAACCGAACTTGAACCTAGCGGGTTCTAAAAATCCATACCGTTGGATGAAGATCTAAGGAATAAAAATTATTAAATATTTTATATATTGTATAAATAAATAAAAATAAATTATGTATATATATAATTTACTTGGGTTTGCGTTCGGATAATATTTTGGATATCTATACCCGTTGACATCCTACTCCCTATTCCTCTTTTCAATGTTTATATTGTAAAAATTACGTACTCTATACCCACTTCAGCCCCGGCCCCGCCCGCGTGGCAGACCCAGGGTCATTTTCACAAATTAAATTTTGACAGGACTATTTTAAAAATAAAAATTTGCCAGGGCTAAATGCAAAAAAAAACCCTTGGGTGTGTTTGGTTCCACGTAAAACTATGGAAAAAAAATTTTCGGTGAAAAAAAAAATTTCGGTGGAAAAAAAGTTTTACGGTTTGTCTTTGGTTTATAAGAAAAGAAAAAGAGTTTTTTGTGACGATTGTTTGGGTGAAAGAAAAAAAAAAATAAAAAATTTATTTAATATATTTTTTATTATATATATTATTAATATATAATAATTATTATTATGCTATATATAAAAAATTATTACATATATTTTTTCCCATTATATATATATTATATATTATTAATATGTAATAATTATCATAATATATTTAATTATTATAAATTATATTTATAAACAAGATATATTTAAAATATATTATATAATAAATATATAATAATAATATATATTTAATATTATAAAATAAAAGTATATATATATATATATATATATATATATATATATATATATATATATATATATATATATATATATATATATATATATATATATATATATAATATTATACTATTATGAGTACGATCGCCTCGTACTCATAAGTTGTTTTCAATGATAGAGCTTCCGAATCAACGATCTACACCGTTAAACGTTATCTAGAGCATTTAAAACTTCTAGAAATTAAATTTTATAATTTTTCGACATCATTTACCTTACGATCAAGAGATCACAAAATTGACAATTTTTAATTAGGTATGGGATGCTTACTAGTTTAACGGTGTAAAAGAATCGAATAGGTTGAATTTTTGATAGAAAATTCTATTCACTACCTAAATAAAGATCAATAACTCCGATCTTAAATTAAAAGATCCGATCATCCATTTTTAGGATGTCGATCGATTTTGACCGTTCATTTTATACCCGCTTGATGGACTTTATAATGATTTGAAAAATTACGAAATTTATTTTCTAGAAGTTTCAAATACTCTAGATCATATTTAACGGTGTGGATCGTCGATTCGAAAACCCCAACATCGAAAACAACTTATGAGTAGTAAGGGCTCTACTCATAATATAGTAGTATATATATATATATATATATATATATATATATATATATATATATATATATATATATATATATATATATATAGGCTAGGGCTACTATCCTATTAATAGTATAGGAGCACTTGTCCTATCAAATTTTTAACCCCTTGGATGAGAAATTGTAGGGTTAGGATGATATTAGTCGGTTAGAGTTGAATGGTCCCCCAGGGTTGAGTGGTCCCCACCGGTTTATCGTATTTAATCCAAATTGGTTAGAAATGATGAAAAGAGTCGATCCAAAGGCTAAAAAGCGATAGACAAGTCTTTATTATCCTATTAAAAGGATAGTAGACGGACTCTATATATATATATATATATATATATATATATATATATATATATATATATATATATATATATATATATATATATATATATATATATATAAACTATGCTATTAATAAAGATCGTTGGTCTTACCAAGTTTATAGCTATTGGATTGAGAGATGTGTGGTTAGGATGATGTGGGCCCCCTAGGGTTAAGTGGGTGGATGGTTGAATAGTATGATCTAATGGGTGAAAATCATCAAAGGATCTAACGGTGAAAAACTTGGTGAGGCATCGTGCTATTGATAGTATAGCGACTCTATATATATATATATATATATATATACACACACGTGAGTGGTCCAGTGTGGACCACTCACCTCGGTCCACGAGCTCTTACATGAGCTCGTGCACCCGATGCAATGATGCCCATGCGCCGCAATTTTTCATCGTGGACCCGTCGTGGAATGTTTCTCACGCGGTCCAAGAGGTGAACTTCACCTTGTGGACCGCGTGTTTACATTCTTGCGCCGCGAATTTTCCAGCTACAGGTTTTTGTTTTCCGCTTGATACTAGCGAAAACGAAAAGTGATTGTTTTCTGAAAATCTGTAAAAAAATTTTTTCCCAAAATTTTTTTACAGACAACCAAACAGAGGAAATTTTTTTCCCAAAATTTTTTTACAGACAACCCAACAGAGGAAATTTTTTTTTCAACCGAAAACTTTTTTTTCGGAGCGTAAAAACTTTTACGGGGACCAAACACCCCCTTAATTAATTGCTTTGATATAAATGCATAAAATATTGTCTAACGGTAACGTGCCACAGTTGTCGGTTTTTCTCTTTCCTGAACCTCATTCACCACATCATTCGTGAACCGATCAACATTATTAAATATCTATATCCGTTATTTTTTTTTTATTATTTAATAAAAATATAACAATAATTTCAGTCTATGTATGACGTGGTGAACCTGGTGTATGGGGCAATTTCTCCAAATATACCGTTTGTTTTTGTTTTTTTTTTTTTTTTTTTTAAAAAAATCCCTCCTCTTTTTCAAAATCATATTTTAATCGCGAACTCTCGCTCTCTCTCTCTCTCTCTCTCTCTCTCTCTCTCCCCGATCTCTTCTACGGAGCTCGGAGATCCCAAATCCATCGTTCGACTTCGATTCCTCGGAGCTGCGTTCGAGTAAGGATTTCGCTCAACGCCGCAGCTCCGCCGCTCCAACGAGGAGCTCGTCTCCTTCGCCGATTTCAATCGCAACGCAACAACATACGCCCTAAAAGTATTTCAATCGCAACGCAGCAACATACGCAGGCTTCGGAGACCTCAGATCTCGTCCTTCTTTTGTCTTCTAATTCGGATCTCGTACGATTTTTTTGACAGGGATTTAGGTAGATCGTGCCCCCCCCCCCCCCCCCGATCGGTCGGAATTCGCCAACGACTGCTTCGAACGAGGCGAGCCGAGCGGCGCCTCCCCTCTGCGACATCCGCTTCGCCGAAAGATCGCCCGCTCCGCGCAACGAACGTCGTCCTCTCCTCCCTCCTGCCCCTGAGCTCGCCGCATTCGTGAGTTTAGGTTTATTTGTATTGTGCTCAATATGCACTTCCACTATCTCCTTTGACAGCATATGATCAGTTTAATTTAAATTTGTCGTGGTGCAAAATAGAGTGTGTGTTTGTGTTCATTCACTGATAGCCTTTTCTCTTTTGTATGTTCTCTTTGTTTATTATTTCCAAAATTTTCTAATTTGATATCTCTTTTCGGTTTTAAGGATTTTATTTATCATTCCGCATTTCTTTGAAGTTGAGGATCACTTACAACAAGCTGGAATCTGATCTTTTCCAGCAACAGAAAGACATTTAAAGAACTTAAAGGAGTATTAAGTTGAACAAAGAGACAACTTGAAGAAAGGCAGGCAGGCAGGAATCGGTAAGTTTGCTTAGAGGACTTAATAAGTTGCAATTTGGATTAATTTGATGCAGAAATCATAAAAATTGTAGGCCCATGCGCGTGCTGCCTCTGCTACTAAAATTATTTGTCGTCATCTCTTCACGTGTTAGTTTTTTTTTATCAAATTCATCATTATGGAATATGAACTATGGCTTGCAAATTCACATGTTTTCGTTGAATTTGATCAAATATGGTAGCCGTATGAACAGGATTTTTTGCTTTTAAATGTTTGATCATATACAGTTGCTGTATGAATAGGAGGTTTAGAATACAAATACATCACCGTTGTATGTTTTCATTGAATGTTTGCGTTAAATGCTCATAGATTCACAAGTTTTGCGAATTTACATTTGGAATCCAAGAAGTTTACCATAAGTAGTTCCCTATTTGAACGAATCACATGGCCCGTAAGTAGTTCCTTCAGTGAATCACAAGGTAATTGAACTTTCTTTCTTTGTTAAGTTTCAGCACGCCCACAGTTGCCATTTCTTGAATGAATTATATATTTTAATTTTTTTCATATTTACTGTTCTTTAATATGCACTTATTTGTCTTTCTATATATGCTTTTTTTTAGTTATATCTTCTTCTAGTTTGCCACATCTTCATTCATCTCAACAATCAGCATTTGTTGTTGGCACTAATGAGCCATGTGATACTCAAGAGAAAGATAAAACAGCTGATAATGATGATATGGAAGGGATTGAAAATGAACTAGAAGGAAAGATAAGGCGTAAAAAGAAAAAAATTCTCAGCTTTGGAAATGTTTTGAAGTAGTTCTTGAGAATAAAGTCTCAGTGAAAAAGATCAGATGCAAATATTGTAAAAAGATTTATTCAAAACCAAAAATAGGCACTACCACACAACCGAAAAGGCATATGAATGAGCTTTTGTACATGAAAAATCAGCCTAAAGATCAAGTTTTAATCAATTTTACACTAAGGGGCTGTTTGGTTAGATGTAATTATAAATACAGTGTAGTTGAAGATACATGCAGTTGAAAATACCGCAGTTGCAACTACATGCATTCTGTTTGGTTGGATGTAGTAGAAAGGGTTGCAACTATAAATAATTTGTTTGGTTGCATGCAGTTGAGAAATAATTTGTATATGATGGTGAGATTACCTCCCATATAAAAAAGAAAAATATTTTTTATTTTAAAAATAATTAAGGAGGTAAGCATACCCTTTGTTTAAAATTACGTTCTTCAACTGCTGCAGTTGGAAGTTGGAACTACGGCCAATTTGAGTGTAGTTCGAACTGCTGTAGTTGAGCCTCTTCCTGCAGTTCCTGCCGCAGCCGTTGGAGTAAAATACATCAAACCAAACAACGAATTTGTATTTACGTGCAGTTGCAATTACAGTGCAGTTGTAACTATATGTAACCAAACGGCCCCTAAGTGAAGCTCTAGATAATGGGTTAGAATTTCTGCATGTCTCGAGCTTCGTACTACCATTCAATGACTTAACTATTCTTCTAATCTTTGCTGTATTTGCTGTATCTCTGAGAGCCTTCCTGGTTCACATTGCGTTACCTTAGAGCAGTGCCAATGAGGTAGCTCGTGTTCGTGGTATTGCTAGAAGTGATTGCCGACGCCCCGCACGCAGAGGGGCAATCTTGCTTCTAGGACAATCCTAGCACGCCTCAACCCGCAAGCCTTCTATAATATTTTGACATCACTTACTGCATGCAATTTTTCAAAACTGTTGTTGAATGCTTTCGAATCAAAATAAGCGAAAATAAGATATTTCTACTAAAAGAATAGACTTATTTCCAACATTCCAGAAGCAAAATTTATTTCCAACATTGTGGATATGGCTTATGTGGTAGCAGGTGCTTATGCGCTTATGTGATATGCAGGTGCTTATGCGGTTCACATAAGTTTAAATAAAACATAGTGATTATCACAAAAATATAAGAAACATTTGAGAGTCAAAGAAAAAAGAATTCATCATAGAAGAAAAGACACAAATAATACATAGAACTTTTAATGGTCTTTTACATATTTTTAGATCATTGTAACAATGTACACATCAAAGTTTCAAGTAATATATTTTAAAAAATAATTCTAAAAATAAGATATTCTATAACCAAAATCAATCAACAAAAGTATATGTATTATGTATGATATCTTATGTGTTTGAGTAAAGATATGTCGTGCTAAACCTACTAATCTGCTTAAACTACACTATGGTAGATTGGTTAATTATGTGCTCATTATGCATTTCTAAGTTATATGTTGTGCAACCAAACAGCCAAATCCACGTATGTGGATTCATATAGGGGTGTGTGCACAGCCTTTTAGAATAGTGATTTATGGATGATCATGCTATCTTATATGAATAAATTTCTTGCAGGAGAAACATTTCTCCAAGATGACTAATCCCCCAAGTGATCAACTTGTGCAAATGGAAACGACATGCGGATCTCTTTTATATGAGCTTCAGGTACCATGAAAATTTCTTCCATAGTCAATAATTATTTCATTTTCTTCCCCTCTGTTTTTGTCAAAGATACATGATAAAGGTGTGCTATAACAATTCAAACTGCCATGAATTAAGATCATACAGGATAGTCCCTAATCTAAGCCCATCAAATACCATATTCTGTTGCAGTTGCATGCCGTGATATAATTGCTTTAGTTCTATTTGGATGGAGAAAGCTAGAAAATAAGGAGGAGAGAAAGCTATTTCTCTTGCTTGGACTAAATTTTAAGGGACAACGGAAAGTTAAGAAGAGGCAAAAGGAAATAAGCCCAACTTATTTTCACATTTCTTATTTTCATAAATACCTTTTGCTTAATAGAAGAGAAACGGTTTGTGCTTATCATTGCTATTCTGGTCAAATCCCATCTCTCTCACTCTCTCTTGCTCTCTCTCTCTCCATTTGATTGTTTGCAATGCTCAGAAAGTATAATATATAGTCTTTTGCTCTTTCCCTCTCTATCTCGCTTCTACCTTATGTTGTACATCTAGTTGTTTGTGATGCTTAGAAAGAATAATTTACATTTGTGTTGCTATCCTCTCTCCATTTTCTTAGCAGAAAAGTTTTAGAACTTAATATTATAACTGTCTACAACCGATGAAATTGTATGCATATGATGCATTAGTGGTGAGCTACTTTCTCTTTTTTTTGCTTTGATACCATGTGACATTATGCTTTTGGAGAAAAACTGTTGTTTCATTTAATTTAACAGTACTGGTGGGCAGGGTTGTTACATCTCTTCCTTTTGCTCTGGCTATATCCAAAAAGATAATGAAAATTTAGTTTCTTTTGGATATTTTCTCTCTCTTTTCTCTTTAATTGTCTCTGCTTCGTAAGTTATCTAATGAGAACTGTCGAGAATCCCCATTGATGCTTATCTTATCAATGAATTATTTGTTTAATCATATATATGCTTTTTTGTAGATACAAATTCAAACTATCTATATGCGTTTGTTCTTGTTTGTAGAATAACTATATTAATTATGAACATTATTTTGTCCTGTGAATGCTATTGAGTGCAGGTGATATGGGATGAAGTTGGTGAAACGGATGCAGAAAGGGACAAAATGCTTCTTGAGCTCGAACAAGAGTGCCTGGAGGTCTATAGACGCAAGGTTGACCTGGCCAATCGCTGCAGAGCTCAGCTGCGGCAAGCCATTGCTGATGCTGAAGCAGAGCTTGCAGCCATCTGTTCTGCAATGGGTGAGCGACCGGTTCATATTAGGCAGGTTCGTTCTTCTATTAACATTTTGAGCTCAAAAGAATTACTTCCTTGAATTGGAGTTTAAAATTTTCAAGCATCTGCATCATCTAAGCAGCTAGTTTGTTCCTCTTTATTTTGCTAATCAGGGGAGAATTGTGTGAACTACTCTCTCACTTCAGCAGTTTCTGCTAAGATTATCAAGTTGTGTTCTATAATTAATAAATCTTCAAGCACTAGACTGCTAGAAGTTATAATGGGAAATTGTAGGTTAGTTTTACTAGTAGTAATTCGGGTGATCTTATCAGTCCACTCAGAATGCTGGAAGCTTAAAGGAGGAGCTCAAGGCCATTACTCCTCAACTGGAAGAGATGCAAAAGAGAAAGACTGAAAGATGGAACCAGTTTCTCGAAGTTATTGAGCAGATAAGGAAGATTGCACTTGAGATCGGACCTACAGACTACAGTCCTGCCAAGTTGGTTGTTGATGAATCTGATCTATCCACAAGAAAGCTTGAGGAATTGCACAAGCAACTGCAATGTCTTCAAAAGGAGAAGGTTGTACCTTAAAGCATTTGAGCTTAAATAAGCTATAGCAGTGTAAAACATGATTCTTGTTGTTTTTTTGACTTAAAAATCTCTTTCATCTCAGAGTGATCGCTTAAAGAAGGTGATGGATCACCTGAACAGTTTGAATTCATTATGTGACGTACTTGGTATAGATTTCATGGAGACAGTTTCCGACATACATCCCTGCTTAGATGGAGCTGAAGGATCAAAGAACATAAGTAATGAGACGATCCAAAGGCTGGCTTCTGCAATAGAGAAATTACGAGAGATTAAGCTCCAGAGAATGCAAAAGGTAAGTGATTTAGTTGAGTTACACAAAATATAGTTTGATCTTTCAATTGCTTAAAGTTTTAAATGTCTCAGCTTCAAGATCTTGCCAGTACTATGCTGGAGCTGTGGAATCTCATGGACACTCCAATCGAAGAGCAGCAGCTGTTTCAGAATGTTACACGTAACATAGCTGCATCAGAAGATGAAATCACCGAGCCTAATACCCTTTCTATCGATTTCCTTAGTTATGTATGTGGATTGCGCAAATAAAAGATGGAAGTTTTAGTTTTTCTTCTATAATGTCAATAAACTCACTCCTTGAGGTAAGGGCATATTAGTGAGAGCTCATGTTTGTTGCAGGTGGAAGCTGAAGTGTTGAGGCTCGAACAACTGAAAGTGAGCAAGATGAAAGATCTTGTAATGAAGAAGAAAACTGAACTGGAGGAGCTTCGACGACGGACACATCTTGTTGGGGAAACAAATTGTGAAGCAGAATTCGCAATTGAGGCTATTGAAGCTGGTAATATTAATAATACAATCAAAATGGATATGGTGATGCTATATTCCTTATTGTTATGCATAAAAATTTTGATCCCAGTTTCATCATCCCTCTTCTGTTTCTTCTGTTGTATCTGCATTATTATGTATGCAATCGTCTCATACCATCTTTTTATTTTCTCTTCTATTGCAGGGGCAATAGATCCTTCTTTAGTGCTAGAACAAATTGAGGTCCAAATTTCAACAGTTAAAGAGGAAGCATTTAGCCGGAAGGATATTCTTGAAAGGGTCGAAAAATGGTTGGCTGCATGCGAGGAGGAATCCTGGCTTGAGGAGTACAATAGGGTTAGGCATTTGATCAATTGTGCAATCAAGAGCTCATACATTTCTGCAATTAATAATATATCTTTGTATTTGTATCTTAGGATGAAAACCGATACAATGCAGGAAGAGGTGCTCACCTTACACTCAAGCATGCTGAAAAAGCCCGAGCTTTGGTTAACAAGATTCCAGGTAATCATGTCGTTTACAACTGCTCCATAACATAATATTACAATTCTTGGTGCTACTTGGTTGTTTTTTCATCTAATTAACTTCTTATCTAATTGATTCTATGGTGTGTCTTGAGCAGCAATGGTCGATAATTTAGCTGCTAAAATAACTGCATGGGAGAAAGAAAGGGGCTTGGAATTCACGTACGACGGAGTAAGGATCTCGTACTGCATCTTACATTCTTACATTGGGTTGAAAATGGATAAATTAATTGCAGCTAACTCATGTGTATTTACTTTGATTTTTTGAAATGCAACTCATTTCGAGAATTATAGTGCTACGAGTGTCAGAGCCATATTAATTTGGTATTCTTTCTGTTAGTATCAAATATGGACATTCTATTTCTTTTCAGATGTAAAAGGTTATTAGGTATAGCTGGCAATATATTGCATGAACTAATTAGGAGCTTTTGAGAAGTAATGTGAGCATATCTAGTGTATTATTATGCTTAAAAAATTATAAATGTTTGTTATGTGGATATAGCTAGAATGTTTCCTGTGTTTCTACTTTCCAGAAGCTACCTACGTTATGTTATATTTTAGTATGCTAGGACATACTACATTACTAAATATTAACTTATGATTTGGACTTAGTTCATATATCTTCTTATAAGCAATTTGCCGATATTTTCACCAAACCTTTTGTCCCCTTCTCAATTCTGCGTGCTACGAACTAATCTTCGCATCCGACCAGTGGATGCTTAGCTTGTGGAAAGATATTACGATATATTTTGGTATGCTAGGATATATTTAGTATTGTATTATTTGTTACCTTATATAGCGTAGGACTATATGATATCTCTGGTTGTAATATTACTATAATAGGTTGATTTGTACACTATTTATTATCATCAATACAACCCTAGAGAGCTATGCTCGTTTGCCCTTCTTTCAACCTAAATATGGATGTGGGTCCCAATACAAGTTTGATAAACTAATGTAAATTGATGTCCAGAGAAACTCCATATTGAAAGTTGGATTAGATGGATACCATTCAGCCCGTTTTTATTTGTAATTTCCTAAGCAAAAATAACAATAGAAAATCTTGTTCCTCTTAATTTTGTTACCTGATTTGTGCAGATTCGCCTTCTTTCCATGCTGGAAGAGTACACCATAGTGAGGCAGGAGAAAGAGCAAGAACGCAAGAGACAGAGGGTAACTAATGCCTTCTGAATGCTAGCAGTTTTGTACTAGTCTGCAATGGTTTTACAAGATTCCCCCTCATTATAAGTCTAATTGCAGGATCAGAAGAAACTTCAGGGCCAGCTTATAGCTGAGCAGGAAGCGCTCTATGGATCAAAACCAAGCCCTTCAAAGCCTCAAAGCGCGAAGAAGTTGCCGAGAACTTCTACAGGAGTCCCAAGCCGGCTCTCTCTTGGTGGAGCCATAATGCAACCGCCAAAGCCGGATTTGCTGCAGTCGAACAAGTCAATCCGTTCAGCCAAGAAGACGGATGATATTGGTACCTTATCACCTGGTAATATATATATATATATATATATATATATATATATATATATATATATATATATATATATATATATATAGAATTAGGCTGGAATACTATTAGTAGTAAAACGCCTTTTTTACTATCAAGTTTTTAACCCTTGGATGAAAATTTGTAGGGTCGGGATGATATTAGGTAGTTAATATTGAGTGGTCTCCCTAGGGTTGAGTGGTCTCCAATAGATTATAGTATTTAATCAGATGGTTAGAATGATAAGAGCTGATCCAAAGGTTAAAAAACTGGTAGCAACAATGGGATTTTGCTACTAATAGTAGCCCAGTCCGACTCTATATATATATATATATATATATATATATATATATATATATATATATTTCCTTGGACCTTTTACAAAAATGGGCCTGCATAATTAGTTAAATGAATACCAATGTAAAATTAGAATTTAATTGCATGTCCTTTGAAACTTGTTTTTACATATACGCCCCTGCAAAGTTTGCATACACTATATGCTCTTTGACATTGAGTTTATCAAAAAATAAGGTATCTTAGAGAGATTCAACCAATTCATGTGGTTGTGAGTTAGTCAAGGTAGTTTAAAGAGGGGCATTTGTAGATTGATCGTGAGTTTCAAAGTTCTGTTGTGCTCTTTTAGGGAAGATATGAAAATTCAAGTAGTATCAGCATGTATAAATACTCTTGTAGTGTTATATTTGTCTGTTAATTTTAAGTTCTATCAGGAACTTGTACAAAGTTGTATCTGCTTTGGTTATTATACTACTTGTCACAACATTTTGAATGATCTCAGGTAGGAGAGGCCTAGATATCGCCGGCCTCCCTGTAAAGAAGCTATCTTTCAATCTGGTGAATCCTCCTCGAGAGGCAGAAACACCCCGAAAACCCTTTGCTCCAATCGTAGTTGCGAGCAACATTCCATCCACGCCGTCGAGGCTGATCTCCGATGAAACTGAAGAGGAGAATAAGAACAATCTGAAGACTACAATGGCAGCCCCGCCTCCTAAAACTCCTACGACTGCTTACATTCCAATGCAGATGGCGACGACTCCCGCTCCAACCTGTCTCATGTATGAAGCAGCTGCGACGGTGAAAGCACAGGAAGCAGAGGAGTCTGAGTACTCGTTTGAAGAGCGACGACTTGCTTTCTATCTTACAAGATGAGAGGAGCTAATCTTGCTGTTTCAGTAACATTGAAGCTTGAATGATGTTGTTTTCTTGGCGAATCAAGTCGATGTCACAAGTCGACCGCAGTCGGCTTTCATTCTGTGAATTGTGACCTTGGAAGTTTGTCTTCTGTTATTGGTAATGAAGGGCCATTACAATCATGCTTGAATGTACTCTGAACTCTGGCTTTACATTCTCCCAAAAATTTGCTACATTACAAGTAGGCTTGTGCATAATTGTTTTTCGTGTAGAACTTTATTTCCAAAATCGCATCAACATCTATCTGCAGAACCTAGACAGACGTACACCCTTTGCTTCTCTTCTCAACCGAAAGCTTTTAAAGCTAATTTGAAGTGTCCTAATTTCTGTATATAAATCATATTATAGTTATTTAGGTAATTTATTTTTTATTTGGTTAGTTTGTATTTTATTTGATAAAATTAAGGCCTACACGTTTTGTTCAAACTTAAATAACCTGCAACCTGCATAGCACTTTTTGTCGAAATAACCTTATAAAAATTCATATTTGGGTAAATAATCCTCTAAAAAATAGGATAAACTTCAAATATCCTCCATATGGTTTTACACTTTCTCACTTTAATACACTGTAGTTTAAAGTGTATGATCAATTTAGTACCATGTGGTTTCGCGCTTTCTCACTTTAGTATCTTGTGGTTTAAAGTGTATCAAGTTAGTACCATGTGGTTTCATTTTTCTCTTTTTATTATCCATTTCAGTAGTTTTTTTTTTTTTATTAAATTAGTGACAAAGTTAAAATTAAAGGGTACTAAAGTGAATATTCAATAAACCTAGGTAGGGTATTTGAAATTTTTTGTATATTATTCAAAGAAATATTAAAAAAATCAGTGACAAAGTTATAACTAAATGGTACTTTAAGTTTATCTAATATTTATTTTAGTACAAAAAACTTCAGATACCCTACCTAAATTTATCGAATATTCACTTTAGTACTCTTTAATTTTAACTTTGTCACCAATTTAATGAAAAAAATTACTGAAATAGATAATAAAAAGAGAAAAATAAAACCATATAGTACTAACTTGATACACTTTAAACCACAGGCTACTAAAGTGAGAAAGTGTGAAACCATATGGCACTAAATTGATACACTTTAAACCACAGGATACTAAAGTGAAAAAGTGCGAAACTATAGGGGCGGTATTTGAAGTTTTTTCAAATTTTTTTTTGACAAACAAACCCTCTTTTTGTTAACTAGGTGCCCCGGTGAATTTTTTTTTTCTTTAAGCCGGTGAATCGTTCACCGCCTTTATGAAGTCGGTAAATGATTCACTACTTTCTAATTCTTTTTCATACTAGTGGTAAATCATTAAATCTTTTTCTTACTATATGTCTCTCTTTCCTTCAATTTTCAAGATATATATTTTAACAACCTAAAAAATCTTAACAACCTAAAAAATCTTAATAATCTATTGATATAAGAAAGAGGTTTAATGCGAGGGATAGTTAATAATGGTAAGATAATAATAATCTTAATAGAAGACGGGGTATTTGATTGATTAATACGGCCAATGGACGTATTAATAATTAATTAATAATATAATATAATAAAAAGAATGGATAATTGTCTATATACCCCTCATGCGTATGAAAATATTCGATCTACCCTTACTTTTTTTTTCTTTCTAAAATACCTCTCATACGTTCCACCTTTATTGCAAAATACCCCCAGCTTATCTTCTCATTAAGTTAATGGATTAAACGTGAGTTAAATATCTACCACAGTTTAAAAAAATTAAAATACCAATTTTGCCCTTAACTTAAGGGCAAATAAGAAAGGTTGGTGACGGTAGAGGGGTATATTGAAAAAGACCAAAAGTCGAAATACTTTTTATGTCGGGCAAATAAGAAAGACAGTGATGGTAGAAGGGTATATTTGAAAAGGGCAAAAAAGTAATTTTACAGAGATAACAGAGTTATTTAACAGATTTTAACTCTAAGGTATATTAGAAATAAGTTGGAATGTAGGAGGGGTATTTTCAATATCAGCCTTCTAAGAGGGGTAAATCGAAAAATCGGAAACTTTTCAAGGGTATATAAGTAATTGCTCCTAAAAAGAAATAGGAATAATAATATGAATAGTAAAGATAATTTCTATTATCTATTGATATAGATATACTAATACAAATAGGAATAGTAAGTATATTCTTAAAATTTTTTGTTAATTATTGCATGGACTATTATTTATTATTGATTATTGATTAACAGGCCGCCCAGCAGCAGACGACAGACGACAGACGATTCTTTCTCTTTCTCCTTGGGACGACGGGCGACCGGCGAGCGGCAAATCGAAGCTATTCTTCGCGCGCACTCCGGTGGTAATTTTATTCGGCAATAATGTCGGGGACCGTCGACCAAGGTACGATTTTCTTCTTCTTTCTTCCCACGCCCTAAACTTAGTTAACTTCTTATTATTATTTTTAGGAAAAACTTCAAAACCCCACATGTGGTTTCATGCATTCTCACTTTAGTACCCCGTGAATTTAAACCGTATTAATTTGCCCTCCTGTGGTTTCGTTTTTATCTTTTCGGAAGCTTTTTCGTTAATATTTCGTTAAATTATATACAAAAAACTTCAAATATCCATCTATGTTTATTGAATATTTACTTTAGTACCTTTTAATTTTAACTTTGTCACTGATTTAAAAAAAAAAATAATAATAAAATTGATAACAAAAAGAGAAAAACGAAACCACGGAAGAAAGCAAATTGATACGTTTTAAACCAATACTAAAGTGAGAATGCATGAAACCAAGGGGGGGTTTCTGAAGTTTTCCCTTATTTTTATTATTATTTTAGGCCGGCATGCATGCATTCATTTAAGATTGCGCTTTCGTTTCACATAAAAATAAGTCGAAAAGTATTTTCAGTAAATATTTTTCTTTTCTGCCGCACGTGTAGGATTTCATATATTTTATATAGAATTAGACCGGTATACTATCGGTACCACAGAAGCCTTCCTGCTATCAAGGTTTTTTTTAATGAAGCGGCTTCCAAATCGACGATCGGTTCCGTTAGACTTGAGATATACAGTATTTGAAAACTAAATTTCATAATTTTTCGACATTATTTGACTAGTGATCAAAATGTCTCAAAATTGACAATTTTGAAGATAGATGTGATGCGTTTATAATTTTAACGGTATAAAACAATTCAAATCTGATGAAATTTTTATAGAAAATTCTTTTCGTTATTTAGAGTAAGGTTTCTTGATTCGATCTTAAATTCAAGTATTTTATCATCATTTTTTTTTGAAATTTTTTTTTTTCAACCGTTCATTGTTAGACTATTTGTTTGACAACTTAGTATACCAGCCTAGCTCTTATATATATATATATATATATATATATATATATATATATATATATATATATATATATATATATATATCAAATTATCATATAATGTTAGTTTAAAAATATTTAGTATAATATATATTTATAACAAAATAAGAATATTATATATAATGTGATAAATATTATATGTAAATAACATGCAATATAAAATTTAATAAATAATAAATAACAGAAGAAGAAAATATAATTTTTTTTTTCTTTTGAATTTCCGTTTTCCTATCATCCAAATAAAGCATCATCGGAAAATTATTATTATTATTTTTTTGGCTACAAACCGAATATCCAAAACTTACAAAATTACTTTTTCAACGAAAATACTTTTTCACTAAAAATTACTTTTCACAATTTTACGTGAAACTAAATAATTTTCTAACTATTTGCCTCTCAACGGAAATATTTTGAACTGTGGCAGCTAAAATTAAAATTTAAGTTGATATACAGAAAATTATAAAATTTAAAAATCTCCTACTAGGGCATCTGCCTAGTAGTCGCAATAATGAACTTTTGATTTTTTAAAATAAAATGACCTTGATTTTATCAAATTTAATCAGCAAATAAAATTGAAATAATTAATTACTAAGAGCTAACAAAATTGTTGACAATAATTAGTATCTTAAATAAAAAGATCGGTAAGTTTAATAACTTTGTTAATTA
The DNA here is from genome assembly GCA_025177825.1 of Aechmea fasciata. NCBI lineage: Eukaryota > Viridiplantae > Streptophyta > Magnoliopsida > Poales > Bromeliaceae > Aechmea > Aechmea fasciata. The sequence continues at coordinate 5,746,912 of CM045936.1, forward strand.
TTATTATATTATTTATATTATATTGTAGTTTTATTTACTGAAAACGTGATTGAAACTGTTGAATTTATTGAATTAAATATAATTTTTGTTATAGTTGATTATGTTGACAATTTAGCTATTAATCTAATTTCTTATTTGAGTTCATTTAGTTAGTAATGTTAAACACATTTTATTAAAGTTTAAAAGCCTATTAGCCATTAATTATCTCGGTTTATATGATAAATATTGAATAAAATTTATTAAATTTTATAGAATTTCAATTTTATTAGACTAAAATAATTGAATTCCAAAAAAGCGAAAAGTTAAGAGAGCATAAATAAAAAAAAAAAGAAAAAGAGTTGAGGAGCCACTTCAAAACGACCAAACAATGATGGGCTCTCGGAACTATTTCAACCGCAGTGGGTTTTAGTGCTGTTTTAAACAAAATTTTAAGTGCTCGTCGGTACGGTGTGTTCTCAATTGCATCACATCACGGTCAAGACACTGCACGAGCATAAGACCATAATTGTAACGACACAAAGATAAACCCACTACTATTCTTTAAATTAGTAAGTAAGTTTTTCAATAAAATTCAAAATATGTAATAAAAAGACATAATGAATAGTTAGAATCTTTTATTGTTAAAGAAAAAATAAATATTTCATACTATTATGTATCGGCATATAAGAATTTTTTGACCATCGGTACGGATCGGCACGCACCGTATTATACCGTGCCGGTAAGTTTTCGGCACGATCCCATGCCACGACACTTAAATCTTTGATTTTAAATCAAAATCTAAATTAGTAGATATATTTATTATATTTAAAATATTTATGCAAAAAATTATAAATTTTGCACAAATATTTTTTAAAGATCAGGTAATATTTTTCTTTCTGCTGTTTAATTATCTAGAGTACTAAAATTCTGAGTAATAATTTTTTGAATTTTATTTTTTCTTTAATTTTAACTTATCCTTTAAAAAAATGCAGTTTACATCTATTAAATTAAATTTAAATTTTAAATGATTATTAATTAAACGGTGCTGCGCACAGCGCATTTAATTACATACCCGGCACAAATCTCCGATGGTGCCACGCGGCAGTCTCTAATTCGGTTGTAGAATTTGCATTACTCACCAGCTAATTTGGATTGGGTCTATATAAAATAATAAATTCCTACTTATATGTTCCCATCTGAGTGGATTTTCCAACTTACCGGATTTATTATATATATATATATATATATATATAGAGAGAGAGAGAGAGAGAGAGAGTCTGGTTATAGTCTTTAAATTTTTTGGTTGTAATTTTTTATCGTTAGATCTACGACTTTGATCATTTTCATCCGTTAGATTATACTATTCAACCAACCACCCACTTAACCAAGAGGCTCACATCATCTTAATTCTATTAATCCTAAAAACTTATAATATATATATATATATATATATATATATATATATATATATATATATATATATATATATATATATATATATATATAAAAGATACATTCATGATTAAAACTTTACTACAACAATGAATATAAAGTTTAAATTTTTTTTTATAGAAACACGTACGAAATTATTCCAAACTTTATCTTCAATGTATGGCTCTGTTTTTTCTTGTGATTTTCTGCGAGTCGTCCCTTCCTTTCATGCAAAAAATAAATCGTACTGAAGTGCTACTCCGACTCCGAGTAGGTCTACAAATACAATACTACTTGGATTCCTGTATTAAAGTCTCCACTGCTTATAATATATAATATATATTTATATATACATGCACCACTACACTACTTTTATCACAAGAGGCATTGGTTACCGTCTTTTTTTTCTATAATTTTTTGTTCTTCCTGCAGAAATGGCAGAGCCGAAGAAGACGATCGTATTGATAAGCTCCCAGGGCACGGAGCATGAAGTGGATGTGGCAGCGGCGCTGGAGTGCTCAGTAACCATCAAGAACATGGTCGAAATGGGTGTCGAGGGGCCAGTACCCCTCAAATATATGAATTCTACAACGATGGCGAAGGTGGTGGAGTTCTGGAGCCACCGGCACCACCACAGCGATGGTGCAGGCAAGGCGGCGGCATGGGAGGCGGAGTTCTTTGACTGCACCATCGGCGATTTATGTGACATGCTCAAAGCCGCTAACTTTCTCGTGGATGAGAAACTGTTGGACCGCGCGGCCTACGCCGTCGCTGACCGAATCAATAACATGTCGGTGGAAGTTGTCCGCGACATTTTCGGAGTTGAGAATGACTTCACTCCCGAAGAGGAGGCCGAGGAGCGGAGCAAGTATCCTTGGGCTTTCGATGGTTGTCGTTGATTGCTACTATAAGATTGAGACTTTTGCATGTTAAAGTATTTAAGTTTTAGGGTTACTTTTGTTTTTCTTTTAATTTTTGATATATGGATTTTTATTTTTTATTTTTATATTAATAATAATATGACACTTTTCTACTGGATCTTTTTTTATTTTTTTAGTCTTGTCTAGCTTTTGTAAGGACTGAGATTTTGGCAGTGTAGCTAAACTCTCTATTGATGATATTTTTGTGTGTAATTTAATTACAAAAGTACCCATCAAGTTTCGAAGAAAACGAGTTAGAAAAAGATTGTACGCGATTTTTAATTTTCACTTAAAGTGAATACTAACCCGCTTTTACGGAGAGGCCACGGTGTAGAGTTGGCTTCTGGTGCGTATCATACTCTGTTCATAGCAATCCAATAGCTCGTTTTGAATGGTTCAGCTATTCTGGAACTAATGGCGCTGACGGATTTTAAATTTGATACACGAATTTCGAGAAAATTGGGAATACATATATTATATGTATTTGTGCGTCGTTTTGCCATTCGGAGAGAGAATAGGTTTTGTCATGAATCCGTGACCAAACGAGGCGAAACAAAATTGTGGGTTTGTTGTCTCTATCGTGCTGATTGTACTGGTGTGATCAGTTCGCAAATCTGACGGACGGATCTCCAGCTATTACATGTTGGTCGAGGAGGGGTCTTTGATGGCAAAACAGTAATTTTCGAGGAGGGGTCTTTGATGGCAAAACAGTAATTTTGCAAAAAGCGCGACATTTTATGTACCGTTTTGCGTGAAATCGAATGTGAGGGTGTATTCGCGCATTTTAGTCACACTGTGAGGGACTCAGTGTAAAATATTGAGTTTTGAGGGACTTGTGTGCAATTTGGAGCTATATATATATATATATATATATATATATATATATATATATATATATGTATATATATATATATATATAGTTGAGCTAGAATACTTTCAAAAGCACCATTGAGGTGGTGCTTTTGAGTTTTTAACCATTGGATGGGGAGATGTAAGGTTGAGATGATGGTGGTAGGTGGTGGTTGATGGGATAGGTGGTGGTAGGTGGAATAGTGTTAGATCCAAAGGCTATTAGTAGTCAAAAAAGTAGATCCAATGGCTAGAAACTTAGAAGCACCAAAAGTTGGTACTTTAAAGTATTCTAGCTCAATTATATATATATATATATATATATATATATATATATATATATATATATATATATATATATATATATATATATATATATATATATAGTTGAGCTAGAATACTTTCAAAAGCACCATTGAAGTGGTGCTTTTGAGTTTTTAACCATTGGATGGGGCGATGTAAGCTTGAGATAATGGTGGTAGGGGGTGGTTGATGGGATAGGTGGTGGTAGGTGGAATAGTGTTAGATCCAAAGGCTATTAGTAGTCAAAAAGTAGATCCAATGGCTAGAAACTTAGAAGCACCAAAAGTTGGTGCTTCCAAAAGTATTCTAGCTCATATATATATATATATATATATATATATATATATATATATATATATATATATATATATATATATATATATATAGAACTAGGCTACTATACTATTAATAGCACCAAGTCATTGGTGCTACCAAGTTTTTAGCCGTTGGATTGAGAGATGTGCGGTTAGGATGATGTGGGCCCCCTAGGGTTAAGTGGGTGGTTGGTTGAATAGTATGATCTAATGGGTGAAAATTATCAAATGGGTGGATCTAACGGCGAAAAACTTGGTAGCATCAAATGCATGGTGCTATCGATAGTATCCCAGTCGGACTATATATATATATATATATATATATATATATATATATATATATATATATATATATATATATATATATATATATATATATATATATATATATATATATAACTTGTAGGGTTTGCTCCAGGAAAATCCTAACCCTAGCCCTAGCCGCGCATGCGCCCACCTCCATCTCCCTCCCTCGCCCTCGCGTGCACCCCGGCCGCCGGCGTGCGCCTTCTGGCCGCCGGAGTTGGTCGCCTTGTCTTCCTCTCCAACTTCTCCACCACACCTCCACCACCCTTAATTGTAGACCACGCAGGCTTGCCCTCTCTCTCTGCCCCTCTCCGCGTCGGCCCGTTGACCCTCGAAGACCTCCCCGCCGCTCGCCGCCGTCACCGAGCGCGGTCGCCGCATCGTAGCCACCTTGCTACCGGAAGGGCAAGATGTGGCTGAGGCCCACTTGCGGCTTCTCCCGAGCGCCGCTGCCGCCTAAGGCCACCTTCATAGCAACCCTCCAACCCCAGGTGGTCCGTCGCAGCCGCCCCGAGCGCAGCCGCCGCGCTACTACAGCCTTGCGGGCTGCTTGGGCGGGATCGGGCCGAGCTGGGTTTCAACTGCTAGCCCACGCGTCGCCGCCACCTGGGGCATCTCTTGTAACATATCACTTTTTCGTAAATCATGCCGAGTTTCGTCGAAACGAGCGGAACGCGGAGTGGAACGAGTAATAATGGTTTCTAAGTGTATTAGAACCTATATGTAGTGTAAAGGGACCCGAGAGAGTGAAATTGCAAAATCTGGCTAAGTCCCAAATTTTGGACTCTCGGGGACCGGTCCCTGAAGGAGAGACCGGTCCCCGTACGCGTAGCAGACGAGCAAGCTGAAAAATCGTCTAAGTCCTGGAAATGCACCCTACGGGAACCGGTCCCTGAGGGAGAGACCGGTCACCCAGTGTACAGTCAGCCAAAAAGAGAGAAATTTGGTTAAGTCCTTGAGATCAGGCTAATGGGATCTGGTTCCTGAGGGGAGGACCGGTCTCCCAGGGTTCGGTCACTGAAGGAGAGACCGGTCTCCCAGGGTCCGGTCACTGAAGTAGAGACCGGTCCCCGCCTGCGTAGTCAGCCCAAAAGCTGAAAATTTTGGCTAAGTCCCTAGAAACAGACCTACGGGGACCGGTCCCTACTGGGAGAGATCGGTCCTCGCATGCAAAAATTGCCCAGTCTGGGCTGCCTCAAATATTGAAGAGTTGAGAGGCTTAGGTGCAAAAAAGTGTCATGAGAGGGGTATATATGTGTATGTGATCATGTGTTAGGGCTCATTTGCCCTCACACCAACAAAAGACCTTCCCCTCTCTTTCTCTAACCGGTCACCCAGTGTACAGTCAGCCAAAAAGAGAGAAATTTGGTTAAGTCCTTGAGATCAGGCTAATGGGATCTGGTTCCTGAGGGGAGGACCGGTCTCCGTGGTTCGGTCGAAGGAGAGACCGGTCTCCCGAGTGGTCCTGGCCATCAAGTAGAGACCGGTCCCCGCCTGCGTAGTCAGCCCAAAAGCTGAAAATTTTGGCTAAGTCCCTAGAAACAGACCTATGGGGACCGGTCCCTACAGGGAGAGACCGGTCCTCGCATGCAAAAATTGCCCAGTCTGGGCTGCCTCAAATATTGAAGAGTTGAGAGGCTTAGGTGCAAAAAAGTGTCATGAGAGGGGTATATATGTGTATGTGATCATGTGTTAGGGCTCATTTGCCCTCACACCAACAAAAGACCTTCCCCTCTCTTTCTCTAAAACTTCTTCTCTCTCCTTCCCTCTCTCTAGAGCTTGGAGCAAGAAGGGATTTGGAGGAGTAAAGCTTCGAGAATGAGCTCTCCAAGGTGAAGGCAAGCTTGTGCAAGGCTTTTGGAGGAAAGATTGTGAACCAAATGTGAGATTTCTTGGTTCTAAGTTAGGTTTTGGTCTTTTCTCTTCTAGTATGAGTTCTAGAAGATGTGTAGAGGATTTTCTCCCTTGGTATCATGCTAGGGACCTAGTTTGGGAAATATGACATTGTTAAGGGGTCAAAATTAGGGTTTTGTAATTTTGAGGTTCAAACTTGGGTTTGATCTCTTTTTACCCTAATTGGTAGGTATTTCGATGCGTTGGGGCGGTCGGTTCGTCGTTCTGATGAATGGGTAGAGAGATATTGGCGAAAGAAGCTAAATTGGTTCATATCGTCGCAGCTTGCGGCGTAGAAGTCTAAAAATCACGAAATCAGGATCGCGGCATTCTAGCATCATTAAAAGGTGGGAGGTGCTGTCCGGAAACACCGGATCTCTTTCTATGTCTGTGTTACCATTTTTGAACATATTGATGTATTAGCATTCATGCATATAGGGTAGTGTAATGAAAATGATCGGTTAAAGTTCAATTGTATGCTAAAGAATAAATGAATTGATGAAGAGCCATGTGAACCAAGTATGAAAGAACCCTATGTGTATGTGAATGCGAGAAAAGAGACTATGACTATAGTAAACAATGGTGATATTGATATTAGTGACCAGATTGGCACCAAGAATAACAATGACTAAACAAAGCTTTCGCTTATTAAGACAGGTTGGCTATATTTTTTCAAATTGAGGAATGGATCGTACTCACATTGGTTCCGGCTTGAGGGCGGTAGCTCTCCCTCAAGCGGTGTACTCCGGAGTGTAGACACCAGGGAGATAGAGCCCGGCGAAGATCCCTCGGGCGGTAGTGCCTTGTGCCTCTCCCGGTAGACGAGATATAGATTGTGAGTTGGGGTGAACTTGTTGAACCCCGGGATGATTGGGTAAAGGCCAAAAAGAATGAGAACAATAACATGTATGCATAATTATCATGTATTCGATATCTATCTACTTGTTGACAGTTGTTTTGCAGGCATTGTAATAGTTTTGCATTAGTTGGTTTGCAATCTATTCTTTCTTGAATTACATATGCCTGAGATAGACCTAGTGGGCGAATCGGCTCGGTCGGCGGCCAAACCCACTGGGAACTTCGTTATAGTTCTCACACCAGTATCCCTACCGATCCATGCGCGAGCGGGGCGGTGGAGCATCGAGGCAAGGGATTAGCGCCGTAAATTGCGGCCTCGGAGTTTATAGGCATGCCCTATGTTTTGTATATTCAACTTTATATGTTGAACTAGAAATGTAAAAAGAGATGTAAACTTTCTATTTTGGGGTAAAGGAAAATGTGATGTAATGAATGGTGAAAGATGAATGTAAAAGAATGGTTTACTTGTATTTGGTTTAAAGTAATCAAATATGATGTGATGGTTGTATATTTAGTATAGTAGTTAGAACTTTCACTACTTTTGTTGTTGCTTGCCCTCGTGCAAACCTTGTACAATTATTTTTCGCTGTGTTGAAATTCTTGATTGTATATGTTGGTTGGAGCCTTGGGTGGACAGGGGAGGTGCCGTCCATCCGGCGTCTGTTCGCGTGCCGGAACCAACCAAATAGGCGGTCCCGGGGCGTGATAGATATGGTGGTATCAGAACGGTGAAAGTAAAAGGTCTAGAATGGACTTAGGGACCTTTAGGATTGGAAACCATAGGAATTAGGAGACGTTTAACGTGAACTTGGAAATGCGGCAGCTAATTGATTGGGTTATGATTAGAACTTCTCTAGACGGAGTTAGAGATGGATTCAAGGGAATGTTTGCTTTCTTCTTAAGGGATTATATAGGGGGGACGACTACATAATGCCGAGAGTAGAAAATGAGCATACTTGATTGCTTTTGCTTAATTGGGTAGTTGTTTGGAACGGGTAAGTGTCTCGTGTGTCGAGTTGTGTCCTGGAAGTTGTTCAAGATGATTGGGTCCATGCCGACTAGTTCTTGCGAGGACTTCATCCGAAAATTTATAAGTTTGTACAAATATTCAAGCTCACAACCTTTGCAGAGGTTTTTTATCGGGCATTGTGGGCGGAGCATGGCAATGCCCACGTGCGCGAGGAGCATGAGTTGATGACCGAGTCAAATGAGAAAGGGAAGAAGCGGTAGGGCAGCGGTTCGGAGGGGACAAGCAAGCTCCAAGAAGCCCCCGAAGTGTCCGCAAACGCAGTCTGAGGGCCGTGAAGCGTAATGGTGTGTTATTTGTGGTGGAGACCACCGAACGACGCATTGCGACCAATGCTGTGGGAGGTATTATGAATGTGGCCAAGCGGGACACATAGCCTGTGATTGCCCGAGAAAGGCCTTGGTTGCCCCATCTCTCGCATCAGCTCCGGCGATTTCGGGCCATTATGGAGAAGCTCCACCTACGGTCGTGTCTGCTGGACGTGCTATGGTGCCGCATCAGCCCGAGGCGACCTGGTCTGCTCCGAGTGGCCGGGTGTTTGCCGCTCAAGACGAGGAACCTGCCGAGGTTGAGGCGCACAGCATCATAGTAAGTATGATTTAGTTGAAGCAAGTATGTACTTCTGCATGACATTAAGTTGGTGCATTACATGCATTTCCATGGTCAGTTGCTACTATTTATGCATTAGTATAGTAGGGACCAGTGGACGAGTAAGTATGGATACCCGAGCACGCTTACATGTGAGAGTGTAGCACCTGCTGAAGCAGAAAGAGGGCTAGATGGTTTAGGCGATAGGACTATGTAGTGTTGGTGACTGTTAGTCCAACCGTGGAACCGAGGTGCTCGGTTTGGCCGGTAACTCTGTCGAGGAGTTTGGCTTGGATTCACGAACGAGGTGTTCGTGTGAGTTCGTTGCAAAAGTAAAGTTGAGTTGGTTGTGGCTTGTGATGGCAAAGGATGAAGTGCTCTTATAAGACATTGAGCTAACAGAAGCCACGTGAGGATTGGAGTTGATGCTCTCAAGTGAATTGGAGCTTGAGGATAATGCTCATTCGAGGTTTGAGATTCGAGATATGCCGAAGTGTGCCATCTCGTGATAGAGCAAGGATCCAGTTGGGATTGGAGCACTCGCGATTGGGCAATGCACCTATGAATTGCTTTTAAGCAATGCGGTGATCGAATCGGAGTATATTTCCCGATTGGGTGTGTAATGCAAAGAGTGGTTCTTTGCGTAGTGGTAATATGCTTTTGAAGTTATACTTGGCAAATGTGAGTGAATTTGGTCTCACACCCTCCGTAGTGGGCCTATGGATGGTTCCAATAAGTTAAAGGCTACCCCGGAGTGCGAAAGTGCATTGGAGCCCTCGATTACCCGATAAGTAGAATTGAGGTATGAGTTGGAGTTGAAGTAAGTTAGTTTCGAGGACGAAACTCTTTTAAGGAGGGGAGGATGTAAGGTACCGGACTTCAAAAATTATGAAGTTATGGTGTACATTTGGTTGGAAAGCTATTTGAATGGTTCCGGTAAAGTTTGGTGAAGTTCGGGAGCATTCGGGCGTTTCGGTGCGCGTAGGCGCAAAAACGGAACCCGAAAGGTTATGTTGTTGGACCAAGAACTAAATCCGGCATTAGCGTGGGTGAAAAGAAGATTTAAATACGCTCAAAAATATGTTTGGAGAGTCTCGGTTCGATTTGAAATGAATCGGATACCAAACAAGCGAAAACGAGCGAAAATGGAGAGAAAACGAAAAAAGGCTGAAATTTGGCGAAGTCTGGAATTTTAGACCTATGGGGATGGGTCCCTCGGCCAGGGACAGGTCCCTCATGCAAGGACCGGTCCACGTAGCCCGAAAATGTCCTGCGCGGGCATTGCATAAGACACAAGGTTGAGGGGCTTTTGCAATTGTTGCATGAGTGGGGGTATATGGGTGATGTAGAACTCATTCTGTAACACACTAGACCTTTGGAAATTGCGAGGTTCGAGTGTTTGATTGTGTTCTGAGCTTTTCCATATTTTTTGGAGGGTCGTAGATAATGTTCCGACCTATGGCTCGCATTCCGAAAATTGAGGTATTTAAGGTAGCGCTAACGTCACCAAAGAGGAGGACTTAGGCTGCTCGGGTTGCATTCTGCAGGAATGTGTCTTGGTACTGACCTTGATGGTTGTACCGGAACAGATGTTGGACCGGTATGCCTTGATGGTTTTACCGGTACAAATAGTAATATTCTGCCAACCCGAGGCTCGGGTTTGCTGTCTGGCAGGAGTTGTACTGGTACACTTTCCCGTGTACCGATACACAGTGCAGTGCGAGCTGTTTTTGTTGGAGGGTGTATTTGCAATTATTGCAACTCTATATATACACACCCCAGCCCCCTTAGAACCTCTTTTGAGCCCTAACCAGTGGAGAAACAAAGTGAGGCTTCCTTTACTTGTTTGATCTCCATTTTTGATGGTTTTTAGCTAGTTTTGATCTCCTCCTTTTTGTCTTTTCTTGCTTCTTGTTGGTTTCCACCATGGGGGAAGCCTTGAGCTCGTGATTGGAGCTTTGTGGAGGGAAGATCTTCAACTCTAGTTGGGTTCTTAGGTGATTTGAAGCTTCTAGTAAGGTTAGTAAGCTTAATCTACCCTTTGATTCATGTTTTAGTAGATTCTACTAGATGAAAGCCTAGAAATGGGATTTAGGGTTTATTTTTGGGGATTTTGGATTTGTGGCTTCTAGAACCTATTTGATTGGTTTAAAAGGACTTTAACTCCCATTTAGAGATCAAGAGAGGTTTCTTCGTATTTGGTGAGTTTTTCACTCTTTTCTTGCGTTGCTTAAAGATCGAACATAGGGTTGTTCGTTTCGTTTGTGTAACTCCTTTTCTTTTACCTTTAGGGTACTAAGAGTATTGTAGGGACCTTCGTTGGCTCGAACGAAGGTTGCGTGGAGTCACGGTAGGTTTGGCTTTATTGGAATGGGAGAAAACTTCTGCTATGTGATTGAACTTTGTCGTTTTTTCGAGATGCATGCATATTCATGCTATATAGAATTTTTATGAATTTTAGAATACTTAAAATGCATGTGTATGTATCATGAAAATTCAACTCTATATAGTAGAGCAATATGTGTATTATTCATGCATATGAAAAGTATTCCTCTTGTGAGTTGGAAATATGTCTCATGTGAGAAAAATGACTCGAAATATGTGCTCTTGAACACTAAACTCAAGCTTGAACATAGTGGACTAAAGTGCCATAAAGTGGGCACCCGACTTAGTAAATTGTGAAACTGCAACATAGTGACATAGTGATAGGCCATTGGGACATCGACTATATTCCATGTTTTAGACATGATGACATAGTGATAGGCTATTGAGACATTTGTTACATTCCATATTTTAAATATGATGACTTGGAACTTGAGACGGACTTTTACGCTTGCTTGCTATTGTGCTCATTCGCACATGCTTGTGAGGGTCGCTCCCCACAAGTCGGCACTCCGGAGATTGCCATCGCGACACATGCTCGCCCGTGCGGGATTGGGCACCGAAATAGCATGCCGTGGGGGGGGCTCACTCCTAGAGTGGGGATGTTGACTACCACGGAGCCATTAGGCACGGCGCAAGCCGGACTACCTACGGGTAGGTCCTACATGATTGGAACTTTAGTGACTTAGTATGCCAAGTGGACATTGACTAGAATAGTAAACAATGACATATTACTATTTACATTGCGGACATCATGTTGGTCGTATATTCATGCATATTCATGTTAGAATAGCATCATACTTATGCAAATTCATGCTAAGTAGAGACATATTGGTTTTGTGAGCTTTTATGTTTAAATGCTTATCGTTCATTTTGTTACATACTCGCACTTACTTGCTTAGCTTTTGGGTCTGGTGGTGCTTTTCACTAAAGTTAGTAATAGCCCACTGGGAACTATTATTTAATAGTTCTCACGCCTCTATTTTATGGTTTTCTTTCAGAGCCCTCTACACCGGTGGAGGCACGGGATCGCGGCAAGGGGATCACTAGTTAGATAGTGAGGAGCTTACCTTTTGCTTTAGGTGGTTCTCTCTTTTATTTTTTGTGAGAGAGAGAGAGAGAGAGAGTTGGTATCATGTATAGAGACCGCCATCGTTATACTTTTAGCACTTGTTTTTGGGTTCTTCCTTGTATTACTTTATGGTTTACTTTAGTGGATTTAGCTCTCTTGTTCACTTTCCTATCATAGAATTTAGTTGTTGTATGCTCAGATATCTCTAGATATTTGTATATTATCTCTTGTTTATCGTTTTGTTGTAGACGCCTTATATGTTGCACACGTATGGCGGATTTGGGCACGCACCGGGCGGGCTTCCGCTGGATCCCGGGGCGTGACAGATTATTTTGGTATCAGAGCCTAGTGTTGAGTCTTAGTGGAGCTAGCAAAACTTAGGCCGATTGGACTATAGGAAATAGGCTCGTGAGAGACGAGGTCTATGTGACTTATAAGCGAAAGTATCATGATTGGGTATCTTTGATGACTCAAGAAAGTGGAGTTTAACCGAAGTGTATAGCCCCCTAACAATGTAATCTTCTCGATTATAAGTCCCTAGCTTGGACACACATGGAGAAAACCACTATAGCAACTCCTAGATGCTACTACTAGAAGCATAAGACCAAACCCTAACTTAAAACCTCATAGAACTCACCTTAGAGTCCAAGCTTTCCCCTCAAAAGTCTTGCTCAAGCTAGCCTCCACCTGGGTAAGCTTCTTTTCCAAGCAACACTCCTCCAAAGCTCTCCCTTGTCCAAGCTCTTGAGAGAAAGAGAGAGAGAAGAGAAGGTCTTAGAGAGAGAGAGAGAGAGAGAGAGAGAGAGAGAGAGAGAGAGAGAGAGAGAGAGAGAGGGAGAGAGGGAGCCCTACTATGTTGGGTTGAGAGAAACGAGGCCAAACATAAGTCACTCCCTCCTATACACCCATCTCATGTCATAATTGCACTTAAACCCCTCAACTTTCATCATTTCATTGCTGCCCAAACTGGGCAGAATTCGCATACGGGGATCGGTCTCTCCTTTTAGGGACTGAACCCCGAGAGCAGAATTTCCAGCACTTAGCCATTTTCCCCTTTTTTGGCCTACGGGGACCAGCCTCTCCATCCTGGGACCGAACCCCGAGAGCTCAATTACTGGGACTTAGCCAATTTTTTTCCAGTTTTTCTCTCTTGAGCCCCAACACCTAATACAAATTAAGGTTCTAACACTTGTAGAACCCATTGTAAAGCGCTCCAACTCGTCCGACTCCGCGCTCTGCTCATTTCGACGGAACTCGGCACGACACACGGGGATGCGATACGTTACACATATGGTGCCAGGCCAACAATCATAAGTAATGCAAGGAATATAGAGAGAGAAGGTGGAGGGAACGTCACCGAGTGTGCGCCACTAGACCGACTTCAAATCGAAGTACTCACCTGTATCTCTGACGTGTCTATCCCTAAGATGTGTAGAACCATCAACCGACCAATGAAGGGTTCACGAGTCGAGTCCAACCTCGACTCAAAACACAATACTCACAAATCCCAAGATTTCCCACGGAATCGATTTCCCAAAATCGATCTCCGAAACTCACTGGAAGTCTGAAAATCACATCGGGATGCCGCCGGGACCCACAATGTAATATACCGAATTTTTAATATAACAGTAATGGTAAATAAAAATAGTGTAAGATACTATTTTTATTGAATTTAGAGAAGTAAAATATAAGTCGGAAACGATTCGTGTTGAAATCGGAACGAAAATAGAGGATTTAGAATTTTCTGTGAGAAACGGGACTGATATTTTAGCAGAAAATACACAGTGTCAGATAATTATGAAAACTTGAGAATATGTCAGAATTATTTTTATGAGGCTAGATTTAAAGTTTCATGTCATTCTGACACCCGAAAAGTGGAAAATAAAATCTAATTGCTATATGCTAGAGATTTTAGCCGGTAGAGCTTTCGGTGACCAAAAATGGTCCGAACTGGAAAGTTAAGATATTTTTCTCCTTATTGATTTTAATCGAGCCTAACTGTCAAATTTGAGCGTAAACTGAGGCTCCGGCGATAGGTATCAGATTCTGAATTAGAAACAGATTTGTAAAAGAGGTAATTTCAGCAATAGAAGGGGTTTATTTGCAATTAGGCTGATCTTATCTTTTACAACCAGCACACCGCAGCTGCCCACGCATGCGCGACCCCTCTCCTTATTCTTTCTTCTTATCTCTTTCTTTTTCTTTTCTCTTTCTCTCTCTAATCGTATGAAGTAGAGGATAGAGAATTGGTGGAGTTTGATGTTGTGTTGTGTGAGGAAGCTAAGGAGCATGATCAAAAGGCTGGTGGAGCTGAGTTTTGAGATAAGTTTAGCTGAGAGCAACCAGGTGGAACATCGAATTATGGTAAATTTAATCAAAGATTCAGTTAATTACTTTGGAGAATAGTTAACTTGGAGTTCTATAGTGTATAAGTTGTGGAAATGTGAAAATTGCATTGTGAATCTTGAGTAGATGAACTGATTAGAGAAAAACTAGGTGGAATTAAATGTATTCCCTGGTTTGAATGACTTCCTTTGTTGTATAAGAGGGTTAAACCAAGAGCTTCTAAGTAGTTGTAAATCGTAGAGAAGCATTGAGACTAGGTTGAAATCAACATGAATGTACATATTGATATAGATATATGTGCATAGTGTTTGTCAAGTATTTTATAAGTTGGCGAATTTCGTGAAGTAATTGGAGTCTTGAAGAAGTCAAGAGTACAAAGAAGGAGTTTGAAGATTCAAGACTCAGCGGAGAAGCTCGGCACCTCAGGTATGAATCTAAGATAATTTTTGGTGATTCTATACAAAGATTTAATAGTTAGAAGACTTGGATTAATCTCACTTTGACTAAAACTCAAATCTGGAAATACTTTGTTCAAAGTCCGGACCTAAGTGTGAAGTCCGGATCCCGAGAGCTTGTCTCTTGCGCAACATTAAATCAGATCCGGAGTCGGAGCTCAAGTCCGGATCCCGTAGCTTGTGTTTTGAAAAGTCTTAATTGAAGACCGGACTTGAGTGCGAAATCCGGATCCCATAGCTTGACAATTGTTGTTACGCAAGTAAGGACCGGACCCCAAGGATGTCACGCCCCGGGACCGGCAGGGGCCTTTCCCGTAGCGTGTCCAGACCCGCCATATGTCAACACATATAAGGCGTCTACCAAAAACAGCGGAAATAAACAACAATAGGCTACCACTAAGAATATCAGAGCCACAAACAACTAGTTCTATCAATAAGTAGGAAGGATAATAAACTGAACAGTAAGGAAGAAGTAAGGAGGTTACACAACAACTATCTCAAATATCACAATATGTGGTGGTCTCTATACAAGGTACAACACTCCCAAAACCTCTCCAAAGGTAGAAACAAAGAGAGGTAGACCACCTATCCACGATCCCTCGCACAAAAGCCGTTATCCCAAGGCAACCCCTTGCCGCGGTCCCTAGCCTCCCCCGATGCAGAAGGCGCTGAAACAAGTCAGAAAACAGAGGGCAATTACTGACCTCAGCTGCATGCACCACTAGGCCCAAAATGAACAAATAAACGGGTAATATATATAAGCGAAATAAACGACATATAAATAGACATGTAAGCTACTGAACAAGATATCTCTACTTAGCATGACTTTGCATAAGTAAGCTATTCTAAGCATGAATAGAAAGCATGAACAACTAGTCCAAAGTCCACAATGTAATTAAAAGTGTTAAGGTTTACTATTCTAGTCCAAGTCCACAATGTAATAGTAAAGTGTTAAGGTTTACTATTCTAGTCCAAGTCCACAATGTAATAGTAAAGTGTTAAGGTTTACTATTCTAGTACAAGTCCACAATGTAATAGTAAAGTATTAAGGTTTACTATTCTAGTCCAAGTCCACAATGTAATTAAACTACTTTAAGTTTAAAACTAATAAGACCCACCCGAAGGCTGTCTGGCCGATGCCCACCCGAAGGCTGCCTAGTCGATGCCGAGCCTAATGGCCCCGTAGTAGTCAACATCCCCATCATAGGAATAAGACTGTCCCACGGTAATCCACTTCGGCGCCCAATCCCGCACGGCGAATACATGAATCGCGTTGGCCAACTCCGGAGTGCCGGCTTGTAGGGAGCGACCCTCACAAGCATGTGCGAATGATCACAATGGCATAAGTCACAAGATCCGTCACAAGTCTCAAGTCATCATGTCTCTAACATTGAATGTACAAGTATCTCAGTGGCTCATCTCTATGTCATCATGTCTCTAACATGGAATACGATAGATATACAAAGGCCTATGTCAATGTCTAAACCTCATGTCTCTAACATGGAAATAGTAACTAGCAACCCTAAGGTCTAATTCAATTATTCTCGTGACACTAGATTTTCTATGTCAAAGTTCAATTTCGAGGCTAATGCCGCTTTATGACATTAGCTCACTAAGTCCAATCATATGCCAAGACTAGTGCTGCTTTATGACACTAGCTTTCCTCCTATGTCAAGCATAGTTCTAAGTCCATAATTGTATGACAATTACACTACAATGATGCATTCCCAAGTTCCAACTAGAGTGCTAACAATTACATAGTCTCGTAAACATGCATCTGTACTTTATAGATCGAGGAAATTTACATTATACATAACACATAGGTTTTAAGCACTCCAAAATTCAATAATAATATACACAACATGAAATTGCATGAATTTCTAATTAACCATAAACACATAAGCACCAATGAGAATTTCTCATTGTGCTAGGTGAGGCCAAACCCACCGTCGCTCCAAGAATCGCTCCGAACCGCTAACGAAGCTTCGATTCCTACTCCTAATACCCTACAAAGTAAATCCTAGGAGTTACAACCTCTAAAGATGAACCATGAGTTCAATCTTTAAGCTTCTAAACAAAGAGTAAGGAAAACTCTCCTCAAGTGTGGAAACTCTACTCCAAGCTTCAAATGGAAGCTTGATACACCCCAAAGCAATCTAAACAAAGATTCTAAACCCATCAATTAGGTTCCAAAAGCCCTAGATCAAAAATCCCCAAATCAAACCCTAAATCCTCAATTCTAGGGTTTCCTCAAAAAGAAAGCATCAAAATCCAAATCTAGAGGAAAGGATTAGTTGCTTACCTTCCAAGAGCTCCAAATCAATGATCAAAACCTTCTAAGAGTGATGATCATCCTCCAAACAAACTCTAAGCCCAAGCTCCAAGCTTCACTAATGGCGGAGAAGCCTCCAACAAGCAAAAGAGAGCAAAAGAGGGGATCAATCCACCCAAAAACCAAGCAAAAGGGAGAGAAATCAAAAAAGGAGAAGAGAAGGGCTTCTCACCTTGTCCTCCTGTGATTCCTAGCTCAAAAGACCAGCAAAGGGGCGTGGGGTGAGGTTATAGAAGTGCTACAATGCAAAAACACCCCTGCAGTTCGCGCAGTTCGAAATCGCCGTCGCATGCATCCCACTTGTACCGGTACAGTCCTACGAAATGTACCAAACCCGAGGCTCGGGTTGGCGACCATCGTCTCCCATACCGGTACATGTAATCCCCCGTACCTGATAGCCATCATTGCCGTACGCACAAAGAACAATTCTTGTACCGGTACAGGCACCCAGACTTGCAATCCGAGAGCACCTAAAATCCAACTTTTTGGACTTTAATGCTTGGAATTCATCCACTAACCTCGGTACACGTGCCATAGGTCGGAACACAGTCGACGACCCTCCAGAAAATCTGGAAAAGCTCAGATCTCACATCCCACACTCGAACCTTGCTATTTGCGAAAGTTCAGTGCGTCACAAAGGACCAAGACCGGACTCCATTAACTTTATATGAAATTGACGGAAGAGAGAACCGGTTGAGGGGGGCTAAGACCGGACTCCCAAGACCGGTCTCCACATATGAGGTCCGGTCTCTGGTGACGAAATATTTTCAAATTTGGTTTATTTCAATCCTACTCTATCTCTAAGTCTTCTAACACTATAAATAGACCATGGGGGCTTCATTAATTGATATGCTCAGAATTATTAGATTATAGATCCTCTTAAAACCTTAGAAACTCGTTTTGGAGCTTTATGATTCAATTTTTAAAGCGAGTTTTGTTTTGTTGATCGTCGAGTTGGTTCTAGATTTTCTATTTGAATACTCCTTCGTGAATCAACTTGATGATTGACTAAAGGGGTTCCCCCATTGTCTATGGTTCGATAATCGTCAAGATCACCATAAGTTTTCTTCTACAACTACGGACAGAGGGTGACGCAGGGATCGCGTGAGAGACCGAGGATTCGGTGGACGCTTTGAGGATTCGGGGCGTTGACGCGGCAAGGAGTTGCGGCGTGGTCGGTTGGAGGAGTTCGATCGATCGAGGACCGGCGAAGGAGATCCACGTCAAAGATTCGGTAAAATTGGGTAGGGTCGTGGGTGAATCACCTTGTACTCAATTTGCTTCTTAGTGGATAGTTCGTGTGATCGGTCCCGTGGGTTTTTCTCTCCGGTTTGGAGTTTTCCCACGTAAAATCTTGGCGTGTTTATTTTATTTTTCGCATTTACTTTAAAATCACATCGAGATTTTTAAATAGGCCATTGAACACCTATTCACCCCCCTCTAGGTGTTGATTACCTTTTAGATCCTTGAGACCTACAACCTACAATTGGTATCAGAGAGGGTATAGGTTGTAGACAATGGCCAAGGGCGGTAATATTAATCGACCCCCTCTCTGCGATGGCACAAACTATGTTTATTGGAAAGTCCGCATGAGGGCATTTCTAATTGCCATCGACGAGAGAGTGTGGCAAGCGGTGGAATTTGGTTGGATACACCCCACCGAGGTTGTTGATACTATCACCGTCCCCAAGCCTAGAACTAAGTGGACTAAGGATGAAAATGAGCGTTCTTCATACAACGGGAAGGGGATTAATGCTTTATTTAACTCCTTAAACCAAACCGAATTTTCTTGGGTTTCGGCGTGTGAAACCGCCAAGGAAATATGGGATACTCTTAAAACCACCCATGAGGGAACTAGCCTTGTTAAGGTTCAAAAGTTACAACTGTTGACTAGTCGTTTTGATTCTATTCATATGGAAGAGAATGAAAACTTTACCGATTATTATACTCGTCTTCAAGACATAGTCAACACTTGTTCCAACTTGGGTGAGAAGATTCCCGAAACTAAGATTATTCATAAGATTCTAAGGACTCTTCCCGAGCGCTTTCGTCCTAAAGTCGCGGCTATTGAAACCGTGAAACACCTGGATGAGATGAAAGTAGATGAATTAGTTGGTGCGCTCCAAACCTATGAGATGACCTTTTCTTCTAACTCATCCTCTTCCAAGTTGTCTTCTAAGTCCACAGGGATGGCGCTTAAATCTACCAAAGGAGGCAACGCGGATGCATCTTCTTCCGAGACGGACTCGGATGTGACATTGGAGGATTTCGAGAAGCAACTTGCTCTTCTAACGAGGAAGTTCCGACGGAACTTTAAGAAGAAATTTCCTTCAAAGTCATATTCTTCCAACTTCAACAAAGCAAAAGGGGGTACTTCTTCTTCTTCCTCTAAGTTTAAAAATTCTGAAAATTTTTCTAAAGAATCTTCCAAAGATAAGAAAAGTGGAGAAATCCAATGCTATAAGTGTCGGAGATTTAGACATATAGCATCGGAGTGTCCGACTAAGAATTCTAATAAGAAAAAGGCTATGCAAGCCATTACTTGGGATGACCCTTCCGATGAGGAGTCAACCTCAAGCGATGAGGAAATAAATGCCACGGCTTTATTGGCACATGATTCGACGTTTATGTGTTTGTCCTCTATTGATGTCTTCTATGCATGAACAATCTTCACCGGAGAACTTGACGGACGAAGAATCGGATGGAGATGATATGATTGATGCATATCGTCAATTAGTAGTGGAATTAAAGAAGATGGCCAAGCACAACAAGAAGCTACAACAAAGGATTATTGATCTAGAAGGAGAAAACGCCAAGTTGATCACATCAACGAAAACTTTGGCACAAGAGAAGAACGGATTGTCAAGAGCCTACAATTCTATTGTAGAGAAAGTCGCTATGCTTGAGAACGTGTCACGCCCCGGGGTCGGCAGGACCTTCCCCAAAGCGTGCCCAGACCCGCCATATGTCAACACATACAAGGCGTCTAAAGAAAAACAGCGGAATTAAGACATACATAAGGCTACAACTATAAATATCAGAGCCACATACAGCTATCCCTATCAACAAGTAGGATCAATAAACAGGTAGGAAGGAAAGAGAGTTCTAAAACTACTACAAGTTTTAGTAAATACAACAGCACGGCTCTAGGTACAAAAGGGTAGCTTCTACCAAAAAAGGTACACACACTCATCCTCTCCAACTAAAACAAAGGAGAGATGAACCACCTAACGAGACTCCCCGCCGCTAGCCGAAGCGACACCCTTACCGCGATCCCTGGCCTCCCCCGCAGAAGGCGCTGAAACACGTCAGAAAACAGAGGGCGTGAGAACTATAAAAATATAGTTCCCAGTGGGCAATTACTGACCTGCACAGATTGCTCCACTAGGCCCAACAAGAGTAATATTACAGAAGTAAATAACTGTAAATAAAGCATAACTGTAAATAGAGCATAACTGAAATGCTAAATAAATAACCCAAGGTAAATGTGTTACACGCTTTATTATACCCGAAATGTCAACTTTAAACAAGTACATTCTATTATACTCTCAAGTATACTATATGCCCAACACAACCAAGTATCCAACTACTAAGTCTTATCAAGTAGTGATTATCCTTTTCTATTACCTGTCACTGTTCAATCCTCTTTTCTAGGATCCACACAAGTGTAATCCCGCTTGTGCCGCCTAAGTACCGTGGTAGCCCCAACATCCCCCGCAAGGAATGAGTCTGTCCCAAACGGTCCCGTAGGCTTCTCACACCGCACGCGCGAACGAATCGCAAAGGCTAACTCCGGATTGCCGGCTGGTAGGGAGCGACCCTCACAAGCATGTGCGAAGAGCACAAATGGCAACAAGCACCGTCCAAGTCTCAAGTGTCCAAAACCTCATGTCACTCACATGGCAAATGTCACTAGTAACCCTAAGGTATAGTACAATAGTTCACATGACACTAGAATTTCTATGTCCAAGTTCGAATCCGAGCCTAATGCCGCTTGATGACATTAGCTCACTAGTTCACAACCCGATGCCAAGTCTAATGCCGCTTAATGACATTAGCTTTTCTCCTATGTTATACATAGTCTAAGTTCAAGTTCACTTGTTCTCATGTCATTTTCACTATGTTCAACCGCCCTCGAGCTACTGGATGAATGCTACATCATGCTAAGATCCACAAGTCACTCTCTACTACATAGAGGTCAATATTTTTATCACACATAGAGCACATGTTTTAAGCATTCTAAAATTCAATCATAGTATAACTAACACGAAAATGCATGATTTTCTATTTTACGATACTCAAATAATTTCAATGAGAATTTCCATTGAATTTGGAGGTCAAACCCACCGATGAACCTCGCACGCTCCGGTCTCCAACCCCGACACTTTTCGACTCCTTGTACCCTAGAAAGGTCACACAAGAAGTTTCAAAGTCAACCTGCGAGTCCACGACTCAAACTCTGCGAGTAACAGAATCGGAGAACAGGGAGAAATTCACCTATGAGTGAAATCCCTCTCGAAGCTTCAAATGGAAGCTAGATCCCATCTAAGGCAACCTAAGCAAAGATTCTAAACCACATAAATAGGTTCAAAAGCCTTAGAAATTACCCAACTCCAAAATCACAAGGAAAGGGTAAAACTCACCTCTAAGGTAGCAATCCCTCAAGAGATCCCAAAAGCACGCTAGAGTCTCCTCAAACCAACCTAAAGGAAGGTTCTAACATCATCAATTAAGCTCTAGATGCACCAAATCAAAAAGCCCCAAAAACAAACCCTAACATCAACATCTAGGGTTTCATCTCAAAAGAGGCAACCAATACCAATAATAAAGGAAAAGAACACAAGGCTTACCTCTTTGAAGCTTCCTACAAGCTCCAAAATCCACGAGGCTCAAAGATCTCTCCTCTTTCAAGGCCCAACAACAAGGTCCAAGCTCCTCCAATGGTGGAAGATGCATCAAGAAGCAAAAGAGAAGAAAGAGAGAAGAGTTAAGCCTCAAAATCCAACCCAAAACCCTAGAAATCAAAGGGAGGGAGTAGAGGGGCTCCCTTACCTTTTCCCTGCAGCAAAGAGGCTCAAATGGAGCCCTAGGGACGAAGGGGAATACTAATAGAAGCCACAAAATGCTAACAAGCCCCGCATTTCGGATTTTCGAAAGCGCAGTCAGTACAAATCCGGTTTGTACCGGTATAAACTCGTGACAAACAGCCTCGGGTTTGCCCATTACTCATCTATACCGGTATAAATCTCGCTTGTACCGGTATAGCCATCATTTTGTACCTATAGCCACCATTTTGTACCGGTACAAAGGCATAAAATTCCAACGAGAGCAACCTAAAATCCACTTTTAGGACTCTAGAGCTTGGGATTCAACCACCCACCTCGGTACACGTGCCATAGGTCGGAACACAGTCAACGACCCTCCAGAAAAATCTGGAACGGCTCAGTTCTCACATCCAACACTCGAACCTTGCTATTTGCAGAGTTCAGTGCGTCACATTCACCCCTCCTAAAAAGGGGTTTCGTCCGCGAAACTCGAAATCACAGTCATACCACATGACTCCATCTGAAAGAGATGGAGATAGCGCTCGAAGCGCACTCTCAAACTCCCACGTGGCCTCCCGCTCCCCGTGGTTGCTCCACATGACTTTCACAAACGAAAGTTTCCGGTTCCTCAGCTTCTTCACCTCGCGAGCCAAAATCTTCACGGGTTGCTCCTCGAAGCTCAAGTCATCCCCTAGCTCCAATGGTGTAGAATCCAAAACATGAGCCGGATCATGTATATACTTCCGAAGGACCGATACGTGGAAAACGTTGTGCACACCCGATAGGTTCGACGATAGAGCAAGTCTATACACTACCGAGCCCACACGCTCCAAAATCTCATACGATCCTATAAATCGGGGACTCAACTTACCCCAAATCCCGAATCTCCTGATCCCCTTGGTCGTCGAGCCTTTCAAAAAGACATAATCTCCACTTTGAACCTCCAAGTCTCGTCGACGCTGGTCAGCGAAGCTCCTCCGCCTACTCTGGGCTGTCAACAACCGCTCTTAAGCAATGCGAACTTTGTCCTCTGCTTCCTGGAGCGCATCTGGGCCTAAAGCCAAACTCTCGCCAACTTCACTCCAATGAAGTGGCGATCTACAGTTCCGTCCATAGAATGCCTCAAATGGTGCCATTTCGATTCAAGCTTGATAACCGTCGCCGTAAGCAAACTCGCCATCGGTAGTTCGCGACCATCCCCCGGGAGCCGATCACGCAGCT
The DNA here is from genome assembly GCA_025177825.1 of Aechmea fasciata. Lineage (NCBI taxonomy): Eukaryota > Viridiplantae > Streptophyta > Magnoliopsida > Poales > Bromeliaceae > Aechmea > Aechmea fasciata. Next base: position 5,770,233 of record CM045936.1, read on the forward strand.
CGGCGCATCCTCGCGTGTCTGTACAATACGCTCCGACTGCCCGTCACTCTGAGGGTGGAAAGCAGTGCTGAAGTCCAGTCGAGCACCTAAGGCGTCCTGCAGACTCCTCCAAAAGTGTGACACAAAACGTGTGTCCCTGTCCGATACAATCGATGTAGGTACCCCGTGTAGTCGCACATTCTTATCCAAATATATCTGTGCGAGTCTCTCTCTAGTCCAAGTAGTATGGATAGGTATGAAATGCGCCGATTTCGTCAACCTATCCACGATCACCCATATAGCATCATGCCCACGTGAGCGAGGCAATCCCATCACAAAATCCATGGTGATCTTCTCCCACTTCCACACCGGAATCGGTAGGCTCTGCAATTCCCCCGCGGGAACCCTATGCTCAGCTTTCACTTGTTGGCAAGTTAGACAACGAGCTACAAACTCGCCAACATCCTTTTCATTCCGTGCCACCAATAAAGCAACTTCAAGTCTTCTCCGAGAAGTTCCTTCTCTAAATTGCGCTCGTTCGACAAGCTATTCAGTTGGTCATCACCAAAACCAAGTGCTCCCAAAAGCTGAATTCCAGTACTCACTTTCCTCGTCTAGGTCGAGGGCGAAGCCTAGCTCTGTCTCAAATACTCGTACAATTGGAATTCCGTTATATAGCTCTCTGAGGCGGATCCAACAATACCGCTCGTAGCAAGAACCCGGGGTTCAAACCCGTTACCTGATCCATCAACACTCCATCGGAATGCTCACTCACTCAAAGCCAGATCTTATCAAAGGATTGCACGACTGAGTGCAACTCCAATCCTTAATTAAGCATAGTGTAATTTTCACATGGCTATCTTTTTATACCTGCTTGGCATGAACAGCCCGACAATCAAGATCCATAATAATCATCTCTTCGATTGTCGCGACACTTGACACATCGTGCAAATTGGTTCTCCAGGAGTGGTCACTCAATTCACCAATCGGCATTGCACCCCAAAGCTTCCACAGTAGTTTCAACTGTGAGTTACGGGGAAGCCCCAAGGATCTATCTAGATTGTATCAAACAACACCTAGAGGGGGGTGAATAGGTGTAAAGGCCAAAAACCACAAATCTCGATGCTTTAAAAAGTGAATGCGGAAAATAAAAAGCACACCGAGATTTACGTGGGAAAACTCCAAACTCGGAGTAAAAAACCCACGGGACCAACACGCGAATAACAATCCACTAAAAGAAAAGATTACAAGGTGATTACCGACTCCACGGACTTAACCTCTCTAACTCTCTTATGGATCTCCGCGTAATCCTCCTTCGGGTTGTCCACGCCCTCACGTTCGAATCCACGAACGCCTCCACTTCGAATCCACGAAGCCTCCGATCACGCCGAATCCACGACGCCACTCGAATCCACGAGCGCACTCCGTCCGGAGCAAGAACGATACGATCGGTGATGATTTATTGCTTAGATAATCATTAAAGGACCGTAGAAGATGTTTCTAAGCAATAGCCGGATCAATTCTCCATGAAGAACGAGAAATTAGGGTTTCAAGAATTGATCCGATAGAAACTTGTTGTTGAAGATAGAAAGAGAGCACCCAACAAGTTTCTAGGGCTTCATAATAGTCTAAACTCTAAGCATATGAATTAATAGAACCCCCATCGCTTATTTATAGATTTAGAAGACTTAGAACTAGACTAGGATTGTGAAAACCCAATTTTGGAAATAAAATTAGAAATAGACTAGGATTTGAAAACTTGTTTAAAATCAATTAGAAAACATAGAGATAAACTAGGATTTGAAAACCTGTTTAAAATCAATTAGAAAACATAGAGATAGATTAGGATTTGAAAACCTCAATTTTGTCTAAATATTCAATTTAAAAACATTCTAAGTCTTCCAAACACTTTTAAATATTTATAAATCATCATCAATAATATTTGAACTTACCGAGCATTGTGGTTTCATGTTTTGAGTCTTCGATTCTTCGATTTATCCCTTCTTCTTTAAGCCTTCAAGACTCCGGACTCACTTCACGAAATATGCCAACATAAAATCCGTAACAATCTCCCCCTTTGGCAATTTCGTGACAAAACCCAAAAATACATAAAAATACGCACAACGCTCATCTCTCCAAAAATAAAAATTGAAATTCATTGCCATCACCAAAACAATGAACTTCTCGTGAAAGATCCAAGAAAATACAAAATTACAATTTTGCAACTCCTAAACAAACTCTATGACTTAGACGCAACTAGGAGTCTTGAAGAATTGATTTCCTGCAAAACAAATTTTCAACAAATATTCAAAAATATTTTATACCTCTTCTCCCTCTTTGTTCTTTTCTCCAACTTCTCGTTCTTCAACAATATTCTCTCCTTTTCCCTCCTTAATTTCATCTTGTCTCCCCCTTCGCGTATGCGTCAAATACCAAATATCTTCTCCATCTATACCTTGTTCTTCATTCTCCCCCTTTTTGTTAAAAATTGCCAAAAAAAAATACAAATAGAGAGAAAAGCAAACTAGCAAAAAGAAAGTAGTCATGTCATAGTTACAAATCTAGATACCAAAAATAAGCAAACTAGAAATAGTCCTAGAAGAGAAAAGATAAAATATAGATAATGAAGCTCAAAAGGGTATAATCACTCAGTATCCTCCTCATAAAAAATTTTGCCTTGTTTTCTCAAAAATCCTTCAAAATTAGATTAATTTCATAAAAATTAAAAATTATACTCCAAAAATTATTATGATGAAAATAAGATATTATTTGATTTCAAAAGATATCAAATCATCAAAATTTGATATTAAAAATAATCTAATGTTTTAAAGTCATCAAGATGCAAATTGATGAAAAATAATTTTTAGAAATTTGGCAAAATTGACACCAATTTGTCGCAACCCGTTCAAAATAGGGATTTAGCTAATAAACACCCGGGGTGGCTCTTTGAGCATCTTTTTCAATCTCCCACCTTATAATGCCGAAAATTCTAAAATCTTCACATATATTTTTTCTCAACCTTTTCGATTTTTCATATAATTACCCATGAGGTAGCTTCACACACGTACCGGACGACCGGGGTGGTAGCTCTTTCCTACATGTGGTGGTAGTTTTCGCACTCCTTTCGGATGTAACTCTTTCCACATCTTTATAATCATAGGAGTTACTCCTTTTTTTTTAAAATATTCAAACTCCCCCTAAATTAGACAATCTCACAATTGAAAATAATTTTGACGAATCATAGTCAATTAGTAAATATCCATCAATTATAATCAACATTCACAACCAAGATGAATTAAATACTAAGAGATTAAAATTAATTTCAAAATTTTGATGAATGTATGTAAGAAGAAATCACATATTAAATTATCGTCAAAATAATAAAAAATGGAGTAAAATCGGTAATTAATATGAATTTAGTTCAATTTGAATTGACTTTAACTACCGATTAAAGCTCTTTGAAAAACCTTCAATCTCTCCAAATTAATGATTTTCAAGCATCTCCTTTCTCACGAATTTTTAATCAAATTTAAAAACTCCCCAAATACCTTTCCTCAAAACGATTTTGAAAACAAATTTTAAACATCAAACCTCGTCTAATCATGTAATGCAATGAAAGAAAAATATGCAATATGCACCAATCTAAACATTACATAAACAATAAAAACAACCTAAGACGAAGAACAAGAAAAGATATCACCTTTCCGGATCCAAACTTGTCGGATGTTTCGTTGTCTTTGCTTGTCGACGTTAGGTTTGAGTTGCTTTGATTTTGGATCAACCGTCGGTCGTTTCGTTGCTTGAAGCTTCGGTTGATGTTGTCGTTGAGGCTTTGAATTAGAAATCCGGTTCCCTTGATGGTTCGGTTTTGAGATCCAATTCGGTTGTGGGTTCGGTCGAACTCGCCGTTGCTCCTTAGAAAACCGGTCCGAAAGAGGCACTCGACTCAAATTAATTTTCTTTTGATTCCGAGGGGAAAGCCGAGTAGTAGATGATGCCGATTGAGGTTTCGATGTTGCCAATCGATTTTTCTTATCCTTATTCGGGCAACACTTTTTGATGTGTCCTTTAATGCCGCATCGGTGACACACCTTTTTCTTCGAATTTGTTGAGACATTAGATGTTGACGTTCGATCCTTCTCAACATAGGTTCGTTCGTATCCGAGGCCCAACTTGTTCGTTTGACCTAACCCAAGCATATGATCCAATTTCTTCAATCCTAAGAAAATTGTTGAATGTCGGACTTGAGTTGATGAACTTTCTTGGTCAACTCTTTGTTGGATTTGTGCGATTCCTCAAATTGATGCTCCAAAAATTCAACTTTGTTCTTAGAGGATTTGATCGTTAAATCCGCTTCATCTAGCTTCTTTTGGAGGATCGAATTATCTTTCAATATTGCTTCCTTTTCCTCTTCGAAAGCTTTCGTCATTGTTTTCAAATTTTTGTTCTCCTCTTCAATGTCAAGTAGACGCTTCCTAAGCCTTTTGTTATGCTTCGCCATCTTTTTAGATTCGACGAGGAGTTGATGATACGCTTCCGCTAAATCCTCGTCGTTTGATTCCTCATCGCCGGAATCCGAGTCCACGTCTTCTTCCTTTGATGTTTTCAACGCAATCCCTCTACTTTGAGAAAAAAACTTGGAAAAAGATTGGTTAGTAGGAAAAGTCATATCGTAAGTTTGCAACACACCTACTAACTCTTCGGTCATTAGATAGCAATATATCTAGATCCCGCTCTGATACCAATTGTGAGTTACGGGGAAGCCCCAAGGATCTATCTAGATTGTATCAAACAACACCTAGAGAATAGGTGTAAAGGCCAAAAACCACAAATCTCGATGCTTTAAAAAGTGAATGCGGAAAATAAAAAGCACACCGAGATTTACGTGGGAAAACTCCAAACTCGGAGTAAAAAACCCACGGGACCAACACGCGAATAACAATCCACTAAAAGAAAAGATTACAAGGTGATTACCGACTCCACGGACTTAACCTCTCTAACTCTCTTATGGATCTCCGCGTAATCCTCCTTCGGGTTGTCCACGCCCTCACGTTCGAATCCACGAACGCCTCCACTTCGAATCCACGAAGCCTCCGATCACGCCGAATCCACGACGCCACTCGAATCCACGAGCGCACTTGAAGCATTGGATCTCCCCTTCAAATTCATCTTTTTCTTTCGAAGACTTTGCAAGTTTTCCATACTTAAATTTAGAAGATGAAGATGAGTTAGAAAACGATTTGTTCTTCTTTCGGAAATTCCGGCGAAATTTCTTCGTTAGACGCGCCAATTGATGTTCAAAATCCCCAATTGATAGATCGTCGTCGTCTTCCTCTTTTGTAGAATAAAAGATTACAAGGTGATTTACCGAATCCACGGACTCAAACCTCTCTTTATCTTCTTCGGATCTCGCGCACGCCGCCGGGTTGTCTACTCCCCACGTTCGAATCCACGAACGCCTCCACTTCGAATCCACGAAGCCTCCGATCACGCCGAATCCACGACGCCACTCGAATCCACGAGCGCACTCCGTCCGGAGCAAGAACGATACGATCGGTGATGATTTATTGCTTAGATAATCATTAAAGGACCGTAGAAGATGTTTCTAAGCAATAGCCGGATCAATTCTCCATGAAGAACGAGAAATTAGGGTTTCAAGAATTGATCCGATAGAAACTTGTTGTTGAAGATAGAAAGAGAGCACCCAACAAGTTTCTAGGGCTTCATAATAGTCTAAACTCTAAGCATATGAATTAATAGAACCCCCATCGCTTATTTATAGATTTAGAAGACTTAGAACTAGACTAGGATTGTGAAAACCCAATTTTGGAAATAAAATTAGAAATAGACTAGGATTTGAAAACTTGTTTAAAATCAATTAGAAAACATAGAGATAAACTAGGATTTGAAAACCTGTTTAAAATCAATTAGAAAACATAGAGATAGATTAGGATTTGAAAACCTCAATTTTGTCTAAATATTCAATTTAAAAACATTCTAAGTCTTCCAAACACTTTTAAATATTTATAAATCATCATCAATAATATTTGAACTTACCGAGCATTGTGGTTTCATGTTTTGAGTCTTCGATTCTTCGATTTATCCCTTCTTCTTTAAGCCTTCAAGACTCCGGACTCACTTCACGAAATATGCCAACATAAAATCCGTAACATCAACTCCACCACTGGGGGTGGCACCCACTGATTCTCTTCTACGAATATGGTCAAGAACCAAAACTCGGTGATTTCCTCAATTTACTAAGGTCATTCCCTTAGTCTCAACTTGATGCTTCAAGTAAACTCTTCATAAGCCTACACCGAGAGCTTATCTTCGATAGAGGGTCTCATAGCACTAACTGCTCAAGCGCTCGAAACGAATCACTTGAAATTCTTCTCCACAATGCTTCCCTTAGCATCAGATACCCCAGGTATCCATAGTCACAGAGCTCAACTCAAGTGATAGAGAGGGTTCCATTTACAATTAGTAGTAGCTCTCTATCAATGTCACCACGAAGTGACTATCGACCAGAACGTCGATCTCAACCACTCTTCCACGAAGTCTCCATTGCAAGGAACTTAATTCCACGTGCAACATCCGAACAAGGGAAAATCAGCACCTGGTACTTTCCTTCACGAATTTTCCCAACAACTCGATCCAACAGTGAGAATTCACACTCCGCTCACCTCGGTATGCTTCCGCAATTGATCATTGCAGATCTTAATCGAGATACCCATGGCCATCTACGACCGGTTCTGCCGATCCATCTAGGTGGGTTGGAATTATCATTGCGCAAGTCCATCACGTTGGTGAAGTACTACAAAGCTTCAAAGAATGTCACGCTAATCCTTATGATGTCCCAAACAAGTACCAACATTCGCTTGAGGTACAACCTCAAACTCCAACACAACATGGTATTACTCCGATTGTATTATGCTTCAATCGAGTACACCAATACTCAAGGCTAATTGGAACGATCAACGAGTCTAAAAAACCGAGCAATTGCCCAATCGTGATTCACTTTAGATCACGATGGCCGACATACAGTCGAGACGACCCTACTGGTCCCACTTCAATAGAGGGTGTTTCTCACGAGACGAAACACGGAATGCAAAGATCTCCCTGCCACTTGAGCTCACGATTCGCGACTCAGTCAGGAGAACAACAACAACTCCGAAGATATCCTTCATTCTGAGGATTCTCGAACAACCAAAGGTAATGGCCAATTAGGCCCCCGAATCCTCTCCAATACTTACCTAGTTTTAGGTAAGGGAGATAGTCACCGCAACCAGTGGAATAAATCCTCAACATGCACTATTTCGTGCTCAAGTTCCCAAGGCGAGTCAAATCAGCTCGCAGGACCCAAGGTACAAAGTACCTCACAAACTCCACACCAAGAAGGCCAATCTATTTGTTGGCACGCGAAACCTTCTCGCAAGGTAGGGTGTTCGAGACGACACACCCAATCATCTGATCATCCTAAAGGCATCGAGGAATGATCAATGCTAGAAATCCTCGGGTTGGTTCACTACACACTCGGTGTATCCTCGCTCTCACGATCCCACACGTGGCATTCCACGCTCTTGGGCCAAAGCTCGGACTACCGTCCTGACCAAAACTCTGCCTACCTGGCAAGGGCCGTCGTCACTCATGCCTAATCGCGCCTGCCCAAAGGGCCCAGGCTCCGCAGTCTACAACGGGTCCAGGCACGGGTCGTCCCCGAGCAAGGATGCAATTAATGCAATCGTCGTGAGATCCAAAAAGCATAGCAAAAAGCTACCCACAACCCGCAAACTAACCGTCTCAATCAAGGGCTAATTCTCGTCGCAAACAGCGAGCTAACGTGATGCAATGTAACTCGGCAAATAGCCGATCAAAGGATAGGTGCAATGCACCGGCATCAACAATGCACACTCGAAAGCCAAAGTACGAACCAAAACACGTAGTCACTATCTCGGCTGTCGTCGCCTCCTCAGTCAGAAAGCCTGTTGTGACTCCTCCGTCTGTCTCTAAACAGGTTGCCTCCCCGAGTGCGTCTGACTCGCACCCTCGGCCGTGGGCCTCTAGCCCAGCTCCTTAGTCTAAGCCTTCTCAACGAGCACGCGGTTTACCACATCTCGGTAAGTCTGAAGATCGAAAGGTTGCGCCAACCGAAAGATCAACGGCCGAAGTCTTCGCCGTCTCGCACAACAACGGCCACCCTGTGGGAGCCGAGAGAACTCCCTCTCGCCCTCGGCCACCGCCCGGTTCCCTTGGGACATACCACACAAATCCTGCTCCGACTTTCTCTTAACACTGCCAGTGAAGTAAAGCTTCAACAGGAGTTCCTTGAACCTCCTTCAAGTAGTCGCCACAATATCAGCATTGGTGCTATCCGAATGTCCAACTACCGCCTACAAACCTCATCGTCAGTGATGAGCGGCAAGCCAAACTCGCCTCTCTCCTCCACGAATGTGTCGCGGAATTAGTTTCTCCACCCGCCTCGACCACTTTCCTATGATCCGGGTCATCCTTCTCTCCATCGAGGATCCCGGGATTACACCTCTTGAACTCGTTGGGCAATCCATGAGCCACACTCGCTCCGCTCCCTCAACCATCACGGAAACCGCCCGTTGCGCAAGGATCTCCCTGTGTTTCATGCGCGCATCCTGTCTGTGTGCCGCATTTGCCTATCGTTGAGCCGGTGTCGCCTGCCGAGCCGCCAAACCAGTGAGAGCCGCAAGAAGGCACCTCACCCACGGACCTCGTTGGATCCGGGGGTAGTGGACATCTCCACTTCCCCTGACGTTGTCGCGTCATCCGCTCCAACAAACTTAGAGCGGGTCGTCAACAAGACGCCACAACATCACTAAAGCGCAAGTTAATAAAACCCACGCTACCGCAATCCCCACTCAGGAACCCAAATCATGCGAAAGTAAAGAAGTGTGCTTCACAACTAACTCCCGATGTTACGTTGTCGGCCGCCAACGTAACCCTCCGCGAAGCTAGAAGCTATACACCTCGATCAAACTCCAACTTTTTGGAGTTATAGTGAAACCCAATCAGGTACTTTCGCTCACATGTCAAATAGACCTCGTCTCTCGCGAGCCTATTTCCTATAGTCCAACCAGCCTAAGGTTTGCTAGGTCCTCTAAGACGTCACCCTAGGCTCTGATACCAAATTAATCTGTCACGCCTGGCTCAGGACCTTCCCCAAAGCGTGCCTGCACCCGCCATATGGCAACACATACAAGGCGTCTAAAGACAAACCGCGGAATTACGACATACATAAGGCTACAACTATAAATATCAGAGCCACATACAGCTATCCCTATCAACAAGTAGGATCAATAAACAGGTAGGAAGGAAAGAGAGTTCTAAAACTACTACAAGTTTTAGTAAATACAACAGCACGGCTCTAGGTACAAAAGGGTAGCTTCTACCAAAAAAGGTACACACACTCATCCTCTCCAACTAAAACAAAGGAGAGATGAACCACCTAACGAGACTCCCCGCCGCTAGCCGAAGCGACACCCTTACCGCGATCCCTGGCCTCCCCCGCAGAAGGCGCTGAAACACGTCAGAAAACAGAGGGCGTGAGAACTATAAAAATATAGTTCCCAGCAAGTACCATCGACCGCATGCATTGCTCCACTAGGCCCAACAAGAGTAATATTACAGAAGTAAATAACTGTAAATAAAGCATAACTGTAAATAGAGCATAACTGAAATGCTAAATAAATAACCCAAGGTAAATGTGTTACACGCTTTATTATACCCGAAATGTCAACTTTAAACAAGTACATTCTATTATACTCTCAAGTATACTATATGCCCAACACAACCAAGTATCCAACTACTAAGTCTTATCAAGTAGTGATTATCCTTTTCTATTACCTGTCACTGTTCAATCCTCTTTTCTAGGATCCACACAAGTGTAATCCCGCTTGTGCCGCCTAAGTACCGTGGTAGCCCCAACATCCCCCGCAAGGAATGAGTCTGTCCCAAACGGTCCCGTAGGCTTCTCACACCGCACGCGCGAACGAATCGCAAAGGCTAACTCCGAGTGCCGGCCAGGGAGCGACCCTCACAAGCATGTGCGAAGAGCACAAATGGCAACAAGCACTGTCCAAGTCTCTAGTGTCCAAGACCTCGTGTCACTCACATGGCAAATGTCACTAGTAACCCTAAGGTATAGTACAATAGTTCACATGACACTAGAATTTCTATGTCCAAGTTCGAATCCGAGCCTAATGCCGCTTGATGACATTAGCTCACTAGTTCACAACCCGATGCCAAGTCTAATGCCGCTTAATGACATTAGCTTTTCTCCTATGTTATACATAGTCTAAGTTCAAGTTCACTTGTTCTCATGTCATTTTCACTATGTTCAACCGGCCCTCGAGCCACTAGAAGAATGCTACATCATGCTAAGATCCACAAGTCACTCTCTACTACATAGAGGTCAATATTTTTATCACACATAGAGCACATGTTTTAAGCATTCTAAAATTCAATCATAGTATAACTAACACGAAAATGCATGATTTTCTATTTTACGATACTCAAATAATTTCAATGAGAATTTCCATTGAATTTGGAGGTCAAACCCACCGATGAACCTCGCACGCTCCGGTCTCCAACCCCGACACTTTTCGCACTCCTTGTACCCTAGAAAGGTCACACAAGAAGTTTCAAAGTCAACTGCGAGTCCACGACTCAAACTGCGAGTAACAGACCTGAGAACAGGGAGAAATTCACCTATGAGTGAAATCCCTCTCGAAGCTTCAAATGGAAGCTAGATCCCATCTAAGGCAACCTAAGCAAAGATTCTAAACCACATAAATAGGTTCAAAAGCCTTAGAAATTACCCAACTCCAAAATCACAAGGAAAGGGTAAAACTCACCTCTAAGGTAGCAATCCCTCAAGAGATCCCAAAAGCACGCTAGAGTCTCCTCAAACCAACCTAAAGGAAGATTCTAACATCATCAATTAAGCTCTAGATGCACCAAATCAAAAAGCCCCAAAAACAAACCCTAACATCAACATCTAGGGTTTCATCTCAAAAGAGGCAACCAATACCAATAATAAAGGAAAAGAACACAAGGCTTACCTCTTTGAAGCTTCCTACAAGCTCCAAAATCCACGAGGCTCAAAGATCTCTCCTCTTTCAAGGCCCAACAACAAGGTCCAAGCTCCTCCAATGGTGGAAGATGCATCAAGAAGCAAAAGAGAAGAAAGAGAGAAGAGTTAAGCCTCAAAATCCAACCCAAAACCCTAGAAATCAAAGGGAGGGAGTAGAGGGGCTCCCTTACCTTTTCCCTGCAGCAAAGAGGCTCAAATGGAGCCCTAGGGTCGAAGGGGTATACTAATAGAAGCCACAAAATGCTAACAAGCCCCTGCAGTTTCGGATTTTCAAAATGCCAGTCAGTACATAAATCCAGCTTTGTACCGGTATAAACCTCGCAACAAAGAACCCGAGCCTCGGTTTGCTCACCGCTCATCTATACGATAAATCTCGCTTGTACCAGATAGCCATCATTTTGTACCCAGATAGCCACCATTTTGTACCGGTACAAAGGCATAAAATTCCAACCCGAGAGCAACCTAAAATCCACTTTTAGGACTTTAGTGCTTGGGATTCAACCACCCACCCTCACACGTGCCATAGGTCGAACACGTCAACGACCCTCCGTAAAAACTGAACGGCTCGCTTCTCACATCCAACACTCGAACCTTGCTATTTGCAAGAAGTTCACGGCCACGTAACGAAACAAAGGACGAGCGAAGATAACGTGAAGTTTCTCAACAAGCAACTTTCGGAGGCAAAGGAGGCGAACATGGAGTTCACGAAAACGATTATTCAACTTCGATCCGACATGACAAGGTTCTCCTCCGGTTCTTCTAAACTCGACAAGATGCTAGGGGTTGGCAAACTTCTAAGCTTGGACTAGGATATGAACGGACGTACATTGACCGAGTCTCTAAGCAAACGGACGTGACTTCGAGAAAATCCACTCCTAAGGTTCAAGGTATTTTCGCTACTTCTAGGAAATTGGTTTCTACTAACAAAGTTTGTCACGTTTGTGGAGTTCTAGGTCATGTGAAGAAATATTGCAAGCAATGGAAGAACCCCACAAAGTCATTTAAGTCGAATGTGAAGCCAAAGATCAAACGAACTTGCAGACCAAAAGTGAATGATCAAAAGAACAAGAGAACCAAACTCGTCGACAAGCATCTCAAGACGCTTTCTAATAGACCAACGCACCCCAAAACACGTAAGGTTTGGGTGCGCAAAGGTGAAATCTTCCCTTGCTCTTACTAGTTTTCCTTAGTTCATTGTTGCATCAAGTGATTCATCTATCTCTTCAACTTCATCATCTGAAGATCCTCCTAGTAGAGTTTTGGAGTTTGTGATGTTCGGTTGTTATGGATGAGAAAGTGTACAATTTGATTATCGGATTCCTTGCTCCACCTTTACAACTTTTCGGAAACACGAGTGCTATATTTTTTTTTAAAAAAAAAAACTGTTCCACACTCTTGATTTTGACATATTGAACTAAGATATCATTTATTAAGAGAATTGGTCAAACCTTCTTCAACTCAAATATTCTTATCTAGATACATTCTATGGGCCATACTTTATATACTGTCTATTATGCATCTCTTCATTCATTTGCATACATGTTTTTGTATGATCTTTCTTTGGGATGATTTTTGTGATGGATTGGTGACTTGGTCTTAATTTTTGTGCATAATTTATTCTTACATTTTTCGATTCACTTAAATTCTTTTATGTCATTGTATTTTGAACCTAAACATCTTCTAGAAATTGCTTCGTATACTTGTTAAAGTAGTACATCTCTCTTGAACTATCGAAAGTGTATTGAATTTACATGACAAATTGCATGATAAAAATAAATGTTTTCCTTATTTTCTGAAATCACAATAATATTGTCTCATTGTGGGTTGCACTTTTTGAGGGGGAGTATTCCTAAAAAGAAAAAGATGTGAAAAGAGTTGCATCCCTTATGGAAGTGTGAAAACTACCACCTATAAAAGATATGGAAAGAGTTACATCCTTTCAAGGGAGTGTGAAAACTACCACCACATGTAGGAAAGAGCTACCACCCCGGTCGTCCGGTAAGTGTGTGTAGCTACCACATGAGCAAGTTATTGAGCAACCGAAAAGGTTGAGAAAAAGATGAATTTTTAGAATTTTCGGTGACATAAGGTGGATAGTGCGACCATTAGTTGAACAATGCTTCAAAAGATGCTCAAAGAGCCACTCTTTAGTTTCGATGTGTGCATAACTCAATTGGATGATATTCTTGTGTTTATTTTCGTTAATGTGATCTACTTGAATCTTTATTTCTGCGAATTTGATGACTAAATTCGGTACACCTATTGTTTAGATCTCGATGGATGTGCTTAATTTCACAGTATATTGTCTTAATTCTTGGTTGATGTACGGTTCAACTTTTATGACATTTTTGAATTTTATTGAATAGAATTTTGTTAATATATTTCATACAAATTTGTTTCACGTCATTCGAAAAGCGGTTTTTTTTTTATGAAAAAAAAGGGGGACATTTTTTTGGCTGCCTTCGGGGTCCGGATCTGGAAGCCAGGTCCGGACCGCACGCACTGTCTGTGCGTTTCTTGGCGTGGCATCCGGACCTGACCAGCCAGGTCCGGACCCAGCTAGAGCGGCGAGTCTATAAACCGCACGACCAGGGGTCTGTTTTTTGTTTACGTTTCTTGTGTTTTTCCTCTGGAGCTTCTCTCTCTAGAACCTATAGACACCCTCTGGTGGTCTTTGCACTCATTTTCTTCAGATTATAGGTAAGATCTTGCTCTTGATCCTCTTTTTGCTTTTTGTGCCGTATTTCTTAGAATTTCGAGATTTTGGATTTTTGATCTTGTTTTATCTGTTTAGTACTGGGGTTGTTACTTCTTTTCTACTTAATCTTGCCTAGCAATCATTTCTACAAGCTCTATTTCTCTGGTTTACCCAGATCTGTGAGTACATTGGCTAAAACCCTAGGGTTTCACAGGTTTTTGCTGTTTTCACTGTTCACTGCAGAGATTTTTCGAAAAATAATGATTTTTGTCTTGTTTTTCTTGCATATTCACAGTATTAATTTTATTCCTCATGGCCCTAGGATGCTCTAGATAATTTTTCAAATTTTTGACAACTTATGCTTAATTAATGATGTCATTATGCTCGATATTTGTGTTTTTCTAAATGTGGACAGCGGTTGTTCTTTTTACACAATGCATTCGTCATTTTTGGTGCTTGTGTTCCTAATGGCGCGAGGGGGTCCGGGAGCGAAGCGCAGACGCCCCTCGACACAAGAGCCGGCCGACGAAGCGGGTAGTGAGTATAACCCGGGAGATGATTCGGGGGCAGAATCTCAGGACGAGGATTCGGAAGTCATAGCTACCGAAATTGCTCAAAGAAGAAAGAACAAGAAAAAGGGAAAGGAAAGGCCAAAGGGAAAGGAAAAGAAAAAGGAAAAGGCAAAGGACAGGCCAAAGGAAAAGGAAAGGAGAAGGTAGTTGAGACAGGGGACACAGAATCGCCTCAGACACCTCATACCTATGTTCGTGGTCATCGAGGCTCAGGCGGTATATCTCTTCATGAGCGTGATGCTGACCGTGCTCGTGATCTTCCTGTTGATGAACGTCGGTGAGACATGTATTCGACGAAGACATGCATTGGTGAACGGTTTGTCGGCGTGGCGAACCTTTTTGAGAAAGTTCCGGGGTTTCAAGCTCCTTTTGAGCACGGTGACTTACACGAAGTCTGTAACTTCGCAGAAAGGCATGTGCTATGGTCTCGAATCGATCGTGAGTTTTATATGCGCGCAGTGGCACTTATCGGAATCGATGAGGGACCTCATGTTTTCACGACTTCGCTGGGAGTTGAGATGTCTATTACCCCGACCACTATTGGGACGGTACTTGGTATGGAGGCACGTACGGATGGTGTTGACTATCTTCAGACAGGTTTTGGTGCCATTGGGGATTGGACTAGAATGCTCAGGTTTCTTTGTGTTCCCGACGCCGAGAACAACGGAAACGCAATCTTGTCTAAGGATTAAGGCTGAAGTACAGGTTTCTTAATTTTGTGGTTTGCTACAATGTCATGCCTTTAGCAAACACAAAGATTATTAGGTGGGATCGTGTGTTGTATCTCTATCAACTTGGTCATCCCGCGATTGTTCAGGAGCGGAACATCAATTTGAACGTATCTTTTATGATTTGGAAAAGAATGGCGCGAGAGATAAAAACTTCGAGTAAGAAGGATCGCCTCCTTTATCCACTGTTGATCATGCGAATTCTCCGACTTCATGAGGTGAACATTGACTGTTCCTCATATGAGCATTCCCTTGGACCAATTGGGGAGACGACGATGGTTAAGTCTCGAGCTCAACTTCACCCAGGTGTTCCTCCTCCTATTCATGCACCTGCTCCTCCTTCTCCGCCTCAGGCTGCTCCAGATGATGTTGCATCCATGTCCTCGATTTTTAGTGAGCAGCAGCGGCTTTCAGACGAGTTGGAAAGACAGGGCTCGGTTTAGGACGTCATGCGTCAAGATATTGTAAAGCTCAAGAAGCGCTATGGGCGCGTTTCTCGGTATTTGAGGCTACTTTGTGAGAAGTTGGGTTGTGGTAGTTCAGAGATGCCTCCTCCCGATACGGATTCCGAGTAGGGCTTCTTGATTACCTCTTTTGTCATTTTGGCGCTTTCAGACAAAAAGGGGGAGATTAGTGTCAAGACTAGGGAGATGGACTGGATGATGATAGGGGGAGATGAAGATGAAAGTTGGATTGGATGATAATTATGATGATGTATAACTTTGACTATGCTTACGTTTTCATGCTTTTCTATGCTTTCTTAGGATGAAAGTTGGGTTGTAACTATGATTTCTGCTTTGATGCTTAATGAATTTCTTGAGGCTTGAATGTGTGTTTGAGTTTCTCTTTGCAGGGACGTTCAAGACTTCAAGACTTCAATGTCTAAGTTATAGAGTCTGTAATAGGATTTATTGTGTAATCTTTGATTTGTGTAGGATCGGTCATTCAGGGAATTATCGTTTGGTGATTGCGATAATTCTCGTCTTTTTGTTTTGAGGTCTATACGTGCTTAGAGTATGTTTTGTCACGAAATCGCCAAAGGGGGAGATTGTCAAGGATTTTATAAGTTGGCGAATTTCGTGAAGTAATTGGAGTCTTGAAGAAGTCAAGAGTACAAAGAAGGAGTTTGAAGATTCAAGACTCAGCGGAGAAGCTCGGCACCTCAGGTATGAATCTAAGATAATTTTTGGTTATTCTATACAAAGATTTAGTAGTTAGAAGGCATGGATTAATCTCACTTTGACTAAAACTCAAATCTGGAAATACTTTGTTCAAAGTCCGGACCTAAGTGTGAAGTCCGGATCCCGAGAGCTTGTCTATTGCGCAACATTAAATCAGATCCGGAGTTGGAGCTCAAGTCCGGATCCCGTAGCTTGTGTTTTGAAAAGTCTTAATTGAAGACCGGACTTGAGTGCGAAATTCGGATCCCGTAGCTTGACAATTGTTGTTACGCATGTAAGGACCGGACTCCAAGGACCAAGACCGGACTCCATTAACTTTATATGAAATTGACGGAAGAGAGAACCGGTTGAGGAGGGCCAAGACCGGACTCCCAAGACCGGTCTCCACATATGAGGTCCGGTCTCTGGTGACGAAATATTTCCAAATTAGGCTGATTTCAATCCTACTCTATCTCTAAGTCTTCTAACACTATAAATAGACCATGGGGGGTTCATTAATTGATATGCTCAGAATTATTAGATTATAGATCCTCTTAAAATCCTAGAAACTCGTTTTAGAGCTTTATGATTCAATTCTTAAAGCGAGTTTTGTTTTGTTGATCGTCGAGTTGATTCTAGGTTTTCTATTTGAATACTCCTTCGTGAATCAACTTGATGATTGACTAAAAGGGTTCCCCCATTGTCTATGGTTCGATAATCGTCATGATCACCATAAGTTTTCTTCTACAACTCCTGACGGAGGGTGGCACGGGGATCGCGTGAGAGACCGAGGATTCGGTGGACGCTTTGAGGATTCGGGGCGTTGACGCGGCAAGGAGTTGCGGCGTGGTCGGTTGGAGGAGTTCGATCGATCGAGGACCGGCGAAGGAGATCCACGTCAAAGATTCGATAAAATTGGGTAGGGTCGTGGGTGAATCACCTTGTACTCAATTTGCTTCTTAGTAGATAGTTCGTGTGATTGGTCCCGTGGGTTTTTCTCTCCGGTTTGGAGTTTTCCCACGTAAAATCTTGGCGTGTTGATTTTATTTTCCGCATTTACTTTAAAATCACATCGAGATTTTTAAATAGGCCATTGAACACCTATTCACCCCCCTCTAGGTGTTGATTACCTTTTAGATCCTTGAGACCTACAACCTACAGTGTTAGAAGTGGAAACCAGCCTATGGTTGATCCTATACCCCGTTTAATTATGTTAGTATATTCAAATTCCGGGAAGAGTTTAAACTATAGATTTTGATTATTAAGCCCAAATGCTGAAAACTTGATATAGAACTAGTTTATACTATAGATGTGTGTGTGTATGTATATGTACATATAGATGTATATGTGCAGGATGGTTAGGAATGAAATTTAGAGTAAGTTAACCTTAATTGCTGAAGTAGAATAAGGTTAATTTCTATAAAGAAATGGAATTGGGAGATTGTTAGAGTCTCTACTTGCTATGAAACCTATAGAATTAACTATAGGTATGTGAATGTGGATATTATACATACCAATTGGAGTTAAAATGCAAAGTTTGTAAAAATGTGAGTATGACTTAAGTTTAATCCCTTTTATTCCTCTTTGAAGGAAAGTGTGACGTGCTCGGAAATTGAGGTTGACGTTCCGACGGACCTACGGCGCACTAGTTGAGAAACGCTTCGTTCTAGCTTTGTTGGCATTGAGTCGCGAAAGCTCGTTGTTGATACGTTCCGAGACGTTGGTTCTAGTTGATCGGCATCCCTACAGGTGGGTGGTGCTATCCGAAATCTTCGAATCCCTCTTTATGTCTATGTCATCTCATTGAGCATATCTATATATGTGAATTGTATCATATTCATGCATTATAGGGAGATTGTCATTATGCAATTGAAATGCTGTTAATGTAAAGAACATGTGGACAATAGAATATGGACATAGAACCCTATGAATGTATGAATTTTACTGTGGACTATGACAATAGTAAACTTGGTGACATCATGACTAGAGATTTGGTTAGCATTGAGAATGAAATTGTAAAACTAGCATAAAGGGCTAGTTAGAATAAAGCGTGGCATTGTCAGTGTTGAATCCTCTATAGGAGGATCAGATCATACTCACATAGTCTGTTTTTGGCTTGGCGGTGGGTGCTCCACCCAAGCAGTGTACTCCGGAGTTGTCACATGATGGGCTAAAGTATTTGCCCATGGACATAGACGGTCCGTCGGGAGGCAGCTTAGGGCCCGCTAGGGATTGAGTTGGTGAGTTGCAGTTAACCAAATGGTTAGCTAGATTGATTAGGTATTGGTATATTACAGTATGCATGCATAAATTCCATGAGATATATATATTGTTTCTTTCCAGCTTTGTACAGGCATTGTAGTAGTTACATGTTATAGATGGTTACTATCTACTCTCTTTTCTTGCCTACATATGCCTGAATAGACCTAGTAGGTGAGTCGGCGAGGTCGGCAGCCGAACCCACTGGGAACTTTTAGTAGTTCTCACACCACTAACCATACAGGTTCTAGCTCATGCCGGGTGATCAAGGATCGTGGTTTGGACATCGTTCTATAGATAGTGGACATCCATTGAGTATAGTTGTACGTTATTTATTTCATCTGTTTATTGTTGATGAAAGCAAATGTAAATTATTCATTTGAGATATGACAATGTATATATTTTAAGAATGAATGTAATAATTATGCAAGCTTTGTATTTGGTTTAAAGTAATCAAGATACAATGTATAAATGGTTTAGTTAGTTTACTTTCACTTGTGCTTGTTGCTTGCCCTCGTGCAAGCCATGTATATTAAAATGTTATCCTGGGTGTAAGTTATGATCCCTAGGATCTAAAAGGTAATCAACACCTAGATGGGGGTGAATAGGTGTACAATGGCTAATTAAAAATCTTAATGCGATTTTAAAGTAAAAGCGGAAAGTAAAATCAACACACCAAAATTTTTACGTGGGAAAACTCCAAAAGGAGTGAAAAACCCACGGGACCGATCACGCGAATAGAATCCACTAAGAAACAAATCAAGTACAAGGTGATATACCAACTACCCAACTCGATTTACCGAATCTTCGATGTAGATCTCCTTCGCCGGTCCTCAATCGCTTAGAATCCTCCAAACGATCACGCCGCAACTCCTTGCCGCGCCAACACTTCGAATCCTCCAAGTGTCCACCGAATCCACGGCCTCCACACGCGATCTTCGCGCAAGCTCTCCGTCCGGAGAGAGAACAAAGACGGTTTATGGTGATTTCAACTTTGTATGACCAAAGACTGTGGGAAATCCCTTCTAATTCATCATTGAGTTGATTCACAAAGAGAGAATCATAAGAATGAAACTAATATCAACTCAACGATCAACTAGAATAGAATACTCTCTTAAAAAAAAAAGGTCATCAAGTTTAAAAGAGAGTTTCTAGGGTTTGGAATTGATTAAGAATCCAAGCATATAAATCCTTGGACCTCCCATGGTCTATATATAGAGTTAGAAGACTTTGAAATAGAGTAGAATTCAAATCAGCCCTTTTTGAAATAGATTAGACTTCAAATCAGCGTTTTTGGAAATAATTTCGTGTCCAATGTCCGGTCTTAAGATGGATGTCCGGTCTTGCTTCTGTCCGGTCTAAGCTTCTTGTCCGGTCCACCCTTCCGTCAATATTTTCGCAATACGTTAAGTCCGGACAATGCCTGATGATGTCCGGTCTAACTTTGCGTAGCATGAAAACTCAGCTTACTGAGACCGGACATAGGGAAGATGTCCGGACATAATTGAAAGATGTTCAAAGTGAAGCTCACTGTGTCCGGACAGCAGTAAAGTGTCCTGGACAAGAATTACGAAATCACAAATGACTAGCATACCGTGTCCAGGACATTCATGAAGGACCTGGACATTGACTATATATATTCGTGGATTATGAAATCTTATCAGTTTTAAAGCATATTAAAGTCTTCTAACTACTATATAATTAATGTAAATCATCATAAATGATCTTTAAGACATACCTGAGATGCCGAGCTTTTCTGAAAAGTCCTGGATCATCCAACTCTCTCTTGGTACACTTGATCTCTTCAAGACTCCGACATATTCATGAAATCTGCCAACCTAAAATATCCTTAACAATCTCCCCCTTTGGCGATTTCGTGACAAAAATAATACAAGCCCGTACAACCTCAAAAAAAAGGAGAATTATCGCAATCACCACACGATAACTCTCTGCATGATCAATCCAATAAAAATAAAAATTACAAGTTTAAAACCAGCCTATAACAAACTCTATGACTTAGACACTGGAGTCTTGAAGTCTTGAATATTCCTGCAAAAAGATCTCAATACACACATTCAAGCATCAAGATTTTCATTCAACATGGAAAAACAGAAAGTCATAAGTACAAGAGTTCAAAATAAGCAGTCAAAATAACTAACTAAGTCATGCAAACTAACTAAAACAGTCATAGTAACTAAGCATCGAAGTTCTAAAACAGTCATAGTAACTAAGCATCGGAGTTAGTTTTCAAAATACATCATTGCCACCATTACCACATCATCACCACATCCACATTCACATCTCCCCCTTTTTGTCAACAAAACGCCAAAACGGAAGTAGAAGCACATCACTCGGAGTCGCTATCCGGCGGAGGCATCTCGGGACCCCCACAGCCGAGCTTCTCACACAAAAGCCTCAAGAATCGGGATATGCGACCATACTTTCTGTTAAGTTTAGCAACATCCTTCCTGAGTTCGGTGATCTCCCCAGACAAGCGTTGTTGCTCTCGGTAAATGGAAGGTAGAGATCCCTCAGTATCAGAACCCGTAGCAGGTGGAGAAGGAGGAGCAGGAGCCTCAGCATGTGGTGGAGAATGACCGTGGAGCTGAACATGAGACTTGACCATTGTAGTGTCACTGATTGGTCCCAGAGTATTCATATGATGAACAAACCACATTAACATCATGCAGCCTAAGGATCCGCATAATCAGTAACGGAAAGGGAAGGCGATCCTTCTGACTAGCTGTCTTAATCTCTCGTGCCATCCTCTTCCATATAAGAAACGGAATGTTCAAGTTGATGTTTCTCTGTTGAACAATGTCTGGCCGTCCCAAAAGATACATAAAAAGAACCCTATCCCATCGAATCACTTTTGTATTGGCCAGAGGCATAATGTTATAACAAACTATAAAGTTCAGATATCGGTACTCTAACCTCAAGTCCTTTGACATAATCGCACCGCCATTGTTCTCGCATTTGGAACACAAAGTGCGATCGAACTCGTCGCCATTCACTAGCAGCATCAAGACCGGCGTTTAAATAATCCACACCATCAGTCCGAGCGTCCATCTCGAGAACTGATGCAATAATTGCAGGAGTGATCGACAACTCAACTCCGCGAACAGACGTAGTAAAAACAAACGGACCTCCATCTGTCTCGACTAAATGACCCGCTCTCATATAAAATTCTCTTATAAGTTCAAGTCCATAGCCGGTACGTTCAGGAAAGTCGCAAATCTCGTGTAGATTCCCATTCTCAAATAAAGCTTGAAAACCAGGGGCTCTCTTAATCAAGTTTGTTACCCCAACAAGTCGTTCGCCGACACATTGCTTGGAAGAATACATTCGAAGTCGTTTTGGATCAATAGGTGCTTGAGGTACCCGTGGAGGAGAAGCCGCAGGTTGAGACCGCTCTATTGTAATACCCGCCGTCCGTTTACTCCTCCGCTCGCTCGGTGTTCCTCACTTGATCGCATCCCGAGCTTTTTCTTTCCCTTTTCCTTTGGATTTCTTCTTAGACGTTCTATAACCGCTTCGTCACCACTAACTTTCCCTTACCCTTTGATTTCCCTTTGTCGCAGCCTCCGCAAGAACAAGATCCCAATCACCCTCATGTGACTCACGATCTAAGTCCTCGGCAGGGTTATACTCACTACCGACGTCCTCGGCAGGTTGTTCCTCCCGTTGTTGTGCGGAGGAGCGTTGTCGCTTGGCACCGGGACCTCCTCGTGCCATCAAAAAGACAAGCACTAGTAGCCAAGACACTAGAAGATCGAGAAAATGCTGGGCAAAAGAAAAACATATTGAGCACAATATATCATATTTGAAGAAAAATTGGCCATTAATCCGAAAATTAATCTAGAGCACCCTAGAGCCGTTAGAAACAAGTTTAATATAGACACAATGCAAGAAAAATGAGCAAAAACCAACAGAAATTCGAAAAATCCCCTGTTAACAGTAAAAATCTAGGGTTGATCCAAACAGAACACAGATCGGACGATAAAACTTGAAATAAAGCATGTAGAAATGTATTAGAGACAAATCTAAGGTAAATAGAAGCAACAAATCTGGTTCAAAACACCCAAAAATAGATTTAATACCAGAAAAATAAAAAACCCTAGATTTTGGGGAAAATGAGTAGAAAAATGAAAAATGTGAAATCCATACCTCAAATCCGGAAAGAAATGAAGAGAAGTTGATGCAAGGGCACAAGTGCAGCACACAAGAGTTTCTAGAGAGAGAAACAGCAAGAAAAACGAAGAACGGGATGTTTTTGAAGAAGCCTGGGTCGCTCTCGGTTAAATACATCCCGCTCCAGCTGAGACCGGACATTGCCAGCAATGTCCGGATGCCACACAGGGTTGTGCACCCTGCGAGCGTGCGGACCGGACATCTGATGAAGACCGGTCCCAGCATGTAAATTTTCGAAAATAATGAATTTTCAACAGAAAACAGGTTTCCATCACTAATTACATGAAAGACAGTAACACAATCTCATCCAATTTAAATCAAAAATGTCATAAATGTTGAACCGTCCATCAATCAAAAATTAAACTTCATACCTTGTGAATTTAGACATATCTTTTGAGAACTACTCAACAGTTGACAAATTTTAAATTGCAAATCTATACAAAAAGATTAACGTATATCCCATAAACTGAAATATACACAAGAATATAATCCAATTGAGTTATGCACACATCGAATTTAAGGAGTGGCTCTTTGAGCATCTTCTAACTACCACCTTATACCAATCGATAAAACAGAAACTCCACCAATCGCCTTAATGAAAATATAACTACAATAAGTCGTTTAGAGATGTATATTTATATTCACGTGGTAGCTTCACACACTTACCGGACAACCGGGGTGGTAGCTCTTTCCTACATGTGGTGGTAGTTTTCACACTCCTTTGAAAGGATGTAACTCTTTCCACATCTTGAATTGGTGGTAGTTTTCACACTCCCAAAAGGGATGTAACTCTTTCCACATCTTTTGACGTTGACACTACTCCCCCTCAACTAGTGCAACTCCCAATGAGAACATATTATTGTGATTTCAGAAAATAGGGAAACCAGTTCACCCATCATGACGATAATTAATCAAAAGCAATCTACTTTTGATAGTTCAAGAAAGATGTGTTAATTTAACAAGTGTATAACAGCAATTCCAGGAAGATGTTGAGGTTCAAAACAAATGACATACAAGAGTTAAATTGGATAAGTTAATGTTAAAATAACCCATGCAAGAAAATGAGATTTTGGCAACAAAAGAAACGCTTACTAAAATCAGACAAAGCACATCACGTTCAAAAGAGCAAATAAAGAATGCACATGAATAAATACAAAAGGAATCCAAATTGTAACCATTGGCTCATAGAGTGTGTCTAGATAGATAGATTCATCCCGATAGCCTTTCTTAGATGTAGAAAACGCTTTTGATCTAACGGCTTTGTTAAAATATCAGCTAATTGATTATCGGTATGAATATATTCGAGTTGAAGAAGATTTGATTCGACCAATTCTCTTAAGAAATGATATCTTAGTTCAATATGTTTGGTTCGAGAGTGTAGAACAGGATTTTTAGAAATATTTATGGCACTAGTGTTATCGCATAAAATAGTAATCGACGAGGAAGGAATCCGGTAATCACTTAATAAACTTCTCATCCATAACAACTGAGTAGCACAACTCCCTGCCGAGATGTACTCAGCCTCTGCTGTAGAAAGGGCAATGCAATTTTGTTTTTTACTTTGCCATGCCACTAAACAGTGACCCAAATAAAAACAAGCTCCACTTGTGCTTTTCCTATCATCCACTGACCCTGCCCAGTCAGCATCCGAGTATCCAATAAGATCAAGTGAAGTTCCCATCGGGTACCAAATACCATAATCCGTCGTCCCCTTGACATATCTTATTACTCTCTTTACTGCTTTCAAATGAATTTCTTTGGGATTCGCTTGATAACGAGCACACATACCGACACTAAATGCAATATCCGGTCTACTTCATTTGTCAAATAGAGTAAGCTTCCTATCATACTTCGATAGGGCTTTTCATCTACGCTATTTCCTTCAATGTTCACTCCTAATCCTTTATTGCTTGTACCCATAGGAGTGTCAAAATTCTTTGCACCATCCAAATCAAACTTCTTGACAAATTCCTTAGCATACTTTGTTTGAGACACATGTATTCCCTCCTTTGTTTGTTTAACTTGAAGTCCGAGGAAATATGTGAGCTCACCCATCATAGACATTTCGAATTCCTTGGTCATTAACCTTGCAAATTCCGTTGCATCCTCATCCTTAGTTGCTCCAAACACAATATCATCCACATAAATTTGAGCAACTATGAAATCATCCTTTGAATGCTTAACAAATAAAGTACGATCCGCCCCCCCTCGGTTGTACCCCTTATCCAAAAGATACTTGGTGAGTCGTTCATACCATGCTCGCGGTGCTTGCTTAAGACCATAGAGTGCCTTTTTAAGATGAAAAACATGATTTGGAAACTTAGAATCTACAAATCCTTTTGGTTGTTCAACATAAATCTCTTCTTTTAGAAAACCGTTTAGAAAAGCACTCTTTACATCCATTTGAAAAAGTGTGATTTTAAAATGGCAAGCAATCGCAAAGAGTATCCTAATTGACTCAAGTCTTGCAACCGGAGCAAATGTCTCGTCAAAATCGATTCCTTCAACTTGAGAGTACCCTTGAGCTACCAACCTAGCCTTATTCCGAACAATGTCACCACTCTCATTCTTCTTATTCTTAAAGATCCATTTTGTTCCAATCACATGTTGATCCTTAGGACGTTTTACAAGATCCCATACATCATTCCGTATGAATTGTCCAAGCTCTTCTTGCATAGCATTGATCCAATATTCATCTTGAAGAGCTTCATCCACGTTCTTTGGTTCAATCATGGACACATAACACGAAAATTCACATTGGAGTTGACTTCTTGTTCTAACACCAAGTTGAGGATCTCCAATGACATTTGTTAAGGGGTGATCTTTCGACAATCTCATAGGCGGATTCTCCGAAGATGTGATAGGAGAGATGGATGTATCATTTTGTGGATCGGATGTTTCATTAGATGCATTTACATTAGGGGATGCAGAAATTTCATGAAGGGAAGAGTCATCATTCATAGGAAGTGTAAAAGGAAAATCATTATCATCATCATCATGTGAAACACTAGAAGTATCATTCAAAGAAGCAGTGGGTGAAGAAGCCTCATCTACTTTAATATTAATTGATTCTACCACCGTCTTAGTTTGTAAATTATACGCTCTATATGCTCTACTAGATGTAGAATAACCTAGAAATATTCCTTCGTCACTTCGGGAGTCTAACTTTCCAAGACTTTCACAATCCCAAAAGATAAAACATCTACTCCCGAAGACACGAAAGTATTTTATATTAGGTTTTCTACCCTTCCACAAT
Source organism: Aechmea fasciata (assembly GCA_025177825.1). Taxonomy (NCBI): domain Eukaryota; kingdom Viridiplantae; phylum Streptophyta; class Magnoliopsida; order Poales; family Bromeliaceae; genus Aechmea; species Aechmea fasciata. The sequence goes on from CM045936.1 coordinate 5,796,198, forward strand.
TCATATGAAGTATTTATGGTACCCTGTCGTACATAAACTCGATTGATGACATAGACCGCTGTGTTAACCGCTTCCGCCCAAAAATGTAAGGCAATTTTCTTACTATGAAGCATAACACGAGCCATCTCTTGCACCACTCGATTTTTTCTTTCAACTACTCCATTTTGTTGTGGAGTGTAAGGAGCGGAGAATTCATGTTTAATACCATTAGAAGCACAAAAATCAACAAATTTTGAGTTTATGAATTCTCCTTCTCGATCACTTCTTATACGTACAATTTTATCGTTTCGTTCATTCATAAGACGGAGGCATATTTCAGAAAATAATTCAAAAGTATCGGCTTTTTCACAAAGAAAACCACACCAAACAAAACGAGAAAAATCATCCACAATCAAAAAGATGTAACGTTTTCCACCCAAGCTTTGGATTCTAGAAGGTCCCATTAAATCCATGTGAAGTAATTCTAGAGGTCTAGATGTCCCTAAATGTTTCAAATTCTTATGTGCCGACCTAATTTGTTTACCCAATTGGCAACCCCCGCACACAACATTTTTCTTAAAGTCAATTTTGGGAACACCTAACACAATTTCCTTCTTGGATATCTTAGAAAGCTCCTTAAAGTTCATGTGACCTAGACGTTCATGCCATAAAGTCTCGGTTTCTAATGATGCTAGGTTACAAGATTCGGATTGGGCACTAGGAACAATATAGCAATTGTTTTGAGATCTAAGACCTTTCAAAAATATAGAATTATCATCAAGAGTTACCAGGCATTCTTTAGAAGTGAATTTTACGGAATACCCGTCATCACATAATTGACTTATGCTTACGAGATTGGATTTGAGCCCCTCGACATAGAAAACCTCATTCAACGTAGGGCCATCCGAGATAGTAATTGTTCCCTTTCCAACAATTTTGGATGAACGACCATCTCCAAAGACAACACATCCACCGGAGACTTCACTTAAAGAGGTGAACCAATTCTTGTCTCCGGTCATGTGTCGAGAGCAACCACTATCAAGGTACCACGAGGTGTTGTCGTAAGCATGAAGTGAAGTATGGACAACAAGACAAGGAAAGATTTCACCTTTGCGCACCCAAACCTTGTGAGTTTTAGGATGCGTCGGTTGGCTTGAATGCGTCTTATGTAGCTTGTCGACGAGTTGTGATTTCATATGGATTGGCCCAACCGCTTTCGGTGTCCATACTTGTTTGGATTTTGAGTCATTGTTCTTGGGTTTCCATTCTTGCTTCGACTTCGACTTCGAAACTTGTCTCTCGGACTTAGATTGCACCCCTCGGTTCGTGTTTGCCCTGGAATTCTTCTTTTGTGTACACCGTCTCTTCACATGACCTAGAACTCCACACGAATGACAAACTTTGTTAGCAAAAGAGTTAGAAACACGAGCAAAGTTACCTTGAACCTTAGGAGGAGGTTTGTTCATGGATTGCTTAGCAACAAGGTCTATGTAAGTCCTCTCATATCCAAGTCCGAATTTGTTAGTTTGTCCAAGTCCAAGCATCCTATCAAGTTTTGTTGTGCCGGAGGAAAACTTGCTCAAGTCCGATCTAAGTTGTATGATAGTCTTCGTGAACTCCAAGTTTGCCTCCTTTGATTCCATCAATTGCTTATTGATAAATTTCAAGTTTTCTTCATACGTCTCCTTTTCCTTCTCAAGACTAGCTAACTTTTCTACGATAGAATTGTAAGCTCGTGACAGTCCATCCTTCTCTTGTTGTAAGGAGTTTATTGAAGTATTCAAATTTGAATTTTCTTCCTCTAAGTCGATTATTCTCCTCCTCAACCTCTTATTGTGCTTGGCCATCTTCTTTGACTCGACAACCAATTGATGATATGCGGCGGCCATCTCGTCCACATCCGACTCCTCATCCGATGAGTGCTCCGAAGCGGAATTTTCATGCACAGAAGAATTAGAAAGTGAGGCGGATGAAGCTAAACACATAATTGATGAAAGAGCGGTAGCATTAACATCTTCATCACTTGAGGTGGACTCATCCGATGTCGAGTCATCCCAAGTGACGGCTTGCATCGCTTTCTTTTTCAAAGCCTTTTGTTTGGACAATCCGATGCTATATGTCCAAAACCCCGACATTTATAACATTGGATTTGTCCTTCTTCCTTTTTCTTGTCTTTAGAAACTTCTTTAGAAAAGTTTTCGTTACGCTTTGATTTAGAAGAAGAAGAGGAAGTACTCCCTTTTGATTTGTTGGTTTTTGATGAAGAAGGGGACTTTGAAGGGAACTTCTTCTTAAAATTTCGAAACTTCCTAGTAAGAAGAGCAAGTTGCTTCTCAAAGTCCTCCAAAGTCGTGTCCGAGTCCGAGTCGGAAGAGGTAGAGTCCGCGTTGCCTCCTTTAGTAGATTTAAGTGCCATCCCTGTGGACTTAGAAGACAACTTGGAAGAAGATGAGTTAGAAGGAAAAGTCATCTCATAGGTTTGGAGAGCACCAACTAATTCATCTACTTTCATCTCATCCTGTTTCACGGTTTCAATAGCCGCGACTTTTGCACGGAACCGCTCGGGAAGAGTTCTTAAAATCTTACGAATGACCTTGGTTTCGGGGCTCTTTTCACCCAAATTGGAACAAGTATTGACAATGTCTTGTAGACGAGTGTAATAATCGGTAAAGTTTTCATTCTCTTCCATATGAATAGAATCAAAACGACTAGTCAACATTTGTAGCTTTTGAACCTTAACAAGACTTGTTCCTTCGTGAGTGGTTTTAAGAGTATCCCAAATTTCTTTGGCGGTTTCACACGCCGAAACCCGAGAAAATTCGGTTTGATTTAAAGAGTTGAACAAAGCATTAATCCCCTTCCCGTTACAAGATGAAAGTTCATTTTCGTCCTTAGTCCACTTAGTTCGAGGCTTGGGGACGGTAATAGTATCAACAACCTCGGTGGGGTGTTTCCATCCAAATTCCACCGATTGCCATACTCTTTCATCGATGGCAATTAGAAACGCCCTCATGCGGACTTTCCAATAAGCATAGTTAGTGCCATCGAAGAAAGGAGGTCGATTTATATTACCGCCCTCGGCCATTGTATGCAACCTATACCCGCTCTGATACCACTTGTAAGTTATGATCCCTAGGATCTAAAAGGTAATCAACACCTAGAGGGGGGTGAATAGGTGTACAATGGCTAATTAAAAATCTTAATGCGATTTTAAAGTAAAAGCGGAAAGTAAAATCAACACACCAAGATTTTTACGTGGGAAAACTCCAAAAGGAGTGAAAAACCCACGGGACCGATCACGCGAATAGAATCCACTAAGAAACAAATCAAGTACAAGGTGATATACCAACTACCCAACTCGATTTACCGAATCTTCGATGTAGATCTCCTTCGCCCTCAATCGCTTAGAATCCTCCAAACGATCACGCCGCAACTCCTTGCCGCGCCAACACTTCGAATCCTCCAAGTGTCCACCGAATCCACGGCCTCCACACGCGATCTTCGCGCAAGCTCTCCGTCCGGAGAGAGAACAAAGACGGTTTATGGTGATTTCAACTTTGTATGACCAAAGACTGTGGGAAATCCCTTCTAATTCATCATTGAGTTGATTCACAAAGAGAGAATCATAAGAATGAAACTAATATCAACTCAACGATCAACTAGAATAGAATACTCTCTTAAAAAAAAAAGGTCATCAAGCTTAAAAGAGAGTTTCTAGGGTTTGGAATTGATTAAGAATCCAAGCATATAAATCCTTGGACCTCCCATGGTCTATATATAGAGTTAGAAGACTTTGAAATAGAGTAGAATTCAAATCAGCCCTTTTTGAAATAGATTAGACTTCAAATCAGCGTTTTTGGAAATAATTTCGTGTCCATTGTCCTGGTCTTAAGATGGATGTCCGGTCTTGCTTCGTCCGGTCTAAGCTTCTTGTCCTGGTCCCACCCTTCCGTCAATATTTTCGCAATACGTTAAGTCCGGACAATGCCTGATGATGTCCGGTCTAACTTTGCGTAGCATGAAAACTCAGCTTACTGAGACCGGACATAGGGAAGATGTCCGGACATAATTGAAAGATGTTCAAAGTGAAGCTCACTGTGTCCGGACAGCAGTAAAGTGTCCGGACAAGAATTACGAAATCACAGCTGACTAGCATACTGTGTCCGGACATTCATGAAGGACCGGACATTGACTATATATATTCAGGATTATGAAATCTTATCAGTTTTAAAGCATATTAAAGTCTTCTAACTACTATATAATTAATGTAAATCATCATAAATGATCTTTAAGACATACCTGAGATGCCGAGCTTTTCTGAAAAGTCCTGGATCATCCAACTCTCTCTTGGTACACTTGATCTCTTCAAGACTCCGACATATTCACGAAATTTGCCAACCTAAAATATCCTTAACACTGGGAATTGTTTATTTCTTTATACATGTACTCGTTGTTGTTGAGCCTTGGGCGGACAGGAGAGGTGCTGTCCGTTCGGCGTCTGTGTACGGGCCCGGATCGACCGAATTGGCAGTCTCGGGGCGTGACACACAAAGTGTCCTGAAACTCATTGAATCATGTCACGATCACCTGCTACCTCGAAACACACTATTTTGGGGGTCTTGGCAGTAACCACAAGGTCTCACGTTGAAATGATTATCGTCGGTTAATCATTCTGATCCGGATTCCCGGAAGTGTCAATTTCGACACTGGGACCCTTCGCCACACACCCGTCATCTCCAAACACTCAAGATGACGTAGATGACTAGCCAACAAGGCTCAGCAGTAAAACCCAGGGTATCCCAATAGCGTCAAATGAAATCTAAACTGAAATCGTGTTCCGCTGGTGAATTTCGTTGAAAATGCGCCAAGACCGATATTCAGTCTCTACGAAAGGTTTTGAACCTTGGACGATCAGTCCAAAGGTCACCTTCCACGCATACTCACCGCCCACAGCAGGGCAAGGTAACAATTGCATAAAAGCCCCCATTACTATTCATAATTATAATAAATATATGCAAAATAAGGAATTTTAGGGCTTTATACCGCTAGCCGAGTACTTTTGAGGTCAACCGAGATCCTTGATAAGGCGGAGATCGTGCTCCTTTGTCCGAGCACCACGGATCTCTAGGGAATGCGGCGGAGCAAGCCGAAGTTCGCGAACAATGCACACCGGGAGCGACAAGGCCGAAATCAATGATCCGGGCGTCTCCGATGGCGACAACAAGCCGAGTGAGCATTGTGATCAACGCCTGTCCGGGGCTCGGCATGCTCACCTCTTGAGGCATCAGATCAACTCCGAGTAACTGGCACAGTGAGAACACAACGAAAAATCCCTAAACGAGCAGGCTAGAAACAAAATAGGCTCAAGCTCGGCCGACCGCATGGGGGTGCGGCCAGCGGGGGGAGGTCGGCGTGCGTGCTAACCGGCGGCGGTGTTAAGGATTTTATAGGTTGGCGAATTTCGTGGACGAGTCGGAGTCTTGAAGAGATCAAGTCAATCAAGATGAAGACGGAGGCTCCAAGACTCGTTGAAGAAGCTCAACACCTCAGGTATGCTTTTAAGATCATTTATGGTGATTAACAATATGGATATAGTAGTTAGAAGACTTTAAGAAAGCTTTAAAATATTGATTTCACAAAAACTGTTTTTAGATGGTTTTTGTCCGGACCGTAGGTCCTGTCCGGTCTCAGTAAGCTTGTTTTTGTTGCGAAAGCTTAAACCCTGACCGGACACCACCTTCTGTCCGGAGTTAGTAAGTTTGTTATTTGAAATCTTCGCAAACACTGACCGGACACCACCTTCTGTCCGGAGTTAGTAAGTTTGATATTTGAAATCTTCGCAAACACTGACCGGACACCACTTTCTGACCGGACAGAGTCCCTGTGCGAAAATATTGACGGAAGCACGGGGACCGGACAGGAAATGGAGACCGGACAGTAAACCCGAAAAATATTTCCAAAATAAGCTGATTTGATTTCTAGTTTACTTCAAAGTCTTCTAACTCTATAAATAGACCATGAGAAGCCTTAGGACGTGAGATACCTGAATAAGCTTCATTCAAAACCCTAGATACTCTCTTCTAAGCTTTTTCCTTCTAATCTTAAGAGAGAGTAAGATACTAGTAGTTAATTGAGTTGATGTTGCTTTGATGCTTCTTCTTTGTATCGACTCGATGAATAACTAGAAAGGATTCTCATGGTCCACGGTGCTTAAAGAGTTAATCATCATCAATCATCGTTGTTCTCTCTTCGGACGAAGAGGTTGCGCGGGGATCGCGTGTGGAGGCCGAGGATTCGGTGAAAGCTTTGGAGAATCGAAGCGTGGTCGCGGCGAGGAGTTGCGACGTGATCGGTTGAAGGATTTCAAGCGATCGAGGACCAGCGAAAGGGATCCACATAGAAGATTCGGTAAATTGGGTAAAGCCGTGGGTGAATCGCCTTGTACTCAATAGTTTCTTAGTGGAGTTTCGTGTGATCGGTCCCGTGGGTTTTTTACTCCTTGTGGAGTTTTCCCACGTAGATCTTGGTGTGTTTGATTTTATTTTCAGCATTTACTTTAAAATCGTATCGAGATTTTTAATTGGCCATTGTACACCTATTCACCCCCCTCTAGGTGTAGTTTACCTATAGATCCTTAAGACCTATAACCTACAGGCGGGAGGCGGCAGCGAGGAACCAACCCAAGCTTGGGTTCACTGGCTTGCTTCGACGCTAGCGGTAGGCGGAAAGGATGGGGGCGATGACGGGGACTCACCCGGGACCGTAATTTTACACGTGCAAAAAAAAAAAAGAAAAAGAAAAAGAGATAAAACAAAACAAAATATAAAACACATGATGATCCTCCAGTTTTTAACTCGTACGTAACCAGACGATCGATCGGCTTCAACAAACCAAAAAAATAAAGAAAAAAAATAAAAAGAAAAGAATTCTCCCCTTTGTCACTCATCAAAATACATGTAAAGGAGGCAATGAAAATATCGTATATATAATTGATTTTTAAACGGAACACACTCTTTCTTTCCGAAAATTATATATCTAGAGGGAAATTATATAAGGAGAAGCTCTCCTCTTCTATAGTCTCCAACGTCGGCCTCCTCGACCGACTCGCGCTCATATGCATCCTGTACTTCATCTCCCCTGCGGCAATCGAATCATCTGCCTCGTCCACTTTCGCTCTCATTGCCGCCGTCGTCGTCGCCTCCTCCTGGGGCGGAGACCCAGCTGGAAGGACCCTCGCACTCCCGCCGGAGGCGCGGTGCGCCTCCTTGTTGGCCGCCAGAAGCAGTCGGGCCATGTCGGCGGCGCCGACAACGGCGTTGAGCCTCTTCATGGGCAGCATCACGTAGACGTGGCCGACCTCGAGGTCCTCATCGGCCGCCAGCGCGGGGAGCCGCCGGCCGAGCTGCATGGCCTGCACGTCGGAGAGGAAGTGGCCCGGCGCGTCCAGCATCAGCTCGGCGGCGGCAGCGCGTCCGTTGACGTGGCGGACGCGCCCGTCGGGCAGGATAACCTTCGTGGCGGGGCGGGCTCCTCCCGGGATTGCACGGAGGCTGCAGGAGACGTAGTTGCCCATGAAGAATTATATAAGTAACGATCGAGAACACAAGAGAAATTAAGGGATCGACGTACGTGGTGATCGAACGGAGGAGTTCGGGATTCGTATGTGGGAGGAGCTCAATTAATTATAGAAAGGGGAGTGATGAGAGATAGATAACGTACATGAGACGCAGCGGGGATGCATGTGATTAATTATACGCGTTGAGGGACAGAGATAGAGAGAATATTAGAGAGACAGGGAGGGAAGGACAAAGCAGGGATTACTGGATCACGCGGATGCGCTGGGTGGATGCTCGGCTGTTAATACGTGTGGGGCCTACCACTCCTTTGTACTTTTCGAGCTAGAATGTTAGTCCAAGGTCGGTGAGGAGAGAGAAATACGACTTAGAAAGAGAAAGTCAAAAATTACACTAGTCCCTGATCTTTCACTCAACTAATTATTAATTTGAAGTCATTGTATCTTAAAATTTTAAGCATTAGTCAAGTTCTCCACGTATTTTATATTACTAGTGAAGGGGCCGCCGCGCTTATAATAGTAATTAATAATAAAAAAATATTAAACATTCTTTTGTGTATCTCACTTGATATATCCACTAAACATCATGGCGGAAAGGGGAAGTCGGCGCACATTAGTGAGAGACAGGAAGGGAGCGAGGGAAGGAGGCGACGATGCATGGCAAAAGATGAGATATAGAGAATTGATGAATAGATTTGAGATAAAAAATTAAAAGTCTTGTGGAGGAAAGAAAAATGGATAATTGTAGATAGAGAGGTTAGGATTGTAAGATAATAATAAGATCATTTAAGCATACTAATTGAAAGTTTGGTAGTGGAATCGTTTGAATTAATTGAAAGTATAGTGGAGGGAATAGAAATGGTCATAATGAATAATTGTAGATAAAAACGCTAGAATGATATATAATAGCGGGACCCTTTAAATATATTAATTGAAAGTTTTGTTAGTGGAATCATTTAAATACATTAATTGAAAGTTTTGTTAGTGGAACCGTTAAACTTTATATTAAAAGTTTAGTGAGGGGAAGAAGAAGAGTCATATGGTAGTGAGGTTCAAGCATTGGTTCGATTCAAAGATAAAAATATATTGATCAATTGGTCTGGTTTGATTGGTCTAGTTCCAATTATTCAAGCAAAGAAGAGGGAATCGGTTCGGTCCAAGTAAAAAAAAGAAAAAAAATTTGAGTTTGGTTTCGATTGGCGCCTACACTAAACAATCCGATTCGGTTTAAAGAAAGAAGGAAAGATATGAAGTACTTGAGAGCTGGTTCGGATTTATGCCCACACTCAATAATTCCGGTTCGGGTCAACCAAAGAAATATCATGCCGCCACGTGGCAAGATTAAGAGAAATAATGTATAGAAGATAGATAGATATATAGATATAGATTATTATATCATAAATAATTGCTACGCTAAAGTGTATTAATTATACATCTAATTAAGCACGCATGTATTTATTTACTGTTTTTATATTACATGTTTCTACCCGATTATCAAATTATATAAAAACTTAGATTAATTTCTTAAGTACAAATATGAGATGGATGGCGTAAAGAATTTCATGGAGTACGAACAAGCATATGAACAACATATGCGAGCAATATTTTATAATTGAGGGACTAAAATGAAATATTTTGAAAACTTTGAGGATTAAAATCAAACTAAAAACAAGATTTTTGAATGTCGAGATGGAAAGCTTGACGACCAAAATGAACTTTTAATTCAATGTTCGTGGACTAGTAGTAGTGCAATTTTCCCATTCATTCTTTTTGGATAAATATGCAGTAATTTGCAATTTATATTACTTACTACGTACTAATTAACTCATACGCCATACAACTGAGCTGACACACTACAATAAAACTGGCCTATAGTGATACATTTAAATATCGGTATAGATCAAAAAAGTATTGTTCGCTAAATTACCAACACTTTTAAAAAGTGTTGCTATATGTGGAGTCGCTAAGTATATAGTGATAGTTAAAGAGTGTCGCTATAATAAAAAATAGTGCTGCTAATTTACCAACACTTATTTAAATATTTAGCAACCGCTGAAACTCTATCTCGTTGGCTGCGGTAGCGGAGGAAGACGAGAGGGAATGGCTCTTCGTCTAGAATTTCACCGAATTGAGTGAAGGGAGGAGGGGAGATGGTAATCGATTATTTTTTTTTTCTTTTCTGTTTGTAATCGGGCCGAACGGGCTGGTTGGGATGGGTTGAGTAGAGTAATATTTTATTTTTAGTTGGATTGAGCTTTATATTTAGGTATTAGTAGATATTTTTTTTAAGTTTTGGTATAAATGGAACACTTATACAAAAGTATTCCAAACATGTGTCCCTATAATCCAATTCTGTTGTGGTGACAAACTAAACTGATCGGCCCAAACCAAATTTCCGATTTAGCTCGGTTTGTTTTTGTCTCTATTTAATTGGTTTTGATTTAAATTTTAAAGCTAAAATTTTCATTTGATTTTATTCTATCTTGTAACTCAAATCAAACTTAAGGTTGCTCACTTAGGGGTACATAAAAGTGGATTTCAATATGCTCAGATAATTTTTCAAACACGAATAAGGATTGCATAAATATTCTGATATTATTGGAATAATAATATATACTAATATGCACTCATATAAATATAAATTATAATTAGTAATAATGAAACTAAAATTTCACATTTATGTTCAAATTTTTTATAAACTTATATTTGATTGAATAAAAGTAAAGATTTAACTAACAAATGTACAATTTTATGTAGAATTTTCAAAATAAAATCAACGAAGAATATATAAAGACTACCTTATTTTCCTACAATCAATATATATATATATATATATGAGTAGAGCTAGAATACTTTTAGAAGCACCAAAAGTTGGTGCTTCTAAGTTTTTAACCCTTAGATCTACTTTTTTGATTACTAATAGCCTTTGGATCTAACACTATTTCACCTACCACCACCTATCCCATCAACCACCACCTACCACCATCATCTCAACCCTACATTTCTCCATCCAATGGCTAAAAACTCAAAAGCACCATCCTATTGGTGCTTTTGAGAGTATTCTAGCTCAACTCATATATATATATATATATATATATATATATATATATATATATATATATATATATATATATATATATAGAGTTGAGCTAGAATACTCTTAAAATCCGAGCCCATTTTACTCTCGAGTTGTTTTCGATGATAGAGCTTCCAAATTGATGATCGGCTCTGTTGAACATGATCTATACCACTCAAAGTGTTTAGAAATCAAATTTCAAATATTTTCGACATCATTTGCCTAATGATCAAAGGGTTTCAAAATTTGTAATTTTAATGGTGGATAAGAGACGTTTTCTCGTTTAACGGTGTAAAGATATCCAAATCAATTGAATTTTTGTTAGAAAATTTTTTAAACTATTTAAAACAAGATCTATACTCTTGATCTTGATTACAAGACTCCTATCATCATTTTTTAAAGAATATTCATTTTCACCATTCATTTTCTTTGCTAGATGGATACAAGAACAATATGGAAAGTGCGTAAAATTTTATTTCTAGGTAGTTTAAATGGTTTAGATCATATTTAACGGAGCCGATCGTCAATTTGAAAGCTCTATCATCGAAAACAACTCGAGAGTAAAATGGGCTCGGTACTCTTAAGAGTATTCTAGCTCAACTCTCTCTATATATATATACAACTCCCATGTTGCTTTTAGAAATATTCTAGCTCAACTCATATATATATATATAGGGTCCGGCTACTATACTATTATGAGTACGATCGCCTTCGTACTCATAAGTTGTTTTCGATGATAGAGCTTCCGAATCGACGATCCATACCGTTAAACGTTATTTACAGCATTTAAAACTTCTAGAAATCAAATTTTATAATTTTTCGACATCATTTACCTTACGATCAAGAGGTCACAAATTTGATAAAAGAATCGGAATTTGTTGAATTTTTAATAGAAAATTTTATTCACTACATAGATAAAGATCAATAACTCTGATCTTGAATTGAAGGATCGGATCATCCTTTTTTAGGACGTCGTTCGATTTTGACCGTTCATTTTATGCCCACTTGATGGACTTTATTATGATTTCGAAAATTTACGAAATTTATTTTCTAGAAGTTTCGAATACTCTAGATCATATTTAACGGAGTGTATCGTCGATTCAGAAGCTTCATCATCAAAAACAACTTATTAGTAGTAGGGCTTCAATACTCATAATAGTACAGTAGCCATGGCCTATATATATATATATATATATATATATATATATATATATATATATATATATATATATATATATATATATATATATATATATATATATATATAGTAAGTCTCCCGTATTTTCGAAAGTACGGAGGCTTTCGTGTTTGTAAGTTGTTTTCGATGATTGGACATCCGATTCGACGATCGGCTCCGTTAAGAATAATCTACCTTATTGGAACTATCTAGAAATCAAATTTCATAATTTTTTGATATCATTTACCAAGCGATCAAAAGGTCTAAAAAATGACTATTTTAACGGCGATGTGGCACATTTTTAAGTTCAACGGTGTAGAAGTATCCAAATTACATGAAAGTTTAATAAAAAATTCTACTAAACATCAATAGCAAGATCAATACTTCCGATTTGAAATTTGAGTCATTTATCACTTTTTTTTATGAAATTTTCATTTTCGGCCGTTCATTTTGAGGCTACTCGTTCACTAGATAAACAAAGTCAAAAAATCATGAAATTTGGTTTCTAGATAGTTTCAATAGCGTAGATCAAGTTTAACGGAACCGATCGCCGAATCGGATGTCCCATCATCGAAAACAACTTACAAGCACGGAGGCTCTGTACTTTCAAAAGTATAGGAGCCTAGCTTTATATATATATATATATATATATATATATATATATATAGAACTAGGCTAGAATACTATTAATAGCACCAATGACTTGGTGCTAGTAAGTTTCTACCCTTGGATTAAAATATGTGCGGCTAGGATGATGTGGGCCCCCTAGGGTTTAGTGGGTGGTTGGTTGAATAGTATAATCTAACGGATAAAATTAATCAAAGGGGTTAATCCAAGGATAGAAAACTTACTAGTACCAAGTTTGTCGTGCTATTAATAGCATACCAGCCGGACTCTATAGAACTATATATATATATATATATATATATATATATATATATATATATATATATATATATATATATATATATATATATATATATATATATATATATATATATATATATATATATATATATATATAAGGATGAAGCTACATCTTTGTCAGTAGTACGGAAACGTTCCCGTCTTTGCAGTTTCACGATTAGATCTACCCCTTTGATGATTTTCACCCGTTAGATCATACTATTCAACGAACCACCCACTTAGCTCTGGGGACCCACATCATCCTAACCACACATCTCTCAATCCAATGGCCAAAAACTTGGTAGCACCAATGACTTGGTGCTATTAATAGCATAGTAGCCTAGTTATATATATATATATATATATATATATATATATATATATATATATATATATATATATATATATATATAGTTGAACTAGAATTCTATTGGTAGTAAACGAGCCGTTTTACTACCAATTTGTTTTCGATGATAGAGCTTCCAAATTGACGATCGGCTCCGTTAAATATGATCTAAACTATTTAAACTACCTAGAAATCAAATTTCACGCACTTTCGATATTGTTCTTTTATCCATCAATTGAACGAGAAAAATGAATGGTGAAAATGAATACTCTTTAAAAAATGATGATAGGAGTCTTGTAATCAAGATCAAGAGTATAGATCTTGTTTTAAATAGTTTAAAGAATTTTCTAACAAAAATTCAATTAATTTGGATATCTTTACGCCGTTAAACGAAAAAACACCTATTATCGACCATTAAAAATACAAATTTTAAAACACTTTGATCATTAGGCAAATGATGTCGAAAAGATTTGACATTTGATTTCTAAACACTACAAATGGTATAGATCATGTTCAACGGAGCCGATCGTCAATTTGGAAGCTCTATCATAGAAAACAAATCGGTAGTAAAACGGCTTGTTTACTACCGATAGTATTCTAGCAAAACTCTCTCTCTCTCTCTCTCTCTCTCTCTCTCTCTCTCTCTCTCTCTCTCTATATATATATATATATATATATAGGGTCCGGCTACTATACTATTATGAGTACGATCGTCCTCGTACTCATAAGTTGTTTTTGATGATAGAGCTTCCGAATCGACGATCCACACCGTTAAACGTTATTTACAGCATTTAAAACTTCTAGAAATCAAATTTTATAATTTTTCGACATTATTTACCTTACGATCAAGAGATCACAAATTTTACAATTTTTAACGGCCGGTATGGAATACTTGCTAGTTTAACGGTGTAAAAGAATCGGAATTTGTTGAATTTTTGATAGAAAATTCTATTCACTACATAGATAAAGATCAATAACTCCGATCTTGAATTGAAGGATCCTATCATCATTTTTTAGGACGTCGTTCGATTTTGACTGTTCATTTTATACCCACTTGATGGACTTTATTATGATTTCAAAAATTTACGAAATTTATTTTCTAAAAGTTTCAAATACTCTAAATCATATTTAACGGAGTGGATCGTCCATTCGGAAGCTCCATCATCGAAAACAACTTATGAGTAGTAGGGCTCCAATATCATAATAGTATAGTAGCCATGGCCTATATATATATATAGATATAGAGAGAAAGAGAGTTTTGCTAGAATACTAGCGGTAGTAAACGGGCCGTTTTACTACCGATTTGTTTTCGATGATAGAGCTTCCAAATTGACATCTATACCATTTGAAGTGTTTAGAAATCAAAAGTCAAATCTTTTCGACATCATTTGCCTAATGATCAAAGTGTTTTAAAATTTGTAATTTTAATGGTCGATAATAGGTGTTTTCTCGTTTAACGGCGTAAAGATATCCAAACTAATTGAATTTTTGTTAGAAAATTTTTTAAACTATTTAAAACAAGATATATACTCTTGATCTTGATTACAAGACTCCTATCATCATTTTTTAAAAAGTATTCATTTTCATATATATATATATATATATATATATAGAGAGAGAGAGAGAGAGAGAGAGAGAGAGAGAGTAGGTCTTGTGTGTATATATATATTATGATCCCCATAAAATGAATTTCAACTCTCCCTTTAACTTTCCACAAATAATAAGTAAGCCATCTTTATCTCCCCAAACAAAAGCTATTAAACCTTCCTTGCCTCCCCATAGAGTAGCAAACAAATAATCTAAACCTTTATTTAACACAAATATTTAAAAAGTTGAAGGCGCATTATTAAAACATGAGAAGATATTTAGATCAGGTAATTACAGTATTAAAATATTGAGATATAATATTGTAATGTAATTTATTAATATAAATATAAAATATAATACTATTAAAAAAATCGGCATCCATATTTAATTTTTTTGGATATCCGGATAAGTTTGATTTTCTAAACCATATTCATATCCATGCACCTCTGAATTCAAATATTTTCAATCCGGATACGGTAATATTGTATATAAAAACGTATATTTTCAGATAAATATTATATTCTATGAGTTTTCTCCCTGATTTTCACTCCTAGGCTTATATCATAATAATAGCTTAGGCCTTGTTTGGAAAAAAAATTATTAAGTATAAGAATATAAGAATTTTCTAGTATGATTATAAGTAGGTAGGTAGATTTTTTTTACTTTTTGAAATATCTTGCTATCCATAATTTAGTAAAGTAAAATATTTTATTTGCTTAATAATTTATCTTATTCTGAAAAAATAATTTGAAGGCCGAATATAATATTCCATCTTAAACTATGATTACACTTTTTATTGCCCAAATATATAAATTTTTTAAATAAATCAAGAGAATATATCGAACAAAATATTAAGACATTCAAACTGTGACGCCCCAATTTTCCAGGGGGTCACCCATTCCAGGATTACTCCCGTCCTAGGACGCTTAACTCTCTTAACCTCTTGGGTCTTGCCACCATTCCGGGGTCTTACAATCTCCCTACCTTTAAGCCCTGACGTCCTCGTCAGGCTCAGACTCACAAGTACCAAGGGATGTGAGACTCGTCTCGTCGAGACTCATCTCACACTTCCGGCTGGTAATTGGCTCTGATACCATCTGTGACGCCCCAACCTCCTAGGGGGTCACCCATCCTAGGACTACTCCCGTCCTAGCACGCTTAACTCTCTTAACCTCTTAGGTCTTGCCACCACCCAAAATGCTTAAACCGGATTAAGAATATAGCCCTATTAATTATATCTCATATATAGGACTATTTGGGGTCTTACACAAACGGTGCTTCAAAGTCAGGTGTTATATAAAGTTATTATCAAGCAATAATTCATTTTTTGTAAACGTACGTATAGTATTAAAAGGATGATCCATTAATTGTCACCTCTGATATTAACAATTTCGAAAGCATTGTGTACTATTGAAAGAGAAAAACTTACAAGGAAGAAAGATCTTAGAGGGAAGCTTCGTTGAGTTTTTCTTTTTACGAAGTCAATTACGTTATAAGTACATAGTACACGTGTTCCATCTGTAACTTTGAAAATATATAGGAAGTCAACGACTGTTTGTTTATTCACACTTTGGGTTAGTAAACAAATAGAGCGTAGTAGATAAGTACTACATGCGTGGAACGGATCATTTTTGTCCGTCAACGACGTTATTTTACTGACCAAATTAAGCTTCATACTGGTCAAGTCTAACTAATTAATGATTGGATGTAATCATAGATTTTATTTAATACTACATCCCTCTGGTTGGGGGTAAGCAGATCAAAATAAAAGAGTTTAGCCTTCTTTATATATATTCTATCAAATAATTAGGTGAAGGATCGAAATTCCTCTCCGACCATCAAGAAATACTCTGTCACGAGGGGAGAATTACTATTCTTATTTCTGTCATGCTCCAAGACCTGCTCAATTGGCCAACTCGGGCTCGTGCAACAGACCAGTAAAGCGAACAAAACTTTTCCTACCTTTACGGAGCGAAAATATATATACACCATCTTGTACGACATATACGAGATAAGGATATAATGATGTACTAGCAACTAAACTTTTAATTAAAAATATTACAACTCTAAAAATTTTGAGTTTACCATACATTTACTCTAAAATATTATATAGCGTTGTTTATACAAAATGAGTACCCTCTAAACTAATTAGCAATGGTTTATCTAACTCGTGACGCTCTTAACACAATCATAAAATAAATTATAATTTGTGCAAAAATGGTTGTTGTCCTCAATGGAGAACACACAAAACAAACACTCAATATATAGAATTATTGAATACAAGATATATATATAATCCGGCCATTATTCTTAGGATTACAATATTTGATCACATAATTACATTCTAGAGATGTACAATATTTGAATCCAAATACTTTCTATTTGGAGTGGTTGCCATACTTAAGATCGAGATTGTAATCTTTGAGTTTCCACAGTTTCTCATGATTTTAATACTTGCCATATTTGATAGATTTCTGATTTTGGAAACTTAATTCATCCATAATTAATTTCATAATTGTATTATCACTTGATTCTCTATTATGCCCCCTCAAGCTTATGGGAGGTGCAGACACCATTAGCTTGTCCTTGAGAAAATTGAATCGATGAAAAGATAGCCCTTTAGTTAAGATATTAGCAATTTGATCTTGTGATGCGACATAGTGAACGTCGAGATCTTGTCGAACAACCTTTTTCTCATACAAAATGACAATCAACTTCTATGTCACTACAACAAAATTGAGTTTTAGCGGCGATTATTTTTTAAATTTCCGGCAATTATAAATGCCGCTATTGGTAGGGTAGGCAAAAGTTATAGTGGCATTTGTTCCGGCGGTTGATAAAAATTTAAATAAATGTCGCTAAATACTATATAATAGCAAATATTATAAATGCCACTATAATTAACTATAATTGCCACAAAAAACATACTAAATATTTGATAAATGAAACTTATAGCGGCAATTACAATTCATATTAAAATACTTGTTTCACAACTAAATACTACAATAAATTAAAATTTTAAAAAATAGTAATAACCAAAAAGCATTACTAATTTGTATAACAAATAGCCTTCATCACTCGCAAATTACAATCTCAATATTCAAATTAAATTTCAGACATGAATTCCAATGTCACGCTCAGGACCGATCCCTTTGGTGGCTCGGGCTCGTCGAATAGATGCCAAACAGACAGAGTTTTTTCTGTCCGCCCAAGGCTCAACACAAATACAATTCAATCAGAAATGAAATGCACAAGCGAAAACATACAAAAACAGCTTAAACAAGGGTAAGCAATAGCCAAGTGAAAGAAGTTTTAAACTATACAACATACAAGTGCTATGATTAGATTTTAACCATATACATACTGTTACATCCATAATCTTTTCATAATTTCTTCTCAAAATGAAACTTTACAATCCATTCGCTTTTTCATAGAACTACATCTTCAAATACAAGAAGATATCAACAAAAAGGGAATGCAACTAAACCAAAAAGTATACCCTGCTAGGGAGGTCGCTAGCTATGGTGCGAGGCCCTTACCACGATCGTCTGCCGGCTCACTCGGACCCGGCCCTATTGAAATAATAGGGTGAGAACTACAACAAAGTTTCCAGTGGGTTCGGCCCCCAATCTCACCGACTTTCCCACTAGGTCTATCTCAGGCATAATGAAAAGAATAAACAGATAGTAACCGAGCTTTATCAAATGCTATTATTATGCCTGAACAATATTAAAGATGATTATGCTGAACATAATATTCATGATGAATGCAAGATCTCAATCTCGATACCTAATCTTATGGCTAGCCTGTAGGTTTCACCTCGAATAGAATTCACCAACCCAAAATTCTAAAATCGGGGAGACTACTACGACCCGACGGAACCGTCCTCTAGGGAGACTATTACACCAAGTGGCGACTACTCCGAAGGGCACCGCTCGAGGGGGAGCTACCACCCTCGGAGAATGGACTTATAGGCGAGTATAATCCAATCCTTAACTATAAGGATGTAATCCAAATCCATTCCTTAACTATAAGAAAACAATGCACATTGACCCTTAGCTATAAGGTTGTCTGTCATTTGTTCACAGTCTCATGTTCTTTGCATTCTTGTTTCACAATCATGTCACTACACTAACTCTAGTGTTCTTTGTTCTCATGTTGACTATTCTTGACAATGCCACACACACTAACTCTAGTGTTCTTTACATTGGTTGTTTCGTTCTTGTCATCACACTAACTCTAGTGTTCTTTGCAATTCACTAATGCCACTCGATCTACTTGTCATAGTGCCACTTTGTTCTTTGACCCAACTAGGTTCTTGTCTCAATACATGCATACATAGGATTTCTCATTTTCATTTCTCACAACTATCACAATTGCATCTTAACTCTAAGCATCCATCACATAAATTTTGTCACCCTACTGTGCATTAAAAGAAGCTATAAACATATATGCTCAATAAGTGACACATAGACATAAAGAGATGTTCAATGTTAGTGAGAAGCACCCCCCTACCTTGTAGGTTCACTAGGATGCCCAAACTCGAATTTCACGATCCTCGGCCCCCTATATCTTTATCTGCGGCAAAACGAAGCCAATTAGGCTTTTTCGCTCAAACCACTATATAAGCTCTTCGTTTCGACGAACCGAGCGCTGGAGCGCGTCGGAATTACCCCCAATTAGATTTCTATATGGTCAATTTGACCCAAGAACCATCCTATACAAAAGCCCCAATTTGGGCGCCCTAGGGTTAGATCACATGCAAAACTCTAGATTTGATCTCTACGAAAAACGAAAGAAAGCTCTTTGACACCTAAAGATCCCACCATAAAAACCATCCTTAGGTAAATCAAAACCCATTTTAGGGTTCTATCATGAGAAAAGGAGAAGCTTTCCTATTTCTTGTGCTAGGGAAGAAGAAGAGGAAGATGCTTCACCTTCAAGGCTCCTTCTCCACCAAATCAACCTCTTTCTCCTTTGCTTCACCACCTTATGAGAGGGAGAGAGAGAGAGAGAGAGCTTGAGTGTGTGTTCGTGTGGGAGAGAAATGAGGAAAAACCTATTTGCCCCTCTACATAATTAACCTATTTGTTGCATACTTGCGAATAAGCCCCTCTACTCTTATCTCAATACACTGCCCAGAATGGGCATTTTTCGGGCACGGGGACCGGTCTCTCTAGTGGGGGCCGGTCCCCGAGAGCACCTCCTGCCAATTTTCACAACCGGGAACCGGTCTCTCCCACAAGGGACTGGTTCCCGTAAGTAGGTCTCCAGGGACTTAGCCAAAATTTTTACTTTTTCACCTTTCACGTGTACGGGGACCGGTCTTCCTTTGAGGATCGGACCCACGGGGACCGGTCAGTCCCACAAAGGACTGGACCCCGAGAGTCAACCCTCTGCACTTAGCCCTTTTTCTGAATTTCGCACTTACGGGGACCGGTCTGTCCCACCAGGGACCTGTTCCCGTAGGTGGTGATTTCAGGACTTAGCCGATTTTTCACCCCTCCAATTCTGCTGCGCGTACGGGGACCGGTCTGTCCCACTAGGGACTAGTCCCCGAGAGCCCAAATCTGCGATTACAGATTTTTCTCCTTTTCTTCCCTTTTTAGCTCTCGAAGATCCCCTACAATGCACCATTGTAGGTGCCTTCAACCTTTCCGAAGTGTCCCAATGTCGCACTTTGGTGATTTTGATTAAAGTTCGACATTCGTTTACTGAGATTTCAATATATTACATCCAACAACAAAATATTTGTTCGAAATTTAACCCAAAAATAACAAATTCATGTCGATGACAAAGTCCAAAGAACCTGTTTCAAAAGTAAATTTTTTGCAATTAGTGATACGAATAAGTAATATAAGTAAATCCTCATCAAAAGCAACAAATTTTTAAGTAGATATAGATAGCAAAATGGCATAAAGATCAAGCATAATTTTCAAAATCGAATCCAAAGGCTAAAGGCTAGCGAAAAAAAGATTTTCCAATTAAAAAGGCTTTAAAATAGAAACAGAGACCTATACATATTCAAACAAAGGCATCATGTGTGAGCAAAAATCCAACTATTATTTCAAACAAATTGATCATTAAGCAATTACCTAACTAGTGGGAACAACGATGGTTATCCAAATTCATGCCAAATTCTATTCAAGTTGCCTACAATCAAGATAATGTAATGTAATTTGTAATATACCGAACTTTAGTCAAATTGACCAAAGTGCGCGAGAGAGATGTTTAGACAGAGTCCATTCAACATTCCAAAGGTGTTGGAAGGGTTAAAACTGAGTTCCAAATGAGTTTGTAGGGTTTTAGTGTCACGCCTCGAGTCGGCCTATTTGGTCGGTTTCGGGCACGCCGACAGACCGTCGAACGAACAGAGTTTTCCCTGTCCGTCCAAGGTATCGCAATCAATACAATTACAAGGGTCCCAAACAGAAACGTATTTCAATCAAGATTGCATAAGGAAGTATCAAAAATATAAATACAACTACTTGCTATTACAAGCATTCATCACAATTTATATTTTTCTTCAACTTCCTATTTCAATCTAGTTATTACAAATTTATTACAAGTTTGTTCTTTAGCACTTTTTTCCTCTACCTCTAGGTTCTCGCTCGAGTCTTGCTTTCTCCAGTCTGGGTAAGGCGCTATCTCGAGCTACGCCTTGCCTTGGCCTTCCGCGCCGCTCTTGTGTGTACCTGGAAAACACCCCAAAACAACGTGGGGTGAGAACCAACTCCATGGTTTCCAGTGGGTACGGCCACCTAAGGAAAAAGCTCGAGCAATAGGTCTATTGCTCCAAGGAGGCACTACTACAAACATGTTAGCCCAAAAACATCTACACACACGCGCGCGCACACACACACACACACACACACACACATATACATATGTATATATATATACATATGTATATATATATACATATATATATATATATATATAGAGTCCGGCTGCTATGCTATCAATAGCACGAAATACTTGGTGCTACCAAGTTTTTCGCTGTTAGATCCATCCCTTCGATGATTTTCACCCGTTAGATCATACTATTCAACAAATCATTCACTTAACCCTAGGGGGCCTACATCATCCTAACCGCACATCTTTCAATCCAATGGCCAAAAACTTGGTAGCACCAATGACTTGGTGCTATTAATAGCATAGTAGCCTATATATATATATATATATATATATATATATATATATATATATATATATATATATATATATATATATATATATATATATATATATATATATATATCTCTGTGTGTGTGTGTGTGTGTGTGTGAGGCTACTATGCTATCGGAAGCACGGAGCCTTTCGTGCTTCCACGTCGTTTTCGATGATGCGGCTTTCGAATCGTCGATCGGCTCCGTTAAACTTGATCTAGAGTATTTGAAGTATCTAGAAAATAAATTTTATAATTTTTCGATATCATTTGCCTAGTGATCGAAGGGGCACAAAATCAAATAATTTAATTGGTCATAGTGAGCCGTTTGAAAGTTTAACGGTGTAGAAATATCCAAATTATATGAAATTTTGATAGAAAATTCTTTATACTATATAAAACAAGATCAATATCTTTGATCTAAATTTTTAATGCTATATTATCGCGTTTTGTAAGATTTTTATTTTCAGCCGTTGATTTTTAGCCCCTTCGTTCGCTAGGCAAATAATATCGAAAAATCGCAAAATTTATTTTCTAGGTACTTCAAATACTCTAGATCAAGTTTAACGGAGCCGATCGACGATTAGAAAGCCACAACATCGAAACGACGTGGAAGCACGGAGCCCTCCGTGCTTCCAGAAGCATAGTAGCCTTACTCTATATATATATATATATCATGATGGTACTATGCAACTAACAGAAAAGTATGCCTCACAATATGCAATATGCAACTATCAATTAGCACTTAGCTTTTCTTTTTATTCTTGCTATTCTTTATATTAGCCATTTCACTATACCATTAGCTATTCTTTAGAGTTAGCCGTTCACTTTCTTACTCTTAGTCTTTACTCCTGGGCATTCTATGCTCACTAGTAAGTCACTTCTGAGGTCATCTTTACCTCAGTTCACTATGCCACTCGACTCGGTCTTGAGTCAATCAATCATTTTCACTAAATGAAATATAATCCCAAGCCAAGTATAAGAATGCTAACTATATGCATAAGCCCAACATGAATAGCTCTCTACTACATAAAGGTCCAAATATGCATTATACATAGCATGTGCATTATAAGTATTCTAAAATTCACAAATATTCTATCAGCATGATTATGCAAGTAGTTCCACAGTACGACAAATAAAACCATCCAAGATAGATTTTATTTCATTTTGGTGAGGCCAAACCCACCAAGTTCCTCGCAACCCATTCGTTTGCGCAAACGGAGTTGTCCACACGCCTCCTAGCTCCCTAAGAAAGATTTTAAGAGGGTTAAACAAATCGAACGAACACATGCATTGTGTTCATCAAAAACCTACCAAAGAAAGGTGCAAAACTCACCAAAGATGAAGGAAATCCCTCTCAATCTCCAAATGGGAGCTAGAACCCTTCCAATCCAACCTAGATGAAGGTTCTAATCCAATTAATGGAGCTCTAAAAACTTCTAATCAAAAATCCCCAATATAAATTCTAAATTTTTATTTCTAGGATTTCATCTCATAAAATTCATCAAAACATGAATCTAAAGCAAAAAACATGTTGCTAACCTCTTTAGAAGCTTCCAACTAGGATAGAAGCCAACTAGGGTTGAAGATCTCTCCTCCAACGAGCTTTACTCCAAGCTCCAAGTCTTCAACCATGGTGGAAAATGCACCAAGAAGCAAAAAGAGGTGATTAAACCACCAAAATCCAAGCAAAATGGAAAGAAATCCAAAAATGGGAAGAGAGAAGCTCCCCTACCTTGCTCTGCAGTGTTTCCAAGCTCAGGAAACCAGCAAGGGGCATGGGTTGCTATATAGAGTAGCAACAATCGCAAAAACACCTTTCAGGAAAATCCAATCTGCAAACTACACTGTGTACCGGTACACGAAAAAGTGTACCGGTACAAAACCAGCTAGAGAGCAACCCGAGCCTCGGGTTGGCAGAAAACAAATTTGTGTACCGGTACGTACAAAGCCAACCAGAGAGCAACCCGAGCCTCGTGTTGGTAGAAAACAAACTTGTGTACCGGTACAAACCCAATGTTGTACCGGTACAACCATCAACCTGTACCGGTACAACCATCAACTTGTACCGGTACACAACCCTACTGAGGCAAACCCGAGAGCTGTCACGCCCCGGGCCCAGCGGAAGCCCGCCGACACGTGCACAGACCCGCCGTGTACACCAAACAAACACAATGCACACAAGGCGTCTATAAAAACAAAGGAGGAAAGAGAGAAATCCTAACAAGGCCATCAGAGCGAGTAATATAAAACCACTAAGTTCTAACATAAAAGATCCACAAAAGTGATACAGAGTAGAGCTAAATCCGAGAATACGATACAAATTTCTAACATCTTTTCTAAAGTACAAAAAGAAAAGATAACATCGGGTCCACTATAGAAACTCCGTAGGGCTCTAGCTAGCCGCAAAACCCTTGCCTCGATCCCTAGCCACTCCCGATGCGGATGGCTCTGAAAATTAACAACAAACAGAGGGCGTGAGAACTATTAAAAATAGTTCCCAGTGGGCAATTACTGATCTCAGTGAAATGCTCCACTAGGCTAAAATAAGCATGCTAAAAGAAAGCAAGAAGTTATAAATAAGAAGCGAGTACAAAACTGAGGTAATCAAGTTCATGCTTCTACTACGAGTTTAACTATCATAATCATGATATTCTACTTTTAATGGCACAAACATATGTCCAAACAGTTAACATGCACAATTAAAGTAAGCTAACCTTTAATTACAAGTACAACCATAATGCCCACATTACTACATAAAGTAAATTATGTATACCATTGTTCTCTATCAAGCATACACACTAGTCCACAAGAATAAGTGTTCTCTATCAAGCATACACACTAGTCCACAAGAATAAGTGTTCTCTATCAAGCATACACACTAGTCCACAAGAATAAGTGTTCTAGAGAAGTCGCAAAACCCAATCCATAAGGAATGTACCCAAGGTAACATCCCGGCTCGTGCCATGCCTAGGTGGCCCCGTGGAGGTCGTCGACTTTCCCCACAAGAAAGGAGACACGAGAACACGGCAATCCACTTTCGGCGCTCAGTCCCGCACGGCGAGTGCATCGCGAAGGCCCACTCCCGAAGTGCGGCTTGTAGGGAGCTACCCTCACAAGCGAGGCGAACGAATCGCAAAGGCCCACTTCGGAGTGCCGCCAGGGGAGCTACCCTCACAAGTAAGTGCGAATGAGCATAGGGGCAACGAGCATAATCATAGCATAGGGTCCCTATTTGGGATACTCAATCATCAAGTCTAAACTTGGAATCTCTCTCATCGACTCGAGGGTCGGAAAAATAACTCAATATGTCACAACTCATTTACAACTACTTGGGTTGTTTGTCTCACAAGCCGCTCACAACATATACAACTCAAATGACACTATCCTACTTGGGATAATTCATTACTTTAAACAAGATTTCCAAGGAGTTTATGACATACAATTCCACTAATTATCGAATAGATACTTATCAATACCATAAGCAAGAGAATTATGAATTATTCACAAGTATCATAATACTAGAATACACATGTCTTTTCCCACGATAGAGTGTACAAATATCACATTGCAATTAGTTTAATAAAACACTTATATTACATGCCAATAGCTCACATAAGAATGCCCCAAGGGCTTAACATTACCTTCCTCATGTCTAGAACATGGAATAGTCCATCGATCCATAGATCGAATACAAGTTCTCAATTGCCAACGCTAGTCATATTACTAGGATTAGAAAGTAAACTCAACTCATAATACTCATGTCATGTATTATGTTGCATTACCTACTATCTTGTCTACAACAAGTATAAGGCGATATCATGTTAAACCTCATGCATATAAGTATATGGTTAACCTCAAGGTTAATGCCTTTCAACGACAATATCATAAAGCTATGAATCTTATCTACTAAATCATTAAGCAAGAACGCTAAGTTCTATCTACTTGTCTCAACAAGTGCCATGATGGTGATCATGTGTGGTTCTATAAATATAGTTCAATTACTAAATTCCCTCAAGGAATCCTCTCACCACTCAATCTCTAACATGCTTCTTAAGGTACCACAACCAATTAACCAACTATGCCCAAAATCACATATACGTCTCCACTACATGGAGAGTATAATTTTCACTATACATAACATAGCTATTTTAGGTTCTTATAAATTCAAGCATGTTCTAGAGAGTATAATTCATCATATAAACATGTCCTAAAACCCAAAGGAAGACATAGAAAGAGTTCACCCATTTCGTTGAGATCAAACCCACCGGATGTACTTCGAATTCTTTTCGTTTCGCCGAACGAAGTTGCCCCCTAAGCTCCTAGTACCCTAAGATAAATATTTGAAGGAATACGAGCTTTGAATAAACATCTAACAAAATTCACCAAAATTCACATAGAAAAGAGGTGAAAATTACCTTTGATCAAGAAGATCTTGTCCAAAGCTCAATTCGACCCTAAGCTTCTTCAAATCCAACATAGAGGAGAGTTCTACACCCATCAATTAGGTTCTAAAAGCTCCGAATCAAAAATCCCCAATTCTAACCCTAGAATCCCATTTCTAGGGTTTCTACTCAAAGAAAGCTTCCAAATCTAAATCTAGAGGAAAGGATTGGTTGCTTACCTTCCAAAAGCGCCAAATTAAGAACCAAAACCCTCTAGAAGAGAAGATCTTCCTCCCAACAAGCTCCAAGTTCAAGCTCCAAGCTCCTCTAATGGTGGAAATAGCTCCAACAAACAAAAGAGAGCAAAAGGAGAAGATCAAACCCCAAAAATCCAACCAAACTCATAGAAATCCAAAGGAGAAGAAAGGAGAGCTCCTTACCTCTTCTCTCAAGCAAATCTGACACAAAAGAACCCTAAGGGGTCGTGGGTGTTATAGAATAGGTCAAAACGCATAAAAGCCCCCTGCTTTGATTTTGCCAGTTTGTACCGGT
The DNA here is from genome assembly GCA_025177825.1 of Aechmea fasciata. Classification (NCBI taxonomy): domain Eukaryota; kingdom Viridiplantae; phylum Streptophyta; class Magnoliopsida; order Poales; family Bromeliaceae; genus Aechmea; species Aechmea fasciata. Next base: position 5,822,947 of record CM045936.1, read on the forward strand.
ACAAACCCATTTTGTACCGGTATAAACCCTGCGAAAAGCCAAACCCGAGCCTCGGGTTGCCAAGTCTGCCCTTTTATACCGGTATAAATTTCGGTCTGTACCGGTATAGCCATCATTTTATACCGGTATAGACACCATTTTGTACCGGTACAAGGCACAGAATTTCCAACCAGAGAGCCACCTAAAATCCAACTTTTTGGACTTTAGTCTTTGAGGATTCATCCCCAACCTCGACACGCGCCATAGGTCGGAACACGATCAACGACCCTCCGTAAAATCTGGAAAAGCTCCAACACAAGTCAAATACTCGAACTCCGCAATTTGCGCAAGTCCAGTATGTTACATTCTCCCCTCCTAAAAAGGAGTTTCGTCCGCGAAACTGCGGATTAACCACAACACCAACCCATCTGAAGGGAATGGCAGGTGCACTCTAACAGTGCACAACTAGGCAGTAAGGTCTCCAGACTGGTGAATTGCTCCTAAGCACAAACGTCGCAAACCCCTCGGTTCCAGGGTACGGTGAAAAGCAAGCATCGTCCATAGCGACTCCTCGAGCTCCACTCTTCATAGGTAAAGCCTATCGCAAACGGTGCTTAACCAAACCAGTTTCTCTGCTGGTCTGCATGAATCCAAAAGCTAAGTTTCAGTTCTCACATTCTTCAACCCAGTCGATGGCGAAAATCAAGGTCTCCTTTAACTGCCTTCATACAAGGAACTCTATCATATATCCTTCCAAGGAGGATATACTAGTACTATTCATGCAAGATTCCGGAAATTATACCCGTCCAGTAATCCATCGAAACTCCACCGAAGTGTTCAGCTGGTCATCAATCAGTTGCTGACTATGTTCTTCCATACAAGATCAAACCTCATCCAGAGTTTGCATAAAAGTGCAATTCCACTCCACGGTAACAAAGATCAAGTAAATCATCCAATAGCTCACCAACGAAGATCATTGGATTTCATTCTATGGCATGGCATCACAATGCTTCCCCCTCAAACATAATTCCATTTGGGAGGTAATAGTCTCAACATCCACTCTATAATCATTATAGTGGGTCAGCACTTAAGAGTCTTCTCGACTTCCATTAGTAATCTCTTTGATCCAATACTCTCGGCCCCAATCGATAGAGGCTTCACAACCGTTGTCCATGTGGGAGTTCCCAAACAGCTCGACCTAGTGTCCGCTTAAACTCTTCACGTGCCCAGGCTAAGGACTTGTCCTCGAGAGATTAACTCTTGTCCTTAGTCACTCGGTAGTTCGTGAAGCATCACTCAAAATCCTCGTCCTTAATGCTTTCCTTAGCATTGGGTTTTTTGCTAGTTGCCCACAACTTATAGATTCCAACTCAAATGATAGAGAGTATTCCACTCACACTTCATTAGAAAGTTCTCTATCAATCCATCTTGCGCAAAGATTGTAATTATAGCTAACCCGAGCTTCTCGTCTAACCACCACGGTAACATCAATTCCATAACCTCTTCTCGCGCTCCAACAACAGTACTCAATTCCTTGTGCAAGAACCGACAAGGAAGGTAGGCACTCGGTAAATTCCTCTCGAGATTCGAATCGCTCTACCCATCGGTGGGAGTTCCATATCTCAGTCACGTCAATCTGCCGACGCAGTCAGTCTTCACTTATCCTCAACCGGATTCCCACGGCCAAAAGCCTCCGATTCCACAAATCCATTCGAATGGGGAATAGCATTCCACAAATCCCTAATGCTTATAGGGTTCTACAAGTTCGGGTAACATCACGATAATTCTTGTGATGTTCCACCCAACCACAATATCCGTTTGAGGTACAACCTCAAACTCCAGCGCAAAACGGTGATACTCAGATTGTACCCAATCCTACAGGGTACACCAACACACGAGGCCAAATGAACGAATCAACGGGCCTCTAACTTGGTCTCAATTGTGTTCCGCTTAAGATCACGATTGACAACGCACAGCCAACACGACCCCAACCGGTCTCACATCAAGTGAGAGCGTGTCACGACGAGAACGAACTCTAGGTACCAAACCTCCCCGCCAACTGAACTCACGATTTGTGACTCAGTCGGGAAACAACAACTACCACTCAAGAGACATCCTTCATTCGGAGGATTCTCGAGTATCCACTGGTCATCGGCCAATTAGGCCTCAAACCCTCTCCAAAACTACCTGATTTTAGGTAGGGAGGAAAATCATCGCAACCAGCGAAATCACAACCACAAGGTGGTGCACTAATAGTGCTCAAATCCCCAAGGCGAGTCAATTTAACTCGCACAGCCAAGGGCACCAAGTACCCACAATTATCCCATACTTACTAAGCCAATCCATTTCGTTGGCACTCAAAACTCTCTCAAGGTAGGGCGGTAAAACAACACACCCAACCATCCAATCATCCTACATGCATCGTGAAGAGTCAATGAAAACTACTCGGCGAACAGCCGATCGAAAGGTGCAAAAGATGCAATCATTACAACCAGAAGGAATTTCAGAAAGTACTGTAAGACATGCTACCTGCAGTAGCTCTCTCAGTCGTCACGTCTAGCTCCGGTAAGTCTGTAGGATCACCTCCGCTAGGTGTCACTCGGGTCGACGTTGGCGCCGACACCCCAATAGTCCTGTTGTTCCTCGGGCATTCGAGTTGGTAGTGGCCCGCCACACAAGTAGCACTTGCCCCGATGGTGCGGGCACTGCTGTGGGTAGTGACGGCCACCGCAGATCACGCAACTAAGAGCCTGGCGGCGATCTGGTCCTCCATGCGGTGCAGATGAGCCTCGTCCTCGCGACTGGTTCTGGCTCCTGAAATGTCTTGGCTGATTTCTCCCGTAAAAAGAACCGCGTCCCCGACCTTGGGTCTTCTTTACCTTCTTCGACGATCCGCCGACGTGCAACTCCTTGCTCTTGGTGGTCTCCTCGGCCACTCTGGTGTCCACGCCTTTTTCCGCGGTTAAGGCTCGGTCCAAACCCTCCTGGGGCCTCCCGAGGTCAGCCGTTTGCTGGGTCAGTAGGTTCTCCAATCGCTTGATTCCCTCGTCTTGGCGGCGCAAGGTTTCGGCCTGAAGCAGTACCACGCTCGCTTGTCGCTCCACCACGCCGACCAAGGCGGTCAACTGTTCTCTCAACTCCCGGATTTCGTCGGTTCGGGGGGATGCAGGCCTTCCCGTCTCGGTCGCCTCGGCTGCCATCGCGGTGTTGTCGGCGTCACAAGCTGCAACAAACATAACAAGCACGGGTCAAAACAACCCATACTGACGCAGCCCCACTCAACGTCACAATACCCCAATCAGGCGAAAGTAATGAAATGACTTTCATCTATTTCTTGATATCACGTTGTCGGCCGCCAACGTGATCCTGCAAGAACATAGATGTCTTTCACTTCGATCCAACTCCAACACTTTTGGAGTTATAATGACAACCCAATCTTGATACTTTCGCCCACAAATGGTCCCAAAGACCCCGTCTCTCTCGCTCCTATCCCTTAGCGTCCAACCGGCCTAAGGTTTGCTAGGTCCCCTAAGACTCAACCCTAGTCTCTGATACCAAAATAATCTGTCACGCCCGGGCCCCGGCGGAAGCCCGCCGACACGTGCACAGACCCGCCGTGTACACCAAACAAACACAATGCACACAAGACGTCTATAAAAACAAAGGAGGAAAGAGAGAAATCCTAACAAGGCCATCAGAGCGAGTAATATAAAACCACTAAGTTCTAACATAAAAGATTCACAAAAGTGATACAGAGTAGAGCTAAATCCAGAATCTGATACAAATTTCTAAACAGATACATAAAACATCTTTTCTAAAGTACAAAAAGAAAAGATAACATCGGGTCCACTATAGAAACTCCGTAGGGCTCTAGCTAGCCGCAAAACCCTTGCCTCGATCCCTAGCCACTCCCGATGCGGATGGCTCTGAAAATTAACAACAAACAGACGGCGTGAGAACTATTAAAAATAGTTCCCAGTGGGCAATTACTGATCTCAGTGAAATGCTCCACTAGGCTAAAATAAGCATGCTAAAAGAAAGCAAGAAGTTATGAATAAGAAGCGAGTAAGAAACTGAGGTAATCAAGTTCATGCGTCTACTACGAGTTTAACTATCATAATCATGATATTCTACTTTTAATGGCACATACATATGTCCAAACAGTTAACATGCACAATTAAAGTAAGCTAACCTTTAATTACAAGTACAACCATAATGCCCACATTACTACATAAAGTAAATTATGTATACCATTGTTCTCTATCAAGCATACACACTAGTCCACAAGAATAAGTGTTCTCTATCAAGCATACACACTAGTCCACAAGAATAAGTGTTCTCTATCAAGCATACACACTAGTCCACAAGAATAAGTGTTCTAGAGAAGTCGCAAAACCCAATCCATAAGGAATGTACCCAAGGTAACATCCCGGCTCGTGCCATGCCTAGGTGGCCCCGTGGAGGTCGTCGACTTTCCCCACAAGAAAGGAGACACGAGAACACGGCAATCCACTTTCGGCGCTCAGTCCCGCACGGCGAGTGCATCGCGAAGGCCCACTCCCGAAGTGCCGGCTTGTAGGGAGCTACCCTCACAAGCGAGGCGAACGAATCGCAAAGGCCCACTTCGGAGTGCCTGCTTGTAGGGAGCTACCCTCACAAGTAAGTGCGAATGAGCATAGGGGCAACGAGCGTAATCATAGCATAGGGTCCCTATTTGGGATACTCAATCATCAAGTCTAAACTTGGAATCTCTCTCATCGACTCGAGGGTCGGAAAAATAACTCAATATGTCACAACTCATTTACAACTACTTGGGTGGTTTGTCTCACAAGGCGCTCACAACATATACAACTCAAATGACACTATCCTACTTGGGATAATTCATTACTTTAAACAAGATTTCCAAGGAGTTTATGACATACAATTCCACTAATTATCGAATAGATACTTATCAATACCATAAGCAAGAGAATTATGAATTATTCACAAGTATCATAATACTAGAATACACATGTCTTTTCCCACGATAGAGTGTACAAATATCACATTGCAATTAGTTTAATAAAACACTTATATTACATGCCAATAGCTCACATAAGAATGCCCCAAGGGCTTAACATTACCTTCCTCATGTCTAGAACATGGAATAGTCCATCGATCCATAGATCGAATACAAGTTCTCAATTGCCAACGCTAGTCATATTACTAGGATTAGAAAGTAAACTCAACTCATAATACTCATGTCATGTATTATGTTGCATTACCTACTATCTTGTCTACAACAAGTATAAGGCGATATCATGTTAAACCTCATGCATATAAGTATATGGTTAACCTCAAGGTTAATGCCTTTCAACGGCAATATCATAAAGCTATGAATCTTATCTACTAAATCATTAAGCAAGAACGCTAAGTTCTATCTACTTGTCTCAACAAGTGCCATGATGGTGATCATGTGTGGTTCTATAAATATAGTTCAATTACTAAATTCCCTCAAGGAATCCTCTCACCACTCAATCTCTAACATGCTTCTTAAGGTACCACAACCAATTAACCAACTATGCCCAAAATCACATATACGTCTCCACTACATGGAGAGTATAATTTTCACTATACATAACATAGCTATTTTAGGTTCTCATAAATTCAAGCATGTTCTAGAGAGTATAATTCATCATATAAACATATCCTAAAACCCAAAGGAAGACATAGAAAGAGTTCACCCATTTCGTTGAGATCAAACCCACCGGATGTACTTCGAATCCTTTTCGTTTCGCCGAACGAAGTTGCCCCCTAAGCTCCTAGTACCCTAAGATAAATATTTGAAGGGATACGAGCTTTGAATAAACATCTAACAAAATTCACCAAAATTCACATAGAAAAGAGGTGAAAATTACCTTTGATCAAGAAGATCTTGTCCAAAGCTCAATTCGACCCTAAGCTTCTTCAAATCCAACCTAGAGGAGAGTTCTACACCCATCAATTAGGTTCTAAAAGCTCCGAATCAAAAATCCCCAATTCTAACCCTAGAATCCCATTTCTAGGGTTTCTACTCAAAGAAAGCTTCCAAATCTAAATCTAGAGGAAAGGATTGGTTGCTTACCTTCCAAAAGCGCCAAATTAAGAACCAAAACCCTCTAGAAGAAGATCTTCCTCCCAACAAGCGCCAAGTTCAAGCTCCAAGCTCCTCTAATGGTGGAAATAGCTCCAACAAACAAAAGAGAGCAAAAGGGAGAAGATCAAACCCCAAAAATCCAACCAAACTCATAGAAATCCAAAGGAGAAGAAATGAGAGCTCCTTACCTCTTCTCTCAGCAAATCCCAGCACAAAAGAACCCTAAGGGGTCGTGGGTGCTGTTATAGAATAGGTCAAAACGCATAAAAGTCCCTGCAGTTTCAGATTTTCGAAAACTGCCAGTTTGTACCGGTACAAACCCATTTTGTACCGGTATAAACCCTGCGAAAAGCCAAACCCGAGCCTCGGGTTGCCAAGTCTGCCCTTTTATACCGGTATAAATTTCTGCATCTTGGTATAGCCATCATTTTATACCTAAGATAGACACCATTTTGTACCTACAAGGCACGAATTTCCAACCCGAGAGCCACCTAAAATCCAACTTTTTGGACTTTAGTGCTGAGGATTCATCCCCTAACCTCGGTACACGCGCCATAGGTCGGAACACAGTCAACGACCCTCCAGAAAATCTGGAAAAGCTCCAACACAAGTCAAATACTCGAACTCCGCAATTTGCGCAAGTCCAGTATGTTACAAGAGCAGACCAAAAAATTCAATCTTTTGGATTTTGGTGCTAATTAAGTTTTAAACCTTAATTCTCGAGATGCGAGCCATAGGTCGGAACACTATCTACGACCCTCCAGAAACTGTGGAAAGGCTCGAACTCAAATCAAACACCCGAACCTCGCAATTTGCACAGGTCCAGTGTGTTACATTACCTCCGCAACTGCCTCCACCGCCTCTTCGGAGAGAATAAAAAAAAAAAAAAAGAACGAGAGAGAAAAAAAAAAAAAAAAAAAAAAAAAAGAAAGGAGAGAGAAATGAACAAGGATATTTTGGTCAGTTTTTTGAAAATTCAGACTGGATGTGAAAAATCCAAAAAAGTGGCATACTTTTAAAAAAATCTCAAAACTAATGGATTTTTTATGCAAATTGGCCAAACATGATTTTTGTCCGTAGATCAAATTTAATTTTTTCTTTAATACAATATTATTTGGAGGGAGGCCATTGGCCTAGAACTAGATTATGATGGGCCAGGCTGACCCGGTAGGGATGGCTCAAATGGGCCGTGACTCTGGGCCGGCTCGCATTCAGGCTATGCCATGCCCGGGCAGTCGACCAGAAAATCACCCGATCCGTTTTGCACCCCAAATTTGAGTATCAACCAAACATATGAGTCTTAACCAAATAAAATACAAATTACCTCAATAACTAGAATATGATTTATGGACAGAAATTAGCAAACTTCAAATGAGCTTAAAACTTTGGATGAGAAGAGGAGCAAAAGGCCGTTCGTCTTGGTTTTGCAGATAGATTGAGGAGATTTTGAGAATTAAGTTTTACACAAAAAAAAAAAATGCAGAAGCATATTTGCAATGTAGCAAATTTTTGGACGAACATAAAACCAGAGTTCATTCAAGCATGAGTGTATTGACCTTTTCATTACCAATAACAAAAGATAAACTTCAAAGCTCACAATTCACAAAATGAGCGGTCGACTTGTGACATCGACGTAATTTGGCAAGAAAACAACATCATTCAAACTTCAATATTACTGAAACAACAAAAGATTAGCTCCTCTCATCTTGTAAGACAGAAAGCAAGTCGTCTCTCTTCGAATGAATACTCGAACTCCTCTGCTTTCTGTGCTTTCACCGTCGCAGCTGCTTCATACATGAGACAGGTTGGAGCAGGAGTCATCGCCATCTGCATTGGAATGTAAGAAGTCATAGGAGTTTTAGGAGGTGGGGCTGCCATTGCAGTCTTCAGATTATTCTTGTTCTCCTCTTCGGTTTCATTGTAGATCAGCCTCAAGGGGGTGGATGGAACGTTGCTCGCAATTACGATTGGAGCAAAGGGTTTTCGAGGTGTTTCTGCCTCTTGAGGAGGATTCACTGGATTGAAAGATAGCTTCTTCACAGGGAGGCCGGCAAGATCTAAGCCTCTCCTACCTGAGATTATTTAAAATGGTGTGGCAAATAGTACAGTAACCAACAAAGATATAACTTTGTACAGGTTCCTGATGGAACTTAAAATTAACAGACAAATATAACACCACAAAAGTATTCATATATGCCGGTATTATTAGAATTTTCATATCTTCGCTAAAATTGCACAACAGAACTTTGAAACTCAGAATCAATCAACAAAAGTCAATCTTTAACCTATATCTTTAACCTACCTTCAGTAATTCACAACCAAATACTCCCATGAAGTGGTTGAATCTCCCTTAGACACCTTATTTTCTAATAAAATCAATGTCAAAGAGCATATATGCGAATGCAAACTTTGCAGGTGTATAAATGCGAAAACAAGTATAAAAGGTCATGCACTTAATTTCTAATTTTACGTGGGTATTCATTTAAACACTTAAATTCTAATTTTACAGGGTATTCATTTAACTAATTATGCAAACATATTTGTAAAAGGTCCAAGGAAATATATATATTACCAGGCGATAAGGTACCAATATCATCTGTCTTCTTCGTTGAACGGATTGACTTGTTCACGTGCAGCAAATCTGGCTTTGGCGGTTGCATTATGGCTCCACCAAGAGAGAGCCGCCGGCTTGGAACTCCCGTAGAAGTTCTCGGCATCTTCTTTGCGCTTTGAGGCTTTGAAGGGCTTGGTTTCGATCCGTAGAGCGCTTCCTGCTCAGCTATAAGTTGGCCCTGAAGTTTCTTCTGATCCTGCAATAAGACTTGCAACGAGGGGTAAGCTTATAACAAATGCAGACTAGTACAAAACTGCCTGCGTTCAGAAGGCGTAAGTTACCCTCTGTCTCTTGCGTTCTTGCTCTTTCTCCTGCCTCACTATGGTGTACTCTTCCAGCATGGAAAGAAGGCGAACCTGCACAAATCAAGTAACGAAATCATGAATAACCAGATCTTCTATATCTATTTTTGCTCGGAGAATTCAAATGAAAATGGGTTGAATAGTATCCATCTAATCCAGCTTCCAATATGAAGTTTTGCAGGATATCAATTTACATTAGCTAATCTAACTTGTATTGGGACCCATATCCATATTTATGTAGCATCAAGAAACACATGAAATATTCTATCTGAATCTGTATCCACATCACAAGCATGTATAATTTTTCAAGTATAATACACTAGATATGCTCACGTTACTTCTCAAAAGCTCTAAATTAGTTCATAACGTATATTTTCCAGCTATACCTAATAACCTGTTATGTATATCTGAAAACAATAGAACATCCGTATTTGATACTAACAGAAAGATTATAACAAATAATATGGCTCTGACACTAATAGCACTATAATTCTCGAATTGAGTTGCATTTCAAACAATGAAAGTAAATACACGAGTTAGCTGCAATTAATTTATCCATTTTCACCTCAACTTAAGAATGAAAGATGCAGTAAGGGATCCTTACCCCGTCGTACGTGAACTCTAAGCCCCTTTCTTTCTCCCATGCAGTTATTTTGGCAGCTAAATTATCTACCATTGCTGGTCAAGACCGTCATGGAATGAATCAGACATGAAGTAAACTAGATGAAAAACTACCTACTACCAAGTAGCACCAAGAATTGTAATATTATGTTATAGAGCAGTTGAAAATGACATGATTACCCGGAATCTTGATAACCAAAGCTCGGGCTTTTTCGGCCCGCTTGAGTGTAAGGTGAGCACCTCTTCCCGCATTGTATCGGTTTTCATCCTAAGGTATAAATACAAAGATACATAAGTAGTTGCAGAAATGTATGTGCTCTTGATTGCACAGTTGATCAAATGCCTAACCCTGTTGTACTCCTCAAGCCAGGATTCCTCCTCACATGCAGCCAACCATTTTTCGACCCTTTCAAGAATATCCTTCCGGCTAAATGCTTCCTCTTTAACTGTTGAAATTTGGACCTCAATTTGCTCCAGCACTAAAGAAGGATCAATAGCCCCTGCAATAGAAGAGATAAGAAAAAGATGGTATGGACGATTGCATACATAATAATGCAGATGCAACAGAAGAAATACAAATGGATAGATAATAAAACTGGGATCAAACTTTTTATGCATGATAGTAGGGAATATAGCATCAACATATCAATTTTGATTGTATTATTAATATTACCTGCTTCAATAGCCTCAATTGCGAATTCTGCTCCACAATTTGTTTCCCCGACAAGATGTGTCCGTCGTCGAAGCTCCTCCAGTTCAGTTTTCTTCTTCAGTACCAGATCTTTCATCTTGCTCACTTTCAGTTGTTCAAGCCTCAACACTTCTGCTTCCACCTGCAACAAACATGAGCTCTCACTACCTTACCTCGAGTTTATTGACGTTATAGAAGAAAAACTAAAAGTCCATCCTTTTTTTGTGCAATCCACATACATAACAAAGGAAATCGATAGAAAGGGTATTAGGCTCCGTGATTTCATCTTCTGCTGCAGCAATATTACGTGTAACATTCTGAAACAGCTGCTGTTCTTCGATTGGAGTATCCATGAGATTCCACAGCTCCAGCATGGTACTTGCGAGATCTTGAAGCTGCCACATTCTAAACTATAAGCAATTGAAATATCAAACCATATTCTGCGTAACTCAACTAAAGCAGTTACCTTTTGCATTCTCTGGAGCTTAATCTCTCGTAATTTCTCTATTGCGGAAGCCAGCCTTTGGATCGTCTCATTACTTATGTTCTTCGATACTTCAACTCCATCTAAGCTCGGATGTACATCAGAAACTGTCTGCTTAAAATCTATACCAAGTACCTCGCATAATAAATTCAAACTCTTCAAGTGATCCATCACCTTCTTTAAGCGATCACTCTGAGATGAAAGAGATTTGTAAGTCAAAAAACAACAAGAATCATGTTTTACACTGCTATAGCTTATTTAAGCTCAATACTGTAGGTACAACCTTCTCCTTTTGAAGACACTGCAGTTGCTTGTGCAATTCCTCAAGCTTTCTAGTGGATAGATCAGATTCATCAACAACCAACTTGGCAGGAGTGTAGTCTGTAGGTCCGATCTCAAGTGCGATCTTCCTTATCTGCTCCATAACTTCAAGAAACTGGTTCCATCTTTCCGTCTTTCTCTTTTGCATCTCTTCCAGTTGTGGAGTAATGGCGTTGAGCTCCTCCTTCAAACTTCCAGCATTCTGAGTGGACTGATAAGATCACCCAAATTACTACTCGTAAAACTAACCTACAATTTCCCATTATAACTTCTAGCAGTCAAGTACCAGAAGATTTATTAATTATAGAACACAGCTTGATAATCTTAGCAGAAACTGCTGAAGTAAGAGAGTAGTAGTTCATACAATTCTCTCCTGATTAGCAAAATAAAGAGGGACAAACTAGCTGCTTAGATGATGCAGATGCATGAAAATTTTAAACTCCAATTTCAAGCAAATAATTCTTTTGAGCTTAAAATGTTAATAAAAGAAACGAACCTGCCTAATATAAACCGGTCGCTCACCCATTGCAGAACAGATGACCGCAAGCTCTGCTTCAGCATCAGCAATGGCTTGCCGCAACTGAGCTCTGCAGCGATTGGCCAGGTCAACCTTGCGTCTATAGACTTCCAGGCACTCTTGTTCGAGCTCGAGAAGCATTTTGTCCCTTTCTGCATCAGTTTCACCAACTTCATCCCATATGACCTGCACTCAATAGCATTCACAAGACAAAACAATGTCCATAATTATAAAGTTATTCTACAAAAAAGAACAAATGCATATAGATACTTTTGAATTTTTATCTACAGACAAGCAGATGATATGATTAAACAAATAATTCATTTATATGATAGGTGTCGGCAGGGATTCTCAATGGCTCTCATTTGATAATTTGGGAAGGAGAGATAATAAGAGAGAAAAGAGAGAAAATATGCAAAAGATATTAAAATTTTCATTACCTTGTTTGGATGTAGATAGAGAAAAAGGAAAAGATTTAACGACTCTACCCACTAGTACTGTTAAATTATATGAAACAATTGTTATTCTCCAAAAGCATAATGTGACATAATATCAGAGCAGAAGGTCCTATGTTTGAATTTTCCGAAACCCCTAGTCTCATTTAATTTCCTCCCATCTAATTCAAGTCCCGTCTTGGACCTATAAAAAATCTTGAGCATAGATGTCAGGGGAGTGTTGAAGATAAAATATAAAAACACCGTTCGCTTGTAGCATAAGCATTTAAAGACAAGACGGTCATTTCATATAATTTAACAAGCACTAGTAAATCACTAGATCTAGATCACCGGCCTAAATGTTTAGGCCCGGTTATTATTACTAGATCCCTTGGCCCTTATATTCCCAATAGTAGTCTCGTTTCCATCCAATGGGAGACTATTAGGGCATCATAAAAGAAAACCTATTTCATTGGTAGAAGGACAGAGAAAAGAGAAAATACACCAATACACTACTAATGCATCATATGCATACAATCTCATCAGTCGTAGACAATTATAATATCAAGTTCTAAAATTGTGCTGCAAAGAAGATTGAGAGAAACGATACAAAGAATTGTAAATTATTCTTTCTGAGTGTTACTAACAATTACAACACCAGAGTAAAAGAGAGATAGACAGGGACAGAACAAAAAACTATGAATTATACTTTCTGAGCATCGCAAACAATTAAATGGAGAGAGGGAGAGAATGACGGGATTCAACCAGATGAAAAGCACAAACCGATTCTCTTCTATAAAGCAAAAGGTATCTCTGAAAATAAGAAATGTGAAAATAAGTTGGGTCTATTTCCTTCTGCTGCTTCTTAACTTCCTGTTGTCCCCTAAAATTTAGTCCCAGTAAGAGAAATAGCTCTCTCCTTATTTTCTGACTTTCTCCATCCAAACAGAACTGAAGCAATTACATCGCTATATGCAAATGCAATAGAATATGGTATTTGATGGGCTTAGATTAGGGATTATCCAGTATAGTCTTAATTCAGGGTAATTTGAATTGTTATAGCACATCCTTTGTAACATATCTTTAACAAAAACAAAGAGGAAGAAAGTAGATAATTATTGACTATAGAAAAAAAATTCATAGTACCTGAAGCTCATATAGAAGAGATCCACATGTCGTCTCCATTTGCAAAAGTTGATCACTCGGGTGATTAGTCATCTTGAAGAAATGTTCTCCTGCAAGAAATTTATTCATGTAAGACAGCATGACCATCTATAAATCACTATTTGAAAAGATGGTGCATACACCCCTATATGCAGCTACATATGCAGATGTGGATGCTTGGTCGCACCGCATATAATTTAGAAATGCATAATGAGCATATAATTAAGCAATCTACTATACTGAAGTTTAAGCAGGTAAGTAGGCCTAGCACGACATATCAATTAATAGCTACTCTAACACATAAAATATCATACATAATACATATACTTTTGTTGATTGATTTTGATTATAGAATATTTTATTTTTAAGATTTTTTTTTCCTAAATATATTACATAAAACTTTGATGTTAAATTGTTACAATGATCTAAAATATGTATAAAGTCATTAAAAATTCTATATATCATTTATTTCTCTTCTTCCATGATGAATTCATTTTTCTTTGGCTCTCAAGTATTTCTTATATTTTTGGTAATAATCACTACGTTATATACACTTATATGAACGGCATATGCACCTACATATCACATAAGCGCATATGCACCTGCCTACCACCTAAGCGCATATGCAAACTATTGGAAATAAATCTTGCTTCTAGAATGTTGGAAATAAGTCTATTCTTCTAGTATAAATATGTATTTTTCAAATATTTTGATTCGAAAGCATTAAACAACTATTTTGAAAAATCACCTGCAAAAAGCAATGTCAAATATTATAGAAATAAAGAGTTCAAATGAGGCTTGCGGAGGCGTGCTACGCATTATCCTAGAAGCAAGATTGCCCCTCTACGTGCAAGGCATCGGCGATCACTTCTAGCGATACCAGGAACACGAGCTACCTTGTTAGGGCAGCACAATGTGAACCAAGAAGGCTCTTAGAGATATAGCAAATAGAGCAAAGATTAAAAGAATAGTAATGCTCAGTAGAATATTAAAGTCATTGAATGGTAGTACAAATCTCAGGACAAGTGGAAATTCTACCCCATATCTAGAGCTTCATTTGGTGTAAAATTGATTAAAACTTGATCTTTAGATTGATTTTTCAGGCACAAACACTCATTCATATGCCTTTTCAATTGTGTGGTTGTGCCCGTCTTTGGTTTTGAATACATTTTTTTAACAATATTTGCATATGATCTTCTTCAGTAAGACTTTATTCTCAAGAACTTCTACTTCTTCAAAACATTCCCAAATCTTAGAAAAAAAAATTTTGATTTCTCTTTCCTTATAGTTCATTTTCAATCTTTTCCATATCATTATTTGTAACACCCCTACACTATTTCTTTTGGCCCTCGTTCTTTTAAAGTTTGGACATTTTTGTAAATATCTATTGTTGAGGGACTCGGCGGCATATTGCGTCTAATTAATCCCTAATACCTAATTCTGTTTTGCTTCCCATTCGTAACAGCACCTTAACCCAACCCATCTCTCTTTCCCCAGCACGACTCCCTCTCTCCACCTTGAGTCCGTACGCCCTCCCCCGCTCGGCGCGCATGTCGTCGTTCCGATCACCATCATCGTCGCCCGCCTTCGCCGAAATCCTCATCTATCAGCATTTTCGATTCGTCATCGACGACATTTTGTTGTCGACATTTCTATCTTTAGGAAGGTTCATTCCTTTCATTTTCGTCTCAACACCTATTCTTGAAAGCATCAAAACTTTATCCATATTTATGTGATTGTTGTTAGGTGTTCTTCTTTAATGATTATTACTAAGATCATTCAAATCTGATTTCAAATGATCTAAATTAATATTGGTTGAGTTGTTAATCTTGTATCTTGTATTATCAATATGATTTGGTTGTATAAACTTTGCATATTCTGCATACTTTTGAAATGCCCGTTACATGTTCAACAAAATGCCTAAGAAAGGGCGAACTTCATTTTTGTTTCTGATTTCGATTCCATCTAATTGTAAATTGTCAATTAATGTCTCAACATCTGAAAACCGTTTTCGATCATAGGTCCTTTATTTATTATTTAAAATTTCGTTCATGTTATCGTGTTTATTTGAATCGTTTAATCTTTGAAACTCTACATCCTCTTGATTGTTAATTGAGTTTCATCGAGTTCATTATTTTAAATCTCTTTCGTGCTCCGTCTCGATCTATTTGCATGCATTAAATGTAACCGACCTTGTCAACCTATATGAGCCTTTCCAAATTTATATTTTTGTATAAGCTTGTCTTATATATATATATAGAGTCCGGCTACTATACTCTTATGAGTACGATCGCCCTCGTACTCATAAGTTGTTTTCGATGGTAGAGCTTCCGAATTGGCGATCTATACCGTTAAATATTATCTAGATCATTTAAAACTTCTAGAAATTAAATTTCATAATTTTTCGATATCATTTACCTTACGATCAAAAGCTCACAAAATTAACAATTTTTAACGGGTATGGGATATTTGCTAGTTTAACGGTGTAAAAGAATTGAAATAGGTTGAATTTTTGATAGAAAATTCTATTCACTACCTAAATAAAGATCAATAACTCCGATCTTA
This sequence comes from Aechmea fasciata, assembly GCA_025177825.1. NCBI lineage: Eukaryota > Viridiplantae > Streptophyta > Magnoliopsida > Poales > Bromeliaceae > Aechmea > Aechmea fasciata. The sequence continues at coordinate 5,838,754 of CM045936.1, forward strand.
AATTGAAAGATCCGATCATCTATTTTTAGGATGTCGTTCGATTTCGTCGGTTCATTTTATGCCCATTTGATGGACTTTATTATGATTTCGAAAAATTACGAAATTTATTTTCTAGAAGTTTTAAATACTCTAGATCATATTTAACGGAGTGGATCGTCGATTCGGAAGCCCCATCATCAAAAACAACTTATGAGTAGTAAGGGTCTAATACTCGTATGAGTATAGTAGCCCTACTCTATATATATATATATATATATATATATATATATATATATATACATATAGAGAGAGAGAGAGAGAGAGAGAGAGTTGGACTAGAATACTATTAATAGTATTTGCTCCCTATTGCTATCAACTTTTTAATTTTTGGATCAATTTCTTTGATCATTTCCAACCATGGGATTGAAGATTATAACCCAATAGAGATCACTCAACCCTAGGGTGACCATTCAACCCTAAAGGACTAAATATAAGCCTATTCCTACAATGTCTCAGCCAAGGGTTAAAAACTTGATAGCAAAATGGGCCAAATACTATCAAATAGTATTTCACTCAACTCTCTCTCTCTCTCTCTCTTTCTCTCTCTCTCTCTCTATACATATATAGAGTTGAGCTAGAATACTCTCGATAGTAAACGGGGCATTTTACTATCGAGTTGTTTTCGATGATAGAGCTTCCAAATTGACGATCCGCTCCGTTAAATATGATCTAAACCATTTAAACTACCTAGAAATCAAATTTCACGCACTTTCGATATTGTTCTTGTATCCATCTAGTGAGAGAAAATGAATGACTGAAAATGAATACTCTTTAAAAAATGATGATAGGAGTCTTGTAATCAAGATCAAGAGTATAGATCTTGTTTTAAATAGTTTAAAAAATTTTCTAACAAAAATTCAATTGATTTGGATATCTTTACACCGTTAAACGAGAAAACGTCTCTTATCCACCATTAAAATTACAAATTTTGAAACCCTTTGATTATTAGGCAAATGATGTCGAAAATATTTGAAATTTGATTTCTAAACACTTTTAAGTGGTATAGATCATGTTCAACGGAGCTGATCGTCAATTTGGAAGCTCTATCATCGAAAACAACTCGATAGTAAAATGCCCCGTTTACTATCGAGAGTATTCTAGCTCAACTATATATATATATATATATATATATATATATATATATATATAATTCAGCTAGAATACTTTTATAAGCACCACTACCTTGGTGCTTCTAAGTTTTTAGCCCTTGGATCCACTCCTTGATTATTAATAGCCTTTGGATAAAACACTATTCCACCTACCACCACCTACCACCACCATCCCAACCCTACATTTCTTCATCCAAAGGCTAAAAACTCAAAAGCACCACCTTTTTGGTGCTTTTGGAAGTATTCTAGCTCAACTCTCTCTCTCTCTCTCTCTCTCTCTCTCTCTCTCTCTCTATATATATATATATATATATATATATATATATATATATATATATGTAATTATATTTCAAGTAGCTTATAGACTTCTCTATTTTAGGTTCCAATGATTGATTTTTCGTACAATTTTCAATTGGATAGCTTCTTAGTATTGCATTAAGATAAGTATTGGGAACACCCGTTAGTTTTTCATAATATAATATAGGAAATATATTGATTGTGTGAAAATCTTTATTTTGTAGATTACAAAATTAGGGATTAAGCGTATTATCACACATTTCTGAAAATGAGTTTTAGTTTTGATTGATGGATTCTTTTAGCGAAAGAATTTTGAGATTTGATAATATATTATGTAAATTAGTGACTTATCAAGTGTTTTAAATTATATGTCTCTTGGTATTTTGCTATGTTAATGTTGGCCATGTCGATATGTATTATGTTATAGAAGCTAGCTTCGTCTCTGTATTACGCCTTCTGGTGCCTGCGCCTATCCGCGCCTCCGTTCTGTATTTGCGCTTTCGAGCACCTCTATTCTGTTTGCACCTTTGGGTGTCTCTGTTCTATTTGTGCCTTCGAGAACCTCTGGATCTCGCCAACAGATCACACAATATATTTAGTTGCCGAAAACTTAATATTTATTTCGTTTATTTGCTGAAAGAGAATCACTTTGTAAATTTATAGTTTCAATCTGATCTGAATTTTAAGTTTTGATAATCCTTGTTTTCTAAAATTTTGCAAATTAAAAATCAGTCACTTAAAGTAATTTTTGTATTTATTTATTTATTTATTTGTATGCTTAATACCACTAATATGATGTATGGTTGTTTATCTAAGTATCGAGACTGATTTGCCGGGCGAGGCTGAAATTGAGTGAACGTTAGATAGTTAGTGTTTGATATTAGCCCCTTTTCTTTCTTTATCTAGTATTTTTGGATGTGAATCTTTGGACTACGTAGATAATCGTTTGTTACCTACTTTTGTTTCGTTATTTTTTCGTGCCCACTTTTGTTAATTATGGTATTAAGTGCGCCGAATTTTTGTCTACTTTTCGTAGCAAACACTAGTTTTATTTATCTGAGAATTCATTTGATTCAAGTTGAAATTCAATTGTCAGTCTAATTTTTTGATTCTTTGGATTTAGTGGAAAATTTGTAATCATCTTTTTGCTTATTTCTGTCTGATTTTGTAACCTTGCATATTTGCTAATTTAGTAGGTATGCGGCATCTGTTACGCCTCAGGTTCGGGGCGTGACATTATTATCAGTTGTTTTTATCTTTCTCTTGAGTATCACATGGCTCATTAGTGCCAAGAACAGACACTAATTGTTGAGATGAATGAGGATGTGGCAAACTTGGAGAAGAAATAACTAATAAAAACATATAGAGAGAGAGAAGTACATACGAAAGAACAATAATATGAAAATAAAATTAAATATGATTCATTTAAGAAATGAAAACTGTGTATGTGCTGAAACTGAACACCAACAATTGCCATGTGATTCATTAAAATAGGGAACTACTTATGGGCCATGTGATTCATTCAAATAGGGAACTACTTATAATAAACTTCTTACATTCCAAATGTAAAATGTGCAAAAACATGTGAATCTATGAGCATTCAACGAAAAAATTCAATGAAAACATACAGCTACTGTATATGATCAAACATTCAAAACTGAAAACTCCTATTCATACAGCTACTATATATGATCAAATTCAACGAAAACATGTGAATTTACGAACCATAGTCCATATTCCATAATGATGAATTTGATCAAAAACTAAAACGTGAAGAGATGAGGACAAATAATTTTAGTAGCAGAGGTAGTACGCGCATGGGTCTACAATCTTATGATTTCTGCATTGAATTAATCCAAATGGAAAGTTAATAAGTCCTCTAAGTAAACTTACTGATTCCTGCCTGCCTTTCTTCAAGTTGTCTCTTTGATCAGCCTAATCAGCCTTTAGTTCTTTGAATGTCTTTCTATTGCTCGAAAAATCAGATTCCAGCTTGTTGTAAGCGATCCTCAACATCAAATTGTGACACTCCTAGAATTTAAAATAGTACTATATATAAGATGTAATAGGGCTAAACCTTTTAATGAAGCTATAGCATTTTGGGCAGTAGCTAGGTCCAAGATATTAAGCGGGATAAACTTGCTAGGGCTAGAATAGTTCTAAAATGGGTGACCACTGGGAAGTAGGTCATCACATCAAAGAAATGCAGAATGATAAATACAACCTTTAAAATGGAAAAGAGATATCAATGGTCAAATTGGAAAAGTTTGGAAATAATGAACCAAAAGAAGATAAAAAGAAAAAGAGCTATCGTCAGTGAGTGAATGAACATACACACTCTATTTTGTAGCGTGAGAAATTTAAATTATGAGGCTTCTCTTTGGTTGTTCAACTAGTCGAATAATCAGAATTAAACAATTCATATGCTGCCAAAGCAGATACAAGAAATAAAGCTAAACTCACGAATGCGCCGAACTAGGGGCAGGAGGAGAAGGCGCCGAGGTCGAAGGAGCTAGAGGACGACGTTCGTTGCGCGGAGGGGCGATCTTTCGGCGAAGCGGATGTCGCAGAGCAGGCGCAGGCGCCGCTTGCCTCCTCCTTCGAAGCAGTCGTTGGCGAATTCCGACCGATCGGGGGGCACGATCTACCTAATTAGATCCCTGTCAAAAAAACATCGCGCGAGATCCGAATTAGAAGCCGAAAGAAGGACGAGATCCGAGGTCTCCGAAGCCTGCGTATGTTGCTGCGTTGCGATTGAAATACTTTGGGCGTATGTTGTTGCGATTGCGATTGAAATCGGCGAGGCGCCGAGCTCCTCGTTGGAGCGGCGGAGCTGCGGCGTTGAGCGAAATGCTTACTCGAACGCAGCTCGGAGGATCGAAGTCGAACGATGGATTTGGGATCTCCGAGCTCCGCGGGAGAGATCGGGGAGAGATAGGACTGCAGGAGGGAGGAGGAGGAGGAGAGGCAGGGAGTGGGCAGCGATATCGGAGGTGATTTTGAAATAAAAGAGGAATTTTTTTTAAAAAAAAAAACGTAGACCCGGTTCACCACGTCATAAAGAGGATGAAATAATTGTTATATATATATTTTAAAACTACAAAAAAAATAATAAGAAAATAATAATAAAAAAAAAAAAAAATTATCGGAGATCGATCGGTATTTCATTTCATAACATAACATAACATAACGTTCGTTGGTTGGTTCCCCAGTGACGTGGTGAACGAGGTTCAGGAAACAGTTGACTACACGGTTTAGCTACAAGATCACTTTCTTTATTATTTCCTTTCGTTCATTCAATCTAGTGCGTCCATTTCAAACTCGGTGGCACGGATTCTATTTACGGGCACTCGCGAGTTGTGATAGTTGCGTAATTATGCTGAAGCTTTATTGCATGTTGTCGTTAGGCAATATTTTATGCATTCAGAGCAAAGCATTTAATTTATTTTCAAAAATTACGAAAAGATCGAAGCATTAAATCATCCTAGATACGCTAAATTTAATGGGCCTACGAACATTTGAAATTAAAAAAACTGTTTAAATTGACGGTTATTAAAAGAAATAAAAAAACCCAGCTAGCTTGAGAGAGATTGATGATGCTTTCTTCACTCTACGAGCTCGATCAGATGCCACCACACCACTCTCTCTTTGATAAAAGCTTGCAGGCTCAAGAACTTAACTCGGGCGGGAGTTGAACTAGACCCAAAATGAAAAGAGTAGTGATAGGCTCACCTTTATACGCAAAATCGGCAAGCATCGCACAATATGGGGGTGTCCACTTTATACGCAAATTGTCTCCCCCCTTTATACGATTCTATTGTGGAAAAAAAAAAAAAGTTCAAATTTGAAAGCAATTTAGGAGTAAGCTACTTTGGCTCACCACTGGATGCAACGTTTTCTTTGTGTCATTTTCTTATGGAGAGCGTTACTATTGTGACGGCACTTAGGGCGCGTTTGGTTCGCATTATGAAAGATTACTATGAGTAAAAAGATATCCGAGAATCTTATTTCCATTCATCCTATTACTAAGAATATAACAGTTCTGTGTTTGGTTAAATGTGATCATATTATTTAGTTATGTTATTTAAAACTATAAAAACATATACAATTTATTTATTTATTTATTTTAATTAATTTTAGATAATGCTATCAAAAATTTTAATACTTTTTTAGAAAAAGGGGAGAGAGAATATAGCTTAGAGAGAGAGAGAGAGTATAATTTAAAAAATAGGAAGAGATATAGAGTCGAGGTTAGAGAGAAAGAATTAAGATTTTAGAAAATAGGGGAAGAGAGAGCTTAGTTTAGAGAGAGAAAAAGAGTTGAAGTTTAGAGAGAGAAAAATAGTTGAAGTTTAGAGAGAGATATGAGGTTAGAGTGTAATGAAAAATAATACCAACTAGCCGATGGATAGAGAGAAAGAAAAAAAATTAGACATATTATGATTACTCCAATCCATTAATATGAGGATACCCACCACCCTCCATCAATGGAATGAGATTAGTACTTTGGGATGCATCTTATTTCCAAGTAAATCCAATATTACCAACTAGATTACTTAGTACGTTTAGCCAAACACCGTCATATTTTTTTATTCCCATTAGATTACAAGGAATCTTAAAAAAATAGCGCGAACCAAACGCACCCTTAAGGTATCGTTTGATTCCGAGATAAGCAAAAAGTGGTTATTCCAGGAATAGACATAAATTGAGGTATAAGCGGTGATTAGATTAATTTTACGTTTGGATAAAAATTGAGATATTTCTAGGAATAAGAAAAATAACACTTGGTTAGGTAAGATAGAATAAAAATTAAAGTGAGTAATTATAAAAAAAAAAAAATAATATTACCCTTCTTATTATATTTAAATTTAAAATTTCAAATTATAAATATTTTTAAATTTTAAATTTTAAATTTTTAAATTAAAATTTTAAATTTTAAAATCTCAAATTTTAAATTCAAAATTTTAACTTTTAAATTTTAAATTTCAAACTTTAAATTTAAGATCAAATTTAAATTTCAAAAATATAAAATATCAAATTTTAAATTTTGAAAATAAGAATAGGAATGGAAACAATTAATAAAAATAATTTATTATAATAAAGTTATAAATTTGATAATAATAAATTATAATTTTTTATTATTAATAAATTTATAATTTTTTAAATTCTACTTAAACTTAAATTTATTAAAAATAATATTGTCACGCCCCGGATTACACGTTCTCCAGGGACGCCGACAAATCCGCCGTACACAAAAAATTTTTCTTGTATACGAAACGTAGCTATATCTATATAACATGCAATACTACAAATAGTAGCATAGAGCTGAAATTCTTAATACAAACGGTAGGAACAACAACAAGTTTTATATACATATAAGGTACCAGATACAAAACTTTACTCGCTCCAGCGAGTTAACAACTGTATGTATATAACTCTCCAAAAAAAAGGATCACTACCTGCAGCCGGAATCCTCTAACAGCACTAGAAGGGTAGGGGTTTAGCTCGCGACGCCCTTGCCTTGATAAGCCTCAGAAGGAGCAGCAGCCGAAACCAAAGGCCCTGCAACAACAGTGAATTAAAAGGACGTGAGAACTACTATAAAAACAAAAGCCTCAGTGGGTGCCGCTCTCAACATCATCGGTCCACCCACTAAGTCTACAGGGTAAGCAAATGTAGTAAGAAAAGCTGGAAACACTCTACAGCCAAAAGTCACTACACTATCATGCTCAGAAACCCACACCTATACACTAATGCCATAACAGACCCAATCTGAAAGTGGACTATAATCATACCCGTCCCTGGGACTGTGAACACACCCGTCCCGTGCCCGGTTGCGACTATACAGCTACCCCCACTCTAATCCTCAGTGGAGAGCAAGTCCAACCTGCACACCCGACAACGCGAAAGCACGGCGCCGACTCCGGAGTGGCACTCGGGGGAGCTACCCAACCGAGTATGCAGCGTATCTCTGTCGAGCTCAATCAGGCTCTAGCAAGCCAAATTCAAGTAACCAAGGTCTAAACAGGTCTAATAACTCAATCTACGTGCCCTCGGCATAATCAGAGACCAAAACTGAACTTTGGGCCCACCGTCTGTCCCGACGGCCCCCGACAATCTGAAACAGCCTAGACTCTGCTGTAAAAATAAGCTCGGTACCCCAGCACTCAGGAGCAAAACCGATGAAACCCCACCTCTAAAGCTAACGCCTGGCAGCGAAGATGGTCTCGAAACTCTAGCACCCCTACTCGAATGTCATAGAACCAACAAGCACTCCCCAAAGCTCTGTACATGAAATTTTCCAAAATTAGCTCTATTTCCAGCACTTAAGTTCGAATTAGCTCAATTCCAATGTCAAAACTCACCTAGAGGTCTCCAAATCTGGTGAGGACAGTGTCGAACCCAAGGGAGTATACAGGAGGATGATTCTCAGGTCTCAAATCCCTCTGCTCTCGCAATCGATAACAAGAAAACTCCAAAAATCATGATTCTGTCAAGAAGCAACAGCAGCAGAGTAAAGTATAATTTCGACCAAGCTAACCTTTGCCAAATCCAATAATCTTAGGCTCTGTAGCTTCCTCTCGAAGTCCCGAATCCAGCGAACCAAGTTTCGTCGCGATCCGACGCTCCTACACTGAGAACAAGCCAAAACACTGTGAGTCGACGCTGGAATCTACAGCAGTAGCATCCAAGCTCAAAAATTATTGAAGTTGAAGCAGTTGAAGTGTTCTCGACGAGCTACTCACCTCGAAAACCCCTCTAGGGTCGGTGCCACGTCCAAAAAGGTGACAAAGTGCGCTCGCCCGGTCTCGCACCACGACGACGAGAGTATGCTCGAACGGCTCCGCGGCGCGACGTCGGCGAAGCTGCAACTCTACCTAGCTCCTCCTTGCTTGATCGAGTCTAGAGAGAGGGAGAGAGAAGGAGAAATCAGCTGAGAATACTCTCCCTCAACTCCCCTCCGCGTAGGTATAGGTGGTGGGAAGGGGGTGATACAACCAAAGTGAGCAAAGACTATTCTGCCCCTCACCTACCAAAGTGTGCCGGTACAAATAGGCAACCCGAGAGCAGTTCTGCGCAGCACTGTACCGGTACAGTTATGGTGGTTGTACCGGTATAGCAATCAAGCTTGTACCGGTACAATTCCAGATTTGTACCGGTACACTTTGACAAAAACCTGCTATTTGTAAATTTTGACGATTCCAGCTGCTCTCGCGTTCCCACTGAGTTCATTTGGCGTCCATTTCGCGCCAACGTGACTCGAACTTGTCCCGACACTCACCAGAGCTGTCGACAAGCCTTAACTGTCAAACTTCAGGTCACTACAAATATTTTATAATATTTAAATATAATTTATTATAAAATTTATTATAATATTTAATATTTAAATATAAATAATATGTATTAATATTGTACAATTAATAGTTTTGTAATAAAATTAATATATTATAACGTATAATATTATATTTATATAATTTAGTTTTAATTTAATTTATAATTTTAATAAAGTTTGAAATTAAAATTGGAATAGTACTATTCCATCAAAATTGTTGTAGCGACCTGGACGGTTACAGTGAAGGCTTGCCGACAGCTTTGAAGAATGTAGGGACAAGTCCGGGGCGCGTTGGCGCCAACGGGACGCCAAACGGGCCTTGTGGGAACGCGATATCAGCTTGAATCCTGAAAATATGCGAAATAGTGGATTTTCAGTGAGCTATACCGGTACAAATCTTGGTTTGTACCGGTACAAGAATGATGGCTATACCGGTAAAGCCACCAGGGATATACCGGTATAGTGCCGCGCTCTCGGGTTTACTGTTTATACGGTAAGAGGCCGTTTGTAGGTACATAGTGGTAGGTGAGCTGGGGGCAAAATGGTCAACTCCACCTTGTTTTTGTCACCCTCCCCCATGCATGCCTACACGTCAGGGGGAGAGAGTGAGAGACCTTTCTCAGCTCTTTCTCTTCTTCTTCTTCTCCCTCTCTCTCTCTAGATTTCCTTGGTTGGAGTAGAAGAGCTTGGGTGGTTGCTACTTCGCCGACGACGCGCCGCGAAGCCGGCAAGCATTTTCGACGTCGGGTTGCTGTGAGGGAGCCGAGCATGGTGCTATTTCCCTTCTCCTCGGCGTGGTGCTGAACCAGGAGGATTACTAAGGTGAGTGGTTCAGCTAGTGTGCTTCTATTGCTTCTACTTCGACGATTCTCGAGCTAAGTCCGAACTGCTGCAGAAATCGACGTCGACTCGCCGTATTTCGGGCCGTGCGCGACGTAGGAGTGGCGGATTTCGCTGTGCCTAGACTCGTTGGAACCGTGTCGACGAGAGGAATCCAACGAGCATTTATTTGGAATTTTTGGTGAAGGTTAGCTCAGTCGAAATCTCAGTTTTCTCCCTTGTTTTCCTCCTCGAAGCTGCTGCGATGCAGACGACACTCCGCGGTGTTTTGCCTTTGCGCCGTATAGGGAACTCGGATCGCGACGAAATCTGGGGCATTGGATTCGCGACTTCGAGACGATTCCAGCGATACCTTACTCGCTGGATTTGGAGCAGGTTAGCCCAGTCGAAGTGCCGTTTTACTGAGCCGCTGTCCCGCGAGCGTAACCGACAACTGATTTGTCGTTTTCCAGCGTCGACGTCGGTGCTTCGCCTAGAACTCAGCGTAGAGAGGCGGAATCCGGCGCGGAGCCGTTGGATTCACTGCGAGGCGAAGATTTCGAGCCCTTGCTCGCTGAATTTGGACAAGGTTAGCTTAGTTAACTTTAAGCTTTTCTCAGCCGCAGTTTTCCGGACAGATTTCGAAGAAATCGAGTTTTTGATTTATCTCTTCGCAGCGGGTTGTCTTTTGGACGGTGACGGATCAGCGGAGGTGATCGAGGGACCCAGGGCACTCCTTGCTGCCGGGGATTCGCCACAGAGGTGGGCATCCATCGGTCATTCCTAAGTTTAAGTAGTCGGCATGTATAATTCTGTTTTAATGTTTAGACCTTAGCTCGAATTCATGAATATCAACTAGTATTAAATCTGAATTTTGGGGGCATGTTCACAAGTAGTATTTTCATACATGTTTGGACTTGGACCTGACTTAGGAGAAAACTACGATCAATCGTCATATATTACACTACCAGATTTAGCTCTAGGAGCCGTGTTGTGTCGTATCATCGCCGGGGGAGTACGATGGATACCCAGGGTAGTGTAGCTTACTTGTACGCTCGTGCTGGGATGCCGAGCTTAGCCACAGTAGAGTTTAGACTGTTGGTGTGGTCGGGAACCGTCGGGGGTTGGCGGTGGTCCCAGAGTTCTGTTTGGTTTTCAGAGTGTGCCAAGGGCACGTGGTGTATGAGTGGTTAGACCTTGTTTACTCGACTTTTGCCTGTGAGAGCTACAATGAAAGTGACAGAGAGACTTGTATACTCGCGTGGGTCGCGCCCCGCGAATGCCATTCCGGAATGAGGTTTCAGTGCGATGTTGATTCGCCGTGCGATGTTGATTCGCAGCTCCAGTTTGAGACAGTTCTTGAGCCGACACCTTAAAGGCGGTGTACGGCAAAGCTAGATACAGGCAGGGTGGGTCCGATTGGGCAGCCCGAGTGAGACAGTCAGTGGCCCCTTTGTTCTACTTTCAGTGAGGTTGTGACTTGAGTGGAACCTAGTTGAGCGAGACGGGTGTGTTCACAGTCTAGAGAGCTTGCTCCGCTGGTTGCTCTTGAGATATGGTGTAACCTTAGTAGGCGAGACGGAGAGTAGTTCCAGTCTCGAGAGAGTATTCTCCGCCAGATGCTCTTGAGCCACGGTGTCCTCGCTAGGCGGGACGGGTGCTTTCACAGTCCCTCGTAAGATTGGGTCAGCTTTTACTAGTTCTACAGAGGGTGGTTTAGAGCAGGATAGTATAGGGGTGTTAGCTGTCGAGTGTTTCCAGCTTCCTTTTTCCTTTCTTGCTTACCCTGTAGACTTAGTGGGTGGACCGATGTGTTTAGGGCGGTACCCACTGAGGACTACTTGTTTTTATAGTAGTTCTCACGCCCTCTTTCTTCCACCGTTGTTGCGTGGCCTTGCGGCCGCCGCCTCTGAGACGGACCGTGGGAAGGGCGTGGCGAGCTAGAGCCTACCCTTCGAGTGCAGTGCTAGAGGACTTCCGCTGCAGGTAGTGACAGTTTTTGGGTTTGACACTTTTGTACATACAGTGCAACTCGCTGGAGCGAGTAGTGTTCTCTTGTATCCGTCATTGTATGTATATAAAGTTGTTGTTTTTCCTACCTGTTTGTCTATAGTTTATTTCAGCTCTATGCTACTGTTTGTAGCATTGTATGTCTATACAGTGCTACGCTTCGTATACGTAAGAAATTCTTTTGTATACGGCGGATTTGTCGTGCGGTGAATATGCAACCCGGGGCGTGACAGATTAAGTTGGTATCAGAGCTTAGTATTAGGTCGTTGGGACCTAGGAAACCTAAGCTGGTAACCCTAGGAAGGCTTGACGTGAGAGGCGTGATTTAACGCGAAAGTCATGATTGATTGCTTTAACTCATCCTTGAGTGGAGTGAGTGACTGAAGGGGGTGTCTGTTTCGGTCCAGGAAAGTTATGTTGGCTGCAGACGACATAACTTTGTGGTGGAACAGGGATCGCCTTCGAGACTTTCGTTGATTGGGTCGAGAGTGTTTGTGTTTACCTGACCCCATGTTCTTTTGTTCAGCTTAATATCGACGCCGAGGTCGACTGCAGGCTTGGGATTGCGTCGCATCACTTGAGATGCCGAAAGAGGTAGAGTCGAGTTCGCCCCCGGATTTGAGAGAGCAGTTGATCGCCCTGACCGAGGTAATCAGACAACAGGGGGAGCTGTTGCAGAGGATGTGCGAGATTATTACTCAGCAGTCAGGTGTTGATCCGAGAGCATCGGTACAGCAGACACTATCGGAGAGAGGCGAGGCGGCACTTCGAGAGCAGGCGCTAGGGCTAAGGCCGAGTCAGAACAGGAAGCGCCCGCGGATGACGGTGGATGACGAGCGGGCCCGCCGAGGCCTCCACGATCACGTCCTCAGGGTCGTGGGTCCTCGGGGCGTCAGCGTGCCAGGGATACCCGTCAGCGGGGGCAGCCACAGAGGACACAGCAGTGCGTGATCTGCGGAGGACCGCACTGGCCCCGACAGTGTGAGCAGCGGGAGGGCCGGTGCTTTGGATGCGGCCAGCCGGGACACCTTAGGACGGCATGCCCGCGAGCGGCATCATCGGCTCCATCATCAGCCTCAGCGCAGCCGGCATCTCAGCAGGCGTACGAGGCATCGCCGAGCTATCACCAGGAGGACTCCACCGCAGCCGATCGAGTGGTGGCAGGTATCAATTTAATTTCTGGTATTTAAGTTGTGCATCGTATTCTTTTATTATCAACCGAGCATTCGTGTGGTTACATGGTCTAGAGTTAGGGTTGTTGCCTCAGACCCGGGAGATCCAGGTTCCCGACCATGTAGTACGGGTTGTAGAGTGTTGGGGGTCGTATCCAGTGCAGCTAGATTCATGGATTTTGCCCGCCGACTTGCTAGTATTAGGGCAGCTGCACGACTTCGACATAGTGCTTGGCATGGATTGGCTGACGCGGTACTACGCGACTATTGACTGCGGAGAGAGGACGGTGACGCTCCGCGAGCCAGGCCAGGAGGTGTTCACTTTCAGAGGCTGCAGGAGCACGATGTTTGCCGCGTGGATTTCTTCAGCGAGAGCTCGACAGCTGATGAGTAGAGGGTGTGTTGCTTTTCTAGCGACGGTTGCAGAGGTACCTACGGTGGCACCGAGACTCGAGGACATTCCTGTAGTTCGCGAGTTTCCGGATGTATTTCCCCCTGAGACGACGACTATGCCGCCGAAGAGGGAGATCGAGTTTGGGATTGATGTAGTCCCCGAAACTGCACCAATCTCGAAGGTACCTTACAGGATGGCACCTGCAGAGCTGAGAGAGTTAAAGGCACAGCTTCAGGATTTGATGGATAAAGGATACGTGAGGCCCAGTGTATCGCCTTGGGGAGCGCCAGTGCTATTTGTAAAGAAGAGGGATGGTTCACTCAGGTTGTGTGTGGATTACCGGGAGTTGAATAAAGTGACCATCAAGAACAAGTACCCGTTGCCACGCATTGATGATCTGTTTGATCAGCTGCAGGGATCTTGTGTATTCTCGAAGATTGATCTCCAGTCAGGTTACCACCAGTTGAGGGTGAGGGCCGAGGATGTTCCCAAGACGGCTTTCAGAACCCGGTACGGGCATTACGAGTTTACAGTGATGCCTTTTGGATTGACGAATGCCCCTGCCGCGTTCATGGATCTGATGAATAGAGTGTTCAAGCCGTTCTTGGCCAGATTCGTAGTAGTCTTCATCGATGATATTTTGATATACTCCCGGAGCGATGCTGAGCATGAAGAGCACTTGAGGATAGTGCTACAGCTTCTGCGAGAGAAGGAGTTGTATGCCAAGTTAAAGAAGTGCGAGTTCTGGTTGCGGGAGGTTGCTTTCTTGGGCCACGTGATTTCTGCAGTTGGAGTGGCAGTGGACCCGAAGAAGCTTGATGCTATTCGGGACTGGCCCAGACCGACGACGGTGACTGAGGTGCGGAGCTTCCTAGGACTTGCAGGATACTACCGTCGGTTTGTGGAAGGCTTTGCGAAGCTTTCCGCACCCCTCACTCGATTGACTCGTAAAGGAATTAAGTTCATCTGGAGTGAGGACTGTCAGAGGAGCTTTAACGAGTTGAGACAGAGGTTGATGTCAGCTCCTATCCTTGCCCTCCCAGTTATGGGGGAAGGATATGTGATCTTCAGTGATGCATCACACAGTGGGCTAGGTTGTGTGTTGATGCAGCATGGTAGGGTAATTGCTTATGCTTCACGGCAATTAAAGGATTTCGAGAAGAATTACCCTACACATGACTTGGAGCTTGCCGCAGTGGTTTTTGCTTTGAAGTTGTGGCGGCATTACCTGTATGGCGAGCACTGTGAGATTTTCACGGACCATAAAAGTCTCAAGTATCTGTTCACCCAGGAGGAGTTGAACCTGGGGCAACGCGGGTGGTTGGAGTTATTGAAGGATTATGATATTAGCATTCGGTATCATCCGGCAAAGGCGAACGTGGTGGCGGATGCGTTGAGCGGAAGCGATGCAGGGCTCGTGCCGGATGATCACGCAGCAGAGGCCGTTACTCGAGGAGCTGCAGCGGTTGAGTTTAGAGGTCGTGTCCCCTGGGTCTACTGCAATACTAATGTCTATGGTTTTGCAGCCCACTCTGTTGGACAGGATCCGAGAGAAACAGAGTGGAGACCCACACTTGTTGAGGATTAGAGAGCAGTTGGAGAGGGGACAGGCAGAGGGCTTCACAGTGGACAGTTCTGCGGAGTACCGAGGACCGTGGATTCGGAGATCCGAGCGGAGATATTGAGAGAGGCTCACTGTTCTCCTTATACAGTACATCCTGGTGGAACCAAAATGTATAAGGATTTGAAGACCCAGTTCTGGTGGAATGGAATGAAAAGAGACATTGGCAGATATGTGGCTCAGTGTTTGACTTGCCAACAGGTGAAGGCCGAGCATCAGGTGCCTGCTGGCAAGCTTCAGAGTCTGCCAGTGCCCGAGTGGAAATGGGAGCAGATTACGATGGACTTTGTCGTGGGATTACCTAGAGCTCAGGGTGGTTTCGATGCCATTTGGGTGATAGTGGACAGATTGACCAAGTCTGCCCACTTCCTACCAGTTCAGACCACCTGGTCCAGAGAGAGACTCGCGCAGCTATACTTGGATGAGGTCGTCAGGCTGCATGGTGTGCCAGTGTCGATTGTATCAGATAGAGACCCGAGGTTTGTATCACACTTCTGGAGGAGCTTGCAGACAGCTTTGGGTACACAGCTGCACTTCAGCACAGCGTTTCACCCACAGACAGATGGCCAGTCAGAGAGGACCATTCAGACGCTAGAGGACATGCTGAGGGCATGCGTCTTGGAGTTTGGTGGAGGATGGCATCAGCATCTGAGACTGGTTGAGTTTGCGTACAACAACAGCTATCAAGCGAGCATTCAGATGGCTCCGTTTGAGGCGTTGTATGGACGCAGATGCCGATCCCCTTTGTTTTGGAGCGATGTGGGTGAAAGGAAGACGCTCGGGCCAGAGATTCTCTCGGAGACGGAGGAAAAGGTGAAGACGATTCGACGACACCTTTTGACAGCCCAGAGCCGCCAGAGGAGCTACGCCGACACCAGGAGGCGAGACTTAGAGTTCCAGGTTGGAGACCCTGTATTCCTTAAAGTCTCGCCATCCAGAGGGATACGCAGATTTGGCGTGCGTGTAAAGCTTAGTCCACGCTATATTGGCCCTTTCGAGGTTTTGGAGCGAGTTGGGCCAGTTGCTTACAGAGTTGCTCTACCCCCACGACTTGCAGGCGTCCACGACGTCTTCCACGTCTCGGCATTGAGGAAGTACGTATTCGATCCTTCTCATGTGATTGACTTCACTCCGTTGGAGATCAGCGAGGACCTGCGATACGAGGAGCGACCGTTGCGGATTCTTGCACGCGAGACGAAAGAATTGCGCAATCGGGTCGTCCCGTATGTGAAAGTACAGTGGAGTAATCACGAGGAGCGGGAGGCGACTTGGGAGCCAGAGGTGGTGATGAGAGAGTCTTACCCCTACTTGTTTGATGCTCAGAGCTGAGGTATGCTTTAGTTTCGCGGACGAAACTCTTTGTAGTGGGGGAGGATGTAGCGACCTGGACGGTTACAGTGAAGGCTTGCCGACAGCTTTGAAGAATGTAGGGACAAGTCCGGGGCGCGTTGGCGCCAACGGGACGCCAAACGGGCCTTGTGGGAACGCGATATCAGCTTGAATCCTGAAAATATGCGAAATAGTGGATTTTCAGTGAGCTATACCGGTACAAATCTTGGTTTGTACCGGTACAAGAATGATGGCTATACCGGTAAAGCCACCAGGGATATACCG
Organism: Aechmea fasciata; assembly: GCA_025177825.1. Lineage (NCBI taxonomy): Eukaryota > Viridiplantae > Streptophyta > Magnoliopsida > Poales > Bromeliaceae > Aechmea > Aechmea fasciata. Next base: position 5,855,162 of record CM045936.1, read on the forward strand.
GTATAGTGCCGCGCTGAACTGCTCTCGGGTTGCCTGTTTATACCGGTACAAGAGGCCGTTTGTACCGGTACATAGTGGTAGGTGAGCTGGGGGCAAAATGGTCAACTCCACCTTGTTTTTGTCACCCTCCCCCATGCATGCCTACACGTCAGGGGGAGAGAGTGAGAGACCTTTCTCAGCTCTTTCTCTTCTTCTTCTTCTCCCTCTCTCTCTCTAGATTTCCTTGGTTGGAGTAGAAGAGCTTGGGTGGTTGCTACTTCGCCGACGACGCGCCGCGAAGCCGGCAAGCATTTTCGACGTCGGGTTGCTGTGAGGGAGCCGAGCATGGTGCTATTTCCCTTCTCCTCGGCGTGGTGCTGAACCAGGAGGATTACTAAGGTGAGTGGTTCAGCTAGTGTGCTTCTATTGCTTCTACTTCGACGATTCTCGAGCTAAGTCCGAACTGCTGCAGAAATCGACGTCGACTCGCCGTATTTCGGGCCGTGCGCGACGTAGGAGTGGCGGATTTCGCTGTGCCTAGACTCGTTGGAACCGTGTCGACGAGAGGAATCCAACGAGCATTTATTTGGAATTTTTGGTGAAGGTTAGCTCAGTCGAAATCCCAATTTTCTCCCTTGTCGTTTTCCTCCTCGAAGCTGCTGCGTTGCAGCGACACTCCGCGGTGTTTTGCCTTTTTCTCCGTATAGGGAACTCGGATCGCGACGAAATCTGGGGCATTGGATTCGCGACTTCGAGACGATTCCAGCGATACCTTACTCGCTGGATTTGGAGCAGGTTAGCCCAGTCGAAGTGCCGTTTTGAGCCGCCGTCCCGCGAGCGAATCGACAATCGATTTGTCTTGTTTTCCAGCGTCGACGTCGGTGCTTCGCCTAGAACTCAGCGTAGGAGAGGCGGAATCCAGCGAAACTGGAGCCGTTGGATTCCTGACTGCGAGGCGAAGATTTCGAGCCCTTGCTCGCTGAATTTGGACAAGGTTAGCTTAGTTAACTTTAAGCTTTTCTCAGCCGATTTTCCGGACAGATTTCGAAGAAATCGAGTTTTTGATTTATCTCTTCGGCGGGTTGTCTTTTGGACGGTGACGGATCGGCGGAGGTGATCGAGGGACCCAGGGCACTCCTTGTCGCCGGGATTCGCCACAGAGGTGGGCATCCATCGGTCATTCCTAAGTTTAAGTAGTCGGCATGTATAATTCTGTTTTAATGTTTAGACCTTAGCTCGAATTCATGAATATCAACTAGTATTAAATCTGAATTTTGGGGGCATGTTCACAAGTAGTATTTTCATACATGTTTGGACTTGGACCTGACTTAGGAGAAAACTACGATCAATCGTCATATATTACACTACCAGATTTAGCTCTAGGAGCCGTGTTGTGTCGTATCATCGCCGGGGGAGTACGATGGATACCCAGGGTAGTGTAGCTTACTTGTACGCTCGTGCTGGGATGCCGAGCTTAGCCACAGTAGAGTTTAGACTGTTGGTGTGGTCGGGAACCGTCGGGGGTTGGCGGTGGTCCCAGAGTTCTGTTTGGTTTTCAGAGTGTGCCAAGGGCACGTGGTGTATGAGTGGTTAGACCTTGTTTACTCGACTTTTGCCTGTGAAAGCTACAATGAAAGTGACAGAGATACTTGTATACTCGCGTGGGTCGCGCCCCGCGAATGCCATTCCGGAATGAGGTTTCAGTGCGATGTTGATTCGCCGTGCGATGTTGATTCGCAGCTCCAGTTTGAGACAGTTCTTGAGCCGACACCTTAAAGGCGGTGTACGGCAAAGCTAGATACGGGGAGGGTGGGGCCGATTGGGCAGCCCGGGTGAGACAGTCAGTGGCCCCTTTGTTCTACTTTCAGTGAGGTTGTGACTTGAGTGGAACCTAGTTGAGCGAGACGGGTGTGTTCACAGTCTAGAGAGCTTGCTCCGCCGGTTGCTCTTGAGATATGGTGTAACCTTAGTAGGCGAGACGGAGAGTAGTTCCAGTCTCGAGAGAGTATTCTCCGCCAGATGCTCTTGAGCCACGGTGTCCTCGCTAGGCGGGACGGGTGCTTTCACAGTCCCTCGTAAGATTGGGTCAGCTTTTACTAGTTCTACAGAGGGTGGTTTAGAGCGGGATAGTATAGGGGTGTTAGCTGTCGAGTGTTTCCAGCTTCCTTTTTCCTTTCTTGCTTACCCTGTAGACTTAGTGGGTGGACCGATGTGTTTAGGGCGGTACCCACTGAGGACTACTTGTTTTTATAGTAGTTCTCACGCCCTCTTTCTTCCACCGTTGTTCGAAGTTGTGAGCTAGGGCTCCAAAATGCGATTTTGCTAACGGTTAGGGTTTGATCTCATTTAACCCTACCCTTGTGATGGATTTAGGCTCACAAGCGCGCCGGTGAAGTTAGTTAGCGATTCCGACGAGCGAGCGCGAAGGAATTGAGTCGGGAGCATAATTAGGCTCAAATTGCCGTAGAGTGCAGTGAAGCATTCGGAAAGTCGGCGAAACGCGCCGGTGGAGTCGACACAGCATTAGAAGGTGGGGGGTGTCCATCCCGAAGCAGCTGGGCTGCTCCCTATGTCTGTATGTGTATATGTATATATTGTCGATCCATAGTGTATTGCCGAGAAAATGACAGGGCTGCTACATTCCTTTATTTGCATGTATTCTAGCTAGTGTAGCGAGTTGAGCTTGACACTAGGATAGAATACAGGAATAAAGGCGAATGGTAACATAGAAAACCCTAAAGTAGAGAACTTACATGAGTTGACAAAACAGAGAGACATTCCTTTATTTGCATGTGATTCTAGCTAGTGTAGCGAGATGAGCTTGACACTGGGGTAGAATACATGAATAAAGGTGAATGATGACATTGAAACCCTAGTGTAAAGAACTTGCATGAGTTTGACAAAACCAAGAACAAATGACAATATAGATCGAGTGGCATCTAGTTGAATGATAACCTAGATCGAGTGGCATCTAGTAAATGAGAACATTGACAAATGGCATGTTAAACTAGAGTCTAGGTGGACGTGCAGCCTTTGGCACGATCTGGAGAGTGAGATGGGATGATTAAGCAACCGTAGGGTTCGCGGCGAGCGCTAGGTCGCCATGGATATGCGACCCAGATTGAAGAACCTGCTGCTGCTGGCGAGGACCTAGCAGGTATGGTTCCGCTAAGGCAAGCATATGCTTTTGCACGATTATAAGTCGGTGCATTGCATGCATTCATTAAATGGTCAGTTGCTACTATTGATACATCGATATAGTAGGGACCCAGTGACGGGTAAGTGGAGACACCGGGCATGCTTGCATTGAGAAAGTGTGGCACTGGGAGCACGTAGAGAGCCAAGTGTCACTAGCAAATGGCTAGTAGTGATTCTTGGACAAGAGATGGGACTCGTGGTAGAGACAAAGTAGTGTGGCGACTCTCAAGGCAATGAGTAGTGGATTGCGAGAGTTGAGCCGTGATACTTGAGGATGCCTGAGCAATCCGAGTGTTTCGGATGTAGTTGCGATGAACCGAACAGTGGAAGTAGAACCACTGTTGAGAGTGTAATCGGTTGGTTGTCGAGTACGGGCATGTGAGGCCTAATGATACCTCAAATTGAGGTTGGTGGATAGTGTTCATGTTGTCGGCATGCATAGGAAGAGTGGCCTAATGCTTGACATAGTTGGAACCATTATTGCGGAAATAGTTGGTTAGCGCCGAGTTTGGCCTGTGGGCCTAGTAGTACCTCAATGTGGGGTCAGAAAAGGTGCTTAGTAGAGAGTGCACGGGGGCAATCTTGCCCAAAGCCAAGATTTGGCGTAGAGCGCCCGAGTACAGGTACTCGTGGAGTGCGGTTTCGGTTCAGCCGTGAGAGTGAGTTGGCAGTAGCACTTTAGCATTGCTAAGTGTGAAGCGGGCCATGGATCACTCGTAGGGCTGATGGCTCACACTCGGTTCTTAGGAGCCGATAGTGACATGTGTTGCTCGGGTAAGCATGCCGTGTGAGACGACGGTTATGGGTATTGCTTGAGGACAATCCGTGCCTGGACCACTCGTGGACTGTGGAGCCTGGGCCCACGTGGATAGGCGCAGTCAGCTGTTAGAGACAGCGGCCTAGTACCTATAGGTAGGGCAGAGTTTTGGTCAGGACGGTAGTCCGAGCTTAGACCCGGGAACGTGGAATGCCACGTGTTGGATCGTGAGATCGAGGTTACACCTATCGTGTATTGACCCAACCCGAGGATCTATAGTGGTTTGGGGTCTTGTTTACTCCTGGTTGGAGTGTGTGCGAATTCCTAAATGAGAATTTCGCCAGGAAGTGATGATTGGGTCTACGCTAGTGAGCGAAAGACGCTGCGCGTAGTTGAGATCGGTTTAGGCGGTAGGACTACCTGTTTGCGAGTGGTATTGGGGCGTGTAGAGTCGTCGAGTATCGACTTGCGCTACCACCGAGACTCGCGGGAGTGGTAATCCACTTTCAATGTTTTGCTTGACTGATGTGAGTGAGTCTAATCTCACATCTTTCGTAGTGGGCCTTTGGACAATTCCAATGAGTAAAAGGCCAGCTGCGAGATGCAAAAGTGCATTGGAATCCCCATTGCTCGATAAATCGAGTTAGGGTATGAATTGGGTTGAAGTGAGTTAGTTTCGGGGACGAAACTCCTTTTAAGGAGGGGAGGATGTAAAGGTCTGGGACTTGAAAGTTATGAAGTTACGGTGGGATGTAATATCGAAATTTAACATAAAAGTTAAGTTTAAATAAAAATAGTATGAGATACTATTTTTATTGGACTTAAGGGTGTAAAGAATAGGTTGGAAATGACCTGTGCTGAAATCGGAGCGGAAACAGAAGATTTAAAATTTTCTGTGAGAAACGGGGCAGATAAATTAGCAGAAAATGCACAGTGTCGGAAAATTATGAAAACTGGAGGGTATGTCAGGATTGTTATTATGAGGCTAGATTTAAAGTTTCATGTCATTCTGACACCCTAAAATGCCCAAAAATGGGCTGTGCATTGAAGGGGTATTTTGGTAATTAAGATACCAAGAGAGCTATTTAGAATTGAACTCTTCCTCTTCCCCTCATTTCTTGCAGCCAAAGCAAAGGGGAAAAGAGCCCTCTTTCTCTCTCTTGGCTGATAGAAAGAGAAGAAGAAAGAGAAGAAGAAAAGGAAGAAAAGAAGGAGAAGTTGAGAGAAAGGCTTAGGAGAGTGAGATTTCTCTCCTTGATCATCCTCTCCATCAAGAAAAGGAATTCTTGAGGTAGGCTTTGGATTTTCTAAAGCATTAAATTCTAGGATTTTTTTATTTAGCCTTAGAATTGGATTTAGAGAACTCTAGAGTTCTAGCTGGTTGCTAGAAGTATGAATCTAGAGATCATTTCGGCTGTTTTTGCCGAAGTTATGAGCTAGGGCTCCAAAATGCGATTTTGCTAACGGTTAGGGTTTGATCTCATTTAACCCTACCCTTGTGATGGATTTAGGCTCACAAGCGCGCCGGTGAAGTTAGTTAGCAATTCCGACGAGTGAGCGCGAAGGAATTGAGTCGGGAGCCTAATTGGGCTCAAATTGCCGTAGAGTGCGGCGAAGCATTCGGAAAGTCGACGAAACGCGCCGGTGGAGTCGACACAGCATCATTAGAAGGTGGGGGGTGTCCATCCCGAAGCAGCTGGGCTGCTCCCTATGTCTGTATGTGTATATGTATATATTGTCGATCCATAGTGTATTGCCGAGAAAATGACAGGGCTGCTACATTCCTTTATTTGCATGTATTCTAGCTAGTGTAGCGAGTTGAGCTTGACGAGCTTGACACTAGGATAGAATACAGGAATAAAGGCGAATGCTAACATAGAAAACCCTAAAGTAGAGAACTTACATGAGTTGACAAAACAGAGAGACATTCCTTTATTTGCATGTGATTCTAGCTAGTGTAGCGAGATGAGCTTGACACTAGGGTAGAATACATGAATAAAGGTGAATGATGACATTGAAACCCTAGTGTAAAGAACTTGCATGAGTTTGACAAAACCAAGAACAAATGACAATATAGACCAAGTGGCATCTAGTTGAATGATAACCTAGATCGAGTGGCATCTAGTTGAATGATAACCTAGATCGAGTGGCATCTAGTAAATGAGAACATTGACAAATGACATGTTAAACTAGAGTCTAGGTGAACTCTATGCATGATGAACTAGAGGTGATAGTTCTGAGAGTTGTTAACCTTAGTTGATAGGGTATCCTCAGTTGGCGAGGATTGGATCATACTCACGCTGTTTGAGCTTGTGGTGGTCGCTCCACACAAGCGGCACTCCGAGTTGTCACACGAGCGGGTAGCTCACCGGTAAGATACGAGCGGGGTAGCTCCTCACCCATTGGACTGGAAAATGAGTCGGGCGAAGGGCGGGGTAGCTCTTCACCTGTGAGATTTGAGCGGGGTAGCTCTTTAATTACCTATGAGATCTGAGTCGGGCAAGGAGCGGGGTAGCTCTTTACCTATGGTATTCGAGACATTTGAGTTGTGAGATGGGTGAGTAGTAGGCGAACCTTGAGGGTAAGCCAAGAGATTGGATAAAGAAAAGAACATGTTTTCTTATTGGACATAGTAGCATGATAGTTTCTTTACACTATGCAGAGCATGCTAGTTTATATTGTTTGGTTATAGTAGAGATATTGATAGCATGATTTATCGTTTCCATATATATATATATATATATATATATATATATATATATATATATATATATATATATATATATATATATATATATATATATATATATATATATATATATATATATATATATATATATCTGTCATATGCCTATGCCATATGGACCTAGTGGGGAGATCGGTGGAGTCGGCGGCCGAACCCACTGGGAACTAAGGAAGTTAGTTCTCACCCCACCACTATTACAGGATCTAGCGAGAGCGTACGGGTAGAGGACCGAGGTTGGGGCACAACGCCCGCAGCCAGCGCGGCTTCCATTATGCATTAGAGACACCTGTATATGAGTGTAGATGATGTATAGGTGTGAGTATTCATTGGAGAGCCTTGTTTGTATTATGAGAAGTGTATGTATATTCATTTGAGAGATGAAAAATGTAAATCATTATGTGAATGTCGAAAGTGGATGTAATAGCTAGATGTTTTCTCTCTTTATTTACTTGTATAGTATACTTGTATCTTGCTCTTACTTGTTAGCACTTGTGGTGCTTCATTGAATCATGTATGTTGTTTGAGTTTATCCTGGGCAAACTCTTGTACATGATTGTTGTGTTTTAGCCTTGGGCGGACAGGGGAGGCTCTGTCCGTTCGGCATCTGTTTCGACGTGCCGGACCGGACCAAATTGGTAGCGGTCGCGGGGCGTGACATAGAGTCGGTAATTTCTAATGATTATGTAGTCTATCTTCAAGAGTCTAACTTTGACGTCGGGCACTATAAAGGCCATGGGCATTTTCAGAAGTCATGCAAGGAGACAAATCCTCCTTTTGATATAACTCCATGAAAGAAGAGATGAAATCTATGGCGGATAACAAAGTTTGGATTTTTGTTGAGTTACCACAAGGAGTCAAAGAAGTTGGCTGTAAATGGGTCTTCGAAATCAAAAAGGACTCTTTAGATAACATAAAATGATATAAGGTTAGACTTGTTGCCAAATATTTCACTCGAAAGGAATGCATTGATTACCATAAAAAAAAATTCTCATTATCCAAGCAGGATTTATTAAGAATTATCATTACTTTAGTTACTCATTTTGATTTGGAGGTACATCAGATAGATGTGAAAACGATATTTCTAAATATGGAAATAGAGGAGATAGCCTATATGCAGCGACCCGAAAGTTTTAGCACAGATGAGAACACTCGCCTTATTTGCAGACTAAAGAAGTCTCTATACGGACTCAAAAAGGCTTTTCGCCAGTGATATATCAAACTCCAGGATGTAATTACTACATTTGGTTTCATAGAAAATATCATGTATTACTGTATATACCTTAATGTTAGTGGGAGTAGGTATACTTTTTAGCCTTGTATGTGAATGATATTCTATTTGCAAGTAGTGATTTAAGTTTGCTTAAGGAGATCAAAATTTTCTCTTTAAGAACTTTGAGATGAAGGATATGAATGGAGCCTTTTATGTCATCGGCATAAATATTCACAGAAATAGATTTCGAAGGATTTTGGGTCTATCTATATTGAAAGAATTCTAGAAAGGTTTAATATGGCAAATTGTACACCTACAGCTGCGCCTATTATAAAAGGTGATAGATTTAATCAGAAACAGTGCTCGCAGAATTATTTAGAGCGATAGTATATGAAGAGCGTACCCTATGCCTCTACAGTAGAGAGCTTGATGTATGCACAGGTCTGTATCAGACCTGATATAGCTCATGCAATAGGGATGCTGGGTAGATACCAAAGCAACCCTGTCCCTGATCATTGAAAAGCTACGAAGAAGGTCATGAAATACTTATAAGGAACAAAGAACTATGTGCTCATCTACAGGCATTCTGACCATCTTGAAATGATTGGGTATTCGAAATTTGATTTTGCTGGATGTGTGAATTCTAGGAAGTCCACATTAGGATATATCTTCTTCTTTGCTCAAAGTCCTATATCTTGGAGGAGCACCAACAGAATACGGTTGCTACATCCACTATAGAGGTTGAGTTTATCACTTGTTATGAGGTTTCGTCACAAGTTTTATTGTTGAGAAATTTTATCTCATATTTAAGAGTTGTCGACTCTATTGTAAGGTCAATAGAGATTTATTGTTACAACTATACTATAGTATTTTTTACTAAAAATAGTCGAATTACACATCACAACAAACATATCAATATAAAGTATCTTGCTATGAAAGATTACAACAAGAAGAATGTAGATATCTAACACGCTGGGACTGAGACGATAATTGCTGATCCTATGACTAAAGTGTTGCCGACCAACAGGTTTAAGGATCATGTTAATCGTATGGGTATCTTGAGTCTATTTACAATTTGAGTGTTTTCTTCTTGTATATAGACTTTAATGACTATTCTTTTTTTACTAAGAACACATTTTGAATTTTGCACATTTGCGGATAAAATTATCTATTGTACATTAAAGTATTATTGTGCACTAAAGTAGGACAATGAGTTTGTACTTATAATAAGTTTATATAGTTGTAATTCATAGAGGTGTTTGAATAAGGAATACATGTTTTTGATACATATATAGAAAGGAGTGTTCATCTGTTGGAACATAATGTTACGTACCTGACTCGGCGCAACCCGTCGATGATGAGCCTTCGCTGAGACGATGGACGGCGCCGGGAATGATGGTTGCGTAACCTTCCGGATGGATCAAATATAAACGAGAAGTGAACTATCCACGTAGGAAAGATGAGAAGAGAGGGTAGAGATAAGAGATGAGCAGAAGAAGAAAAGACTGGGGGGAATCGGAAGAGAGAGAGATAGAGATAGGATTGTAGAGAGATAGAATGAGAGCAGGGAGGAGACGAGAAAGAAGAACAATTTCATTAATTCCCATTACTTCTCATTCAGCTACTTCCTAACTACTCTGCTTCAGCTACTAAGCCTAATGCCTCTTCTTATGTGGCAGATGTAACACTCCCCCTCCCTTGAACTGATCCTTGTCCTCAAGGATCGAAGGAAGGGAACTGGCTTCTGATGGCCCCATAGTCCTCCCAAGTAGCTTGCTCCACGGGAAGGTTTACCCATTTAACTAACACTTCAGTCGCAGCTTGGTTGCCCCTTTTTATCATTCTTCTGTCCAAAATCTCCTCAGGCTCTGCTAGTAGCTCATCATTTTCATCAGTAGTTGGCACCTGTTCTAAGGCTTGAATCGCTGTTGGGGGACTCCTCTTTAGCAGTGACACATGAAACACTGGGTGTACCCTCGACCCTTCAGGCAGTCGCAATTTGTACGCTACTGGCCCTATGCGATCCTCTATCCGAAATGGCCCATAATACCTTGCTAGCTTGATTTCTCCTTATAGCCACGGTGGTTTGCCTATAAGGTTGTAATTTAAGGTAGACCCAATCGCCGATGGCGTATTCCTTCTCCTTCCGATGCTGATCAACCTGTTGTTTCATCCTGCTCCGAGCTACTTGTAGCCGATCCCTTAGCTCCCGAGTTAAACTTTCTCTTTCCTTAGCCCATTCTTTAAACTCCCTCGAGGCACTAGAGTCGATGGTGGTCACCAGATAGTTAGGAGGGGGTTAACCGTATAACGCTTCATAAGGAGTCATACTTATCGAAGAGTGAAAACTCGTGTTGTACCACCATTCCGCCAATGCTAACCAAGAATGCCACTTCTTCGGATGTTGAAAACAAAGACACCTTAAATAGGTTTCCAAACATCTGTTCACGCGTTCCGTTTGACCATCAGTCTGTGGATGGTAAGCCGAACTCATTTGTAACTTAGTTCCCATCGATTGAAAAAGCTCCTTCCAAAATAGACTTGTGAATATTTTGTCTCGATCGGAAACTATCCTCCTGGGGCATCCATGCAATTTGCACACGATCCATGAATAGTCGTGCCACCTATGGAGCTGAAAATGGATGCTTTAAAGATATGAAATGGGCATACTTTGTAAGTCTATCCACCACGACCAAGACTGTATCCTTTCCTTCAGATTTTGGTAGGGATTCGATGAAGTCCATGCTCACTTCCTCCCAAACCTGGTGAGGTACAGGTAGTGGCTGCAGTAAGCCGGCTGGCCTGTGGAGTTCCATCTACCTTGTTCTGAGCGCAGATAGCACAATTCTTGACCCACTCCTCGACTTCTCTTTTCAGCCCCAGCCAGTAAAAATGCGGCTTAATCCTTCGATAAGTGTTCTGAATTCCCGAGTGGCCTCCCAGTGCAGAGTTATGTATTTGATCGAGAACCTTCTCCCTCAATGGCCCCGAACTTCCAATATATAATTTGCCCTTATACCTTAACAGGTCATTGTTATAAGAATAATTTCCCTGATTAATCGGCTGTGACTGCAGCTCACCGATTAATTTTTCGCACAGTGGGTCTCCTAAGTAGCTCTTTACCACTTCCTGCATCCAACTTGGTGTCGCCGCTGATACTGCTAATGTAACGCCTTCCTCCCTTGTGATTCTTGATAGTGCGTCGGCCGCCTTATTCTCCTTCCCTTTCCTGTACTGAATAGTGTAATTAAACCCCATCAATTTCATCATCCCCTTTTGTTGCATCAGAGTCGTTATCCTCTGTTCCAAGAGGTGCTTTAAACTTTCGTGATCTGTCCAAATCACGAAGGTCCTCAAGCTCAAGTAATGTTTCCATTTCTGTAATGCCATAAGAATGGCTAAAAACTCCTTTTCGTACGTTGATAACCCCTGGTGCTTCCCTCCAATCGCCTTACTCAGATAGGCAATGGGTTTCCCTTCCTGTGACAATACCGCTCCAATTCCTGTGCCACAAGCATCAACTTCAAGAGTAAAAGAGTGATTAAAGTTAGGCATCGCTAGTACCGGAGCGGTAGTCATAGCCTTTTAACCCTTCAAACGCGTTGGGATTCGTCGTTCCACAGAAACTGATCCTTTTTTAATAGTTCGGTTAAGGGTTTACTAATCTGTCCATATCCTCGAATGAATTTTCGGTAATAACCTGTGAGCCCCAAAAACCCTCGAAGCTGCTTAACCGATTTGGGTGTCGGCCAATTGATCATTGCTTCAATTTTAGTCGGATCTGTTGCTATGCCCTCCGCTGAAATTATGTGACCCAAGTATTCTACCTGGCCTTGTCCAAAATAACACTTACTTCTCTTAGCATATAACTGATTCCTTCGCAATTCATCTAGAGTAATGCGCAAATGTTTCACATGGTCCTCCAAACTTTTGCTATAAATCAGTATATCATCAAAAAAAACCAAGATGAACTTTCTCAAATAAGGTTCGAAAGTGCAATTCATGATCGCTAGGAATGTGGCAGGTGCATTCGTGAGGCCGAAGGGCATCACTCGAAACTCATAATGCCCTTGGTGAGTACGAAAAGCTGTTTTCGGAACATCGGCTGGATCCATTCTGATTTGATGATAGCCGGATCGTAGATCAATTTTCGAGAAAAAACTTGAGCCTCCCAATTCGTCTAATAAGTCATCGATGATAGGTATCGGAAATTTGTCCTTTATGGTGAACTGATTAAGCTGGCGGTAGTCAACACACATCCTCCAACTTCCGTCCTTTTTTTTTACCAACAAAGCCTGACGCAAATGGATCACATTCTTTTTATTATTGAGGTGTTCAACAATTCCTTTATCTGTTTCTCTAACTCTTCCTTCTGCACATATGAATACCTATACGGTCTCACATTGATTGGGGCAGTTCCGGGCTGCAGCAGAATTTTATGATCCTGGACGCGAGTTGGTGGCAGCCCCTTCGGTTCTTGGAAAACATCTAAGTAAAGCTCTAATACATGCTGAATGCGAGGATGGATTTCCTCTTCTGGCTTGTTCCCTCCTGATGCTGGTTGATCGCTCAACAGATAGCACTCTCCTGCGCCCATCTCTTGCCTCCACTGAGCTGCAGTAATCAGCTTCAGTTTAGCCCTGTCCTCAATCCCCTTCAATTCCAATTTCTGCCCTTCTTTAAGTATGGTAACCGAGTTTGATGAAAAGTCGAAGGTTATCTTCCCATAAGACTTAAGCCAATCAATGCCCAAAACAATGTTGACACCCTCGATCCGAATCACTCTTAAATCGTGACAAACCGTCGCCTTGCATAGTCCATGAGAATTCGGGACATTTGAGTTTGCATAACAATTTGTGTCCATCGGCGATAGTTACCACCGTGGCGGTGTCGTTTCCATCTTTGCCCCTATTGCCTCGTGCGACTTGTAAATCGATGAAGCCGTGCGCATCGCCCGTATCTATTAGGAGGGTGAGTGTCACATTCTTAGCTTCGCCTTTAATTTTAATGGTGTCTTGGGGTTTTTCTCCACTCAAAGACATGGATCGAAACTCCCATTTCTCGCCCGTCTTCACAATCGTAAAGTTCCCGAGCCTTGTTCTTCCTCCCCTTCACCTGTTTCGTGTTACAAACAGTCTTCATCGTAAACCTCTATGAACTCATCGCTTGCCTGCACGAAATTTAATGATTTATTGGTGCACACATGACCCGGATGATATTTTTCTCCGCACTTGAAGCATAAGCCTGCTGCTCTCCTATGTTCCATTAACTGTCTGTTGATGGGTTGTTGATCTACAGAACTTCGTTGTGACGGCTGGTAAGGAGTTTTTGTTCCTTCGGTGATCTTGTCGCCCCATGCCCCCGTGTTGCCTCCGTATGATGAGGTCGATGGGTATGGACCCCGCATCCTTTGGGTAAATACTTATTCTTCCTATTAAGCGCCGTTAAAGCCTTCTCATGCAACTGTGCTTGTTCATAAGTCTCTTCCAATGTACTTGGGTGTGCGATGTCTATAAAATGAATCAACTCTTCCTTGAGCCCGTTAATATAACATGCAATAAAGTACTCCTCTGTTAGATATGGATTGAAGTTAAGTAATTGGAACCTTAATTCTTCAAACCGCTCTTGGTATTTCTCGCATGTTCCCGTGTGCTTTAAGTTAGTGAATTCTCGGATCAGGTATCTTTCCCCTAACTGCGCGAACCTTCGACACACCGCATCGGTGAATTCATCCCATGATACTGTTTGCTTATTAATGAAGTAACCTTGTTTCCACGTCCTTGCCTTGCCTGTCAGATGCATCGTCGCAATACTTAGCCACTGGTGTTGAGGTATTTGATACAAGTCGTAGTACTGCTCGCAATTCTCGATCCAACTCCTGGGGTCTTCCCCGTCAAAGTAAGGAAAATATAAACGAGGGTATGGTAAATGCTGATGAAAGCTTCGGTTGCTTCCTGGTGAAGTGTGATCCTCCTCCGTATCATGTTGTCTAAACGGATTAGGTAAAATACCTTTTCTTTTCTCATCTCTAATCAGTAATGGTGTGTTACTACTCCCAGGTTTGAATTTTCGATCAGAAGAAGGTGCCTCGCCTTGAGTCTTGATTGTAGGTGGTCGAGCGGTCATGAGCTTAAGCGGCCTCCTCATGCCTCCTGTTGGCTTCGGTTTGCAGTGACTCAAATTGCTTTTGCCCCGTATCCCTCACTTCAACTATCTGTTGGGTAAGTGCTGCTACGTTGGCTTGATGTTCTGTTCCCAGTTGCTGGTATTTCTCTTCAAGTGCATGGATGTTTTCGCTCATTTCTCTCAATCGGGTCCCTTCCGCCATGTCAAATTCTTCTAAATACTCCTTTGGGTTGAATTTAAACTTGTTGCCTCGCTTGCCCCCAATCTTGCCGTTTAAAAGGATTCGGGTTGCCTCGGATTAAGTAAGGTGCTAGTGGGATAATGTAATCAGAGGAGTGAGGGAGTTTTCCTCTGATCGGAAGTCCTTGTGTGATGATACTCAACTTCGGTCTTGGTGTAGAAATATTATTGCTAATAACTCGATAATTTAAAGATGGGAGTTTGGAAGCAATATTACCACACAGGGTCGAGGGTCGGACGTCTCTGATACCAATTGTTACGTACCTAACTCGGCGCAACCCGTCGATGATGAGCCTTCGTTGAGACGATGGACGGCGTCGGGAATGATGGTTGCGTAACCTTCCGGATCAAATATAAACGAGAAGTGAACTATCCACGTAGGAAAGATGAGAAGAGAGGGTAGAGATAAGAGATGAGCAGAAGAAGAAAAGACTGGGGGGAATCGGAAGAGAGAGAGATAGAGATAGGATTGTAGAGAGATAGAATGAGAGCAGGGAGGAGACGAGAAAGAAGAACAATTTCATTAATTCCCATTACTTCTCATTCAGCTACTTCCTAACTACTCTGCTTCAGCTACTAAGCCTAATGCCTCTTCTTATGTGGCAGATGTAACACATAACAACAATAATCAAAGTATTGTGATTCTTTGATCGAGTGGGAGATTTTGGTCACATGCGATAATGAGATATTTAGGTGGTATCTAAAAAGTTTTGTATCGCCATACGGTAATGAGTATATCAATAGGCTAAGTAGAAAAATGTTGGATGTGATCTACAAAATGTTTTCAAGGCTATATATAAATATACAGTCGATCTATTCAAAACGATCTTATATTTAATAGATCTATAAAGATACGGTAGATCCAATGGTTAAGATGTATCTTGACATGTTCTTGATGGGCGGACGTAATTAAAAATCCTTACATACATTATGTTATTTATATAAATGAGTAATGCTTCGGTACTTTAAGAAAATAATAATAAGAAAGATCTTAACCCTTGATTAATTAAGGGTAAAAATGTAATTTTAATATTTAGGTAAAAAAATTATTTTAAGATTATTTTATTTAAGGTTAGTTTGGTAATTAAACAATACAATATTTTAAAAACTTTTAATTGAGGTCCTAAAATTATGCATTAATTATAGGGATTTTAGAAATAATTTTATTTCTAAGAATTGAGGTCCTAAAATTATGCATTAATTGTAGGGATTTTAGAAAAAATTTTATTTCTAAGTACGATGAATTTCACTTTTTATATACGTACACTATCTTCTAATAACAGCCATCCATATAATATCGCATTTTATCACAAATAATATTCGCAATCTACGCGTTTCTTAAATATTTCTTTCTCAAACGTAATACCCGTCACCTACATAATTTCGAATCACGTAATAGCTTCCGTATATATAATATTTATTCATATTTTTTAAAGCTGAATATATAAAAATTATCTTAATTTTATCTAATAATATTTAAAATATGAGATATTTTTTAATAAAATATAACATATAAAATTACAATTTAAAATTTTAAATTTGTAGATAAATGTGATTCACAAATTTATATTGATTTGAGATAATTATTAAAATTGTTGTTGATTGACCTTTTTTTAGTAGCAAAAAATATTGCATTCAATTTACAAGAGAAAAAAAATATGTTTATCGAAATTTCACAACCGAATAATATCTACAATTGAATATTTTTCACAAACGCCCATAAAAAAATATTCGATACTCATAAAAAAAAAAAAATCTCTACGCAACACACATTGAAAATATTTAGTATTCACTATCTCTTAATTAACTAAGTAAAAAGAAATTAGATTTGAAAAATAGAATGATTTAAATAAACTTATCAAATCAACTTTAAATTTTAAATTTGGTTCATAATTTCAAATATAAATTAATATTCTAATTCAAAATTTGAATTAATTAAAATTTTAATATTTGGGTGTGTAAACAATATTTCAAATCGAAAATAATTAATTAACTTGAAAATATATCAAATTTTAATATTTGCGTGTGTAAACAATATTTACATTTAAAATATTTCAAATCGAAAATAATTAATTTAACTTGAATATATAAAAGATCATATTGTCAAATTATTTAAAATTTGTCTTATATAAAATGCCAAATTATGAAAGGAAATATAGAGAGAGAAAAAGGAAACAGAGAAAAAAAAATGAAAATATAATAGAGGTAAAATGACTAAATTACCTATGTATTAAAAGACAAAAATATCCTTTTTTGAGGTACCTGGTAACCGGTACCTCTCCCAAAGTGACCTGCTATTGCAGGTCATAATTTTAAAAAAAATAAATCTGAGCCGTTGAATGGACGTGAATGAACGGTAACGAAAAAAAGAAAGTATAGAATCATTACTCTATATAAATAACATATAGGAGTTCTAGTCTAAACCTAATTCTAGTTTTCTGTGACAGCTCCATCTTCGGGGATAAGGTTATAGACTCAAAACGTCTTGCCATTTTACAGATTGTGAATGGGGACGAACCACAAACAAGAATTTAGAAATCGAAATTATGGCAGAACGTTCGATTTTAATTTTTATATAAAGTTTAACACTTCATTTGGCAATATATCACAAAACAAAATATATAGTATTAGTTCTCATCTATTTATTTTGTATCAACTTCGTGAATCAATATTTTAACCTAGAGCAAGTGGAAAAGGACTTGATGGTTGGTACCCGAGACACTAGTTCGAATCCCAGTTGATTCACATTTCTGGCTAAGTTTATTTCTCAATAAAAAATAACGGTTTTAGCGTGCTACCTATCTCTCAAAAAAATATTTTAACCTAAAGCTCATGACCTCCGTTTCTGTAATGATCAAATTTTTTTGGTTTTTTTGGTTCCGTAAGTAGTGAGAAAAAAGATGTGCTAATGGATGTCGATCATGTGTAGATTCTTTGGTTTCTCAACCTTACAGATAATCTGTTGATTCCCATTTCTAAGTAAGAAAAAGAAAAAGAAAAATAAAAAGGAAAATACTTTCTTAGAACAGTTATAGTAGTACTAGTGCAATATAACTACAACTTCTACAATAACAAAGAATAATACCAACTTTATAAAATATTTTTTTTTTAGAGAAAGGTAGCAACTACCCGCTTCGTTTATTTTTTTAAAAAATAAACTTAGTTGAATATGTTAATCAATTAGGATTCGAACTTGGGACTTTGGATACTAACCATTTGCCAGATCATTGGCGCTAACTATTAATTCCAAAAAGTCGAGCTGTGTTAAAAATACGCAACTAATTCACTTAAAGTGTATAGATACCACGCTCACGGGTCTCGATTGTGGCTTGGCCCAACTAGCATCACGCCACTTCGAACATGACTCGGTCCATCCAGCCTCACGCCACTTCAAACATGACTCGGCTCTACATGACCTTCCGTCGTAGGGCAGAATACTGGTCCATTTAAGCCAACACTATTAAGTCTTTTGCCACATGCGCTAGGGACGGTAGGTAACTTCATAAAATGTTAAAAACAACCTTCCATGAAGGTATAGCAAAGGATGATACAACTTCAGTCTACTACTGCAATATAACAACTGTTATGAAATAAACCCCTTGTTCCAGCGTTTTTTCCATCAGCAGAAAAGAGGGAATTTACTCAACTATACGTACCGCCGTTCCAGCATTCTTTAATTTACCAAAACCAAACTTTGAGAAGTAGAAAGATATAAAGGCATATCAAGCTATACAACAATTGTTTTAATTCCGTGTAGACATTTGAATCAGGACACTTAATTTCATTCCGACCTGAGGGAAATTAATACACACTTGATTCTTTTTGTTCTCATCACACCGCACACTTCATCTTCGTCAGTACGAAGAGAGTGGCTTCTCTAAGGTATACGAATATGTTTAACGTGTATATATAAAATGTCTTAAAAGAGTGTGACTAGCTATCCGTAAGCAAATACTATATATATATCTGTAACTTGGGGACTTGAATTCATTCACGACTCTTTTTGGATAACGAACTGGGAGAGATTGCTGAGAGTTCCTTTCAGGATAGCATAGCTGCAGTGCTGAAGCTCGCTACTGTACGTGGACAATATGATGTTGAGGTGGCAATGGCTGCGAAGGCTGCTGCAAACTATCAGGTCCTTCGTTTTCTGAGGTAGTTGGCTCATTTATTACCTAAAAAACAAAAGGGGAAAAATGCATTATTAGGCTGCATGATTTGAGGTTAAGATTTAATAATTAATCAAGCAGTTTTATTTCCAATTAATTACCTGCCGTTGGTACTGCCGACGATGAAAAGTGGTAATGGCCCTCAACATCACGTAGAGTGGTAGAACAAGCCCAGCGGTCCTCAGAAGCACAAACTAATTTAATAAGAGTGAAGTGAGTCCTCGTACAAAGCGGAAGCTCGTACTAGTAAATTCGAGGAGAATGGGTTATAATTCAAAGTTACCGAGAAAAGAGCTAGAGAATAGAGTTCAGCTCCACTGAAGATAATTGGAAGAGCATCACGAAGAACCAGAAAAAACATGAACTGAAAAATGGAACATTATTAGATTAGAGAGGTGACATGGATTATATTAATTGGCAAGCTAGATAGTAATGGAATTAGTTGTTTACCATCACGGCAACAGAACGGCAATACATGATGCTTCTTCTTGCATTTGACGCCGAATAATCATCGGTAGAGGATCCAACAACATCACGCTCTGTGGAATTTGACGGAATATACCTAAGGCTGTAGATTTGTTGCCTTTGCAAATTTTCCCTGAAAGAAATATCACTAAACTTAGTTAGCTGATGATGATTAGTAAGGCATGGTCTGGAGTTTTATCTATTTGCATGCACCATAAAAGATACCTGAAATTCAGAGGAATCCTCCCATAAATGAGCAACTTTGGAGGAGCAGTATAATTAGGCTGAAATTGCTGTGCTCCAAGAGCGTGAAAATAAAAAAGGTATTAATTAATTAGTCAAATTAATGGTCTTACGAGGAGGTTTAAAGAAAGAAAATTGAAGGTGATCAACAATTGATTTATTACCTGGAGGCATATCTCACACGTAGTGCCGCCCTTTTCATTACACCACCTCTGAACACATTTCCGATGAGCGAACTGCAAATGGATAAAAATTATTATATATATTTGATTCACCGACTGCAGCTGCTGTCATTAAAGTAAGTGAATTGATTCCCTAATTAATTTGGAAAAGAAGCTGCCAAAATCTGAAAGAAACATAAATTGACCACCGACCCTTCAGAAAGAAACCTTGGCTTAATTTTGCATTTATCATCCATCTCTAGGATATAATATGTGTAACGCGAAGAATCTGAGAAAGAACAGTTGTCATTTCATCAAAGGGCCTTGACGCATAAGACTGAAGAGAACAACTTGAGTAAATTTTTTATCATGGCACTAACTCCACTTTGGAAGAAGACTGATGTGGAAAACAAAAAGATACACGCACTAAGAACCTTAATGTGTCGGACATAAAAGATTGGAATGCTAATAAGAAGAAGACTAACAAGAAGTTTGCTCCCAATATTTTCAAGATTGAGGAAATTTAATCAGGCATAGAACGAAAATCAAAAGAAAGAAAAATAAATGAACTATATATGGATGATGACAAAAAGAAAAGTCACGATCAACTATCATTTTCTAGAATATGTTATCTTCAGTTTTAAGCTTCCGTGACCAATCAGTATAGCATTTTTTTTAAAAAAAAAAAAAAAAAAAATTTCGGGGGGTTAATTTTGTCCTAAAGTATTTCCATACACCTTCTGATGGAGTATATATTTCGTAACCAAAATGGGATAATTAAACTCTGTAACTACTATATATACTGAAAACTAGTGTTGGAGAATATTCTGTTTAAAAAATTGGAACGAAATCCGTTAAGTCTAATTAATGGAAGTTTTGAGTGAAATTAATTAGAAAAAAGACAAAACTGTCCGGAACAGTTAAATTCAAGAAAATCACAATTCGGAACTCATATATAGGATTCTCGATCTATGGTAACATAAAATTGAGCGAAAGAAATTTAATTACGATTAAACGGCAAACATATATAATAATAAGAGTGGAGACGGGATTATTGATTGATTCACCTTCAAGCTGCCACAGCAGGAGCAGGGGGTCTCCAAGTTGGCTTGGTCGTCCTCCTCCTGGCAAATTCGGCACTCTACCAATTTGCCGGTGATCTGCTGCCTAATTCCATCCCCAACACCATTCTTCTTCTCGTTGACAGCGGATTCAGACTGAGGAGTCGATGCTGCGGGTGCGGAGGAGGAACCACCCAAGGCTTTGTTTCTGCTCTCGATGGCCGCCTCCAGCGTCGACTCCGTGATAAGGCGATCTACCAGCAGCACAAAATGATCCCCCATCCTAGCTATATATTGTTTATCACCACCTGAGAACAACCAACTGCTTAATTATCATGCATATCAATTGTAATAACTCTAATTATAACTTATATAGCTGTTGTTTGTATTCCTTTTTTTTTTTTTTTTTTTTTTTGAACATATATGCATGCTATATATATATTCCACAGCTTAGCTTGTTCATTCATATACTATACTATAATAAAGAGGAGCTAGTAGGATGTAAAACCATACATAAGAAGCCACCAAAGCAGGGTATATATGCAAGAGTGGAAGGAGGAGAAAATTAAGGAAGCTCCAGGTATTAATAACCAAACAATTAGGATTAACCATTCAAAAAACAACCAGCTTGAGGTTAGAAGGCGCTAGGAACTATTTCAAATTCAAATTAAAGGTCCTTCCTTTATCATTAGGATGATCACACACACATGCAAAACATAAATTAATGAAGAGGAGAACATTAATTAATTAGAAACCCAGTAGGAACCCATCATGACTATAAGAGCAGAGGAAACCATGGAGATAATAATCATTTCCTCACCTGAAGAAAAGAAGACCCCCTACAGCTAAAAACAGTAAAAGGGTACAGTGTTTTTCTTTTTATTATATATGGTTCCCAAATAGGGCACTTCCTCACTTTCTCCACACAGAAAGGAGAGAGGAGAGAAAGAAGATTTAGAAAGTGGGATTTGGATATCTTACTTAAAGAGAGAGAGAGAGAGAGAGAGAGAGAGAGAGAGAGAGAGAGGTCGGATTTGGAGGAGGAAAGAGGGGAGGGAGAGGGGTTAAGGAGGAGGAAAGAGATGGAGTGAGGCATATATTGGTGTGATTATGGAGGACTCAAAGGTCAAATCTGAATTACTTAACTAATTAATTAATTAATTGAAGTATCAAAGATAACTTCCTCCTCCACAATCTTAATTTCCCTCCAAATCATTCATTCCCGGGTTACTCTTTCCACTCCCTGTTCTATCCCTTCTTTGCAAACTGGTAACTAAATTGCAAAATGGTCCCTTGTATATAGGGGTGTAAACGAGCGAGCACGAGCGATGAGCCGAAACATTTGTTCATTAAAGTAGCTGAAATATTCGGCTCGTGTTCTCTGCTCGTTTAATAAACGAGTCGAACATGCGCCGGCTCATGCGCTGATCAACGAACAATAAATAAATAAAAAAATTAGATTAAATATATTAAAAAAATAAATTTATAAAATTTTATCCATTAGACTTTGATCTAATAGTTAAAACTTTATATGCAAATAAGTCTTTTCAAAATTAAGCTCGTATTTTTATTTTTATTTTGCTAAAAATTAAATAATAAAAATATATATTATATATAATTATTTATTTATATATAAAAATATAAATGAAATAAATTATATAAATATAAATATAAAATATATGAATTAGAAATTTGTTATCAATTTGAACACGAGCGAGTTGACTGAGCTCGTGTTCGCTCGTTTATTAAACGATACGAAAAATTCGGCTCGTGTTCGCTCGTTACTAAACGAGCGAGCCAATCTTGAACTCATTTTGAGCCGAACACGAGCTGGCTCGCGAACAGCGAGCTAGATTGCCACCCTTACTTGTATATTTCACTTAAAAGAATTTTTCTTTTTTTTTTAAAAAAAAAAACTCTTACACGTACAGGTTGCACTGTGATTTCTACTTAATTCAAAAAAGTCTTAATTAAGCGTCTCTTGATTAGTATTGTTGTTTGTAGAATATATATATTCCCTCGAAGATAAATTGCTCGCAATTTATGCATGCATTTGTAACAGTTGTTTATAATAACAAAGTATTAAAATTAGCAGTATTTCTTTTGCTTTTATATATTTTTTCGAGAGATGTTCTTCTGTAACTTGTTTTTTTGCGAATAGGTAGCACACTACCTGCTTCATTCATTGAAAGTATGAATTAAGTTTCTGAGAGTGAGATAACCAGGGCCTCGAGTGGAAAAAAATAAAAAATAAAAAAAAAAATCAAAGAAAGTCGTTCCATGAACGTATCAACTGCTTGAGCCTTACCCCCGCTGAAATAGGACCTATCTGCGTTTCGCGAAAAATGAGATCATTCCTCGCCTTCCAAATGGTCCACCAACAAGCCAAATCGGTCGGACCGTTTCCCTTTCCGCGTCCGCCGTGCCTTCCCTTCCACCTATCCCAAGCATCGAGGACATCCCCACACAACTCCCCTGCCCGTATATCCTCGAGACCCGTCACCATTAAATACTTGGTAAAGATGCATTGCGTGAACAGATGATCCACGGATTCCTCGTAGAATCTGCAAAACACGCACGTCGTGTCACCAATCCATCCTTTCTTCGTAAGATTGTCTGCTGTGAGTGTTCTTTTCTTAAGAATCAGCCAACATAACACTTTGATCTTGAGTGGCATACGCAGTTCCTTCTGTAACTTGTTACTTTGTTAGTTGGGATGCATCGCAGGTTAATCAATAAGGATAACAATAGAGAGGTTTGTCAATATCACAAAAATAATTACATATATAATTCTATTAAAAAAAATAGGAGACAAAAATAATTATGCCACTTTTGACTTTTATTCAGAAAAATTATTAAATCTCATCGATCGTCCCTATCGCAAGTTGCAAAGAGCTTGATGGTTGGTACTCGATATCCCAAGTTCGAAATCTAGTTACTTTATATTTCTGACTAAATTTTTTTTAAAAAAAAGTAAACGAAACGAGTAGCTAGCATTCTATCCATTCTCTCTAGGGCTGGCAAATGTGCGAGCCGGCTCGCGTTGGATTCGATATTTGGCTCGTTCGAGCTCGACTTGAAATTAAATGAGCTGAGCTTGAACAAAAAAAAAAGGTTTGAAATTCATTTCAAACCGAGCTTGTGTATTATTCATTCGAATTAGGCTCGAAAAGCTCGAATATATATATATATATATATATATATATATATATATATATATATATATATATATATATATATATATATAGTTGGACTGGGCTATTATTAGTAGTAAAATTCCACTGTTATTATCAATTTTTTAGCCTTTAGATAAACTCTTTTCATTATTTCTAATCATTGGATTAAATACTATAACCCAGTGGGGACCACTCAACCCTAGGGGGACCATTCAATTCTAACAGACTAATATCATCCTAACCCTACAATTTTTAATCCAAGGGTTAAAAACTTGATAGTAAAAAGAGTGTTTTTACTATTAATAGTATCCCAGCCTAATTTTATATAGAGAGAGAGAGAGAGAGAGAGAGAGAGAGAGAGAGAGAGAGAGAGAGAGAGAGAGCGCGACTATACTATCGAAAGTAGAGAGGATTTGACACTCTCGATTTTTTGATTCTTAGATCAACTCCTTTAATCATTTCTTATCTTTGGATTAATATTATTATTATTTTGTAGGGACCACTCAACCCTAGGGGTATAATTTAATCCTACGGGGACGATCATTACAAGTACAATTCTTAATCAAAGAGTAAAAAATTCGAAACATCAAATCCTCTATATTTTCGATAGCATAGTAATTCTATACTATATATATATATAAAGAGAATTGAGCTCTCTACTTTTAAAAGTACAAAGTCATTGGTTGGTGCTTATAAGTTTTCGACCTCTGTAAGGGATGTGCATTTAGGATGATGTGGGCCCCCTAGGGTTGAGTGGGTGGTTTGATTGAATAGTATAATCTAACGGGTAAAAGTGATCAAAGGTAGAGATCTAATGGTAAATAATTTACAAGCACCAAGTGCTTGGTGCTTTTACAAGCACCATAGACGGACTATATATATAGGCTGAGTGAATAACTGGAGTTTAGTTAAAATTGGGCCACGTACGCGAAAAGGGTTGACAGAGAGCTCAACCCGCAAGGGGGTGCTCTCGGGGACCCGTCCTTCCATAGAGGGACCGGTCCCTCTGTGCGAAATCTGCCCAGACTGGATAGGTTGAGAGGAGCAAAGTTGAGGGGTTTGACAGCAATTGTTGCATCAGTGGGGGTATAGAGGGGAAAATGCCTCTCTCTCTTTCTCAGTCCCTCCCAAACACACACACCCTCATTCCTCTCTCTCTCTCTAAGCTCTTTCTCCTCTCTTGAAGCAAAGAAGAAGGAGAAGAAGAGAAGAAGAAAAATAGAGAAGAAGAAGGAAAAAAGGAGAAGAAGATAAGGAAGAATCTCACCATCATCTCCTTCATCTTCTTGGCTTGGTGTAGCTCAAAAGGTAAGCTACTAACCCTAATGGTAGAACTTAGGGTTTTCGGTTTAATGCTTTAGAAATGGGTCAAATGTACCTTTAGTATGCTTCTAAGTAGATCAATCCTAGAATCTAGGATTTTATTGGAGCGGTTTGCTATATGTGCAAACCTAGGGCTCCAATTTAAGGCTTTGTTAAATAGAGGGGTTTGATCTCAATTGATGGCCTCTAAACCAAATTGCTAGGTGTCTAAACGCGTTGGCGAAGACGGATTCGCGTTTCGTCGAATAGGTAAAAAGTTATAGGCAAATCAAGATTGTCGGGGCTTCGTTTCGACCTAAACGGCCGAGACATTGAGGAAGCAAGTGCCGAGGAGTCTTCTTAGGACCTTCACAACGCAAAATATTTTCGAAAGGTGGGGGGTGTCGTCTCGAAGCAACTGATCTCTTTTCTATGTCTTAGAAATACATGAATTTCATCTCTTGCATGTTGCATTGTATGATTGCATGTTAAACCTTTCCTTATGCTTTCTAAATGAAAATCTAGTGTACATGTAATACTCGGTGAAATAGATAGGTGAGGATTGGATCTGGACATTGAATCCTATAGTGCTAAAAAGAGAGATGAACTCAATGGTTATTTAGTGACATAGAGAGTGGCATCTAAATGTTAAAGAACAAAACGAGTGGCATTAAAGTAGTGTATTTGACACTAGAGGTAATGGACTTAGGGATAGGTGGAATCCCTAGTAAATGACTCGTGAACAAAGAACTCAGTAAAGCTAAGTAGCAATGCATGATTGTAGGAATAGGTGAGTTCCGAGAGATGTTGGCCCTAGTTCGTATGGTATCCTCACGTGGAGAGGATAGATCAAGCTCACGGTTTGTTATTGGGATGGTATAGCCATCCATATCGTCGAGTACTCCGGAGTGTCGCACAATCGGGACAACATGGATGTCCGCAGACAATCCTGGGTTTGAGAGCACATGGAGCTCTTTACCCTGAGGGATATAGATGTGAGGCGTAGGCGAACCCAAGGGTTTCGCCTAGGATTGGGTAAATGAAATGTTAACATATCATTGAACACTTATTTGTTGAACATAGAATGAACTTGGTAGCATGTTAGTAAACCTTTACTATATGATGCATGCATTCATATCCATGATTTTGGGCATAGTAGCTTCGTTTTCCTACCATGTCTTTACAATTTTAGATATTTATCTATCTATCTATATACTGTTGTTACTTTGCCCACTTGGACCTAGTGGGGTGATCGGCGGAGTCGGCGGCCGAGCTCACTGGAAACTATGGAAGATAGTTCTCACCCCAGTTCATTACAGAGTCGAGTGCGGGCGCGCCGAGTGAGGACCGCGGCAAAGGCATCGCGCCCGAGCAGTGATCATTAGTGTAGTCATCTTTCCTTATGCATTAGATTTTCCTTATGTATCTAGATGCTTTACATTTTGGAAGAGCTATCTTGTATTTGACGAAACATGTATTCATTTTGGAAAAAGAATGTTGTAATTTGTAAATCAAAGCAAATGTGATGTAATAGCTAGTAGTTCTCTCTTTATTTCACTTGTTATTTACTTGTGGATTACTTGCTCTTTGATGTTGGCACTGGTTGTGCCCCGTTGAATGTGTATGTTTAGAATTTAATTTTCTAGGTGAATTCTTGTACACATTCTTGTTGTTGAGCCTTGGGCGGACAGGGGTGGTGTTGTCCGTCCGGCGTCCGCTGGGCGCGCCCGAACCGGACCAAATCGGTAGCGGTTTCGGGGCGGGGGCGTGACAGCTGTGATATCAGAGCATTAAGAGCAAGTAAAGAGAGAGTCTAGGATGACCTAGGAGACCCTAGGATGGAAACCCTATGGATATAGGTGCGTGAGTGAAATGGAACCTATGCCGAGTGGCGGAAGCTAATTCGATTAGGTCGAAGTAGATAATATATCTCTAGTAGTCACTAGAGATGGATTCAAGTGGTATGATTTCTCGTCTTGAGGTGGTTGTGTTGGCGGCCGACAACATGACGCCGAGAGTCGAAGAACGAGTATACTTGTGAGCTTCGCCCGATTCTGTTGTTGAGTCGTTTTGAGTCTTAATTGCGACGTGGAATTGGTTGAGGTAATTAACCGAATTGTTGCGTTTTCAGGAGCTATGGCACCTAGAGGACGCCCCCGAAAGAGCTCTACTCCGGCACTGCCTCCTGAGGTGCCAGAGCCTGCGGCGGCCTTCGGCAAGCGGGGCCAAGTGAAGTGCAACAGCTGCGGGCGTAAGTGACCGCCCTGGCAGGATAGTTCGAGCAACTCCAGGAGCTGATGGAGCGGCAACTGGCCGCGACGACGGCGGCGACGGCTGCAGCGGCGACTGAAGACCATGATTTGGCTGTGCCCCCAGCCCGTGCACCCGAAGCGGCTGAGGGCGAGTGCATAGCAGCGGTTCCGGTGGCGGTGCGTCCTCCGCCGGCAGTTATTCCTCCGGTGGCGTCAGGTTCGGCGACACCCGATGCGGCGACCGAAGAAGCGGAAAAGGAGCGAGGGTTGGCGGCTTTCGTCAAGCTCAACAAGTTCAATCCGCCTACCTTCGAAGGCGGGAAGGTGGAACCTGAAGTAATCGAGTCATGGATCGACTCGATGGAGACTCTCTTCGACGACTTGAGCACTTTGGAGAGGGACAAGGTATACCTCGCCACCCACTGTCTGGATAAGGCGGCGAAGGTTTGATGGAAGAGGTGAAGCGAGATCGGCCCTCCGACCTTCCATCGATGCAATGGGAGGAGTTCAAGATGGCGATATTCGCCAACTACTTTCCCGACACCGTGAAGCGTAAGGCTGCAAGAGAAGTTCCGCAAGCTAAGACAAGGGGACCGCTCAGTGGCGGATTATGAACAGGAATTCTCCCACATCATCGACTGCGTCCCAAATGTGGTGAAGGATGATAGGGATCGGGCCGACTGGTTCTTACGAGGACTACAACCGGGGATCTACAAGGCCGTGCAGATATTCAAGCTCACGACCTTTGCGAATGTGTTTGAACGCGCACTTTGGGCCGAGCACGGAGACACCCACGTGCGGGAAGAAAGGAAGGCGCTAGCGAAGCAAAGGATAAAGGCAAGAAACGCCAAGACGGTGGCTCGGGGGACAATCAAGCTCCAAGAAACCCCCGAAGTATCAGCGGACTCAATCCAAGGGCCGTGGAGCACGACGGTGTGTCATTTGTAGAGGAGACCACCCAGTGTCGCGTTGCGAGCAGCGCCAAGGCAGGTGCTACAAGTGCGGGCAATCGGGACACTCTGTTCGTGATTGCCCGGGATAAGGAGCTTCGCATGCCCCTTCTACTGCATCGGAGCCGGCGATTCCAGCTCAGTATGGAGGAGTTCCACCGACAGCTGCGTCGGCGGAACGTGCAATGACGCTGCGTCAACCCGAGGCGACGCGATCGGTCCCGAGCGAGCCGGTATTTGCTGCTCAGGTCCAAGCTGAGGAGCCTGCCGAGCTGGAGGAGTATCGTTTTGTGGCAGGTATGGTTTTGTTCAAAGAAATTCGCTCTAGGGCCATGTTCGATGGAGCTACTCATTCATTTAAAATTTTGAAAGGTTAAACAGCTAATTTAAAAACAGTCTACAGTGTAAGTAAGTTGTGCATGATTTTGCCAAAAATAAATTAATGGGCACCCTCTTGAATATCAAATATTGATCGATTCTTTTGGAGATCCTTTAGACTTGTTAATTAGTTCAACTATATATAATACATGTATATATCGATACTTTAATTTGGAGATACTTAAGTAGGACTTGGTAGTTTAACTACTTTTCTTTCTATTGTAGGCCTAGTGCTCTTTCGATCATGATCAGTATGGTTAATTACTACTGTATCGAAGCCTATTGAAATAATAATTAATCAATTTAAGGGAAAGATGGTTGGGCTAATATATTATGTTTGATTGATTGACCTCACAACTTTTTTATTTGCTTAATTTCTAGACAGACAGACATATATATCTTGGGCTCTTCTACTTCTGGAATTGAATACTTTTAGTCAAATAAAGAAAAAAGTTTTATTAATCTTCTTTTTTTTATTACTGTATCAAATTTATTAGTTTTTTTTTATTATTATCAATTTGAGGCAACATAAAGCCAGCATAATTAATTAAGGTCTAATTAATTGTTAGAGCCACTAATTTAATAAAATTTTTACTTGACGAGGATAACTCAAAAAAAAAAAGAAAAAGAAAAAAAAGATAGAGATTAAAAGTTACAGGGGTGCCAATGAAAAAGGTGATCATGTGTCACTCAATTAAGCCCATTATTATTTACTGTATATAAACAATATTTACTCTCATATTAATTATTAGATACGGGATAATTCGCATACAAATTTCTAAAATATTGAGGGGTGGGCTGATTTCAAATCGACGTATAGTTGAGGGGGAAAATACTTCTTGTACAGTTGTACCCCCCAAAAAAAGTGTGTCAATCTTATACTCCCAAATTTAGGATTGGTAAAAATTCAATTAATTTTTTTTTTTTTTTTTTTTTTTCTTTTTTTTTTTTTTTTTAGAAATAGGTAGCCTTGTTATCTTTGCTTACGTTAGATTAGATAGATGAATTAAGGGCACAGATTGAGGCTGTAGGGGCCTACATGAGAACAACAAAATCTAAAACAAGAGAGCTCGAAAGCCTACAAAAAAAAAAAAAGAAAAACTCTCCTCAAGGTAGATCTTTTCACGAAAGTAGCAGTTGCTGAGCCTTTGGACTGCTAGGTGCGGTCGAATTGGGTGTTTTGGAAGATAAGGTTGTTCCTCTCCTTCCAGATGATCCACCAACATGCAACCAATTGAGCTAGTCCGCTATTCGAACTCGGCACCCCAGACCTATCCTTATCCTTCCATCTATCCCATACTGCACGTACTTCGTCACCCAATTCCCTCTCCTGGACTTCCTCGATCCCCATCACTATAATGAATTTGATACACACACATTGAGCGAAAAGATGATCCACTGACTCGTCATGGGTCCTACACATCACAAAAACAGTATCGCCAGTCCACCCTTTCTTTACTAGGTTGTCAGTTTTTATTGAAAATAAAAAAGATTTAGTTTTTTAAAAAAATAAAAAAGATTGACGTGATAAGTAAAATATTAACGGTCTTGAGATAGAACGTGTGTAAGATATATGTACAGCATTAATTGCTTATTCGATAGCACGTCTGTTGCTTAAGGATAACGTCCTTTTGGGGCGATAATTAATAAAATTAATAACACATGCATAGGCTAGCTTAATTAATTATGAGAACACAGAGTCCATTTTATATATATGATATCATATATAGCTTACCCACTTGGTGAAGTAGACACCATGATTGCTGAGAAAGAACAATTGGATCGCAACACTCTGAGATCATAAAAGAGGGAACTTGTTGAGGAGATGTGAGGAGGCCGGTCAACCAAGCGATCTCGAGTGAGAAAATGATATCTCAATTTTTAAAAATATGTGTTTGTTGGAAGATTAATTGGTTGGTTGTGTTTGGTTCGGTTGGTTACTTCCCCTCAAGCAACAATTTAATTATACATAAGACTTTTTTTTTTTCTCCTTTTCTTTTTACTTTTTATTATGTTTTCTTCTTCTTCTTTTTTTTTTTTATAAAAAAAAAAAAAATATTTTAGGCAATGACTTTTTAAACGACGTTTTTCTTCTAAGCGTCTTTAATATTTAGCGTTTCTTGTATGATTAAGTGTCGCAAATAAACATATTTTTATCAAATATTTATATAAATTTTTCGACGCTATATTAAAACGTCGGTATATTTATTTCGATATGTTTATTTAACGACTCTTTATACAACACTTTTATAAGCGTCGGGATTATTTTTGCCGACGCTTTAAAGCGTCGCTAAATATCATTTAAAGTGTCCTTAAATGCAAGATTTTTTGTAGTGAGCCGAGCTGGCAGAGATAATCCCCAACAAGTGCCTCAGGAAGGTTATTTCTGTGATGACTAGCTAGAGCAATTTTGTTTTAGACGTTGTTAATCTAATCCATTTTGGCAGATCAGATAATAATAATTGGTTTTTAATTAGACGCAATACCGTAAACTTGGAACTTAAAAGTGACGTTAGGTGATCTCTAAATAATAAAAGCCTGTTACAAATTAACAGGGCTAAGTTCTAGTGGTTGGCGCTAGGGTGGCAATTCACTCATTGTTCATGGCTCGTGTTCGGCTCGAAATGAGCTTGAGATCCGCTCGCTCGTTTAGTAAACGAGCCGAACACTTGAATTTTTCATTTCGTTTAATAAACGAGCGAACACGAGTGAATTTTTCGAAATTCGTTTAATAAACGAGCCAAACACGAGCTAGGGTCGGCTCGCTATTTTATATTTATATAATTTATTTAATTTATATTTTTATATATAAATAAATAATTATATATAATATATATTTTTATTATTTAATTTTTAGCAAAATAAAAATATAAGTGCGAGCTTAATTATAAAAAGACATTTGTATATAAAGTTTTAACTATTAGATCAAAGTTTAATGGGTAAGATTTTATAAATTTATTTTTTAATATATTTAATCTATTTTTTTTATTTATTGTTCGTTGGCTCGTGAGCATCGTATTCGGCTCGTTTATTAAACGAGCGAACACGAGCCGAATTTTTTTTGGCTCGATACTTTAATGAGCCGCTCGTGTTCGGCTCGCCCCAGCTCGCTCGTGTTCGGCTCGTTTACACCCCTAGTTGGCGCCCTCATCGGGGTAAAAACGGTCTACTGCGATTGGATTTCTAACAAAACCATATCGGCAACCATATTTTTGAATGCTTAATTTGAGCGGTATTCTCGAGGATATTCTTAATTAGTACGGTTTGGATAAAAAGTGTAAAATAATATCTAAATATTTAAAAAAAAAATAAAATAATTAATTTATGTCAGTATATTTATATAAAATTATTTTATGCAACAATGTATTATATAATAATATTTTAAGTAACAGTTTAATTTATATCAATATATTTAATTTATTTTATGTAACAATTTATGTATATGTAATAATACTAGCAATTTCCTTATTTATAGTTTTAATTAATGATACTATAAATTTCAATACAAATTCAAAAGATATATATATATATATATATATATATATATATATATATATATATATATATATATATATATATATATATATATATATATATATATATATATATATATATATATATATATGTATGTGACCCCCCAATAGTGTCACGCCCTGGGTTGCAAATTCACCGGGCACGCCGACAAATCCGCCGTATACAAAAGAATTTCTTCTGTATACGAAGCGTAGCTGTACCTGTATAAACATACAATGCTACAAACAGTAGAATAGAGCTGAAATAAACTATAAACATGCAGGTAGGAAAAACAAACTTTATATACATACAATCACAGATACAAAAGTAACACTACTCGCTTCAGCGAGTTCAACTGTATGTACAAAAGCGTCCAAACCAAAAACTATCACTACCTGCAGGAGAATCCTCTAACTCAGCACTCGACGGGGAAGGGCTCTAGCTCGCAACGCCCTTGCCTTGATCCGACTCGGATGGAGCGGCGGCGCAACGAAGGCCCAACAACAGTGGAAGAAAGAGGGCGTGAGAACTACTATAAAAACAAGTAGTCCTCAGTGGGTACCGCCCTAAACGACATCGGTCCACCCACTAAGTCTACAGGGTAAGCAAGAAAGGAAAAAGTAAGTGGAAAGACTCGTGACTAGAAGCCACACTACTATCTGCTCTAAAACCACCCTACGTAGAACAAGTAAAAGCGACCCAATCTTACGAGGGCGCGGATACACCCGTCCCGCCTAGCGAGGACACCGTGGCTCAAGAGCATCGCGGAGAATACTCTCTCGAGAGGAACTACTCTCCGTCTCGCCTACTAAGGTTACACCATATCTCAAGAGCAACCGGCGGAGCAAGCTCTCTAGACTGTGAACACACCCGTCTCGCTCAACTAGGCTCCACTCAAGTCACAACCTCACTGAAAGTAGAACAAAGGGGCCACTGACTGTCTCACTCGGGCTGCCCAATCGGACCCACCCTGCCTGTATCTAGCTACGCCGTACACCGCCTTTAAGGTATCGGCTCAAGAACTGTCTCAAACTGGAACTGCGAATCAACATCGCACGGCGAATCAACATCGCACTGAAACCTCATTCGAATGGCATTCGCGGGCGCGACCACGCGAGTATACAAGTATCTCTGTCACTTTCATTGTAGCTCTCACAGGCAAAAGTCGAGTAAACAGGGACTAACCACTCAAACACTACGTGCCCTTGGCACACTCTGAAAACTAAACAAAACTCTGGGACCACCGTCAACCCCCGACGGTTCCCGACCACACCAACAGTCTAAACTCTACTGTGGCTAAGCTCGGCATCCCGGACGAGCGTCTGCGTGACTAGGCTCGGCATCCCAGCACGAGTGTACAAGTAAGCTACACTACCCTGGGTATCCATCGCACTCCCCCGGCGATGATACGACACAACACGGCTCCTAGAGCTAAATCTGGCAGTGTATACAAATGACGATCAAATCGTGGTTTTCTCCTAAGTCAAATCCAAGTCCAACATGTATAATCTACATACTTGATAAACATGCTCCAATTCAGATTCTAATATCGAAATTCATGAATTGAGCTAAGGTTACATTCAATATACAATAAACATGTCGACTATTATACTTAGGAATAATCCGATGAAATCCCACCTTTCAAGCAGTCTCCTGGCAGTGAAGGGAAAGGCCCGGATCCAAATTGATCCCCCGCTGGTCCGTCGAAGTCCGCGATTCTCCTGCTGCGAAGAGGTACACCCAGTTACACTCAACGTTACACCGATTCACAAAATCTGTCCGGAAAAACAGCAGCTGAGAAAAGCTTAATTCCGACTAAGCTAACCTTCTCCGAATTTGGCGATTCAGGGCTCAGAAGCTTCGTCTCGAAGTCTTGAATCCAACGGTCCAAGTTTCGCTGGATTTCGCCACTTCTACGCGGAGTACGAGCCGAAACACGAAACGTCGACGCTGGAACCTGCAATTCGGCATTTCAGAATCTGCTCGCAAAACAGCAACTCAGTAAAGATGGACTTCGACTGGGCAAACTGGTCCAAATCCGGCAAATAAGGTCTCGTTGGAATCGTCTGGAAGTCGCGGATCCAACGCCCCAAGTTTCGCCGCGTTTCGACTCTCCTACACAAAGATCTAGTCAAAACTCCGCGGGTCGACGCTGCAGTCAGCAGTAGCAGCAGTCCGAAATTCAAGTGATTTAGAAGCAACGGAGGGGAACTTGATGGGCTACTCACCTCAGAAAACGCCCCAGGCCCGTCGCTGAGTCAAGGACGATGGTCCCGCGCGCACGGCTGGCTCCCTCGCAGCGTCTCGTCGTCGAAAACCCCCTCGATCGGCTCCGCGGCGCGTCGTCGGCGAAGCTCGGTTCCACCCTTGAGCTAAGGGGAGCAGCAGCAGCAGCAGCAATGGGAGGAGAAGAGGATGGAGGGGATGAACTCCTCCCTCTCTCCTCTCTGCTGCAGATAAGGGGGTGAAGGGAGTGATGTGACAAGAGAGGAAAAAGTCAAACTGCACCATCCCTGCCATGCTGTACCGGTACAAGCCCCCTTGTACCGGTACAAAAGGCAACCCGAGAGTCTCAGCGTAGGGCTACACCGGTATAGCTCTTGTGGCTATACCGGTATAGCAACCGTTGCTGTACCGGTATACCAACCAACTTGTACCGGTACAGCTCACAGAAAAACCTGCTATTTGCAGATTTTCGTGACACACGCTGCTCTCGCGTTCCCACGGGTCCCGTTTGGCGTCCATTTGGCGCCAACGCGACTCGGACTTGTCCCGTCACTCGTCAGAGCTGTCGACAGGCCTCAGGTGCAATTTTTCGGGTCTCTACATCCTCCCCCACTACAAAAAGTTTCGTCCGCGAAACTCAAGCATACCTCAGCTCTGCTCATCGAACAGGTAGGGATAGACCTCCCTTATTACCGCCTCGGGCTCCCAAGTCGCCTCCCGCTCCTCGTGATTACTTCCCTGCACTTTGACATACGGTATGACCCGATTGCGCAATTCTTTCGCCTCGCGAGCAAGAATTCGCAACGGTCGCTCCTCGTATCGCAGGTCCTCGCCTAACCCAAGCGGAGTGAAGTCAATCACGTGAGGGGGATCGAATACCTATTCCTCAATGCCGAGACGTGGAATACATCGTGGGTGCCGACTAGTCGCGGGGGTAGAGCAATCCTGTAAGCAACTGGCCCCACTCGCTCCAAGATCTCAAAAGGGCCAAAGTAGCGTGGACTGAGCTTTCCACGCACTCCAAATCTGCATATCCCTTTGGATGGCGAGACTTTAAGAAATACATGATCGCCAATCTGGAACTCCAAGTCTCGCCTCCTGGTATCTGCATAGCTCCTCTGGCGGCTCTCGTCGTCGAACCACCTTCACCTTTTCCTCGGCCTCTAGTAAAAATCTCAGGCCCAAGTGTCTTCCTTTCACCCACATCGCTCCAAAACAACGGGGATCGACATCTGCGTCCATACAACGCCTCAAACGGAGCCATCTGGATGCTCGCTTGATAGCTGTTGTTGTTGTACGCAAACTCAACTAATCTCAAATGCTGATGCCATCCTCCTCCAAAATCCAAGACGCATGCTCTCAGCATGTCCTCTAGAGTCTGAATGGTCCTCTCGGCGGCCCCGTCGTGCGGCTGGGTTGGCTTATTTGTCTTGGGGGAGTCTTGTTGTGTGCAAAGAGGCATGCAGCGAAGCTCCACTCGAAATGTGATACAAACCTCGGGTCCCTGTCTGATACAATCGACACTGGCACGCCATGCAGCCTGACAATCTCATCCAGGTATAGCTGCGCGAGTCTCTCTCTGGACCAGGTGGTCTGAACTGGTAGGAAGTGGGCAGACTTGGTCAATCTGTCCACTATCACCCAAATGGCATCGAAACCACCCTGTGCTCTAGGTAATCCCACGACAAAGTCCATCGTGATCTGCTCCCATTTCCACTCGGGCACTGGCAGACTCTGAAGCTTGCCAGCAGGCACTTGATGCTGCCTTCACCCGTTGGCAAGTCAAACACGAGCCACATATCGCCAATGTCTCTTTTCATTCCATTCCACCAATCGTGTCTTCATGTCCTTATACATTTTGGTTCCACCGGGATATCGTATAAGGAGAACGGTGAGCCTCTCTCAAGATGTCTGCTCGGATCTACGAATCCTTTGGTACACACGGTCGGTCCACTGTACCTCGGTACTCGAGCATCCCGCTGCGAAACCCTCTGCTGTTCCCTTTCTAAGCTGCTCACTAATCCTCCACAAGTGTGGGTCTCCACTCTGTTTCTCTCGGATCCTATCCAACAGAGTAGGCTGCAAAACTATAAACATTAGCATTGCCGTAGACCCAGGGGACACGACCTCTAGACTCAGCCGCTGAAGCTCCTCAAGCAACGGCCTCTGCTGCGTGATCATCAGACACGAGCCCTGCACTGCCTTCCTGCTCAACGCATCTGCCACCACATTCTCCTTGCCGGGATGATACTGAATGCTAATATCATAGTCCTTCAGTAGCTCCAACCACCGGCGTTGCCTCAGGTTCAACTTCTTTTGGGTGAACAGATACTTGAGACTTTTGTGATCAGTAAAAATCTCGCAGTGTTCGCCATACAAGTAATGCTGCCACAACTTCAAAGCAAAAACCACTGCGGCAAGCTCCAAGTCATGCGTAGGGTAATTCCTCTAAAAATCCTTCAATTGTCGCGAAGCATAAGCAATTACCCTACCATGCTGCATCAACACACACCCTAGTCCACTGTGTGATGCGTCACTGTAGATCACATATCCTTTCCCCATAACTGGAAGGGCAAGGACAGGAGCTGACATCAACCGCTGTCGCAACTCATCGAAGCTTCTCTGGCAGTCCTCACTCCAAGTGAACTTAATTCCTTTACGAGTCAATCGAGTGAGGGGTGTGGAAAGCTTCGCAAAGCCTTCCACAAACCGACGGTAGTATCCAGCAAGCCCTAGGAAACTCCGCACCTCAGTCACCGTCGTCGGTCTGGGCCAATCCCGAATAGCCTCAATCTTCTTTGGGTCGACTGCCACTCCATCTGCAGAAATCACATGGCCCAAGAAAGTAACCTCCCGCAACCAGAACTCGCACTTTTTCAACTTGGCATACAATTCCTTCTCTCCCAGGGGCTGTAGCACTATCCTCAAGTGCTCATCGTGCTCGGCGTCGCTACGGGAGTATATCAGAATGTCGTCGATGAAGACTACCACAAATCGATCCAAGAACGGCTTGAATACTCTATTCATCAAATCCATGAATGTGGCAGGGGCATTCGTTAATCCAAAAGGCATCACTGTAAACTCATAATGCTCGTATCGAGTCCTAAAAGCCGTCTTGGGAACGTCCTCGGCCCTCACCCTCAGCTGGTGGTAACCCGACTGGAGATCAATCTTCGAGAAGACATAAGATCCTTGCAGCTGATCAAACAGATCATCAATGCGCTGCAAAGGATACTTGTTCTTGATGGTCACTTATTCAACTCCCGGTAATCCACACACAACCTCAGTGAACCATCCTTCTTCTTTACAAATAGCACCGGCGCTCCCCAAGGCGATACACTTGGTCGCACGTACCCCTTGTCCATCAGATCCTGAAGCTGCGCCTTTAACTCTCTCAGCTCTGTCGGTGCCATCCTGTAGCCTCTGAAGGTGAACTCCTCCTGGCGTGGCTCATGGAGCGTCACCGTCCTCTCTCCGCAGTCAATAGTCGCGAAGCACCGCGTCAGCCAATCCATGCCAAGCACTATGTCGAAGTCATGCAGCTGCCTTAATACTAACAAGTCTCTGCGGGCAAAATCCACGAGTCTAGGCATCTTGGACACGACCTACAAGACTCTACCACCGGTAGTACATGGTCGGGGATCTAGATCTCCCGGGTCTGAGGCAACAACCCTAACTCTAGACCATGTAACTATACGAATGCTCGGCTGATAATAAAAGAAAACGATGCACATGTATTAACTAATACACAACTTAAATACCAGAATCAAATTGATACCTGCCACCACTCGATCGGCTGCTGTAGAGTCCTCCTGGTGGTAGCTCGGCGATGCCTCGTACGCCGCCGAGATGCGGTCGCGGCGATGCGATGATGGAGCGGATGATGCCGCTCGCGGGCATGCCGTCCTAAGGTGTCCCGGCTAGCCGCATCCAAAATACCGGCCCTCCCGCTGCTCACACTGTCGGGGCCAGTGCGGTCCTCCGCAGATCACGCACCGCCGTGTCCTCTGTGTTGCCGCCGACGGGTATCCACAGCACACGACGCCCCAGGGACCCACGACCACGAGGACGTGATCGTGGAGGCCTCGGCGACGCTTCTTGCTCGGCCGATCGTCCGTCGTCATCCAGCGGGCGCTTCTTCGACTCGGCCTTGGCCCGGTGCTTGCTCTCGAAGTGCCGCCTCGCCTCTCTCCGATAGTGTCTGCTGTACCGATGCGCTCGGATCAACACTATCTTGAGTAATAATCTCGCACATCCTCTGCAACAGCTCCCCCTGTTGTCTGATTACCTCGATCAGGGCGGTCAACTGCTCTCTCAAATCTGGGGGCGAACTCGACCCTACCTCTTTCGGCATCTCAAGTGATGCGACGCAATCCCAAGCCTGCGGTCGACCTCGGCGTCGATATTAAGCTGAACAAAAGAACATGGGGTCAGGTAAACACAAACACTCTCGACCCAATCAACGAAAGTCTCGAAGGCGATCCCTGTTCCACCACAAAGTTATGTCGTCTGCAGCCAACATAACTTTCCTGGACCGAAACAGACACCCCCTTCAGTCACTCACTCCACTCAAGGATGAGTTAAAGCAATCAATCATGACTTTCGTGTTAAATCACGCCTCTCACGTCAAGCCTTCCTAGGGTTACCAGCTTAGGTTTCCTAGGTCCCAACAACCTAATACTAAGCTCTGATACCAACTTAATCTGTCACCCCCCGGGTTGCAAATTCACCGAGCACGCCGACAAATCTGCCGTATACAAAAGAATTTCTTCTGTATACGAAGCGTAGCTGTACCTGTATAAACATACAATGCTACAAACAGTAGCATAGAGCTGAAATAAACTATAAACACGCAGGTAGGAAAAACAAACTTTATATACATACAATCACAGATACAAAAGTAACACTACTCGCCGGCGAGTTCAATGTATGTACAAAAGCGTCCAAACCAAAAACTATCACTACCGGGAGAATCCTCTAACTCAGCACTCGACGGGAAAGGGCTCTAGCTCGCAACGCCCTTGCCTCGATCCGACTCAGATGGAGCAGCAGCCGCAACAGAACGCCTTGCAACAACAGTGGAAGAAAGAGGGCGTGAGAACTACTATAAAAACAAGTAGTCCTCAGTGGGTACCGCCCTAAACGACATCGGTCCACCCACTAAGTCTACAGGATAAGCAAGAAAGGAAAAAGGAAGCTGGAAACACTCGACAGCTAGAAGCCACCCTACTATCCTGCTCTAAAACCACCCTCTGTAGAACAAGTAAAAGCGGCCCAATCTTACGAGGGCGCGTGATACACCCGTCCCGCCTAGCGAGGACACGTGACTCAAGAGCATGCGGCGGAGAATACTCTCTTGAGGCGGAACTACTCTCCGTCTCGCTTACTAAGGTTACACTATATCTCAAGAGCAACCGGCGGAGCAAGCTCTCTAGACTGTGAACACACCCGTCTCGCTCAACTAGGCTCCACTCAAGTCACAACCTCACTGAAAGTAGAACAAAGGGCCATCGATGTCTCACTCGGGCTGCCCAATCGGACCCACCCTGCCTGTATCTAGCTACGCCGTACACCGCCTTTAAGGTATCGGCTCAAGAACTATCTCAAAGCTGGGAACGAATCAACATCGCACGGCGAATCAACATCGCAATGAAACCTCATTCCGGAATGGCCTTCGCGGGGCGCGACCCACGCGAGTATACAAGTATCTCTGTCACTTTTATTGGAGCCCTCACAGGCAAAAGTCGAGTTAACAGGGTCTAACCACTCAAACACCACGTGCCATTGGCACACTCGAAAACTAAACAAAACTGCGGGACCACCGTCAACCCCGACGGTTCCCGACCACACCAACAAGTCCTAAACTCTCGTGGCTAAGCTCGGCATCCCGGCCACGAGCGTCTCATCGTGACTAGGCTCGGCATCCCGGACGAGCGTACAAGTAAGCTACACTACCCTGGGTATGCATCGCACTCCCGCGGCGATGATACGACACAACACGGCTCCTAGAGCTAAATCTGGTAGTGTATACAAATGACGATCAAATCGTGGTTTTCTCCTAAGTCAAATCCAAGTCCAACATGTATAATCTACATACTTGATAAACATGCTCCAATTCAGATTCTAATATGCTAAAATTCATGAATTGAGCTAAGGTTACATTCAATATACAATAAACATGTCAACTATTATACTTAGGAATAATCCGATGAAATCCCACCTTTCAAGCAGTCTCCTGGCAGTGAAGGGAAAGGCCCGGATCCAAATTGATCCCCCGCTGGTCCGTCGAAGTCCGCGATTCTCCTGCTGCGAAGAGGTACACCCAGTTACACTCAACGTTACACCGATTCACAAAATCTGTCCGGAAAAACAGCAGCTGAGAAAAGCTTAATTCCGACTAAGCTAACCTTCTCCGAATTTGGCGATTCAGGGCTCAGAAGCTTCGTCTCGAAGTCTTGAATCCAACGGTCCAAGTTTCGCTGGATTTCGCCACTTCTACGCGGAGTACGAGCCGAAACACGAAACGTCGACGCTGGAACCTGCAGTTCGGCATTTCAGAATCTGCTCGCAAAACAGCAACTCAGTAAAGATGGACTTCGACTGGGCAAACCTGGTCCAAATCCGGCAAATAAGGTCTCGTTGGAATCGTCTGGAAGTCGCGGATCCAACGCCCCAAGTTTCGCCGCGTTTCGACTCTCCTACACAAAGATCTAGTCAAAACTCCGCGGGTCGACGCTGTAGTCAGCAGTAGCAGCAGTGCAGTCCGAAATTCAAGTGATTTAGAAGCAGCGGAGGGGAACTTGATGGGCTACTCACCTCAGAAAACGCCCCAGGCCCGTCGCTGAGTCAAGGACGATGGTCCCGCGTGCACAGCTGGCTCCCTCGCAGCGTCTCGTCGTCGAAAACCCCCTCGATTGGCTCCGCGGCGCGTCGTCGGCGAAGCTCGGTTCCACCCTTGAGCTAAGGGGAGCAGCAGCAGCAGCAGCAATGGGAGGAGAAGAGGATGGAGGGGATGAACTCCTCCCTCTCTCCTCTGCTCAGATAAGGGGGTGAAGGGAGTGATGTGACAAGAGAGGAAAAAGTCAAACTGCACCATCCCTGTCATGCTGTACCGGTACAAGCCCCCTTGTACCGGTACAAAAGGCAACCCGAGAGTCTCTGCGTGAGGGCTACACCGTATAGCTCGGTGGCTATACCGGTATAGCAACCGTTCTTTGTCGGTATAGCAACCAACTTGTACTGCGTACGGCTCACGTAAAAACCTGTTGCAGATTTTCGTGACACATGCTGCTCTCGCGTTCCCACGGGGCCCGTTTGGCGTCCATTTGGCGCCAACGCGACTCGGACTTGTCCCGACACTCGTCAGAGCTGTCGACAGGCCTCAGGTGCAATTTTCCAGGTCTCTACAAATAGTCCCACATCGGATGGGAAAGGAATTGTCATTGGGTTTATAATAGACTTAGACACTAGTAATAATAATTGGGCTTTTGCATTTTGGGCCGGTGGTTGGGCCCAACGAGTTATTATTGCTAGTGGGCTGGGTCGTTACATTTGGTATCAGAGCCGGTTCACCAGCTGGACATGTGTGGCGAGTCTCGGGTGAGCCGAGTGCGGATGACAAGGCTAGCGAGACGAGTCTCACATCGCACAGTGTTCTTGGGGTGTGTGTGTGATTGGGTGACGAGGACGTCAGGGCCTTAACGGAGGGAGTCTGTGACACCCCAATAGTCCCACATCGGATGGGAAAGGAATTGTCATTGGGTTTATAAATAGACTTAGACACTAGTAATAATAAGCGGGCTTAAGCATTTTGGGCGGTGGTTGGGCCCAACGAGTTATAATTCTAGTTTATATATAT
The DNA here is from genome assembly GCA_025177825.1 of Aechmea fasciata. Lineage (NCBI taxonomy): Eukaryota > Viridiplantae > Streptophyta > Magnoliopsida > Poales > Bromeliaceae > Aechmea > Aechmea fasciata. The sequence continues at coordinate 5,897,172 of CM045936.1, forward strand.
ATATATATATATATATATATATATATATATATATATATATATATATATATATATATATATATATATATATATATATATATATATATGTAATATGAAAAAATAATTTTGATATATATAATACTTAATACAAAAGAAAATAATCAAATATAAATATTTATAGAAATGATTAAACTTAATAAAATAAATACTATATCAACTTTAATTAATTTATATTATATAATAAGATTTAAGTAAAAGTATATTATCATAAAGATAATATTTCTATTTATCTAATAAAATAGATAGAAGAACAAAGTTGTTCAATGTTCCCCTAAAAAGCATGAGAAGAAGAAATTTCAAATGTTATTTCAGCTTTAATTTATGGCAATTCCCTTGATTATTAGGCTTTCACCATCTAATATGGCAACATGTTGTTACATGTTGCAAGCAACATATGTGTTAATTACAGGGAGGACTATCTCTGTGTATAGCAGCTATGCCATTAGAACCAAATTAATTAAAGCATTTCCCAGAATAGTTCTGTAGACATGCCCTAGCAATTTGGTAGAATCAAGGACGTACTAACACTACAACAGAATTAGGTTATAGGGACATTTATTTGGGACACCTTTGCGTAAGTATCTCATTTATGCTGAAACTTAAAAAAAAGGCTCAAATGCATACATCTCCCTGCAAACACAGTCAATTACGGAAATATCCCTGCAAAAGCGAAACTAGGTGAGATGTACCTGCAAAAGTCCAAAAGTATGCAGATATGTCCCTGCTGTGCCTTTTGCAGGGACATATCTGCAGGAATATTTTGCAGATATGTCCCTGCAAAAGGCACGGCAGGGACATATCTGCATACTTTTGGACTTTTGCAGGGACATCTCACCTAGTTGCGCTTTTGCAGGGATATTTCCGCAATTGACTATGTTTGCAGGGACCTGTATGTAAATAACCCTAAAAAAGAAATCTACTAATACCTAAATATAAAGCCCAATCCAACCAAAAATAAAAGATTACTCTACTCAACCCACCAGTCTATTTGGCCCGATTACAAACGAAAAGGAAAAAAAAAGAAAAATCAATTACCATCTTCTCTTTTCTCTTCACTCAATCCACTGAAATTCTAGATGAAGAGCCTTTCCTGTCATCCTCCTCCGCCACTGCAGCCAACAAGATAGAGTTTCGTCGGTTGCTAAATGCTTAAATAAGTGTTGGTAAATTAACAACATTCTTTTAGGTTATAGTTACACTCTTTAACTGTCACTATATACCTAACGATCCCACATATAACAACACTTTTTAAAAGTATTGGTAATTTTAGCTAGCAGTACTTTTCTTGACATGTACCTATATTTAAAAGTGTCGTTATAGATCGTTTTTGTTGTAGTGTAAAGGCCTATTCGGATGGATGAACTTTTAATTCAATGCATCTTTTTGTTTACTCAACAGGCATTTAATATTTAATAAGTGCTAAGTATGATCAAATATCTAAAAATGCATATTATATATATTCTGCCTCTAAGCGGTTTTTTAAAGTAAACTAAATCTCCTCTGTTATTATTATTAATTTTTTTTTTCTTATGTGAATCTCCTTAATTTGTTAGTATTGAGTAAGGATTTCTCCTCTTACGGGATATACTAGTGTGTATCCTAATCTCAATAGAATTATTTAGTCTTGTATTGAATAACAATCCTAGTTGGATTATTTTATATTCCTATTTAATTACGTGAGACTAAATCTTCCTTATTGAGATACAATAAAAAATATATTCTACTTCTTTCTGGGTGATCTATGATGCGTGCCTCTCCAATTTTAGGTTAGGGTTTTTGGTGTGGCTTTGTATACCAATTTGACCAAAACTAATTATGTATAATTTTTTCGGCCTAACGGTATAAGGGTTTGCCTTTGGCAATGTTGATATTTTATTAGTCTTAGAAACCAATAGGGCATTGTTCCTCCCAAACGGGGCCTTGTCATATTTGATTTTCTAGTTAGGATATACTTAAGTGTTGACTCTGAAATTTGACTTTATGCACTTTTGTATAGTATTGGATATCAAGTGCACCTATGTTACTTTATTAAATTTTAGAACATGAAAGACTGAACAAGTGGCAAGAAAGGTATATCGATATATTATTAACTGATTGTATTATTTAAACTGAAGTTTATATAGCATCAAAAGATTTTCTGACTAATGTTCCGAAGGCAGCAACCTTGCAAGGGTTGAATTATGACGTGTAGAAATCTAAAATACAATATCTTCTCCAGGAGCAAGGTATTCTGATCATCATGAGAACTAAATGGAGATTTTGCTTGTGGAGACTTCTGCAGATTTTGCTTGTGGAGACCGGTCTCTGGCATGGAGACCGGTTCCCGTAAGCATGGAAAGTGGCCTAGAGGCCTTCTGCACGAATTGCGCTCTCGGGGACCGGTCCTCAGGCGGAGACGGGACCCTCAGAGACCGGTCTCGGCGATGGAGACCGGTTCCCGTACATTGGAAAGTTGGCCGAGGGCCTTGCGCAGGGATTTCGCTCTCGGGGACCGGTCTTGATGGTGGAGACCGGACTTCCAAAGACCGGTCTCCGTAGCGAAGACCGGATCCCGTACGTTGGAGATGGGCCAGTCGCTCTCGAGGGCCGGTCTCCCTGAACGGGGACCGGTCTTCGTATGCGTAAACCCCGGGGGAGAAGCCCTTACAGACCGGTCTCTAGAAATGGAGACTGGTCCTCGTGCCCGAAAATGCCCAGGGAGGGCTGTTTTAATATATAGGGAGTTGAGGGGCTATCTTGCAAATGTAACCTAAATTAGGTTATAAAGGCACCTGGGGGCTCATTAGCCCCCATTTGTTTTTGATGTACAAGCTCCTAAGCCTCTTTCTCTCTCTCTCTCTAGGATCTCTCTCTCTTTTGAAGAAGCAAAGGAGAAGTAGAAGTGGAAGGAGAAGAGCAAGGAGAATGACTCCATCACATTCTCCATCTCCTTCCTCTTGTTGAACCAAAGTTGAAGGTAAACCCCCAACTCCTCTCTAATGGTGGTTTTTAGGGTTTAGCTTCTTATGCTTTTGGGATAGTTTTGATGGAACCTAGAGGTGCTAGTAAGCACTAAACACATGCTTCTAGGATTTTAATGAGGTGTTTTGCATGCATTGAAACCCTAGGGCATCAAAAATGGGATTTTGGTAAATAATGGATTTTGATCTCTTTTGATCGTTCGTAAACCTAATTAATTGATAGGTATTTAAATGCGTTGGCGGCGACGGTTCGGCGATCCGTCGAGTCGGAGTGAAGATATCGCTAAGTGAGGTGCGCCTCGACATCGTTACCGCTAGAAAGCTTAAGCGGCGACAAGTGATCAAGAAATTAAACTTCCTACCGTGTTGTGACGTCAAAAGGTGGGTGGTGACCATCCCGAAGCAGTCAGGCTACTCCCTATGTCCAAGTGTACTGTAGTTAAGAAATCTTGCATATTGTGCATAGTTATGTATAGGGTACTAGATGTAATGGTTAATTCGTATGCATAGCTAATGTAGCTTATTATTATGCTATTGAACTTCGCAAGCATGAGAACCATATGTGACATAGTTCAAACCCTATATACCATGATGTGTGAGGTGTGAAATGTAGAGTTAGTAAAACCGTCTAACCAGAGAACGAGTGGCACCTAGTTAAACAAGAACGAGTGGCAATTAATTAGTGTGAATTTGAGAACAAGTGGCAAGGAAACCTTAGTGTGAGTTCCAACACTAGAGGGTCGAGTAAACCGATATAAGGATTCCACAATGATGATAGCCAGTTGGTTGGGTATTCCCGGTTCACAGGATTTGGATCGTGCTCACCTTGCCTGTCTGCGCCTGGGGTGGTCGCTCCACACAGGCTGTGCACTCCAGAGTTGTCACGAGAGGAGGGCTAAAGTATCTGCCCTTGGACTAAAGTATCGTCCCGAAGGTCTTAGGGATTGGTTGGGCAGTGTGACTCCGCCCCTATGAGACTAAAGAACGTGAGACGGAAAGACGAGCCCTCGAGCTCACAGCGAGATTGGGTGACTTAAGAATTTTGTTTATTGTTGAGCATAACAGTATAGTAGTCAGCCTTTATTATGAGTTTATGCATTCATTATGTTGATCCGAGGCATAGTAGAATACTTGTATATTTCTCTATCGTACAGTTTTTCTATTTCCATTATATCTACATATTGTTCTACTTTTGCCTCCTTGGACCTAGTGGGGAGATCGGCGGAGTCGGCGGCCGAACCCACTGGGAACTATGAAAGATAGTTCTCACCCCACTCTATTTCAGGTCCTAGCTCGAGCGCGCCAGGTGAGGATCGCGGCAAGGGCTTGGCGCCCTAGCGATCGTAGCAAGTTACTTCCTAATGCATTAGAGTTACCCTGTACTTATTTTGAGAGTAGATGTTGTATAGGTGTTGAGGTTTTGAGACGATGTATAGATTATGTATACTGTTGAAGGTTAAATGTAATCAAAGTTAAAGACTGAATGAATGTAATAGATAAGTTTATCTCTCTTTTACTCACTAGTTCGCTAACTTGTGATGCTTGCTCTCTTTGTGATTTAGCACTAGTTGTTCTCTCGTGGTTGATTGTGTATGTCATCCAAGTTGTTCTGGGCACTTGTTGTACATAATCTTGTCGTTTAGCCTTAGGCGGGCAAGAGAGGTGCTGTCCGTCTGGCGTCTGTTCGACGCCCCCGAACCGGACCAAATTGGTAGCGGTCTCGGGGCGTGACAGATTAAAGTGGTATCACAGCGAGTAAGAGCAAGCAAAAAGAGAGAGTCTAGGATTGACCTAAGAAACCTTAGGACGGTAACCCTTAAGGTATAGGTACGTGAGTGCGACGAGAACCTACGACGGTGGCGGAAGTGTATGGATTGGGCCGAAGTCGAATCTCTAGTAGTTACTAGAGATGGATTCAAGTACACACGCCAACGACTCTCTCGTTGGCGCCATTCAATAACAGTTACCAAGAGCGACGTGGGCGAGAGAGTTGCTCTTCGCCCGGACGTAGTGCGGGAGGCGGAGGAGAAAGTTCGCCTTGCCAGCCAATGACTTGCTATGGCGCAATTAATCTCGGCACAAGAGCTATGCCGACAAGCGAAGAAAGGATATAAAGTTCGTGGTTGGAGACCGCGTATTCTTAAAGATATCGCCAATGTGAGGAATTAAACGGTTTGGAGTCCGGGGAAAACTAAGTCCCCGATACCTTGGACCGCTCGAGATATTGGAGCGAGTTGGTGCGGTGGCCTACAGGGTAGCATTACCACCGAGGCTTGCGGGGGTACACGACGTGTTTCATGTATCAAATCTCCGCAAGTTCGTCCATGATTCCGAGCATATTCTCTCGTTTGAACCATCCGAGATTCAAAAGGGTATAACTTATGAGGAGTTCCCGACGCTCATCATCGATCGGGAAGTAAGAAAGCTACGGAACCGGAAGATTCCGTATGTTAAAATCCGTTGGAGCAACCACAACGACCGAGAGGTTACCTCGGAGCTCGAGAGCGTGATGCGAGAGCATTATCCCCATCTCTTTGAGAATTTGGATTGAGGTATGAATCTAGATTGTAATTAAGATAGCTTCGCAGACGAAACTAATTTTAAAGGGTAGAGAATGTAACATACCGAAATCTCGGTAGAAAGTATCGAACTTTAGCCAAATTGACTAAAGTACGCGAAAGAGATAATGGGACAAGTTCCAATTATCATTCTAACAATGTTGGAAGGGTTAAAAAGAAATTCTAAAAAAGTTAAAAGGGTTTTAGTATTACTCGGCGCGAAAGGAAGTCGAACAACACGAGAAAATGCAATCTGGGCAAAGTGTACCGGTACAGCCATCAAGGTGTCTGCAGGTACAATATCATTGCCGAGAAGGATAGCTCTCAGGTTTGAGATTTATTGAAAGTATACCGGTACAAAATGAAAGTGTACCGGTACAAATGCCATGAAACCGAGGGAGCTGCTCTCGGGTTTGGCCTCTGTGCGGATTTGTACCGGTACAAATACCCGTGTACCGGTACACCTTGGACCCTACAGCACAATGAGGTCTGCTGCAAATAAGAGTAAGTGGAGCATGGCACCTTATACATAACCCCAACACTCCTCTCTCCCTCTCCCACACCACTACACATCTCCCACTTCATTTATCTCTTTCTCTCTCTAGAGATGTCACCTAGGGCAAGAGAGGAGCTTAGGAGAAAGCTTGGAGAAGGTGATTTTGGTGGAGTTGGAGGATCAAGAAGCTCTCCAACAAGGAGGACTTGAGATAGCTTTGGGCTAAGGTGAGTCTTATGCCAGAATAGAAACCTAGTTTCCTAAGGGTTTGATTTTATACCCTAGAAAACTAGGTTTTGATCTTCTCTCTTAAATAGAAACCTGGTATAGGCTTGAGCTCCATGAAAATTCATGGGAGCTCAAGGTCCTCTAACGGTGAACTTCTAGGGTTTCAAGTAGATGCCCTAGAAATGATTTAGATGGTTCTAGAGGAACTTCTAGGTGTTCAACAAGCTCTCTTTTGCTTGTTTTAGAGATCAAAATCTAGGATTGAGCAAATGGCAACATTAGGGCGTCAAATTTAGGGCCTTTGCCTTAAATCGTTTCTGAGGTAAATTGACCTCTTGGAAACCTAATTGGGGGTATTCTCAACGCGTGGGACAACTCCGTTCGACGTTATGAAAAGTCTAAGTATGAGTTCTAGCATAAAGCGTAATTTGGCTCTGTCTAAGGTGCACGACGCGGAATAGAGGTTCAAAAATTTCAAGATTTGAATCTTAGCACCCTTGAAACCAACAAAGGTGGATGGTGCTTTCCGAAGTCATCGAACTTCTCCTTATGTCTAAAGTGTCATTTTGTTGAGCATGTGTAAATGTTGAGCATTGAGCATAGTAGGGTTAATTTAAAATATTTCCTTGCATGTTATATGTGTAATTGCATATGAGGTGATGGTAAAAGAGTAAGAACATAAAAATCCTAAGTATGCATGAAAAGTGATAATGAACCTAGATGAGGTAAAGAACCAAAGTGACATAGTGACATAGGACATGGGTGGCATTAGTATTGTCAAGTATGTAAATGAACACTAGAGTGTGTGACATTAGTAAATGACAAGAAATGCTAGAGTTGAACACTTAGAGAACAAGTGTGGCATTAGTGAATGAGTATAAAGAATAATAGTGTATATGACACTAGAATAAGCTAAAGAATGAAAGTAAGGAACAATAGTGACATTGTGACATAGAAACCTTAGAGTTAAGGGTCACATGAGCATTGAAATCCTTAAAGTTAAGGATTGTTCATACTCACCTTCAGTCTTGGTTTGAGGGAGGTCGCTCCCCCTCGAGCGGTGTACTCCGGAGTTGTCATCACTGGAAAGGGAATCCCCAGAGGACGGTCCCAAGGGAGGAAGTTGAACGCCTTCGGGCTGAGGGCCCAATATTTGGGATTCAGAGTTGGTGAGTTATGGAACCCTACGGGAGGAAGCTGAACGCCCAATGGGCTGAGGGTCCAAAGGGTTGGACACAAGATTGTATGAAGGAAAAGTTAACTTGCATTCATCATGAGCATATCATCGAGCATATGACTGAGTATATTTGTTCAGGCATATTAGTTGCATTTGTTAGTTGGTTACTATCTATTTTTTCTTCTATTATTTAAACCTAGTGGGAAAGTGGGCGAGGTCGGGGCCGAACCAACTGAAAACTTTGTTGTAGTTCTCACCCCACTATTTCCACAGAGCCAGGACCGAGCAAGTCGGCGGACACCGCAGTAAGGGCATCGCTCCAAAGCTAGAGACCACACGAGTTGGTTTCACATTTTGGTTTATATTCTGTTTTAGTTGTATTACCCTTTTCTTATCATCTTTTGTATTTGATGATTATAGATATTAAAAGAATGATGTAAAAGAGTTTATATTAAATGTAAAAGTCATATTTTGGGAGAGTTGAAATGTAAAAAAAAATGATGCAAAGAATGTAAAAGAATTTAAAGATATCAAGTAGAATGCATGTATGTGATTTAAATTAATCATAGTATTTGTATGTAATAGATAGTTCTTTCACTTTGGTTATTACTTGCCCTCGTGCAAGCCATTATGTGTGCTTCCGCAAGTGTAAATTTTATACTCTATATGTACCTATTGTTAAGCCTTGGGCGGACAGGGGAGGCTCTATCTGTTCGGCGTCTATTCGACGCACTCGAATCGGCCAAAATGATCGGGCTCGGGGCGTGACAGATGGATTTTGAGGAAATAAAGGATTCAACTGGTTATCCATCAACAGATAATAATTTAGCTGTTCGTCCAGAATGTCAATTTGACCATAATGGAGACCAACTAATCTTGGTTAATAAAAATGCTGAATCAGTTGAACCTCCTCATTAAGAGCTGTCCTAAGAGGAAAAGACAATTATAGTGTCAGCTGTACAGAATAATAAAAATCTGCAGGAATAGGTTGGCTTAAGAAGATCCTCAAGACAAAGGAGACCAACAATTCCTGATAATTATGTAGTCTATTTTCAGTAGTCTGATTTTGATGTCGGACACCATAAAGACTCATGAACGTTTTCAGATGCTATGCAGGGAGATAAATCCTTCCTATGGTATGATGCCATGAAGGAAGAGATGAAATCTATGACGGATAACAAAGTTTGGGATCTCGTTGAGTTACTATAAGGAGTCAAAACCATTGGCTGTAAATAGGTTTCCAAGACCAAAAGTAACTCTTTAGGTAACATAAAAGATATAAGGCTAGACTTGTTGCCAAAAATTTTACTCAAACTAAAGGCATTGATTATTATGAAACCTTCTCTCTGATATCTAAGAATGATTTATTAAGAATTATTATGGATTTGGTAGCTAATTTTGATTTAGAACTACATCAGATGGATGTGAAAACGATATTTCTAAATAGGAATATAGAGGGGATAGTCTATATGCAACAGCCCGAAGGTTTTAGTACAGATGAAAATAATCACTATGTTTGTAGACTTAAGAAATCTATATACGGACTTAAACAGACTTCCCGTCGGTGGTGTATCAAGTTCCATAATGTAATTACTACATTCGGTTTCGTAGATAATATTGTGGACCAGTGCATATACCTTAAGGTTAGTGGGAGTAAGTATATTTTATTAGTCCTATATGTAGATAACATTCTGCTTACAAGTAGTTATTTGAGTTTACTTAAAGAGACCAAAGATTTTTTTTCTAAAAACTTTAAGATGAAGAATATGGATGAAGCTTTTTATGTCATTGGCATAAAGATTCACAGAAATATATCTCAAAGAATTTTGGGTCTTTCTCAGAAAGCCTGCATCGAAAAAGTTCTAGAAAGATTTAATATGGCAAATTGTGCACCTACAGCTGTGCGCCTATTATAAAAGGCGATAAATTCAATCAGAAATAGTGTCCTTAGAATGATTTAGAATGAGAGCATATGAAGAGCATATCCTATGCCTCTGCAATAGGGAGTTTGATATATGCGCAGGTCTGTACCAAACCTGATATAGCTCATGCAGTATGGATGTTGGGTAGATACCAAAGCAACCCTGATATTGATCATTGGAAAGCTGCAAAAAAGGTAATGAGATATTTACAAGGAAAAAATAATTATATGCTCACCTAAAGATATTCTGACCATCTTGAAATGGTTGGATATTCGGACTCTGATTTTGCTGGATGCGTGGATTCTAGAAAGTCCACATCAAGATATATTTTCGTACTTGCTCAATGTGTTATATCTTGGAGGAGAACTAAGCAAGATACAGTTGCTATATCCACTATGGAGCCAGAGTTCATCGCTTGTTATGAGGCTTCATCACAGACTTTATGCCTGCAATTCTTTTCTTAGGTTTAAAAGTTGTCGACTCTATCTCAAGGCCAATTAAGATTTATTACAACAACTCTGCTACAGTTTTCTTTGCCAAGAATAGTCGAATTACAGTTCGCAGCAAACATATCGATATAAAGTGTCTTGCTGTGAAGGAATAAGACAAGAAAAAGGTGAATATCCAACACATTGGGACAAAGATGATGATTACTAATCTTATGACTAAAACATTGCCGGCAAACAAATTCAAGGATCATATTCATCATATAGGTATCTTGAGTCAATTTACAATTTAAATGTTTTATTATTATATAAAGACTTTAAAAATTATTTTTATTTGAATAAGAACACATTTTGGTCTTTACACATGCCATAAAGTTAACTATTGTACATTAACGTATTATTGTGTAATAAAGTGGGACTCTGAGTTGAGCTTATAATAAGTTCATACGGTTGTAACTCATAAAGTTATTTAATTAAGGAATATGCGCTTTTAATACATGGAAAGGAATATTCATCTTTTCATAACCGCTATGATCAAAATATTGTGATTAATTGGTCGAGTGGGAGACTTTGACTGTATAATTTAGTTGGTACCTAATAAAATTTTTGTATCACATATACGGTAATGAATATATCACTAGACCAAGTGGGAGAATGTTGGATGTGGCCCACGTGATTTATTCAAGGTGATTTATAAATATACAGTCGGTTTATTCAAAACAATTCATAAAGATATATATGGTAGATCTGACGGTTAGGATGTATATGAACAGGTTCTTGATGGACGGACGTGATTTAATATCTTTATATTAACTTATATATATATATATAAAAATATGTAATATAAGTGAGTCCGGTCTAACTCTAATCCAATTTTCGTAACATCTCCATCTTAAGAAATAAGAAAATTAGTTTCAAAACGCCTATTTTGCTTATCACGAACGAGGACGAACCACGAGTAAAAATCGCGCATATAAGTCGGGTACGAAATCGAAATCATGGCAAAAAGTACGATCTTAGTTTCTAATAAAGTTTCAACAAATATCGCTCTTAAAAAATGTGTCTAGTGTCCTTTGTGACACTCTAGAATTTAGAATAATCTTATATATAAGTAGGGGTGGCAATCCATTTCATTCGCAAGTCGTGTTCGAAATGAGCTCGAGATCGAATCGCTCGCTTAGTAAACGAGCCGAACACGAGCCGAATTTTTCCGCTCGTTTATTAAACGAGCCAAATTTTTCGGCTCGTTTATTAAACGAGCCGACACGAGTCGGCTCGCTCGTATTCGGCTCAATAACGGACTTGAATACATATATTTTATATTTATATAATTTATATAATTTATATTTATATATATAAATAAATAATTATATATATAATATATATTATTATTATTTAATTTTTAGCAAAATAAAAATTAAAAGACGAGCTCAATTATAAAAAAACTTAATTATACGTAAAGTTTCAACTATTATGTCAAAGTCTAATAGATAAGATTTTATAAATTTATTTTTTATATATATTCTATTTAATCTTTTTTAACATATTGTTCATTGGCTAGCTCGTGTTCGGCTCGTTTATTAATGAGCCGAACACAAGCTGATTTTTTTGACTCGATACTTTAACGAGTCAGCTCGTATTCGGCTCGTTTACACCCCTACATATAAGGTAAAATAAAACCGAATCTCTAAACTCGTTTATAATATTTTTGATGGTGGTTACATCCAAGAGGTTAGGGCTCGAGTAGTTTTTAAATGTATGACATTTTTAGAAAGCGGAACGTGATAGTTAGTATGAGAGCCAATCACTAATCCAAAGTGTCTAGCTATAATATTTTAAACCGCATCTAGACACAAGAGGATGACCGTTTGGTTAGGGGATAGGGATAGGAATAGGTCCTTATCCCCTCCTTTATACCCAAACGCTAATTTTTTATCCGAGAATAGTAGTTTTCGGTTATCCCCACCAACACATTCATTTTCTATATAAAACTACATAATATTTTTCTTATCCTCGGGAATAATCCAATTTTCATCCAAACACTATTTTTTTTATCCCCATATTTGTACCTATCCCTGCAATAACTAGTTCTTACTTATACCCGAACCAAACGTTATAGTTTGTTAGAACAAGAAATAATTCCAAATTGGGTGACAATCCCGAAACGCAAGGCCTAAATTATTTAGTATATTAGTTAATACATTAATAATATATAATATAAAAAAAAAAAAAAAAAATTGAATCAGGGATTTAGATTTGCCCCATGAATGGATATGGGCCCCCAGCCGGAAGGTCATTGGAGTGACGGTGGCTGGGTGTGCGGTTCACCCACCTGCCACCTTCCGTAGTCTGTGCCCCGCGCATTACACGTGGTGCGACTCTACAGACTGTAAAGATCACATCAACGGCCGCTGCCCCAAGGCAAACTCTTTCTTGCGTGACACATGTGCTCCTTAATTTTGCGGGAAATTTGGTTCGTAGTTAAAAAAAAATTTGTTATTTCAAAAATAATGTTAATTTCAGGATTAAAATAGGATTTGAGTATTTTTGTGTTTGGTTAGGATTGGAGTTAGTCCAGGATAGTAAAAAATAATGTTTGGTTGGAATAGATGGAATAAGAAGGATAGTAGGTATTTATGAATAGAAAATAATATTTAGTTAGAATTTAGTGGAATTAGCTAAGTCGGAATAATCTATTTGAGTTAGAGTTAGCTAATCCTATCTATTTTTAAGAGTGTTTGAAAATAATATGAGGTTAAGAAGTTATTCCACCCCTTAACTCCCAACCAAACGGAGACTTAAGTAACCAAGCATCTCCTCCTCCTCCTCCGCTTCTTCTTCTTCTTCATGGAAAAGGAAAAAAAAAAAGGAAAGCAAAAGAAAGGAAGGTGAAGTTGGTACACTTGCAATTAACTGATCGACGACATCTTTTATTTTTACTTTTTTAATAAAAATAAAGAAAGGAAAAGAAATGCTGTTTATCGAAATTGTGTCATTAATTCCGGGTGTGGCCGAGCCTATCCAGAAGAAGCACCTCCAGCAGCCCTGAAAAGGACGTTTAATTAATTTATGATATGAGAATTAATTAATTAAATTTGTCACGCAAGGAGAGAATGAGAATAAGAAAGTTAATAAATTAATAAAACCAGCTCAAGGAATTCAGGGACGTGTCCGCCGAAAACGGATTAAGTAAAAGCGACCTACATTAATTAATTATCTCCCTTTCCTTTATTTTTATTTTCTTTCCTAAATATAAATTTTGTTAAAAAAACTATAAAATAGTTAGGCTTAATTTGGCTAATTAATTAAAGAGGCGAAATTCTGTTGTTGTTAGAAGACGAGTTGCTATTTGCAATTAAACCTATTTATTTTGGGTGAGAGAGAAGACTTCCATCATCATGCATAACTAATGTAGTAATCCGTGCGTTGCGACGGATAGTTTAGATTAGAATTAATGTAGGTGAACTATTAATTAGACGTTATATTTGTAGGAAAGACGAATGGTCGGATTAAGGTGAGTTGACTATCAATTAGACGTTATGTTTGTAGGAAAGGCGAATGATTGGATTAAGATAAGTTGACTATTAATTAGACGTTATGTTTATAGGAAAGGCGAAAGATTGGATTAAGTTGAGTGGACTATTAATTAGATGTTATAGGTAGAGGAAAGCCACGTGGCTTGTTTTTGGGGAATAGTGGACTATTAATTAGACGTTATGGATTAAGGGAAGCGAACAGTTGGTTTCTTTGAAGGAAGGAAAGTTTATTTGAGAAAGAAAGAATTCATTACGTGGATATCATGCAAAAATTTTGAGAAGAGATTATGGTGCCACCACGTGGCAAAAGTTGATGAAAAGTAATGTATGGTGCTGCCACGTGGCAAAAGTTGATGAAAAATAATGTATGGTGCCGCCACGTGACAAAAGTTGATGAAAAATAATGTATGGTGCCGCCACGTGGCAAAAGTTGATATGGCGCTGCCACGTGGCAAAAGTTGATGAAAAATAATGTATTTGTATAGAAGATGTATAGATGTATAGATATAGATGTATAGATGATCCTAAAATGCTAGTTAATCAGTTCAAGATTTAGGAACCGGAGACTCGGGGCTAATTAAAAGTTGAAACTCCAAAATTTGTAGTTCAATCCTTCCAATACAAGGAGAAAAAAACATAAAAATAATAAAAAAATGCCGGAGGCCACACCAAAAACAGCACGATTTTTAGGGACAAGCAAATGTTATTTGGCTGAAAATTATTTCTTGTATCAATAGGCGTGAGTGAGTGATGCCTTGCACCGATCGTCCTAAATTCCATCTCCTATATATTTTGATATTAATTTTAGTATCCCGAAGGCTACAAAATTTTCTATTTTTTTAAAAAGTACTTTTAATATTTAATTAAGTTGATGGATTCAAATTAAGTATCCCATAATTAAGATGCAAGAAGGATTCAAAGTGCAGTGATATGCTCCGGGAGAGAAATAATTAATTTTCCTTGATATATTTAAGCTTAAGAAGCTTATTGCGCTTTCTCTTATACTTTTGTGCTTCTATTTTAAAATGCGTGAGCGTTACTAAGAACTTATATTAACACATGCACCTCAAAGCTGGTGCTTAGACCAAAATGCGTTGCTATTATTTCTATCAGTTTCTTACATTATAAAGTTATTTTGGTAATTTAATCATATATATATCCCACCTAAAGGTGCTAAAAGACCAAAATTCCTTGCTACAATTTTCGGCCTTTTCTCACACAATAGAATTATTTTAGTAATTTTCGGCCTTTTCTCACACAATAGAATTATTTTAGTAATTTAATCATCCCATTCCTTAAGCCAATGCGAGCCCAAATTGACACATTTAGCTATCTCTTTAATACATACCTATATAAATGTAGAGAGTTGAGCTAAAATACTCTTAAAAGCACCAAGAGAGTGGTGCTTTTGAGTTTTTAGTCATTGCGTGGAGAGATATAGGGTTGAGATGATGGTGGTAGATATATGGTGGTAGGTGGAATAATGTTTGATCCAAAGGTTATTAGTAATAGAGGAGTTTATCCAAGGGCTTGAAACCTAGAAGCACTAAGGAGTTGGTTTTTCTAAGCTACCGTTTGGTTCGAGGTTAAGGAAAAATTAGTTATTCCAGGGATAGTGTTAAGTTCAGGGTTAAGATGGGACTAGAGTATTTTTGTGTTTGGTTGGGGGTTGAAGTTAGTCCAGGATAGTAAAAAACTATTTGGTTGGAGTGGGTGGGATAAGAAGGATAGTGGGTTATTAAGAATAGAAAATAGTATTTGGTTGGGGTTTGGTAGGGTTTGGTGGGGTTAGCTAAGCCGAAATAACCCATTTGGGGTGGGGAACAGTGCTTTTCTCATTCAACCGAACAAAGAGTAAAACCTAATTATATTGGTCTATTATGCCCCGAGAGTGTAAATTTGTAACTTATCGACCTCAACGTTCACAAGAACCAAATCAGGACCAACATTAGACTACTCAGTTGCCCCCGAACAGTATAACTTTGCAAATAGTGCTTTTTCTCATTCAATCGGACAAACAGTAAAACTTAATTATATTGGTCTATTATGCCCCGAGAGTGTAAATTTGTAACTTATCAACCTCAACGTTCAGAAGAACCAAATCAGAACCCACAATAGACTACTCATTTGCCCCCTAACAGTATAACTTTGCAAATAGTGCTTTTTCTCATTCAATCGAACGAAGAGTGAAACTTAATTATATTGGTCTATTATGCCCGGAGAGTGTAAATTTGTAAATTATCGACCTCAACGTTCACAAGAACCAATTCCGGATCAATATTAGACAACTCAGTTGCCCCCGAACAGTATAAGTTTGCAAACAATGCGTTTTCTCATTCATTCGAACAGAGAGTAAAACCTAATTATATAGGTCTATTATACCCCGAGAGTGTTAATTTGTAACTTATCGACCTTAACGTTCACAAGAACCAAATTCGGACCAACAATAGACTACTCGGTTGCCCACTAACAGAATAACTTTGCAAACAGTGCGTTTTCTCATTCAATCGAACAAAGAGTAAAACCTAAATATACAGGTCTATTATGCCCCGAGAGTGTTAATTTGTAACTTATCGACCTCAACGTTCACGAGAACTAAATCAGGACCAACTATAGACTACTCGGTTGCGCCCTAACAGTAAAACTTTGCAAACAGTGCTTTTTCTCATTCAATCGAACAAAGAGTAAAACTTAATTATATTGGTCTATTGTGCCCAGAGTGTAAATTTGTAACTTATCGACCTCAACGTTCACAAGAACCAAATCAACAACAATAGACTACTCGGTTGCCCTAACGGTATAACTTTGCAAAGAGTGCTTTTTCTCATTCAACCGAACAAAGAGTAAAACTTAATTATATAGGTCTATTATGGCCCGAGAGTGTAAATTTGTAACTTATCGACCTCAATGTTCACAAGAACCAAATCAGAACCAACAATAGACCAATCAGTTGCCCCCTAACAGTATAACTTTGCAAACAGTGCTTTTTCTCATTCAATCGAACAAAGAGTAAAACCTAATTATATTGGTCTATTATGCCCCCAGAGTGTAAATTTGTAACTTATCGACCTCAACGTTCACAAGAACCAAATCCGGACCAACATTAGACTACTCTGTTGCCCTCGAACAGTATAACTTTGCAAATAGTGCTTTTTCTCATTCAATCCGAGAAACAGTAAAACTTAATTATATTGGTCTATTATGCCCCGAGAGTGTAAATTTGTAACTTATCGACCTCAACATTCACAAGAACCAAATCAGAAACCACAATAGACTACTCATTTGCCCCCTAAACAGTATAACTTTGCAAATAGTACTTTTTCTCATTCAATCGAACGAAGAGTAAAACCTAATTATATAGGTCTATTATGCCTCGAGAGTGTTAATTTATAACTTATCGACCTCAACGTTCACAAGAACCAAATTAGGACCAACATTAGACTACTTAGTTGCCCCCGAACAGTATAACAACGCAAACAGTGATTTTTCTCGTTTAATTGAACAAAGAGTAAAACCTAATTATATAGGTCTATTATGTCCCGAGAGTGTAAATTTGTAACTTATCGACCTGAACGTTCACAAGAACCAAATCAGGACCAACATTAGACTACTCAGTCGCCCCCGAACAGTATAACTTTGTAAACAGTGCTTTTTCTCGTTTAATCGAACAAAGAGTAAAACCTAATTATATAGGTCTATTATGCAGAGTGTAAATTTGTAACTTATCGACCTCGCGTTCACAAGAACCAAATCGGAACCAACAATAGACCACTCGATTTGCCCTAACGGTATAACTTTCCAAACAGTGCTTTTCTCATTCAATCGAACAAAGAGTAAAACCTAATTATATTGGTCTATTATGCCCCGAAAGTGTAAATTTGTAACTTATCGACCTCAACGTTCACAAGAACCAAATCCGGACCTACATTATGCTACTCAGTTGCCCTCGAACAGTATAACTTTGCAAATAGTGCTTTTTCTCATTGAATCGGACAAACAGTAAAACTTAATTATATTGGTCTATTATGCCCCGAGATTGTAAATTTGTAACTTATCGACCTCAACGTTCAGAAGAACCAAAACAGAACCCACAATAGACTACTCATTTGCCCCCTAACAGTATAACTTTGCAAATAGTGCTTTTTCTCATTCAATCGAACGAAGAGTAAAACTTAATTATATTGGTCTATTATGCCCGGAGAGTGTAAATTTGTAAATTATCGACCTCAACGTTCACAAGAACCAATTAGGATCAATATTAGACAACTCGGTTGCCACTGTGATATAAGTTTGCAAACAATGCTTTTTCTCATTCATTCGAACAGAGAGTAAAACCTAATTATATAGGTCTATTATGCCCCGAGAGTGTTAATTTGTAACTTATCGACCTTAACGTTCACAAGAACCAAATCCGGACCAACAATAGACTACTCGGTTGCCCACTAACAGTATAACTTTGCGAACAGTGCGTTTCTCATTCAACCGAACAAAGAGTAAAACCCAATAATACAGGTCTATTATGCCCCGAGAGTTTAATTTGTAACTTATCGACCTCATCGTTCACAAGAACTAAATCAGGACCAACAATAGACTATTCGGTTGCCCCCTAACAGTAAAACTTTACAAACAGTGCTTTTTCTCATTCAATCGAACAAAGAGTAAACCTTAATTATATTGGTCTATTGTGCCCCGATAGTGTAAATTTGTAACTTATCGACCTCAACGTTCACAAGAACCAAATCCGGTCAAACATTAGACTACGCAGATGTGCGCTAACAGTATAACTTTGCAAACAGTCCTTTTTCTCAATCAATCGAACAAAGAGTAAAACTTTATTATATAGGTCTATTATGCCCCGAGAGTGTTAATTTGTAACTTATCGACCTCAACGTTCACAAGAACCAAATTAGGACCAACATTAGACTACTCAGTCGCCCCCGAACAGTATAACTTTCTAAACAGTGCTTTTTCTCGTTTAATCGAACAAAGAGTAAAACCTAATTATATAGGTCTATTATGCTCCGAGAGTGTAAATTTGTAACTTATCGACCTCAACGTTCACAAGAACCAGATCCGGACCAACAATAGACTACTCAGTTGCCCCCTAACAGTATAACTTTGCAAAGAGTGCTTTTTCTCATTCAACCGAACATAGAGTAAAACTTAATTATATAGGTCTATTATGCCCCGAGAGTGTAAATTTGTAACCTATCGACCTCAACGTTCACAAGAACCAAATCAGAACCAACAATAGACCACTCTGTTGCCCCCTAACAGTATAACTTTGCAAACAGTGCTTTTTCTCATTCAATCGAACAAAGAGAAAAACCTAATTATATTGGTCTATTATGCCCCGAGAGTGTAAATTTATAACTTATCGACCTCAACGTTCACAAGAACCAAATCCGGACCAACATTAGGCTACTCAGTTGCCCTCGAACAGTATAACTTTGCAAATAGTACTTTTTCTCATTCAATCGGACAAACAGTAAAACTTAATTATATTGGACTATTATGCCCCGAGAGTGTAAATTTGTAACTTATCGACCTCAACGTTCACAAGAACCAAATCAGAACCCACAATAGACTACTAATTTGCCCCCTAACAGTTTAACTTTGCAAATAGTGCTTTTTCTCATTCAATCGAACGAAGAGTAAAACTTAATTATATTGGTCTATTATGCCCGGAGAGTGTAAATTTGTAAATTATCGACCTCAACGTTCACAAGAACCAATTCCGGATCAATATTAGACAACTCAGTTGCCCCCGAACAGTATAAGTTTGCAAACAGTGCTTTTTCTCATTCAATCGAACAAAGAGAAAAACCTAATTATATTGGTCTATTATGCCCCGAGAGTGTAAATTTATAACTTGTCGACCTCAACGTTCACAAGAACCAAATCCGGACCAACATTAGGCTACTCGGTTGCCCTCGAACGAGTATAACTTTGCAAATAGTGCTTTTCTCATTCAATCGGACAAAGCGATAAAACTTAATTATATTGGTCTATTATGCCACGAGTGTAAATTTGTAACTTATCGACCTCAACGTCCACAAGAACCAAATCCGGTCTAACATTAGACTACTCAGATGTGCGCTAACAGTATAACTTTGCAAACAGTGCTTTTTCTCAATCAATCGAACAAAGAGTAAAACTTAATTATATAGGTCTATTATGCCCCGAGAGTGTTAATTTGTAACTTATCGACTTCAACGTTCACAAGAACCAAATTAGGACCAACATTAGACTACTCAGTCGCCCCCGAACAGTATAGCTTTGTAAACAGTGCTTTTTCTCGTGTAATCGAACAAAGAGTAAAACCTAATTATATAGGTCTATTATGCCCCGACAGTGTAAATTTGTAACTTATCGACCGCAACGTTCACAAGAACCAAATCCGGAACAACAATAGACTACTCGGATTTGCCCCACAACGATAACTTTTCAAACAGTGCTTTTTTTTTCAATCAATCGAACAAAGAGTAAAACTTAATTATATATGTCTATTATGCCCCGAGAGTGTTAATTTGTAACTTATCGACCTCAACGTTCACAAGAACCAAATCAGAACCAACAATAGACCACTCAGTTGCCCCCTAACAGTATAACTTTGCAAACAGTGCATTTTCTCATTCAATCGAACAAAGAGTAAAACCTAGTTATATTGGTCTATTATGCCCCGAGAGTGTAAATTTGTAACTTATCGACCTCAACGTTCACAAGAACCAAATCCGGACCAACATTATGCTACTCGGTTGCCCTCGAACAGTATATCTTTGCAAATAGTGCTTTTTCTCATTCAATCGGACAAACAGTAAAACTTAATTATATTGGTCTATTATGCCCCGAGAGTGTAAATTTGTAACTTATCGACCTCAACGTTCAGAAGAACCAAATCAGAATCCACAATATACTACTCATTTGCCCCCTAACAGTATAACTTTGCAAATAGTGCTTTTTCTCATTCAATCGAACGAAGAGTAAAACTTAATTATATTGGTCTATTATGCCCGGAGAGTGTAAATTTGTAAATTATCGACCTCAACGTTCACAAGAACCAATTCTGAATCAATATTAGACAACTCAGTTGCCCCCGAACAGTATAAGTTTGCAAACAATGCGTTTTCTCATTCAATCGAACAGAGAGTAAAACCTAATTATATAGGTCTATTATGCCCCGAGAGTGTTAATTTGTAACTTATCGACCTAACGTTCACAAGAACCAAATCGGACCAACAATAGACTACTCGGATGCCCACTAACGGTATAACTTTGCAAACAGTGCTTTTTCTCATTCAATCGAACAAAGAGTAAAACCTAATTATATAGGTCTATTATGCCCCGAGAGTGTTAATTTGTAACTTATCGACATCAACGTTCACAAGAACTAAATCAGGACCAACAATAGACTACTCGGTTTCCCACAACGGTAAAACTTTGCAAATAGTGCTTTTTCTAATTCAATCGAACAAAGAGTAAAACTTAATTATATTGGTCTATTGTGCCCAGAGTGTAAATTTGTAACTTATCGACCTCAACGTTCACAAGAACCAAATCCGGTCTAACATTAGACTACTCAGATGTGCGCTAACAGTATAACTTTGCAAACAGTGCTTTTTCTCAATCAATCGAACAAAGAGTAAAACTTAATTATATAGGTCTATTATGCCCCGAGAGTGTTAATTTGTAATTTATCGACCTCAACGTTCACAAGAACCAAATTAGGACCAACATTAGACTACTCAGTCGCCCCCGAAAAGTATAACTTTGTAAACAGTGCTTTTTCTCGTTTAATCGAACAAAGAGTAAAACCTAATTATATAGGTCTATTATGATCCGAGAGTGTAAATTTGTAACTTATCGACCTCAACGTTCACAAGAACCAAATCCGGACCAACAATAGACTACTCAGTTGCCCCCTAAGAGTATAACTTTGCAAAGAGTGCTTTTTCTCATTCAATCGAACACAGCGTAAAACTTAATTATATTGGTCTATTATGCCCAGAGTGTAAATTTGTAACTTATCGACCTCAACGTTCACAAGAACCAAATCGGAACCAACATTAGGCTACTCGGTTGCCCTCGAACAGTAAAACTTTGCAAATAGTGCTTTTTCTCATTCAATCGGACAAACAGTAAAACTTAATTATATTGGTCTATTATGCCCGGAGAGTGTAAATTTGTAACTTATCGACCTCAACGTTCAGAAGAACTAAATCAGAACCCACAATAGACTACTCGTTTTTGCCGAACGGTATAACTTTGCAAATAGTGCTTTTCTCATTCAATCGAACGAAGAGTAAAACTTAATTATATTGGTCTATTATGCCGGAGTGTAAATTTGTAAATTATCGACCTCAACGTTCACAAGACCAATTCGGATCAATATTAGACCAACTCGGTTGCCCCGAACGGTATAAGTTTGCAAACAATGCGTTTTCTCATTCAATCGATCAGAGAGTAAAACCTAATTATATAGGTCTATTATGCCCGAAGAGTGTAAATTTGTAAATTATCGACCTTAACATTCACAAGAACCAAATCCAGGACCAACATTAGGCTACTCGGTTGCCTCGCTAACAATATAACTCTGCAAATAGTGCTTTTTCTCATTCAATCGAACAAAGAGTAAAACCTAATTATATTGGTCTATTATGCCCCGAGAGTGTAAATTTGTAACTTATCGACCTCAACGTTCACAAGAACCAAATCAGGACCAACAATAGACTACTCAGTTGCCCCCTAACAGTATAACTTTGCAAATAGTGCTTTTTCTCATTCAATCGAACAAAGAGTAAAACCTAATTATATTGGTCTATTGTGCCGAGAGTGTAAATTTGTAACTTATCGACCTCAACGTTCACAAGAACCAAATCCGGTCAAACATTAGACTACTCAGATGTGCGCTAACAGCATAACTTTGCAAACAGTGCTTTTTCTCAATCAATCGAACAAAGAGTAAAACATAATTATATAGGTCTATTATGCCCCGAGAGTGTTAATTTGTAACTTTTCGACCTCAACGTTCACAAGAACCAAATTAGGACCAACATTAGACTACTCAGTTGCCCACAACGGTATAACTTTGCAAACGATGCTTTTCTCATTAATCGAACAAAGAGTAAAACCTAATTAAATAGGTCTATTATGCCCCGAGAGTGTAAATTTGTAACTTATCGACCTCAACGTTCACAAGAACCAAATCCAGACCAACATTAGGCTACTCAGTTGCCCTCGAACAGTATAACTTTGCAAATAGTGCTTTTTCTCAATCAATCGGACAAACAGTAAAACTTAATTATATTGGTTTATTATGCCCCGAGAGTGTAAATTTGTAACTTATCGACCTCAACGTTCACAAGAACCAAATCAAAACCAACAATAGACCTACTCGGTTGCCCCGAACGGTATAACTTTGCAAAGTGCTTTTTCTAATTCAATCGAACAAAGAGTAAAACCTAATTATATTGGACTATTATGCCCGAGAGTGTAAATTTGTAACTTATCGACCTCAACGTTCACAAGAACCAAATCGGACCAACATTAGGCTACTCGGTTGCCCTCGAAGTATAACTTTGCAAATAGTGCTTTTTCTCAATCAATCGGACAAACAGTAAAAACTTAATTATATTGGTCTATTATGCCCCGAGAGTGTAAATTTGTAACTTATCGACTTCAACGTTCACAAGAACCATATCAGAACCCATAATAGACTACTCATTTGCCCCCTAACAGTATAAGTTTGCAAACAATGCGTTTTCTCATTCAATCGAACAGAGAGTAAAACCTAATTATATAGGTCTATTATGCCCAGAGTGTTAATTTCTAACTTATCGACCTTAACGTTCGCAAGAACCAAATCGGACCAACAATAGACTACTCGGTTGCCCACTAACAGTATAACTTTGCAAACGGTGCGTTTTCTCATTAAATCGAACAAAGAGTAAAACCTAATTATATTGGTCTATTATGCCCCGAGAGTGTTAATTTGTAACTTATCGACCTCAACGTTCACAAGAACTAAATCAGGACCAACAATAGACTACTCGGTTGCCCTAACGATAAAACTTTGCAAATAGTGCTTTTTCTAATTCAATCGACCAGAGTGTAAAACTTAATTATATTGGTCTATTATGCCCCGAGAGTGTAAATTTGTAACTTATCGACCTCAACGTTCACAAGAACCAAATCCGGTCTAACATTAGACTACTCAGATGTGCGCTAACAGTATAACTTTGCAAACAGTGCTTTTTCTCAATCAATCGAACAAAGAGTAAAACTTAATTATATAGGTCTATTATGCCCCGAGAGTGTTAATTTGTAACTTATCGACCTCAACGTTCACAAGAACCAAATTAGGACCAACAATTAGACTAGTCGGTTGCCCGCTAAGTATAACTTTGTAAACGAGTGCTTTTTCTAAGTTTAATCGAACAAAGAGTAAAACCTAATTATATAGGTCTATTATGCCCCGAGAGTGTAAATTTGTAACTTATCGACCTCAACGTTCACAAGAACCAAATCCGGTCTAACAATAGACTACGCAGATGTGCGCTGACAGTATAACTTTGCAAACAGTCCTTTTTCTCAATCAATTGAATAAAGAGTAAAACTTAATTATATAGGTCTATTATGCCCCGAGAGTGTTAATTTGTAACTTATCGACCTCACGTAGACAAGAAACAAATCAGAACCAACAATAGACCACTCAGTTGCCCCTTAACAGTATAACCTTGCAAACAGTGCTTTTTCTCATTCAATCGAACAAAGAGTAAAACCTAATTATATTGGTCTATTATGCCCCGAGAGTGTAAATTTGTAACTTATCGACCTCAACGTTCACAAGAACCAAATCCGGACCAACATTAGGCTACTCAGTTGCCCTCGAACAGTATAACTTTGCAAATAGTGCTTTTTCTCATTCAATCGGACAAACAGTAAAACTTAATTATATTGGTCTATTATGCCCCGAGAGTGTAAATTTGTAACTTATCGACCTCAACGTTCACAAGAACCAAATCAGAACCCACAATAGACTACTCATTTGCCCGCTAACGGTATAACCTTTGCAAATAGTGCTTTTTCTCAATCGAACGAAGAGTAAAACTTAATTATATTGGTCTATTATGCCCCGAGAGTGTAAATTTGTAAATTATCGACCTCAACGTTGACAAGAACCAATTAGGATCAATATTAGACAACTCGATTTGCCCTCGAACAATATAAGTTTGCAAACAATGCGTTTTCTCATTCAATCGAACAGAGAGTAAAACCTAATTATATAGGTCTATTATGCCCGGAGAGTGTAAATTTGTAACTTATCGACCTTAACGTTCACAAGAACCAAATCCGGACCAAGAATAGACTACTCGGTTGCCCACTAACAGTATAACTTTGCAAACAGTGCGTTTTCTCATTAAATCGAACAAAGAGTAAAACCTAATTATATTGGTCTATTATGCCCCGAGAGTGTAAATTTGTAACTTATCGACCTCAACGTTCACAAGAACCAAATCCGGACCAACATTAGGCTACTCAGTTGCCCTCGAACAGTATAACTTTGCAAATAGTGCTTTTTCTCGTTTAATCGAACAAAGAGTAAAACCTAATTATATAGGTCTATTATGTCCCGAGAGTGTAAATTTGTAACTTATCGACCTCAACGTTCACAAGAACCAAATCCGTACCAACAATAGACTACTCGGTTGCACACTAACAGTATAACTTTGCAAAGAGTGCTTTTTCTCATTCAATCGAACAAAGAGTAAAACTTAATTATATAGGTTTATTATGCCCCGAGAGTGTAAATTTGTAACTTATCGACCTCAACGTTCACAAGAACCAAATCCGAACCAACAATAGACCACTCAGTTGCCCTAACGGTATAAACTTTGCAAACAGTGGTTTTTCTAATTCAATCGAACAAAGAGTAAAACCTAATTATATTGGTCTATTATGCCCCGAGATTGTAAAATTTGTAACTTATCGACCTCAACGTTCACAAGAACCAAATCCGGACCAACATTAGGCTACTCAGTTGCCCTCGAACAGTATAACTTTGCAAATAGTGCTTTTTCTCAATCAATTGGACAAACAGTAAAACTTAATTATATTGGTCTATTATGCCCAGAGTGTAAATTTGTAACTTATCGACCTCAACGTTCACAAGAACCAAATCAGAACCAACAATAGACCACTTAGTTGCCCCCTAACAGTATAACTTTGCAAACTGTGCTTTTTCTAATTCAATCGAACAAAGAGTAAAACCTAATTATATTGGTCTATTATGCCCCGAGAGTGTAAATTTGTAACCTATCGACATCAACGTTCACAAGAACCAAATCCGGACCAACATTAGGCTACTCAGTTGCCCTCGAACAGTATAACTTTGCAAATAGTGCTTTTTCTCAATCAATCGGACAAACAGTAAAACTTAATTATATTGGTCTATTATGCCACGAGAGTGTAAATTTGTAACTTATCGACCTCAACGTTCACAAGAACCAAATCAGAACCACAATAGACTACTCGGTTGCCCTAACGGTATAAGTTTGCAAACAATGCGTTTTCTCATTCAATCGAAAAAGAGTAAAACCTAATTATATTGGTCTATTACGCCCCGAGAGTGTATATTCGCAACGTATCGACCTTAACGTTCACAAGAACCAAATCCGGACCAACAATAGACTACTCGGTTGCCCACTAACAGTATAACTTTGCAAACAGTGCTTTTTCTCATTCAATCGAACAAAGAGTAAAACCTAATTATATAGGTCTATTATGCCCCGAGTGTGTTAATTTGTAACTTATCGACCTCAACGTTCACAAGAACTAAATCAGGACCAACAATAGACTACTCGGTTGCCCCCTAACAGTAAAACTTTGCAAACAGTGCTTTTTCTAATTCCATCGAACAAAGAGTAAAACGTAATTATATTGGTCTATTGTGCCGGAGAGTGTAAATTTGTAACTTATCGACCTCAACGTTCACAAGAACCAAATCCGGATCTAACATTAGACTACTCGGATGTGCGCTAACGGTATAACTTTGCAAACAATGCTTTTTCTCAATCAATCGAACAAAGAGTAAAACTTAATTATATAGGTCTATTATGCACCGAGAGTGTTAATTTGTAACTTATCGACCTCAACGTTCACAAGAACCAAATTAGGACCAACATTAGAGTACACAGTCGCCCCCGAACAGTATAACTTTGTAAACAGTGCTTTTTCTCGTTTAATCGAACAAAGTGTAAAACCTAATTATATAGGTCTATTATGCCCCGAGAGTGTAAATTTGTAACCTATCGACCTCAACGTTCACAAGAAACCAAATCGGACCAACAATTAGGACCACTCGGTTGCCCTAACGGTATAACCTTGCAATAGTGCTTTTTCTCGTTTATTCAAACAAAGAGTAAAACTTAATTATATTGGTCTATTATGCCCCGAGAGTGTAAATTTGTAACTTATCGACCTCAACGTTCACAAGAACCAAATCCGGACCAACATTAGACTACTCAGTTGCCCCCGAACAGTATAACTTTGCAAATAGTGCTTTTTCTCATTCAATCGGACAAAGAGTAAAACTTAATTATATTGGTCTATTATGCCCCGAGAGTGTAAATTTGTAACTTATCGACCTCAACGTTCACAAGAACCAAATCAGAACCAACAATAGACTACTCATTTGCCCCCTAACAGTATAACTTTGCAAATAGTGCTTTTTCTCATTCAATCGAACGAAGAGTAAAACTTAATTATATTGGTCTATTATGCCCGAGAGTGTAAATTTGTAAATTATCGACCTCAACGTTCACAAGAACCAATTAGGATTAATATTAGACAACTCGATTTGCCCTCGAAACAGTATAAGTTTGCAAACAGTGCTTTTTCTCGTTTAATCGAACAAGAGTAAAACCTAATTATATAGGTCTATTATGCCACGAGAATGTTAATTTGTAACTTTTTCGACCTTAACGTTGACAAGAACCAAATCGGACCAAGAATAGACTACTCAGTTGCCCCCTAACAGTATAACTTTGCAAGGGGTGCTTGTTCTCATTAAATCGAACAAAGAGTAAAACTTATTTATATAGGTGTATAATGCCCAGAGTGTTAATTTGTAACTTATCGACCTCAACGTTCACAAGAACAAATCGGGACCAACAATAGACTACTCGGTTGCCCTAACAAGAAACTTTGCAAATAGTGCTTTTTTCAAATTCAATTGAACAAAGAGTAAAACGTAATTATATAGGTCTATTGTGCCCTGAGAGTGTAAATTTGTAACTTATCGACCTCAACGTTCACAAGAACCAAATCCGGTCAAACATTAGACTACTCAGATGTGCGCTAACAGCATAACTTTGCAAACAGTGCTTTTTCTAAATCAATCGAACAAAGAGTAAAACTTAATTATATAGGTCTATTATGCCCGGCGAGTGTTAATTTTTAACTTATCGACCTCAACGTTCACAAGAACCAAATTAGGACCAACATTAGACTACTCAGTCGCCCCCGAACAGTATAACTTTGTAAACAGTGCTTTTTCTCGTTTAATCGAACAAAGAGTAAAACCTAATTAAATAGGTCTATTATGCCTCGAGAGTGTAAATTTGTAACTTATCGACCTCAACGTTCACAAGAACCAAATCCGGACCAACATTAGGCTACTCAGTTGCCCTCAAACAGTATAACTTTGCAAATAGTGCTTTTTCTCAATCAATCGGACAAACAGTAAAACTTAATTATATTGGTTTATTATGCCCCGAGAGTGTAAATTTGTAACTTATCGACCTCAACGTTCACAAGAACCAAATCAAAACCAACAATAGACCACTCAGTTGCCCCCGAACAGTATAACTTTGCAAACAGTGCTTTTTCTAATTCAATCGAACAAAGAGTAAAACCTAATTATTTTGGACTATTATGCCCCGAGAGTGTAAATTTGTAACTTATCGACCTCAACGTTCACAAGAACCAAATCAGGACCAAGAATAGACTACTCGGTTGCCTCGAACGATATAACTTTGCAAATAGTGCTTTTCTCATTAAATCGAACAAAGAGTAAAACCTAATTATATTGGTCTATTATGCCCCGAAAGTTTTAAATTTGTAACTTATCGACCTCAACGTTCTCAAGAACCCAATCAGGACCAACATTAGACTACTCGGTTGCCCCTAACGATATAAACTTTGCAAACAATGCTTTTTCTAATTCAATCGAGCAGTGTAAAACTAATTATATAGGTCTATTATGCCCAGAGAGTGTTAATTTCTAACTTATCGACCTCAACGTTCGCAAGAACCAAATCCGGACCAACAATAGGCTACTCAGTTGCCCACTAACAGTATAACTTTGCAAACAGTGCTTTTTCTCATTAAATCGAACAAAGAGTAAAACCTAATTATATTGGTCTATTATGCCCCGAGAGTGTTAATTTGTAACTTATCGACCTCAAAGTTCACAAGAACTAAATTAGGACCAACAATAGACTAGTCGGTTGCCCTAACGGTATAACTTTGTAAACGGTGCTTTTTCTAATTCAATCGAACAGAGTAAAACTAATTATATTAGGTCTATTATGCCCCGAGAGTGTAAATTTGTAACTTATCGACCTCAACGTTCACAAGAACCAAATCCGGTCTAACATTAGAATACTCGGATGTGCCCGTATAACTTTGCAAAGAGTGCTTTCTCAATCAATCGAACAAAGAGTAAAACTTAATTATATAGGTCTATTATGCCCAGAGTGTTAATTTGTAACTTATCGACCTCAACGTTCACAAGAACCAAATTAGGAACCAACATTAGACCACTCGATTTGCCCCTAACAGTATAACCTTGCAAATAGTGCTTTTCTCGTTTAATCGAACAAAGAGTAAAACCTAATTATATAGGTCTATTATGCCCGAGAGTGTAAATTTGTAACTTATCGACCTCAACGTTCACAAGAACCAAATCCGGAACCAACAATTAGGCTACTCGGTTGCCCCCTAACTGTATAACTTTGCAAAGAGTGCTTTTTCTCATTCAACCGAATAAAGAGTAAAACTTAATTATATAGGTCTATTATGCCCCGAGAGTGTAAATTTGTAACCTATCGACCTCAACGTAGACAAGAAACAAATCAGAACCAACAATAGACCACTCAGTTGCCCCCTAACAGTATAACCTTGCAAACAGTGCTTTTTCTCATTCAATCGAACAAAGAGTAAAACCTAATTATATTGGTCTATTATGCCCCGAGAGTGTAAATTTGTAACTTGTCGACCTCAACGTTCACAAGAACCATATCCGAACCAACATTAGGCTACTCAGTTGCCCAGAAGAGTATAAGTTTGCAAATAGTGCGTTTTCTCATTTAATCGAACAAAGAGTAAAACCTAATTATATAGGTCTATTATGCCCCGAGAGTGTAAATTTGTAACTTATCGACCTCAACGTTCACAAGAACCAAAACCGGACCAACAATAGACTACTCAGTTGCCCACTAACAGTATAACTTTGCAAACAGTGCTTTTTCTCAATCAATCGAACAAAGAGTAAAACTTAATTATATAGGTCTATTATGCCCCGAGAGTGTTAATTTGTAACTTATCGACCTCAACGTTGACAAGAACCAAATTAGAACCAACATTAGACTACTCAGTCGCCCCCGAACAGTATAACTTTGTAAACAGTGCTTTTTCTCGTTTAATCGAACAAAGAGTAAAACCTAATTATATAGGTCTATTATGCCCAGAGAGTGTTAATTTCTAACTTATCGACCTCAACGTTCACAAGAACCAAATCCGGTCAAACATTAGACTACTCAGATGTGCGCTAACAGCATAACTTTGCAAACAGTGCTTTTTCTCAATCAATCGAACAAAGAGTAAAACTTAATTATATAGGTCTATTATGCCCCGAGAGTGTTAATTTGTAACTTATCGACCTCAACGTTCACAAGAACAAAATTAGGACCAACATTAGACTACTCAGTCGCCCCCGAACAGTATAACTTTGTAAACAGTGCTTTTTCTCGTTTAATCTAACAAAGAGTAAAACCTAATTATATAGGTCTATTATGTCCAGAGAGAGTAAATTTGTAACTTATCGACCTCAACGTTCACAAGAACCAAATCGAACAACAATAGACTACTCGGTTGCCCTAACAGTATAACTTTGCAAAGTGCTTTTTCTCATTCAACCGAACAAAGAGTAAAACTTAATTATATAGGTCTATTATGCCCCGAGAGTGTAAATTTGTAACTTATCGACCTCAACGTTCACAAGAACCAAATCAGAACCGACAATAGACCACTCAGTTGCCCCCTAACAGTATAAATTTGCAAACATTGGTTTTTCTAATTCAATCGAACAAAGAGTAAAACCTAATTATATTGGTCTATTATGCCCCGAGATTGTAAAATTTGTAACTTATCGACCTCAACGTTCACAAGAACCAAATCCGGACCAACATTAGGCTACTCAGTTGCCCTCGAACAGTATAACTTTGCAAATAGTGCTTTTTCTCATTCAATCGAACAAAGAGTAAAACTTAATTATATTGGTCTATTGTGCCCCGAGAGTGTAAATTTGTAACTTATCGACCTCAACGTTCACAAGAACCAAATCAGAACCAACAATAGACCACTTAGTTGCCCCCTAACAGTATAACTTTGCAAACTGTGCTTTTTCTAATTCAATCGAACAAAGAGTAAAACCTAATTATATTGGTCTATTATGCCCCGAGAGTGTAAATTTGTAACTTATCGACCTCAACGTTCACAAGAACCAAATCCGGTCTAACATTAGACTACTCAGATGTGCGCTAACAGTATAACTTTGCAAACAGTGCTTTTTCTCAATCAATCGAACAAAGAGTAAAACTTAATTATATAGGTCTATTATGCCCCGAGAGTGTAAATTTGTAACTTATCGACCTCAACGTTCACAAGAACCAAATTAGGACCAACATTAGACTACTCAGTCGCGCCCGAACAGTATAACTTTGTAAAAAGTGCTTTTTCTCGTTTAATCAAAAAATGAGTAAAACCTAATTATATAGGTGTATTCTGCCCCGAGAATGTTAATTTGTAACTTATCGACCTTAGCGTTCACAAGAACCAAATCCGTACCAACAATAGACTACTCGGTTGCCCACTAACAGTATAACTTTGCAAAGAGTGCTTTTTCTCAATCAATCGAACAAAGAGTAAAACTTAATTATATAGGCCTATTATGCCCGAGTGTGTTAATTTGTAACTTATCGACCTCAACGTTCACAAGAACAAATCGGAACCAACAATAGACCACTCGGTTGCCCCTAACGGTATAACTTTGCAAATAGTGCTTTTTCTCATTCAATCGAACAAAGAGTAAACCCTAATTATATTGGTCTATTTTGCCCCGAGAGTGTAAATTTGTAACTTATCGACCTCAACGTTCACAAGAACCAAATCCGGACCAACATTAGGCTACTCAGTTGCCCCCTAACAGTATAACTTTGCAAACAGTGCTTTTTCTCAATCAATCGAACAAAGAGTAAAACTTAATTATATAGGTCTATTATGCCCCGAGAGTGTTAATTTGTAACTTATCGACCTCAACGTTCACAAGAACCAAATTAGGACCAACAATAGACTACTCAGTTGCCCCCGAACAGTATAACTTTGCAAACAGTGCTTTTTCTCGTTTAATCGAACAAAGAGTAAAACCTAATTATATAGGTCTATTATGCCCCGAGAGTGTAAATTTGTAACCTATCGACCTCAACGTTCACAAGAAACAAATCCGGACCAACAATAGACTACTCAGTTGCCCCCGAAGAGTATAAGTTTGCAAACAATGCGTTTTCTCATTCAATCGAACAGAGAGTAAAACCTAATTATATAGGTCTATTATGCCCCGAGAGTGTTAATTTGTAACTTATCGACCTTAACGTTCACAAGAACCAAATCCGGACCAACATTAGATTACTCAGTAGCCCCCGAACAGTATAACTTTGTAAACAGTGCATTTTCTCGTTTAATCGAACAAAGAGTAAAACCTAATTATATTGGTCTATTATGCCCCGAGAGTGTAAATTTGTAACTTATCGACCTCAACGTTCACAAGAACCAAATCCGGACCAACAATAGACTACTCAGTTGCCCCCTAACAGTATAACTTTGCAAATAGTGCTTTTTCTCATTCAATCGAACAAAGAGTAAAACTTAATTATATTGGTCTATTATGCCCCGAGAGTGTAAATTTGTAACTTATCGACCTCAACGTTCACAAGAACCAAATCCGGTCAAACATTAGACTACTCAGATGTGCGCTAACAGTATAACTTTGCAAACAATGCTTTTTCTCAATCAATCGAACAAAGAGTAAAACTTAATTATATAGGTCTATTATGCCCCGAGAGTGTTAATTTGTAACTTATCGACCTCAACGTTCACAAGAACAAAATTAGGACCAACATTAGACTACTCAGTCGCCCCCGAACAGTATAACTTTGTAAACAATGCTTTTTCTCAATCAATCGAACAAAGAGTAAAACCTAATTATATAGGTCTATTATGCCCCGAGAGTGTAAATTTGCAACTTATCGACCTCAACGTTCACAAGAACCAAATCCGGACCAACATTAGACTACTCGGTTGCCCCCTAACAGTAAAACTTTGCAAACAGTGCTTTTTCAAATTCAATTGAACAAAGAGTAAAACTTAATTATATTGGTCTATTGTGCCCCGAGAGTGTAAATTTGTAACTTATCGACCTCAACGTTCACAAGAACCAAATCCGGTCAAACATTAGACTAATCAGCTGTGCGCTAACGGTATAACTTTGCAAAACGGTGCTTTTTCAATCAATCGAACAAAGAGTAAAACCTAATTATATACGCCTATTATGCTCCGAGAGTGTTAATTTTTAACTTATCGACCTTATCGTTCAGAAGAACCAAATCCTGACCAACAGTAGACTACTCGGATGCCCACCAACAGTATAACTTTGCAAACAGTGCTTTTTCTCATTTAATCGAACAAAGAGTAAAACCTAATTATATAGGTCTATTATGCCCCGAGAGTGTAAATTTGTAACTTATGGACCTCAACGTTCACAAGAACCAAATCCGGAACAACAATAGACTACTCAGTTGCCCCCTAACAGTATAACTTTGCAAAGAGTGCTTTTTCTCATTCATCCTAACAAAGAGTAAAACTTAATTATATAGGTCTATTATGCCCCGAGAGTGTAAATTTGTAACCTATCGACCTCAACGTTCACAAGAAACAAATCAGAACCACCAATAGACTACTCGGATGTGCGCTAACGGTATAACTTTGCAAACAGTGCTTTTTCTCAATCAATCGAACAAAGAGTAAAACTTAATTATATAGGTCTATTATGCCCCGAGAGTGTTAATTTGTAACTTATCGACCTCAACGTTCACAAGAACCAAATTAGGACCAACATTAGACTACTCAGTCGCCCCCGAACAGTATAACTTTGCAAACAGTGCTTTTTCTCATTCAATCGGACAAACAGTAAAACTTAATTATATTGGTCTATTATGCCCCGAGAGTGTAAATTTGTAACTTATCGACCTCAACGTTCACAAGAACCAAATCAGAACCCACAATAGACTACTCATTTGCCCCCTAACAGTATAACTTTGCAAATAGTGCTTTTTCTCATTCAATCGAACGAAGAGTAAAACTTAATTATATATGTCTATTATGCCCGGAGAGTGTATATTTGTAAATTATCGACCTCAACGTTCACAAGAAAAAAATCGATCAACAATAGACCCCTCGGTTGCCCCAAACAATGCGTTTTCTCATTCATTCGAACAGAAAGTAAAACCTAATTATATAGGTCTATTATGCCCCGAGAGTGTAAATTTGTAACTTATCGACCTCAACGTTCACAAGAACCAAATCCGGACCAACATTAGGCATCTCAGTTGCCCTCGAACAGTATAACTTTGCAAATAGTGCTTTTTCTCATTCAATCGAACAAAGAGTAAAACCTAATTATATAGGTCTATTATGCCCCGAGAGTGTTAATTTGTAACTTATCTGTTACGGATTATATGTTGGCATATTTCGTGAAGTAAGTCCGGAGTCTTGAAGGTTTAAAGAAGAATAGATGAAGATCGAAGACTCGCACACTCAAAACATGAATCCATAATGCTCGGTAAGTTCAAATATTATTGATGATGATTTATAAATATTTAAAAGTATTTGGAAGACTTAGGATGTTTTTAAATTGAATATATGGACAAAATTGAGGTTTTCAAATCCTAGTCTATCTCTATGTTCTAATTGATTTTAAACAGGTTTTCAAATCCTAGTCTATCTCTATGTTTTCTAATTGATTTTAAACAGGTTTTCAAATCCTAGTCTATCTCTAATTTTATTTTCAAAATTAGGTTTTCACAATCCTAGTCTACTTCTAAGTCTTCTAAATCTATAAATAAGCAATGGGGGTTCCATTAATTCATATGCTTAGAGTTTAGACCATTATGAAACCCTAGAAACTTGTTGGGTGCTTTCTTTCTTTCTTCAACAACAAGTTTCTATCGGATCAATTCTTAAAACCCTAATTTCTCGTTCTTCATGGAGAATTGATCCGACTATTGCTTAGAAACATCTTCTACGATTCTTTAATGATTATCTAAGCAATATATCATCATCGATCAAATTGTTCTTGCTCCGGACGGAGTGCGCTCGTGGATTCGAGTGGGCGTCGTGGATTCGACGTGATCGGAGGCTTCGTAGATTCGAAGTGGAGTCGAACGTGGGCGTGGACAACCGGCGGCGTGCGCGAGATCCGAAGAAAATAAAGAGAGGTTTGAGTCCGTAGATTCGGTAAATGACCTTGTAATCTTTTATTCTTAGTGGATTGTTATCGCGTGTTGGTCCCGTGGGTTTTTTACTCCGAGTTAGAGTTTTCCCACGTAAATCTCGGTGTGCTTTTTATTTTCCGCATTTATTTTTATTGCATCGAGATTTGTGGGTTTTTGGCCGATACACCTATTCACCCCCTCTCTAGGTGTTGTTTGATACAATCTAGATAGATCCTTGGGGCTTCCCCGTAACTAACATTATCGACCTCAACGTTCACAAGAACTAAATCAGGACCAACAATAGACTACTCGGTTGCCCCCTAACAGTAAAACTTTGCAAACAGTGCTTTTTCTAATTCAATCGAACAAAGAGTAAAACTTAATTATATTGGTCTATTGTGCCCCGAGAGTGTAAATTTGTAACTTATCGACCTCAACGTTCACAAGAACCAAATCCGGTCAAACATTAGACTACTCGGATGTGCGCTAACAAAGATAACTTTGCAAACATTGCTTTTTCTCAATCAATCGAACAAAGGGTAAAACTTAATTATATAGGGCTATTATGCCCCGAGAGTGTTAATTTGTAACTTATCGACCTCAACGTTCACAAGAACCAAATTAGGACCAACATTAGACTACTCAGTCGCCCCGAACAGTATAACTTTGTAAACAGTGCTTTTTCTCGTTTAATCGAACAAAGAGTAAAACCTAATTATATAGGTCTATTATGCCCCGAGAGTGTAAATTTGTAACTTATCGACCTCAACGTTCACAAGAACCAAATCCGGAACAACAATAGACTACTCAGTTGCCCCCTAACAGTATAACTTTGCAAAGTGGTTTTTCTCATTCAACCGAACAAAGAGTAAAACTTAATTATATAGGTCTATTATGCCCCAAGAGTGTAAATTTGTAACTTATCGACCTCAACGTTCACAAGAACCAAATCAGAACCAACAATAGACCACTCAGTTGCCCCCTAACAGTATAACTTTGCAAACAGTGCTTTTTCTAATTCAATCGAACAAAGAGTAAAACCTAATTATATTGGTCTATTATGCCCCGAGAGTGTAAATTTGTAACTTATCGACCTCAACGTTCACAAGAACCAAATCCAGACCAACATTAGGCTACTCAGTTGCCCTCGAACAGTATAACTTTGCAAATAGTGCTTTTTCTCAATCAATCGAACAAACAGTAAAACTTAATTATATTGGTCTATTATGCCCCGAGAGTGTAAATTTGTAACTTATCGACCTCAACGTTCACAAGAACCAAATCAGAACCAACAATAGACCACTCAGTTGCCCCCTAACAGTATAACTTTGCAAACAGTGCTTTTTCTAATTCAATCGAACAAAGAGTAAAACCTAATTATATTGGTCTATTATGCCCCGAGAGTGTAAATTTGTAACTTATCGACCTCAACGTTCACAAGAACCAAATCCGGACCATCATTAGGCTACTCAGTTGCCCTCGAACAGTATAACTTTGCAAATAGTGCGTTTTCTCATTCAATCGAACAAAGAGTAAAACCTAATTATATAGGTCTATTATGCCCCGAGAGTGTTAATTTCTAACTTATCGACCTTAACGTTCACAAGAACCAAATCCGGACCAACAATAGACTACTCGTTTGCCCACTAACAGTATAACTTTGCAAACAGTGCGTTTTCTCATTCAATCGAACAAAGAGTAAAACCTAATTATATAGGTCTATTATGCCCCGAGAGTGTTAATTTGTAACTTATCGACCTCAACGTTCACAAGAACTAAATCAGGACCAACAATAGACTACTCGGTTGCCCCCTAACAGTAAAACTTTGCAAACAGTGCTTTTTCTAATTCAATCGAACAAAGAGTAAAACTTAATTATATTGGTCTATTGTGCCCCGAGAGTGTAAATTTGTAACTTATCGACCTCAACGTTCACAAGAACCAAATCCGGTCTAACATTAGACTACTCAGATGTGCGCTAACAGTATAACTTTGCAAACAGTGCTTTTTCTCAATCAATCGAACAAAGAGTAAAACTTAATTATATAGGTCTATTATGCCCCGAGAGTGTTAATTTGTAACTTATCGACCTCAACGTTCACAAGAACCAAATCAGAACCAACAATAGACCACTCAGTTGCCCCCTAACAGTATAACTTTGCAAACAGTGCTTTTTCTAATTCAATCGAACAAAGAGTAAAACCTAATTATATTGGTCTATTATGCCCCGAGAGTGTAAATTTGTAACTTATCGACCTCAACGTTCACAAGAACCAAATCCGGACCAACATTATGCTACGCTGTTGCCCTCGAACATTATAACTTTGCAAATAGTGCTTTTTCTCATTCAATCAGACAAATAGTAAAACTTAATTATATTGGTCTATTATGCCCCGAGAGTGTAAATTTGTAACTTATCGACCTCAACGTAAGAACCAAATCGAACCCACAATAGACTACTCATTTGCCCCCTAACGATAACGTTGCAAATAGTGCTTTTTCTCATTCAACCGCACGAAGAGTAAAACTTAATTATATTGGTCTATTATGCCCGGAGAGTGTAAATTTGTAAATTATCGACCTCAACGTTCACAAGAACCAATTCTGGATCAATATTAGACAACTCAGTTGCCCCCGAAGAGTATAAGTTTGCAAACAATGCGTTTTCTCATTCAATCGAACAGAGAGTAAAACCTAATTATATAGGTCTATTATGTCCCGAGAGTGTTAATTTGTAACTTATCGACCTTAACGTTCACAAGAACCAAATCCGGACCAAGAATAGACTACTCGGTTGCCCACTAACAGTATAACTTTGCAAACAGTGCGTTTTCTCATTAAATCGAACAAAGAGTAAAACCTAATTATATAGGTCTATTATGCCCCGAGAGTGTTAATTTGTAACTTATCGACCTCAACGTTCACAAGAACTAAATCAGGACCAACAATAGACTACTCGGTTGCCCCTAACAAAGAAACTTTGCATACAGTGCTTTTTCTAATTCAATCGAACAAAGAGTAAAACTTAATTATATTGGTCTATTGTGCCCCGAGAGTGTAAATTTGTAACTTATCGACCTCAACGTTCACAAGAACCAAATCCGGTCAAACATTAGACTACTCAGATGTGCGCTAACAAAGATAACTTTGCAAATGTGCTTTTTCTCATTCAATCGAACAAAGAGTAAAACTTAATTATATAGGTCTATTATGCCCCGAGAGTGTTAATTTGTAACTTATCGACCTCAACGTTCAAAAGAACCAAATTAGGACCAACATCAGACTACTCAGTCGCCCCCGAACAGTATAACTTTGTAAACTGTGCTTTTTCTCGTTTAATCGAACAAAGAGTAAAACCTAATTATAATGGTCTATTATGCCCCGAGAGTGTAAATTTGTAACTTATCGACCTCAACGTTCACAAGAACGAAATCCGGACCCACATTAGGCTACTCAGTTGCCCGCGAACAGTATAACTTTGCAAAGTGCTTTTTCTCATTCAACCGAACAAAGAGTAAAACTTAATTATATAGGTCTATTATGCCCCGAGAGTGTAAATTTATAACTTATCGACCTCAACGTTCACAAGAACCAAATCAGAACCAACAATAGACTACTCAATTGCCCTAACAAAGATAACTTTGCAAACTGCTTTTTCTAATTCAATCGAACAAAGAGTAAAACCTAATTATATTGGTCTATTATGCCCCGAGAGTGTAAATTTGTAACTTATCGACCTCAACGTTCACAAGAACCAAATCCCGACCAACATTAGGCTACTCAGTTTCCCTCCCACAGTATAACTTTGCAAATAGTGCTTTTTCTCAATCAATCGGACAAACAGTAAAACTTAATTATATTGGTCTATTATGCCCCGAGAGTGTAAATTTGTAACTTATCGACCTCAACGTTCACAAGAACCAAATCAGAACCAACAATAGACCACTCAGTTGCCCCCTAACAGTATAACTTTGCAAACAGTGTGCTTTTTCTAATTCAATCGAACAAAGAGTAAAACCTAATTATATTGGTCTATTATGCCCCGAGAGTGTAAATTTGTAACTTATCGACCTCAACGTTCACAAGAACCAAATCCGGACCAACATTAGGCTACTCAGTTGCCCTCGAACAGCATAACTTTGCAAATAGTGCTTTTTCTCAATCAATCGGACAAACAGTAAAACTTAATTATATTGGTCTATTATGCCCCGAGTGTGTAAATTTGTAAATTATCGACCTCAACGTTCACAAGGTCCAATTCTGGATCAATATTAGACAACTCAGTTGCCCCCGAAGAGTATAAGTTTGCAAACAATGCGTTTTCTCATTCAATCGAACAGAGAGTAAAACCTAATTATATAGGTCTATTATGCCCCGAGAGTGTTAATTTGTAACTTATCGACCTTAACGTTCACAAGAACCAAATCCGGACCAAGAATAGACTACTCGGTTGCCCACTAACAGTATAACTTTGCAAACAGTGCGTTTTCTCATTAAATCGAACAAAGAGTAAAACCTAATTATATAGGTCTATTATGCCCCGAGAGTGTTAATTTGTAACTTATCGACCTCAACGTTCACAAGAACTAAATCAGGACCAACAATAGACTACTCAGTTGCCCCCTAACAGTATATCTTTGCAAACAGTGCTTTTTCTAATTCAATCGAACAAAGAGTAAAACCTAATTATATTGGTCTATTATGCCCCAAGAGTGTAAATTTGTAACTTATCGACCTCAACGTTCACAAGAACCAAATCCGGACCAACATTAGACTACTCAGATGTGCGCTAACAAAGATAACTTTGCAAATGTGCTTTCTCTCAATCAATCGAACAAAGAGTAAAACTTAATTATATAGGTCTATTATGCCCCGAGAGTGTTAATTTGTAACTTATCGACCTCAACGTTCACAAGAACCAAATTAGGACCAACATTAGACTACCCCCCGAACAGTATAACTTTGTAAACAGTGCTTTTTCTCGTTTAATCGAACAAAGAGTAAAACCTAATTATATAGGTCTATTATGCCCCGAGAGTGTAAATTTGTAACTTATCGACCTCAACGTTCACAAGAACCAAATCCAGAACAACAATAGACTACTCAGTTTCCCCCTAACAGTATAACTTTGCAAAGTGCTTTTTCTCATTCAACCGAACAAAGAGTAAAACTTAATTATATAGGTCTATTATGCCCCGAGAGTGTAAATTTGTAACTTATCGACCTCAACGTTCACAAGAACCAAATCAGAACCAACAATAGACCACTCAGTTGCCCCCTAACAGTATAACTTTGCAAACAGTGCTTTTTCTAATTCAATCGAACAAAGAGTAAAACCTAATTATATTGGTCTATTATGCCCCGAGAGTGTAAATTTGTAACTTATCGACCTCAACGTTCACAAGAACCAAATCCGGACCAACATTAGGCTACTCAGTTGCCCTCGAACAGTATAACTTTGCAAATAGAGCTTTTTCTCAATCAATCGGACAAACATTAAAACTTAATTATATTGGTCTATTATGCCCCGAGAGTGTAAATTTGTAACTTATCGACCTCAACGTTCACAAGAACCAAATCAGAACCAACAATAGACCACTCAGTTGCCCCCTAACAGTATAACGTTGCAAACAGTGCTTTTTCTAATTCACTCGAACAAAGAGTAAAACCTAATTATATTGGTCTATTATGCCCCGAGAGTGTAAATTTGTAACTTATCGACCTCAACGTTCACAAGAACCAAATCAGGACCAACATTAGGCTACTCAGTTGCCCTCGAACAGTATAACTTTGCAAATAGTGCTTTTTCTCAATCAATCGGACAAACAGTAAAACTTAATTATATTGGTTTATTATGCCCCGAGAGTGTAAATTTGTAACATATCGACCTCAACGTTCACAAGAACCAAATCAGAACCCACAACAGACTACTCATTTGCCACCTAACAGTATAAGTTTGCAAACAATGCGTTTTCTCATTCAATCGAACAAAGAGTAAAACCTAATTATATAGGTCTATTATGCCCGAGAGTGTTAATTTCTAACTTATCGACCTTAACGTTCACAAGAACCAAATCCGGACCAACAATAGACTACTCGGTTGCCCACTAACGATAACTTTGCAAACTGTGCGTTTTCTCATTCAATCGAACAAAGAGTAAAACCTAATTATATAGGTCTATTATGCCCCGAGAGTGTTAATTTGTAACTTATCGACCTCAACGTTCACAAGAACTAAATCAGGACCAACAATAGACTACTCGGTTGCCCCCTAACAGTAAAACTTTGCAAACAGTGTTTTTTCTAATTCAATCGAACAAAGAGTAAAACTTAATTATATTGGTCTATTGTGCCCCGAGAGTGTAAATTTGTAACTTATCGACCTCAACGTTCACAAGAACCAAATCCGGTCTAACATTAGACTACTCAGATGTGCGCTAACAGTATAACTTTGCAAACAGTGCTTTTTCTCAATCAATCGAACAAAGAGTAAAACTTAATTATATAGGTCTATTATGCCCCGAGAGTGTTAATTTGTAACTTATCGACCTCAACGTTCACAAGAACCAAATTAGGACAAACATTAGACTACTCAGTCGCCCCCGAACAGTATAACTTTGTAAACAGTGCTTTTTCTCGTTTAATCGAACAAAGAGTAAAACCTAATTATATAGGTCTATTATGCCCCGAGAGTGTAAATCTGTAACTTATCGACCTCAACGTTCACAAGAAACAAATCAGAACCAACAATAGACCACTCAGTTGCCCCCTAACAGTATAACCTTGCAAACAGTGCTTTTTCTC
This sequence comes from Aechmea fasciata, assembly GCA_025177825.1. NCBI lineage: Eukaryota > Viridiplantae > Streptophyta > Magnoliopsida > Poales > Bromeliaceae > Aechmea > Aechmea fasciata. Next base: position 5,939,168 of record CM045936.1, read on the forward strand.
ATTCAATCGAACAAAGAGTAAAACCTAATTATATTGGTCTATTATGCCCCGAGAGTGTAAATTTGTAACTTATCGACCTCAACGTTCACAAGAACCAAATCCGGACCAACATTAGGCTACTCAGTTGCCCTCGAACAGTATAACTTTGCAAATAGTGCTTTTTCTCATTCAATCGGACAAACAGTAAAACTTAATTATATTGGTCTATTATGCCCCGAGAGTGTAAATTTGTAACTTATCGACCTCAACGTTCAGAAGAACCAAATCAGAACCCACAACAGACTACTCATTTGCCACCTAACAGTATAAGTTTGCAAACAATGCGTTTTCTCATTCAATCGAACAAAGAGTAAAACCTAATTATATAGGTCTATTATGCCCCGAGAGTGTTAATTTGTAACTTATCGACCTTAACGTTCACAAGAACCAAATCCGGACCAAGAATAGACTACTCGATTGCCCACTAACAGTACAACTTTGCAAACAGTGCGTTTTCTCATTAAATCGAACAAAGAGTAAAACCTAATTATATAGGTCTATTATGCCCCGAGAGTGTTAATTTGTAACTTATCGACCTCAACGTTCACAAGAACTAAATCAGGACCAACAATAGACTACTCGGTTGCCCCCTAACAGTAAAACTTTGCAAACAGTGCTTTTTCTAATTCAATCGAACAAAGAGTAAAACTTAATTATATTGGTCTATTGTGCCCCGAGAGTGTAAATTTGTAACTTATCGACCTCAACGTTCACAAGAACCAAATCCGGTCAAACATTAGACTACTCAGATGTGCGCTAACAGCATAACTTTGCAAACAGTGCTCTTTATCAATCAATCGAACAAAGAGTAAAACTTAATTATATAGGTCTATTATGCCCGAGAGTGTTAATTTGTAACTTATCGACCTCAACGTTCACAAGAACCAAATTAGGACCAACATTAGACTTCTAAGTCGCCCCCGAAAAGTATAACTTTGTAAACTGTGCTTTTTCTCGTTTAATCGAACAAAGAGTAAAACCTAATTATATAGGTCTATTATGCCCCGAGAGTGTAAATTTGTAACTTATCGACCTCAACGTTCACAAGAACCAAATCCGGAACAACAATAGACTACTCAGTTGCCCCCTAACAGTATAACTTTGCAAAGTGCTTTTTCTCATTCAACCGAACAAAGAGTAAAACTTAATTATATAGGTCTATTATGCCCCGAGAGTGTAAATTTGTAACTTATCGACCTCAACGTTCACAAGAACCAAATCAGAACCAACAATAGACCACTCAGTTGCCCCTAACAAGATAACTTTGCAAATGCTTTTTCTAATTCAATCGAACAAAGAGTAAAACCTAATTATATTGGTCTATTATGCCCCGAGAGTGTAAATTTGTAACTTATCGACCTCAACGTTCACAAGAACCAAATCCGGACCAACATTAGGCTACTCAGTTGCCCTCGAACAGTATAACTTTGCAAATAGTGCTTTTTCTCAATCAATCGGACAAACAGTAAAACTTAATTATATTGGTCTATTATGCCCCGAGAGTGTAAATTTGTAAATTATCGACCTCAACGTTCACAAGAACCAATTCCGGATCAATATTAGACAACTCAGTTGCCCCCGAACAGTATAAGTTTGCAAACAATGCGTTTTCTCATTCAATCGAACAGAGAGTAAAACCTAATTATATAGGTCTATTATGCCCCGAGAGTGTAAATTTGTAACTTATCGACCTCAACGTTCACAAGAACCAAATCCGGAACAACAATAGACTACTCAGTTGCCCCCTAACAGTATAACTTTGCAAAGTGCTTTTTCTCATTCAACCGAACAAAGAGTAAAACTTAATTATATAGGTCTATTATGCCCCGAGAGTGTAAATTTGTAACTTATCGACCTCAACGTTCACAAGAACCAAATCAGAACCAACAATAGACTACTCAGTTGCCCCCTAACAGTATAACTTTGCAAAAAGGGCTTTTTCTAATTTAATCGAACAAAGAGTAAAACCTAATTATATTGGTCTATTATGCCCCGAGAGTGTAAATTTGTAACTTATCGACCTCAACGTTCACAAGAACCAAATCCAGACCAACATTAGGTTACTCGCTGTTTCGAACGCATAACTTTGCAAATAGTGCTTTTTCTCAATCAATCGGACAAACAGTAAAACTTAATTATATTGGTCTATTATGCCCCGAGAGTGTAAATTTGTAACTTATCGACCTCAACGTTCACAAGAACCAAATCAGAACCAACAATAGACCACTCAGTTGCCCCCTAACAGTATAACTTTGCAAACAGTGCTTTTTCTAATTCAATCGAACAAAGAGTAAAACCTAATTATATTGGTCTATTATGCCCCGAGAGTGTAAATTTGTAACTTATCGACCTCAACGTTCACAACGACCAAATCCGGACCAACATTAGGCTACTCAGTTGACCTCGAACAGTATAACTTTGCAAATAGTGCTTTTTCTCAATCAATCGGACAAACAGTAAAACTTAATTATATTGGTCTATTATGCCCCGAGAGTGTAAATTTGTAACTTATCGACCTCAACGTTCACAAGAACCAAATCAGAACCCACAATAGACTACTCATTTGCCCCCTAACAGTATAAGTTTGCAAACAATGCGTTTTCTCATTCAATCGAACAGAGAGTAAAACCTAATTATATAGGTCTATTATGCCCCGAGAGTGTTAATTTCTAACTTATCGACCTTAACGTTCACAAGAACCAAATCCCGACCAACAATAGACTACTCGGTTGCCCACTAACAGTATAACTTTGCAAACAGTGCGTTTTCTCATTCAATCGAACAAACAGTAAAACCTAATTATATAGGGCTTATTATGCCCCGAGAGTGTTAATTTGTAACTTATCGACCTCAACGTTCATTGCAAACAGTGCTTTTTCTCAATCAATCGAACAAAGAGTAAAACTTAATTATATAGGTCTATTATGCCCCGAGAGTGTTAATTTGTAACTTATCGACCTCAACGTTCACAAGAACCAAATTAGGACCAACATTAGACTACTCAGTCGCCCCCGAACAGAATAACTTTGTAAACAGTGCTTTTTCTCGTTTAATCGAAAAAAGAGTAAAACCTAATTATATACGTCTATTATGCCCCGAGAGTGTAAATTTGTAACTTATCGACCTCAACGTTCACAAGAACCAAATCCGGAACAACAATAGACTACTCAGTTGCCCACTAACAGTACAACTTTGCAAACAGTGCGTTTTCTCATTCAATCGAACAGAGAGTAACACCTAATTATATAGGTCTATTATGCCCCGAGAGTGTTAATTTGTAACTTATCGACCTTAACGTTCACAAGAACCAAATCCTGACCAACAATAGACTACTCGGTTGCCCACTAACAGTATAACTTTGCAAACAGTGCGTTTTCTCATTAAATCGAACAAAGAGTAAAACCTAATTATATAGGTCTATTATGCCCCGAGAGTGTTAATTTGTAACTTATCGACCTCAACGTTCACAAGAACTAAATCAGGACCAACAATAGACTACTCGGTTGCCCCCTAACAGTAAAACTTTGCAAACAGTGCTTTTTCTAATTCAATCGAACAAAGAGTAAAACTTAATTATATTGGTCTATTGTGCCCCGAGAGTGTAAATTTGCAACTTATCGACCTCAACGTTCACAAGAACCAAATCCGGTCAAACATTAGACTACTCGGATGTGCGCTAACAAAGATAACTTTGCAAACTGCTTTTTCTCAATCAATCGAACAAAGAGTAAAACTTAATTATATAGGTCTATTATGCCCCGAGAGTGTTAATTTGTAACTTATCGACCTCAACGTTCACAAGAACCAAATTAGGACCAACATTAGACTACTCACGTCTAACAAAGATAACTTTGTAAATGTGCTTTTTCTCGTTTAATCGAACAAAGAGTGAAACCTAATTATATAGGTCTATTATGCCCCGAGAGTGTAAATTTGTAACTTATCGACCTCAACGTTCACAAGAACCAAATCCGGAACAACTATAGACTACTCCTTGCCCCTAGATAAATTTGCAAAGTGCTTTTTCTCATTCAACCGAACAAAGAGTAAAACTTAATTATATAGGTCTATTATGCCCCGAGAGTGTAAATTTGTAACTTATCGACCTCAACGTTCACAAGAACAAAATCAGAACCAACAATAGACCACTCAGTTGCCCCCTAACAGTATAACTTTGCAAACATTGCTTTTTCTAATTCAATCGAACAAAGAGTAAAACCTAAATATATAGCACTACTATGCCCCGAGAATGTAAATTTATACATCATCGACCACAACGTTCACAAGAACCAAATCCGACCAACATTAGGCTACTCGGTTGCCCTCTAACGTATAACTTTGCAAATAGTGCTTTTTCTCAATCAATCTGGACAAACAAGAAAACATAATTATATTGGTCTATTATGCCCCGAGAGTGTAAATTTGTAACTTATCGACCTCAACGTTCACAAGAACCAAATCAGAACCAACAATAGACCACTTAGTTGCCCCCTAACAGTATAACTTTGCAAACTGTGCTTTTTCTAATTCAATCGAACAAAGAGTAAAACCTAATTATATTGGTCTATTATGCCCCGATAGTGTAAATTTGTAACTTATCGACCTCAACGTTCACAAGAACCAAATCCGGACCAACATTAGGCTACTCAGTTGCCCTCGAACAGTATAACTTTGCAAACAGTGCTTTTTCTCATTCAATCGAACAAAGAGTAAAACTTAATTATATTGGTCTATTATGCCCCGAGAGTGTAAATTTGTAAATTATCGACCTCAACGTTCACAAGAACCAAATCCGGACCAATATTAGACAACTCAGTTGCCCCCGAACAGTATAAGTTTGCAAACAATGCGTTTTCTCATTCAATCGAACAGAGAGTAAAACCTAATTATATAGGTCTATTATGCCCCGAGAGTGTTAATTTGTAACTTATCGACCTTAACGTTCACAAGAACCAAATCCGGACCAAGAATAGACTACTCGGTTGCCCACTAACAGTATAACTTTGCAAACAGTGCGTTTTCTCATTAAATCGAACAAAGAGTAAAACCTAATTATATAGGTCTATTATGCCCCGAGAGTGTTAATTTGTAACTTATCGACCTCAACGTTCACAAGAACTAAATCAGGACCAACAATAGACTACTCGGTTGCCCCCTAACAGTAAACTTTGCAAACAGTGCTTTTTCTAATTCAATCGAACAAAGAGTAAAACTTAATTATATTGGTCTATTGTGCCCCGAGAGTGTAAATTTGTAACTTATCGACCTCAACGTTCACAAGAACCAAATCCGGTCAAACATTAGACTACTCAGATGTGCGCTAACAGCATAACTTTGCAAATGTGCTTTTTCTCAATCAATCGAACAAAGAGTAAAACTTAATTATATAGGTCTATTATGCCCCGAGAGTGTTAATTTGTAACTTATCGACCTCAACGTTCACAAGAACCAAATTTGGATCAACATTAGACTACTCAGTCGCCCCCGAACAGTATAACTTTGTAAACAGTGCTTTTTCTCGTTTAATCGAACAAAGAGTAAAACCTAATTATATAGGTCTATTATGCCCCGAGAGTGTAAATTTGTAACTTATCGACCTCAACGTTCACAAGAACCAAATCAGAACCAACAATAGACTACTCAGTTACCCCCTAACAGTATAACTTTGCAAAGAGTGCTTTTTCTCATTCAACCGAACAAAGAGTAAAACTTAATTATATAGGTCTATTATGCCCCAAGAGTGTAAATTTGTAACTTATCGACCTTAACGTTCACAAGAACCAAATCCGGACCAACAATAGACTACTCAGTTGCCCCATAACAGTACAACTTTGCAAACAGTGCCTTTTCTCATTCAATCGAACAAAGAGTAAAACCTAATTATATTGGTCTATTATGCCCCGAGAGTGTAAATTTGTAACTTATCGACCTCAACGTTCACAACGACCAAATCCGGACCAACATTAGGCTACTCAGTTGACCTCGAACAGTATAACTTTGCAAATAGTGCTTTTTCTCAATCAATCGGACAAACAGTAAAACTTAATTATATTGGTCTATTATGCCCCGAGAGTGTAATTTGTAACTTATCGACCTCAACGTTCACAAGTACCAAATCAGAACCCACAATAGACTACTCATTTGCCCCCTAACAGTATAAGTTTGCAAACAATGCGTTTTCTCATTCAATCGAACAGAGAGTAAAACCTAATTATATAGGTCTATTATGCCCCGAGAGTGTTAATTTCTAACTTATCGACCTTAACGTTCACAAGAACCAAATCCGGACCAACAATAGACTACTCGGTTGCCCACTAACAGTATAACTTTGCAAACAGTGCGTTTTCTCATTCAATCGAACAAAGAGTAAAACCTAATTATATAGGGCTATTATGCCCCGAGAGTGTTAATTTGTAACTTATCGACCTCAACGTTCATTGCAAACAGTGCTTTTTCTCAATCAATCGAACAAAGAGTAAAACCTAATTATATAGGTCTATTATGCCCCGAGAGTGTTAATTTGTAACTTATCGACCTCAACGTTCACAAGAACCAAATTAGGACCAACATTAGACTACACGGTCGCTAACAAGATATAACTTTGAAAATAGTGCTTTTTCTCGTTTAATCGAACAAAGAGTAAAACCTAATTATACAGGTCTATTATGCCCCGAGAGTGTAAATTTGTAACTTATCGACCTCAACGTTCACAAGAACCAAATCCGGAACAACAATAGACTACTCAGTTGCCCCCTAACAGTATAACTTTGCAAAGAGTGCTTTTTCTCATTCAACCGAACAAAGAGTAAAACTTAATTATATAGGTCTATTATGCCCCGAGAGTGTAAATTTGTAACCTATCGACCTCAACGTTCACAAGAAACAAATCAGAACCAACAATAGACCACTCATTTGCCCCCTAACAGGATAACCTTGCAAACAGTGCTTTTTCTCATTCAATCGAACGAAGAGTAAAACCTAATTATATTGGTCTATTATGCCCCGAGAGTGTAAATTTGTAACTTGTCGACCTCAACGTTCACAAGAACCAAATCCGGACCAACATTAGGCTTCTCAGTTGCCCTCGAACAGTATAACTTTGCAAATAGTGCTTTTTCTCATTCAATCGGACAAACAGTAAAACATAATTATATTGGTCTATTATGCCCCGAGAGTGTAAATTTGTAACTTATCGACCTCAACGTTCAGAAGAACCAAATCAGAACCCACAATAGACTACTCATTTGCCCCCAAACAGTATAACTTTGCAAATAGTACTTTTTCTCATTCAATCGAACGAAGAGTAAAACTTAATTATATTGGTCTATTATACCCGGAGAGTGTAAATTTGTAAATTATCGACCTCAACGTTCACAAGAACCAATTCTGGATCAATATTAGACAACTCAGTTGCCCCCGAACAGTATAAGTTTGCAAACAATGCGTTTTCTCATTCAATCGAACAGAGAGTAAAACCTAATTATATAGGTCTATTATGCCCCGAGAGTGTTAATTTGTAACTTATCGACCTTAACGTTCACAAGAACCAAATCCGGACCAAGAATAGACTACTCGGTTGCCCACTAACAGTATAACTTTGCAAACAGTGCGTTTTCTCATTAAATCGAACAAAGAGTAAAACCTAATTATATAGGTCTATTATGCCCCGAGAGTGTTAATTTGTAACTTATCGACCTCAACGTTCACAAGAACTAAATCAGGACCAACAATAGACTACTCGGTTGCCCCCTAACAGTAAACTTTGCAAATGTGCTTTTTCTAATTCAATCGAACAAAGTGTAAAACTTAATTATATTGGTCTATTGTGCCCGAGAGTGTAAATTTGTAACTTATCGACCTCAACGTTCACAAGAACCAAATCCGGTCCAACATTTGACTACTCGGATGTGCGCTAACAATATAACTTTGCAAAGTGCTTTTTCTCATTCAATCGAACAAAGAGTAAAACTTAATTATATAGGTCTATTATGCCCCGAGAGTGTAAATTTGTAACTTATCGACCTCAACGTTCACAAGAACCAAATCCGGACCAACATTAGACTACTCACGCCCCTAACAAGATAACTTTGCAAACAGTGCTTTTTCTCGTTTAATCGAACAAAGAGTGAAACCTAATTATATAGGTCTATTATGCCCCGAGAGTGTAAATTTGTAACTTATCGACCTCAACGTTCACAAGAACCAAATCCGGACCAACTATAGACTACTCAGTTGCCCCTAACAAGATAACTTTGCAAAGTGTTTTTTCTCATTCAACCGAACAAAGAGTAAAACTTAATTATATAGGTCTATTATGCCCCGAGAGTGTAAATTTGTAACTTATCGCCCTCAACGTTCACAAGAACCAAATCAGAACCAACAATAGACCACTCAATTGCCCCCTAATAGTATAACTTTGCAAACAGTGCTTTTTCTCATTCAATCGAACAAAGAGTAAAACTTAATTATATTGGTCTATTATGCCCCGAGAGTGTAAATTTGTAACTTATCGACCTCAACGTTCACAAGAACCAAATCCGACTAACATTAGGCTACTCAATGTCTCTAACAAGATAACTTTGCAAATAGTGCTTTTTCTCAATCAATCTGACAAACAAGAAACATAATTATATAGGTCTATTATGCCCCGAGAGTGTAAATTTGTAACTTATCGACCTCAACGTTCACAAGAAACAAATCGTAACCAACAATAGACCACTCGCTTGCCCTAACAAAGATAACTTTGCAAACTGTGCTTTTTCTAATTCAATCGAACAAAGAGTAAAACCTAATTATATTGGTCTATTATGCCCCGAGAGTGTAAATTTGTAACTTATCGACCTCAACGTTCACAAGAACCAAATCCGGACCAACATTAGGCTACTCAGTTGCCCTCGAACAGTATAACTTTGCAAATAGTGCTTTTTCTCATTCAATCGAACGAAGAGTAAAAGTTAATTATATTGGTCTATTATGCCCGGAGAGTGTAAATTTGTAAATTATCGACCTCAACGTTCACAAGAACCAATTCCGGATCAATATTAGACAACTCAGTTGCCCCCGAACAGTATAAGTTTGCAAACAATGCGTTTTCTCATTCAATCGAACAAAGAGTAAAACCTAATTATATAGGTCTATTATGCCCCGAGAGTGTTAATTTGTAACTTATCGACCTTAACGTTCACAAGAACCAAATCCGGACCAAGAATAGACTACTCGGTTGCCCACTAACAGTATAACTTTGCAAACAGTGCGTTTTCTCATTAAATCGAACAAAGAGTAAAACCTAATTATATAGGTCTATTATGCCCCGAGAGTGTTAATTTGTAACTTATCGACCTCAACGTTCACAAGAACTAAATCAGGACCAACAATAGACTACTCGGTTGCCCCCTAACAGTAAAACTTTGCAAACAGTGCTTTTTCTAATTCAATCGAACAAAGAGTAAAACTTAATTATATTGGTCTACTGTGCCCCGAGAGTGTAAATTTGTAACTTATCGACCTCAACGTTCACAAGAACCAAATCCGGTCAAACATTAGACTACTCAGATGTGCGCTAACAGTATAACTTTGCAAACAGTGCTTTTTCTCAATCAATCGAACAAAGAGTAAAACTTAATTATATAGGTCTATTATGCCCCGAGAGTGTTAATTTGTAACTTATCGACCTCAACGTTCACAAGAACCAAATTTGGATCAACATTAGACTACTCACGCCGAACAAAGATAACTTTGTAAATGTTGCTTTTTCTCGTTTAATCGAACAAAGAGTAAAACCTAATTATATAGGTCTATTATGCCCCGAGAGTGTAAATTTGTAACTTATCGACCTCAACGTTCACAAGAACCAAATCCCGAACAACAATAGACTACTCAGTTGCCCCCTAACTGTATAAATTTGCAAAGTGCTTTTTCTCATTCAACCGAACAAAGAGTAAAACTTAATTATATAGGTCTATTATGCCCCGACAGTGTAAATTTGTAACTTATCGACCTCAACGTTCACAAGAACCAAATCAGAACCAACAATAGACTACTCATTGCCCCCTAACAAGATAACTTTGCAAATGTGCTTTTTCTAATTCAATCGAACAAAGAGTAAAACCTAATTATATTGGTCTATTATGCCCCGAGAGTGTAAATTTGTAACTTATCGACCTCAACGTTCACAAGAACCAAATCCAGACCAACATTAGGCTACTCAGTTGCTCTCGAACAGTATAACTTTGCAAATAGTGCTTTTTCTCAATTAATCGGACAAACAGTGAAACTTAATTATATTGGTCTATTATGCCCCGAGAGTGTAAATTTGTAACTTATCGACCTCAACGTTCACAAGAACCAAATCAGAACCAACAATAGACCACTCAGTTGCCCACTAACAGAATAACTTTGCAAACTGTGCTTTTTCTAATTCAATCGAACAAAGAGTAAAACCTAATTATATTGGTCTATTATGCCCCGAGAGTGTAAATTTGTAACTTATCGACCTCAACGTTCACAACGACCAAATCCGGACCAACATTAGGCTACTCAGTTGACCTCGAACAGTATAACTTTGCAAATAGTGCTTTTTCTCAATCAATCGGACAAACAGTAAAACTTAATTATATTGGTCTATTATGCCCCGAGAGTGTAAATTTGTAACTTATCGACCTCAACGTTCACAAGAACCAAATCAGAACCCACAATGGACTACTCATTTGCCCCCTAACAGTATAAGTTTGCAAACAATGCGTTTTCTCATTCAATCGAGAGAGTAAAACCTAATTATATAGGTCTATTATGCCCCGAGAGTGTTAATTTCTAACTTATCGACCTTAACGTTCACAAGAACCAAATCCGGACCAACAATAGACCACTCGGTTGCCCACTAACAAAGATAACTTTGCAAAAAGTGCGTTTTCTCATTCAATCGAACAAAGAGTAAAACCTAATTATATAGGGCTATTATGCCCGAGAGTGTTAATTTGTAACTTATCGACCTCAACGTTCATTGCAAAGTGCTTTTTCTCAATCAATCGAACAAAGAGTAAAACTTAATTATATAGGTCTATTATGCCCCGAGAGTGTTAATTTGTAACTTATCGACCTCAACGTTCACAAGAACCAAATTAGGACCAACATTAGACTACTCAGTCGCCCCCGAACAGTATAACTTTGTAAACAGGGCTTTTTCTCGTTTAATCGAACAAAGAGTAAAACCTAATTATATAGGTCTATTATGCCCCGAGAGTGTTAATTTGTAACTTATCTACCTCAACGTTCACAAGAACCAAATCCGGAACAACAATAGACTACTCGCATTGCCCTACCGCATAACTTTGCAAAGTGCTTTTTCTAATTCAACCGAACAAAGAGTAAAACTTAATTATATAGGTCTATTATGCCCCGAGAGTGTAAATTTGTAACTTATCGACCTCAACGTTCACAAGAACCAAATCAGAACCAAAAATAGACCACTCAGTTGCCCCCTAACAGTATAACTTTGCAAACAGTGCTTTTTCTAATTCAATCGAACAAAGAGTAAAACCTAATTATATTGGTCTATTATGCCCCGAGAGTGTAAATTTGTAACTTATCGACCTCAACGTTCACAAGAACCAAATCCGGACCAACATTAGGCTACTCAGTTGCCCTCGAACAGTATAACTTTGCAAATAGTGCTTTTTCTCAATCAATCGGACAAACAGTAAAACTTAATTATATTGGTCTATTATGCCCCGAGAGTGTAAATTTGTAACTTATCGACCTCAACGTTCACAAGAACCAAATCAGAACCCACAATAGACTACTCATTTGCCCCCTAACAGTAAAACAAATAGTGCTTTTTCTCATTCAATTGAACGAAGAGTAAAACTTAATTATATTGGTCTGTTATGCCCGGAGAGTGTAAATTTGTAAATTATCGACCTCAACGTTCACAAGGACCAATTACGGATCAATATTAGACAACTCGCTTGCCCCCAACAGTATAAGTTTGCAAACAATGCGTTTTCTCATTCAATCGAACAGAGTGTAAAACCTAATTATATAGGTCTATTATGCCCCGAGAGTGTTAATTTGTAACTTATCGACCTTAACGTTCACAAGAACCAAATCCGACCAAGAATAGACTACTCGGTTGCCCACTAACAAGATAACTTTGCAAACAAAGGCGTTTTCTCATTAAATCGAACAAAGAGTAAAACCTAATTATATAGGTCTATTATGCCCCGAGAGTGTTAATTTGTAACTTATCGACCTCAACGTTCACAAGAACTAAATCAGGACCAACAATAGACTACTCGGTTGCCCCCTAACAGTAAAACTTTGCAAACAGTGCTTTTTCTAATTCAATCGAACAAAGAGTAAAACTTAATTATATTGGTCTATTGTGCCCCGAGAGTGTAAATTTGTAACTTATCGACCTCAACGTTCACAAGAACCAAATCTGGACCAACATTAGACGACTCAGATGTGCGCTAACAGTATAACTTTACAAAGTGCTTTTTCTCATTCAACCGAACAAAGAGTAAAACTTAATTATATAGGTCTATTATGCCCCGAGAGTGTAAATTTGTAACTTATCGACCTCAACGTTCACAAGAACCAAATTTGGATCAACATTAGACTACTCACGCCGAACAAGATAACTTTGTAAACTGTGCTTTTTCTCGTTTAATCGAACAAAGAGTAAAACCTAATTATATAGGTCTATTATGCCCCGAGAGTGTAAATTTGTAACTTATCGACCTCAACGTTCACAAGAACCAAATCCGGAACAACAATAGACTACTCAGTTTCCCCCTAACAGTATAAATTTGCAAAGTGCTTTTTCTCATTCAACCGAACAAAGAGTAAAACTTAATTATATAGGTCTATTATGCCCCGAGAGTGTAAATTTGTAACTTATCGACCTCAACGTTCACAAGAACCAAATCAGAACCAACAATAGACTACTCAGTTGCCCCCTAAAAGATAACTTTGCAAACAGTGCTTTTTCTAATTCAATCGAACAAAGAGTAAAACCTAATTATATTGGTCTATTATGCCCCGAGAGTGTAAATTTGTAACTTATCGACCTCAACGTTCACAAGAACCAAATCCAGACCAACATTAGGCTACTCAGTTGCTCTCGAACAGTATAACTTTGCAAATAGTGCTTTTTCTCAATTAATCGGACAAACAGTTAAACTTAATTATATTGGTCTATTATGCCCCGAGAGTGTAAATTTGTAACTTATCGACCTCAACGTTCACAAGAACCAAATCAGAACCAACAATAGACCACTCAGTTGCCCCCTAACAGTATAACTTTGCAAACAGTGCTTTTTCTAATTCAATCGAACAAAGAGTAAAACCTAATTATATTGGTCTATTATGCCCCGAGAGTGTAAATTTGTAACTTATCGACCTCAACGTTCACAAGAACCAAATCCGGACCAACATTAGGCTACTCAGTTGACCTCGAACAGTATAACTTTGCAAATAGTGCTTTTTCTCAATCAATCGGACAAACAGTAAAACTTAATTATATTGGTCTATTATGCCCCGAGAGTGTAAATTTGTAACTTATCGACCTCAACGTTCACAAGAACCAAATCAGAACCCACAATAGACTACTCATTTGCCCCCTAACAGTATAAGTTTGCAAACAATGCGTTTTCTCATTCAATCGAACAGAGAGTAAAACCTAATTATATAGGTCTATTATGCCCCGAGAGTGTTAATTTCTAACTTATCGACCTTAACGTTCACAAGAACCAAATCCGGACCAACAATAGACTACTCGGTTGCCCACTAACAGTATAACTTTGCAAACAGTGCGTTTTCTCATTCAATCGAACAAAGAGTAAAACCTAATTATATAGGGCTATTATGCCCCGAGAGTGTTAATTTGTAACTTATCGACCTCAACGTTCATTGCAAACAGTGCTTTTTCTCAATCAATCGAACAAAGAGTAAAACTTAATTATATAGGTCTATTATGCCCCGAGAGTGTTAATTTGTAACTTATCGACCTCAACGTTCACAAGAACCAAATTAGGACCAACATTAGACTACTACTCACGCCTAACAAGATAACTTTGTAAACAGTGGCTTTTTCTCGTTTAATCGAACAAAGAGTAAAACCTAATTATATAGGTCTATTATGCCCCGAGAGTGTTAATTTGTAACTTATCTACCTCAACGTTCACAAGAACCAAATCCGGAACAACAATAGACTACTCAGTTGCCCCCTAACAGTATAACTTTGCAAAGTGCTTTTTCTCATTCAACCGAACAAAGAGTAAAACTTAATTATATAGGTCTATTATGCCCCGAGAGTGTAAATTTGTAACTTATCGACCTCAACGTTCACAAGAACCAAATCAGAACCAAAAATAGACCACTCATTGCCCTAACAAGATAACTTTGTAAACTGTGCTTTTTCTAATTCAATCGAACAAAGAGTAAAACCTAATTATATTGGTCTATTATGCCCCGAGAGTGTAAATTTGTAACTTATCGACCTCAACGTTCACAAGAACCAAATCCGGACCAACATTAGGCTACTCAGTTGCCCTCAACGATAACTTTGCAAATAGTGCTTTTTCTCAATCAATCGACAAACAAGAAAACTTAATTATATTGGTCTATTATGCCCCGAGAGTGTAAATTTGTAACTTATCGACCTCAACGTTCACAAGAACCAAATCAGAACCCACAATAGACTACTCATTTGCCTCCTAACAGTAAAACAAATAGTGCTTTTTCTCATTCAATTGAACGAAGAGCAAAACTTAATTATATTGGTCTGTTATGCCCGGAGAGTGTAAATTTGTAAATTATCGACCTCAACGTTCACAAGGACCAATTCCGGATCAATATTAGACAACTCAGTTGCCCCCCAACAGTATAAGTTTGCAAACAATGCGTTTTCTCATTCAATCGAACAGAGTGTAAAACCTAATTATATAGGTCTATTATGCCTTGAGAGTGTTAATTTGTAACTTATCGACCGTAACGTTCACAAGAACCAAATCCGGACCAACAATAGGCTACTCGATTGCCCACTAACAGTATAATTTGCAAACAGTGCGTTATCTCATTCAATCGAACAGAGAGTAAAACCTAATTATATAGGTCTATTATGCCCCGAGAGTGTTAATTTGTAACTTATCGACCTCAACGTTCACAAGAACTAAATCAGGACCAACAATAGACTACTCAGTTGCCCCCTAACAATATAACTTTGCAAACAGTGCTTTTTCTAATTCAATCGAACAAAGAGTAAAACTTAATTATATTGGTCTATTGTGCCCCGAGAGTGTAAATTTGTAACTTATCGACCTCAACGTTCACAAGAACCAAATCCGGTCAAACATTAGACTACTCAGATGTGCGCTAACAGTATAACTTTGCAAACAGTGCTTTTTCTCAATCAATCGAACAAAGAGTAAAACCTAATTATATAGGTCTATTATGCCCCGAGAGTGTAAATTTGTAACTTATCGACCTCAACGTTCACAAGAAACAAATCCGGAACAACAATAGACTACACAATTGCCCCCTAACAGTATAACTTTGCAAAGAGTGCTTTTTCTCATTCAACCGAACAAAGTGTAAAACTTAATTATATAGGTATATTATGCCCCGAGAGTGTAAATTTGTAACTTATCGACCTCAACGTTCACAAGAACCAAGTCAGAACCAACAATAGACCACTCAGTTGCCCCCTAACAGTATAACTTTGCAAATAGTGCTTTTTCTCATTCAATCGAACGAAGAGTAAAACTTAATTATATAGGTCTATTATGCCCCGAGAGTGTAAATTTGTAACTTATCGACGTCAACGTTCACAAGAACGAAATCCGGACCAACAATAGACTACACAATTGCCCCCTAACAGTAAAACTTTGCAAAGAGTGCTTTTTCTCATTCAACCGAACAAAGAGTAAAACTTAATTATATAGGTCTATTATGCCCCGAGAGTGTAAATTTGTAACTTATCGGCCTCAACGTTCACAAGAACCAAATCCGGAACAACAATAGACTACTCAGTTGCCCCCTAACAGTATAACTTTGCAAAGTGCTTTTTCTCATTCAACCGAACAAAGAGTAAAACTTAATTATATAGGTCTATTATGCCCCGAGAGTGTAAATTTGTAACTTATCGACCTCAACGTTCACAAGAACCAAATCCGGACCAACAATAGACTACTCAGTTTCCCCCTAACAGTATAACTTTGCAAAGAGTGCTTTTTCTCATTCAACCGAACAAAGAGTAAAACCTAATTATATTGGTCTATTATGCCCCGAGGGTGTAAATTTGTAACTTATCGACCTCAACGTTCACAAGAACCAAATCCGGACCAACATTAGGCTACTCAGTTGCCCTCGAACAGTATAACTTTGCAAATAGTGCTTTTTCTCAATCAATCGGACAAACAGTATGTGAGTTACGGGGAAGCCCCAGGATCTATCTAGATTGTATCAAAATACACCTATAGGGTGTAACGGCCAAAAACCACAAATCGATGCGATAAAAGTAAATGCGAAAAATAAAAAGCACACCGAGATTTACGTGGGAAAACTCCAACTCGGAGTAAAAAACCCACGGGACCAAACACGCGATAACAATCCACTAAGAATAAAAGATTACAAGGTGATTTACCGAATCCACGGACTCAAACCTCTCTTTATCTTCTTCGGATCTCGCGCACACCGCCGGGTTGCCCACGCCCCACGTTCGAATCCACGAACGCCTCCACTTCGAATCCGCGAAGCCTCCGATCACGCCGAATCCACGACGCCACTCGAATCCACGAGCGCACTCCGTCCGGAGCAAGAACAATATTATCGGTGATGATTTATTGCTTAGATAATCATTAAAGAACCGTAGAAGATATTTCTAAGCAATAGCCGGATCAATTCTTCATGAAGAACGAGAAATTACGGTGTCAAGAATTGATCCGATAGAAACTTGTTGTTGAAGAAAGAAAGAAAGCACCCAACAAGTTTCTAGGGTTTCATAATGGTCTAAACTCTAAGCATCCGAATTAATGGAACCCCCATTGCTTATTTATAGATTTAGAAGACTTAGAAGTAGACTAGGATTGTGAAAACCCAATTTTGAAAATAAAATTAGAGATAGACTAGGATTTGAAAACATTTTTAAAATCAATTAGAAAACATAGAGATAGACTAGGATTTGAAAACCTATTTAAAATCAATTTTGTCCATATATTCAATTTAATAACATCCTAAATCTTCCAAACACTTTTAAATATTTATAAATCATCATCAATAATATTTGAACTTACCGAGCATTGTGGATTCATGTTTTGAGTCTTCGATTCTTCGATTTATCCCTTATTCTTTAAACCTTCAAGACTCCGAACTCACTTCACGAAATATGCCAACATAAAATCCGTAACAATCTCCCCCTTTGGCAATTTCGTGACAAAACCCAAAATTACATCACAACGCTCAACTCAAAAAAAAATGAAACTCATTGCCATCACCAAAACAATGAACTTCTCGCGTGAAAGATCCAAAGAAATACAAAATTACAATTTTGCAACTCCTAAACAAACTCTATAACTTAGACGCAACTAGGAGTCTTGAAGTCTTCAATGATCTGCAATTAAGTTACTTTTTCCACGTGAAAGATCACAAAAAAAGTTAGTAGTAATATGAAAATGAAAATCTCTCCCCCTTTGTTCATGCATCAAAAGATTGAAATTCAAACTCGAAAATAAAAAATTATCACACGCTCTCCCCTTTTGATCTTAAATTCAAGTTTTCAATTCTTCTCCCCCTTTTTGTCAAAAATTGTCAAAAAAAAAAAAAAAACACAAATAGAGAGAAAAACAAACTAGCAAATAGAAAGTAGTCGTGTCATAGTTAAAAGCAAAAATAAGCAAACTAAACATAGTCCTAGGAGAGAAAAGATAAAATATAAATAATGAGGCTCAAAAAGGTAAAATCACTCCGTGTCATCCTCATAAAAAAAAATTTTGCCTTGTTTTCTCAAAAATCCTTCAAAATTAGATTAGTTTCATAAAAATTAAAAGTTGTACTCAAAAAATCATTATGATGAAGATAAAATATTAAGTGATTTCAAAAGACATCAAAACATCAAAATTTGATATTAAAGATAATCTAATGTTTCAAAACATCAAGATGCAAATTGATGAAAAATAATTTTTAGAAATTTAGCAAAATTGACACCAATTTGTCGCAACCCGTTCAAAATAGAGATTTAGCTAATAAACACCGGGGGTGGCTCTTTGAGCATCTTTTTCATTCTACCACCTTATATCGTCGAAAATATTAAAATATTCATATATATATATATTTTTTCCAACCTTTTCGGTTTTTCATATAATTTCTCATGTGGTAGCTTCACACACGTACCGGACGACCGGGGTGGTAGCTCTTTCCTACATGGGGTGGTAGTTTTCACACGCCCTTGAAGGGATGTAACTCTTGCCACATCTTTTATACTTAGGAGTTTCTCCTTTTTTTTTAAATATAATTCAAACTCCCCTAAATTAGATAATCTCACAATTGAAACTAATTTTGACGAATTTTAGTCGATTAGCAAATATCTATCAATTATATTCAACATTCACTACCAAGATGAATTAATTACTAAAAGATTAAAGTTAATTTCAAAATTTTGATGAATGTATGTAAGAAGAAATCACATATTAAGTTATCGTCAAAATAATAAAAGGTGGAGTAAAATCGATAATTAATATGAATTTAATCTAATTTGAATTGACTTTAAATACCGGTTAAGGCTCTTTCAAAAAACTTTAATTTCCCAATATAATGATATTCAATCATCTCCTTTCTAAATAAAAATTTCAATCAAACTCCCAATCACCTTTCCAAAATGATTTAAAAACGAATGAATTCTAAGCACAAAAAAAATCGTCTAATCATGTAATGCAATGAATAAAAATATGCACCAAGCACCAATCAAAGCATTACATAAAAGAAAACAAACTAAGACGAAGAGTATGGAAAGATATCACCTTTCCGAATCCAAACTTGTCGGCTTGTCGGTTGTCTTGGCTTGTCGATGATTTGCCCAACTTGTTTTGACTTTTGATGTTGTCCTTGAGGCTTAGAAACCCAAACCGCACGTTGTTTCGACTTAGAAATCCGGTTCGGTTGTGGGTTCGATCGATATTGACGTTGAGGTTTAGATGTCCGATTCGCTTGTGGCTTTGATTTCCGGTTCACATATGAGTCACGGTTTGCTTGATTTATTCGACTCAATTGATTTTTCTTTTGATTCCGTGGGGGAAGCCGAGTTGTAGATGATACCAATTGTCGTTTCGAAGTTGCCGATTGAGACTTGAAATTTTTGTTCGGGCAACTCTTTTGGATGTGTCCTTTGATGCCACATCTATGACACACCTTCTCCTTCAAACTTGTTGAGGCTTTCGATGTCATCTTTTGATCCTTCTCAACATATGTCCGTTCGTATCCAAGACCTAACTTGCTCGTTTGACCCAATCCGAGCATGTTATCCAATTTCTTCGTTCCCGAAGAAAACTTTTGAATATCGGACTTGAGTTGATGGACTTGCTCGGTCAATGCTTTGTTGGATTTGTATGTTTCCTCAAATTGATGCTCCAAAAATCCAACTTTATCCGTAGTAGATTTGCTAATTAAATCCGATTCTTCAAGCTTCTTTCGGAGGACCGAATTATTATTCAAGATTGATTTCCGTTCCTCCTCAAGAGTATTATTTGTGGTCTTCAAATTCTTGTTCTCTTCTTCAAGATCGAATAAACGACGCCTCAACTTTTTATTGAGTTTCGCCATCTTCCGCGACTCAACAAGAAGTTGATTGTATGCTTCCGCTAATTCCTCGTCGTTTGATTCCTCATCGCCGGAATCCGAGTCCACGTCTTCTTCCTTTGATGTTTTCAACGCAATCCCTGTACTTTTAGAGAAAGACTTGGAAGAAGATTGGTTAGTAGGAAAAGTCATCTTATAAGTTTGTAACACACCTACTAAATCTTCGGCCATTAGATAGCAATATATCTAGATCCCGCTCTGATACCAATTGTGAGTTACGGGGAAGCCCCTAAGGATCTATCTAGATTGTATCAAAATACACCTAGAGGGTGTAACAGCCAAAAACCACAAATCGATGCGATAAATGTAAATGCGAAAAATAAAAAGCACACCGAGATTTACGTGGGAAAACTCCAACTCGGAGTAAAAAACCCACAGGACCAAACACGCGATAACAATCCACTAAGAATAAAAGATTACAAGGTGATTTATCGAATCCACGGACTCAAACCTCTCTTTATCTTCTTCGGATCTCACGCACACCGCCGGGTTGTCCACGCCCCACGTTCGAATCCACGAACGCCTCCACATCGAATCCACGAAGCCTCCGATCACGCCGAATCCACGACGCCACTCGAATCCACGAGCGCACTCCGTCCGGAGCAAGAACAATATGATCGGTGATGATTTATTGCTTAGATAATCATTAAAGAACCATAGAAGATATTTCTAAGCAATAGCCGGATCAATTCTTCACGAAGAACGAGAAATTACGGTGTCAAGAATTGATCCGATAGAAACTTGTTGTTGAAGAAAGAAAGAAAGCACCCAACAAGTTTCTAGGGTTTCATAATGGTCTAAACTCTAAGCATCCGAATTAATGGAACCCCCATTGCTTATTTATAGATTTAGAAGACTTAGAAGTAGACTAGGATTGTGAAAACCCAATTTTGAAAATAAAATTAGAGATAGACTAGGATTTGAAAACATGTTTAAAATCAATTAGAAAACATAGAGATAGACTAGGATTTGAAAACTTATTTAAAATCAATTTTGTCCATATATTCAATTTAATAACATCCTAAATCTTCCAAACACATTTAAATATTTATAAATCATCATCAATAATATTTGAACTTACCGAGCATTGTGGATTCATGTTTTGAGTCTTCGATTCTTCGATTTATCCCTTATTCTTTAAACCTTCAAGACTCCGAACTCACTTCACGAAATATGCCAACATAAAATCCGTAACACAGTAAAACTTAATTATATTGGTCTATTATGCCCCGAGAGTGTAAATTTGTAACTTATCGACCTCAACGTTCACAAGAACCAAATCAGAACCAACAATAGACTACTCAGTTGCCCCCTAACAGTATAACTTTGCAAACAGTGCTTTTTCTAATTCAATCGAACAAAGAGTAAAACCTAATTATATTGGTCTATTATGCCCCGAGAGTGTAAATTTGTAACTTATCGACCTCAACGTTCACAAGAACCAAATCCGGACCAACATTAGGCTACTCAGTTGCCCTCGAACAGTATAACTTTGCAAATAGTGCTTTTTCTCAATCAATCGGACAAACAGTAAAACTTAATTATATTGGTCTATTATGCCCCGAGAGTGTAAATTTGTAACTTATCGACCTCAACGTTCACAAGAACCAAATCAGAACCCACAATAGACTACTCATTTGCCCCCTAATACTATAAGTTTGCAAACATTGCGTTTTCTCATTCAATCGAAAAGAGAGTAAAACCTAATTATATAGGTCTATTATGCCCCGAGAGTGTTAATTTCTAACTTATCGACCTTAACGTTCACAAGAACCAAATCCGGACCAACAATAGACTACTCGGTTGCCCACTAACAGTATAACTTTGCAAACAGTGCGTTTTCTCATTCAATCGAACAAAGAGTAAAACCTAATTATATAGGTCTATTATGCCCCGAGAGTGTTAATTTGTAACTTATCGACCTCAACGTTCATTGCAAACAGTGCTTTTTCTCAATCAATCGAACAAAGAGTAAAACTTAATTATATAGGTCTATTATGCCCCGAGAGTGTTAATTTGTAACTTATCGACCTCAACGTTCACAAGAACCAAATTAGGACCAACAATAGATTACTCGCCGCCTCAACAAAGATAACTTTGTAAATGTGCTTTTTCTCGTTTAATCGAACAAAGAGTAAAACCTAATTATATAGGTCTATTATGCCCCGAGAGTGTAAATTTGTAACTTATCGACCTCAACGTTCACAAGAACCAAATCCGGAACAACAATAGACTACTCAGTTGCCCCCTAACAGTATAACTTTGCAAAGTGCTTTTTCTCATTCAACCGAACAAAGAGTAAAACTTAATTATATGGGTCTATTATGCCCCGAGAGTGTAAATTTGTAACTTATCGACCTCAACGTTCACAAGAACCAAATCAGAACCAAAAATAGACCACTCAGTTGCCCCCTAACAAAGATAACTTTGCAAATGCTGCTTTTTCTAATTCAATCGAACAAAGAGTAAAACCTAATTATATTGGTCTATTATGCCCCGAGAGTGTAAATTTGTAACTTATCGACCTCAACGTTCACAAGAACCAAATCAGGACAAACATTAGGCTACTCAGTTGCCCTCGACCAGTATAACTTTGCAAATAGTGCTTTTTCTCAATCAATCGGACAAACAGTAAAACTTAATTATATTGGTCTATTATGCCCCGAGAGTGTAAATTTGTAACTTATCGACCTCAACGTTCACAAGAACCAAATCAGAACCCACAATAGACTACTCATTTGCCCCCTAACAGTAAAACAAATAGTGCTTTTTCTCATTCAATTGAACGAAGAGTAAAACTTAATTATATTGGTCTGTTATGCCCGGAGAGTGTAAATTTGTAAATTATCGACCTCAACGTTCACAAGGACCAATTCCGGATCAATATTAGACAACTCAGTTGCCCCCGAACAGTATAAGTTTGCAAACAATGCGTTTTCTCATTCAATCGAACAGAGGGTAAAACCTAATTATATAGGTCTATTATGCCCTGAGAGTGTTAATTTGTAACTTATCGACCATAACGTTCACAAGAACCAAATCCGGACCAACAATAGGCTACTCGGTTGCCCACTAACAGTATAACTTTGCAAACAGTGCGTTTTCACATTCTATCGAACAGAGAGTAAAACCTAATTATATAGGTCTATTATGCCCCGAGAGTGTTAATTTGTAACTTATCGACCTCAACGTTCACAAGAACTAAATCGGGACCAACAATAGACAACGTTGCCCCCTAACAAGAAACCTTGCAAACAATGCTTTTTCTAATTCAATCGAACAAAGAGTAAAACTTAATTATATTGGTCTATTGTGTCCCGAGAGTGTAAATTTGTAACTTATCGACCTCAACGTTCACAAGAACCAAATCCGGTCAAACATTAGACTACTCAGATGTGCGCTAACAGTATAACTTTGCAAACAGTGCTTTTTCTCAATCAATCGAACAAAGAGTAAAACTTAATTCTATAGGTCTATTATGCCCCGAGAGTGTTAATTTGTAACTTATCGACCTCAACGTTCACAAGAACCAAATTAGGACCAACATTAGACTACTCAGTCGCCCCCGAACAATATAACTTTGTAAACAGTGCTTTTTCTCGTTTAATCGAACAAAGAGTAAAACCTAATTATATAGGTCTATTATGCCCCGAGAGTGTAAATTTGTAACTTATCGACCTCAACGTTCACAAGAAACAAATCCGAAGAACAATAGACTACACAATTGCCCCCTAACAGTATAACTTTGCAAAGAGTGCTTTTTCTCATTCAACCGAACAAAGAGTAAAACTTAATTATATAGGTCTATTATGCCCCGAGAGTGTAAATTTGTAACTTATCGACCTCAACGTTCACAAGAACCAATAGACTACTCAGTTGCCCCCTAACAGCATAACTTTGCAAATAGTGCTTTTTCTCATTCAATCGAACGAAGAGTAAAACTTAATTATATAGGTCTATTATGCCCCGAGAGTGTAAATTTGTAACTTATCGACGTCAACGTTCACAAGAACGAAATCCGGACCAACAATAGACTACACAATTGCCCCCTAACAGTATAACTTTGCGAAGAGTGCTTTTTCTCATTCAACCGAACAAAGAGTAAAACTTAATTATATAGGTCTATTATGCCCCGAGAGTGTAAATTTGTAACTTATCGACTTCAACGTCCACAAGAAACAAATCCGGAACAACAATACACGACACAATTGCCCCCTAACAGTATAACTTTGCAAAGAGTGCTTTTTCTCATTCAACCGAACAAAGAGTAAAACTTAATTATGTAGGTCTATTATGCCCCGAGAGAGTAAATTTGTAACTTATCGACCTCAACGTTCACAAGAACCAAGTCAGAACCAACAATAGACCACTCAGTTGCCCCCTAACAGTATAACTTTGCAAACAGTGCTTTTTCTCATTCAATCGAACAAAGAGTAAAACTTAATTATATTGGTCTATTATGCCCCGAGAGTGTAAATTTGCAACTTATCCACCTCAACGTTCACAAGAACCAAATCCGGACCAACAATAGACCACTCAGTTGCCCCCTAACAGTATAACTTTGCAAACAGTACTTTTTCTCATTCAATCGAACAAAGAGTAAAACTTAATTATATTGGTCTATTATGCCCCGAGAGTGTAAATTTGCAACTTATCGACCTCAACGTTCACAAGAACCAAATCCGGACCAACATTAGACTACTCAGATGTGCGCTAACAGTATAACTTTGCAAACAATGCTTTTTCTCAATCAATCGAACAAAGAGTAAAACCTAATTATATAGGTCTATTATGCCTCGAGAGTGTTAATTTGTAACTTATCGACCTCAACGTTCACAAGAACAAAATTAGGACCAACATTAGACTACTTAGTTGCCCCCGAACAGTATAACAACGCAAACAGTGCTTTTTCTCGTTTAATCGAACAAAGAGTAAAACCTAATTATATAGGTCTATTATGCCCCGAGAGTGTAAATTTGTAACTTATCGACCTCAACGTTCACAAGAACGAAATCCGGACCAACAATAGACTACTCAGTTGCCCCCTAACAGTATAACTTTGCAAAGAGTGCTTTTTCTCATTCAATCGAACAAATAGTAAAACTTAATTATATAGGTCTATTATGCCTCGAGAGTGTAAATTTGTAACTTATCGACCTCAACGTTCACAAGAACCAAATCCGGACCAACATTCGACTACTCAGTTGCCCCCGAACAGAATAACTTTGCAAACAGTGCTTTTTCTCAATCAATCGAACAAAGAGTAAAACTTAATTATATAGGTCTATTATGCCCCGAGAGTGTAAATTTGTAACTTATCGACCTCAACGTTCACAAGAACCAAATCCGGTCAAACATTAGACTACTCAGATGTGCGCTAACAGTATAACTTTGCAAACAGTGCTTTTTCTCAATCAATCGAACAAAGAGTAAAACTTAATTATATAGGTCTATTATGCCCCGAGAGTGTTAATTTGTAACTTATCGACCTCAACGTTCACAAGAACCAAATTAGGACCAACATTAGACTACTCGCCGCCCGAACAAAGATAACTTTGTAAATGTGCTTTTTCTCGTTTAATCGAACAAAGAGTAAAACTTAATTATATAGGTCTATTATGCCCCGAGAGTGTAAATTTGTAACTTATCGACCTCAACGTTCACAAGAACGAAATCCGAACCAACAATAGACTACACAATTGCCCCCTAACAGTATAACTTTGCAAAGAGTGCTTTTTCTCATTCAACCGAACAAAGAGTAAAACATAATTATATAGGTCTATTATGCCCCGAGAGTGTAAATTTGTAACTTATCGGCCTCAACGTTCACAAGAACCAAGTCAGAACCAACAATAGACCACTCAGTTGCCACCTAACAGTATAACTTTGCAAATAGTGCTTTTTCTCATTCAATCGAACGAAGAGTAAAACTTAATTATATAGGTCTATTATGCCCCGAGAGTGTAAATTTGTAACTTATCGACCTCAACGTTCACAAGAACGAAATCCGAACCAACAATAGACTACACAATTGCCCCCTAACAGTATAACTTTGCAAAGAGTGCTTTTTCTCATTCAACCGAACAAAGAGTAAAACATAATTATATAGGTCTATTAAGCCCTGAGAGTGTAAATTTGTAACTTATCGACTTCAACGTCCACAAGAAACAAATCCGGAACAATAATAGACTACACAATTGCCCCCTAACAGTATAAATTTGCAAAGAGTGCTTTTTCTCATTCAACCGAACAAAGTGTAAAACTTAATTATATAGGTCTATTATGCCCCGAGAGAGTAAATTTGTAACTTATCGACCTCAACGTTCACAAGAACCAAGTCAGAACCAACAATAGACTACTCAGTTGCCCCCTAACAGTATAACTTTGCAAACAGTGATTTTTCTCATTCAATCGAACAAAGAGTAAAACTTAATTATATTGGTCTATTATGCCCCGAGAGTGTAAATTTGCAACTTATCGACCTCAACGTTCACAAGAACCAAATCCGGACCAACATTAGACTACTCAGTTGTGCGCTAACAGTATAACTTTGCAAACAGTGCTTTTTCTCAATCAATCGAACAAAGAGTAAAACCTAATTATATAGGTCTATTATGCCTCGAGAGTGTTAATTTGTAACTTATCGACCTCAACGTTCACAAGAACAAAATTAGGACCAACATTAGACTACTCAGTTGCCCCGAACGGTATAACAACGCAAATGTGCTTTTTCTCGTTTAATCGAACAAAGAGTAAAACCTAATTATATAGGTCTATTATGCCCCGAGAGTGTAAATTTGTAACTTATCGACCTCAACGTTCACAAGAACGAAATCCGGACCAACAATAGACTACTCAGTTGCCCCCTAACAGTATAACTTTGCAAAGAGTGCTTTTTCTCATTCAATCGAACAAATAGTAAAACTTAATTATATAGGTCTATTATGCCTCGAGAGTGTAAATTTGTAACTTATCGACCTCAACGTTCACAAGAAAAATCCAACCAACATTCGACTACTCGTTGCCCCTAACGTAATAATTTTGCAAATAGTGCTTTTTCTCAATCAATCGAACAAAGAGTAAAACTTAATTATATAGGTCTATTATGCCCCGAGAGTGTAAATTTGTAACTTATCGACCTCAACGTTCACAAGAACCAAATCAGAACCAACAATAGACCACTCAGTTGCCCCCTAACAGTATAACTTTGCAAACAGTGCTTTTTCTGATTCAATCGAACAAAGAGTAAAACCTAATTATATTGGTCTATTATGCCCCGAGAGTGTAAATTTGTAACTTATCGACCTCAACGTTCACAAGAACCAAATCCGGACCAACATTAGACTACTCAGTTGTGCGCTAACAGTATAACTTTGCAAATGCTTTTTCTCATTCAATCGAACAAAGAGTAAAACCTAATTATATAGGTCTATTATGCCTCGAGAGTGTTAATTTGTAACTTATCGACCTCAACGTTCACAAGAAAAAAATTAGGACCAACATTAGACTACTTAGTTGCCCCCGAACAGTATAACAACGCAAACAGTTCTTTTTCTCGTTTAATCGAACAAAGAGTAAAACCTAATTATATACGTCTATTATGAGAGTGTAAATTTGTAACTTATCGACCTCAACGTTCACAAGAACGAAATCAGGACCAACAATAGACTACTCGGTTGCCTAACAGTATAACTTTGCAAAGAGTGCTTTTTCTCATTCAATCGAACAAATAGTAAAACTTAATTATATAGGTCTATTATGCCTCGAGAGTGTAAATTTGTAACTTATCGACCTCAACGTTCACAAGAACCAAATCCGGACCAACATTCGACTACTCAGTTGCCCCTAACGTAATAACTTTGCAAAATGGTGCTTTTTCTCAATCAATCGAACAAAGAGTAAAACTTAATTATATAGGTCTATTATGCCCCGAGAGTGTAAATTTGTAACTTATCGACCACAACGTTCACAAGAACCAAATCCGGACCAACAATAGACTACTCAGTCGCCCCCGAACAGTATAACTTTGCCAACAGTGCTTTTTCTAATTCAATCGAACAAAGAGTAAAACTTAATTATATTGGTCTATTGTGCCCCGAGAGTGTAAATTTGTAACTTATCGACCTCAACGTTCACAAGAACCAAATCCGGTCAAACATTAGACTACTCAGATGTGCGCTAACAGCATAACTTTGCAAACAGTGCTTTTTCTCAATCAATCGAACAAAGAGTAAAACTTAATTATATAGGTCTATTATGCCCCGAGAGTGTTAATTTGTAACTTATCGACCTCAACGTTCACAAGAACCAAATTAGGACCAACATTCGCCCCCGAACAGTATAACTTTGTAAACAGTGCTTTTTCTCGTTTAATCGAACAAAGAGTAAAACCTAATTATATAGGTCTATTATGCCCCGAGAGTGTAAATTTGTAACTTATCGACCTCAACGTTCACAAGAACCAAATCAGAACCAACAATAGACCTTGCCCCCTAACAGTATAACTTTGCAAACAGTGCTTTTTCTAATTCAATCGAACAAAGAGTAAAACCTAATTATATTGGTCTATTATGCCCCGAGAGTGTAAATTTGTAACTTATCGACCTCAACGTTCACAAGAACCAAATCCGGACCAACATTAGGCTACTCAGTTGCCCTCGAACAGTATAACTTTGCAAATAGTGCTTTTTCTCAATCAATCGGACAAACAGTAAAACTTAATTATATTGGTCTATTATGCCCCGAGAGTGTAAATTTGTAACTTATCGACCTCAACGTTCACAAGAACCAAATCAGAACCCACAATAGACTACTCATTTGCCCCCTAACAGTATAAGTTTGCAAACATTGCGTTTTCTCATTCAATCGAACAGAGAGTAAAACCTAATTATATAGGTCTATTATGCCCCGAGAGTGTTAATTTCTAACTTATCGACCTTAACGTTCACAAGAACCAAATCCGGACCAACAATAGACTACTCGGTTGCCCACTAACTGTATAACTTTGCAAACAAGATGCGTTTTCTCATTCAATCGAACAAAGAGTAAAACCTAATTATATAGGTCTATTATGCCCGAGAGTGTTAATTTGTAACTTATCGACCTCAACGTTCATTGCAAACAGTGCTTTTTCTCAATCAATCGAACAAAGAGTAAAACTTAATTATATAGGTCTATTATGCCCCGAGAGTGTTAATTTGTAACTTATCGACCTCAACGTTCACAAGAACCAAATTAGGACCAACATTAGATTACTCAGTCGCCCCCGAACAGTATAACTTTGTAAACAGTGCTTTTTCTCGTTTAATCGAACAAAGAGTAAAACCTAATTATATAGGTCTATTATGCCCCGAGAGTGTTAATTTGTAACTTATCGACCTCAACGTTCACAAGAACCAAATCCGAACAACAATAGACTACTCTTGCCCCTAACAAGATAACTTTGCAAATAGTGCTTTTTCTCATTCAATCGGACAAACAGTAAAACTTAATTATATGGGTCTATTATGCCCCGAGAGTGTAAATTTGTAACTTATCGACCTCAACGTTCACAAGAACCAAATCGTAACCAAAATAGACCACTCGGTTGCCCTAACAAGATAACTTTGCAAACAGTGCTTTTTGTCATTCAATCGAACAAAGAGTAAAACCTAATTATATTGGTCTATTATGCCCCGAGAGTGTAAATTTGTAACTTATCGACCTCAACGTTCACAAGAACCAAATCCGGACAAACATTAGGCTACTCAGTTGCCCTCGAACAGTATAACTTTGCAAATAGTGCTTTTTCTCAATCAATCGGACAAACAGTAAAACTTAATTATATTGGTCTATTATGCCCCGAGAGTGTAAATTTGTAACTTATCGACCTCAACGTTCACAAGAACCAAATCAGAACCCACAATAGACTACTCATTTGCCCCCTAACAGTAAAACAAATAGTGCTTTTTCTCATTCAATTGAACGAAGAGTAAAACTTAATTATATTGGTCTGTTATGCCCGGAGAGTGTAAATTTGTAAATTATCGACCTCAACGTTCACAAGGACCAATTCCGGATCAATATTAGACAACTCAATTGCCCCCCAACAGTATAAGTTTGCAAACAATGCGTTTTCTCATTCAATCGAACAGAGTGTAAAACCTAATTATATAGGTCTATTATGCCCTGAGAGTGTTAATTTGTAACTTATCGACCATAACGTTCACAAGAACCAAATCCGGACCAACAATAGGCTACTCGGTTGCCCACTAACAGTATAACTTTGCAAACAGTGCGTTATCTCATTCAATCGAACAGAGAGTAAAACCTAATTATATAGGTCTATTATGCCCCGAGAGTGTTAATTTGTAACTTATCGACCTCAACGTTCACAAGAACTAAATCAGGACCAACAATAGACAACTCGGTTGCCCCCTAACAGTAAAACCTTGCAAACAATGCTTTTTCTAATTCAATCGAACAAAGAGTAAAACTTAATTATATTGGTCTATTGTGTCCCGAGAGTGTAAATTTGTAACTTATCGACCTCAACGTTCACAAGAACCAAATCCGGTCAAACATTAGACTACTCAAATGTGCGCTAACAGTATAACTTTGCAAACAGTGCTTTTTCTCAATCAATCGAACAAAGAGTAAAACTTAATTCTATAGGTCTATTATGCCCCGAGAGTGTTAATTTGTAACTTATCGACCTCAACGTTCACAAGAACCAAATTAGGACCAACATTAGACTACTCAGTCGCCCCCGAACAGTATAACTTTGTAAACAGTGCTTTTTCTCGTTTAATCGAACAAAGAGTAAAACCTAATTATATAGGTCTATTATGCCCCGAGAGTGTAAATTTGTAACTTATCGACCTCAACGTTCACAAGAAACAAATCCGGAAGAACAATAGACTACACAATTGCCCCCTAACAGTATAACTTTGCAAAGAGTGCTTTTTCTCATTCAACCGAACAAAGAGTAAAACTTAATTATATAGGTCTATTATGCCCCGAGAGTGTAAATTTGTAACTTATCGACCTCAACGTTCACAAGAACCAAGTCAGAACCAACAATAGACCACTCAGTTGCCCCCTAACAGTATAACTTTGCAAATAGTGCTTTTTCTCATTCAATCGAACGAAGAGTAAAACTTAATTATATAGGTCTATTATGCCCCGAGAGTGTAAATTTGTAACTTATCGACGTCAACGTTCACAAGAACGAAATCCGGACCAACAATAGACTACACAATTGCCCCCTAACAGTATAACTTTGCGAAGAGTGCTTTTTCTCATTCAACCGAACAAAGAGTAAAACTTAATTATATAGGTCTATTATGCCCCGAGAGTGTAAATTTGTAACTTATCGACTTCAACGTCCACAAGAAACAAATCCGGAACAACAATACACGACACGGTTGCCCCTAACAAGATAACTTTGCAAACATTGCTTTGTCTCATTCAACCGAACAAAGAGTAAAACTTAATTATATAGGTCTATTATGCCCCGAGAGTGTAAATTTGTAACTTATCGACCTCAACGTTCACAAGAACCAAGTCAGAACCAACAATAGACCACTCAGTTGCCCCCTAACAGTATAACTTTGCAAACAGTGCTTTTTCTCATTCAATCGAACAAAGAGTAAAACTTAATTATATTGGTCTATTAGGCCCCGAGAGTGTAAATTTGCAACTTATCCACCTCAACGTTCACAAGAACCAAATCAGAACCAACAATAGACCACTCAGTTGCCCCCTAACAGTATAACTTTGCAAACAGTGCTTTTTCTGATTCAATCGAACAAAGAGTAAAACCTAATTATATTGGTCTATTATGCCCCGAGAGTGTAAATTTGCAACTTATCGACCTCAACGTTCACAAGAACCAAATCCGGACCAACATTAGACTACTCAGTTGTGCGCTAACAGTATAACTTTGCAAACAGTGCTTTTTCTCAATCAATCGAAAAAAGAGTAAAACCTAATTATATAGGTCTATTATGCCTCGAGAGTGTTAATTTGTAACTTATCGACCTCAACGTTCACAAGAACAAAATTAGGACCAACATTAGACTACTTAGTTGCCCCCGAATAGTATAACAACGCAAAAAGTGCTTTTTCTCGTTTAACCGAACAAAGAGTAAAACCTAATTATTTAGGTCTATTATGCCCCGAGAGTGTAAATTTGTAACTTATCGACCTCAACGTTCACAAGAACGAAATGGGACCAACAATAGACTACTCGGTTGCCCATGCGGTATAACTTTGCAAAGAGTGCTTTTTCTCATTCAATCGAACAAAGAGTAAAACTTAATTATATAGGTCTATTATGCCCCGAGAGTGTAAATTTGTAACTTATCGACCTCAACGTTCACAAGAACCAAATCAGAACCAACAATAGACTACTCAGTTGCCCCCTAACAGTATAACTTTGCAAACAGTGCTTTTTCTCATTCAATCGAACAAAGAGTAAAACTTAATTATATTGGTCTATTATGCCCCGAGAGTGTAAATTTGTAACTTATCGACCTCAACGTTCACAAGAACCAAATCCGGTCAAACATTAGACTACTCAGATGTGCGCTAACAGTATAACTTTGCAAACAGTGCTTTTCTCGATCAATCGAACAAAGAGTAAAACTTAATTATATTGGGTCTATTATGCCCAAGAGTGTTAATTTGTAACTTATCGACCTCGCGTTCACAAGAACCAAATTAGGACCAACATTAGACTACTCAGTCGCCCCCGAACAGTATAACTTTGTAAACAGTGCTTTTTCTCGTTTAATCGAACAAAGAGTAAAACCAAATTATATAGGTCTATTATGCCCCGAGAGTGTAAATTTGTAACATATCGACCTCAACGTTCACAAGAAACAAATCCGGAACAACAATAGACTACACAATTGCCCCCTAACAGTATAACTTTGCAAAGAGTGCTTTTTCTCATTCAACCGAACAAAGAGTAAAACTTAATTATATAGGTCTATTATGCCCCGAGAGTGTAAATTTGTAACTTATCGGCCTCAACGTTCACAAGAACCAAGTCAGAACCAACAATAGACCACTCAGTTGCCACCTAACAGTATAACTTTGCAAATAGTGCTTTTTCTCATTCAATCGAACGAAGAGTAAAACTTAATTATATAGGTCTATTATGCCCCGAGAGTGTAAATTTGTAACTTATCGACCTCAACGTTCACAAGAACGAAATCCGAACCAACAATAGACTACACAATTGCCCCCTAACAGTATAACTTTGCAAAGAGTGCTTTTTCTCATTCAACCGAACAAAGAGTAAAACATAATTATATAGGTCTATTAAGCCCTGAGAGTGTAAATTTGTAACTTATCGACTTCAACGTCCACAAGAAACAAATCCGGAACAATAATAGACTACACAATTGCCCCCTAACAGTATAAATTTGCAAAGAGTGCTTTTTCTCATTCAACCGAACAAAGTGTAAAACTTAATTATATAGGTCTATTATGCCCCGAGAGAGTAAATTTGTAACTTATCGACCTCAACGTTCACAAGAACCAAGTCAGAACCAACAATAGACCACTCTTGCCCTAACAGGATAACTTTGCAAACAGTGCTTTTTCTCATTCAATCGAACAAAGAGTAAAACTTAATTATATTGGTCTATTATGCCCCGAGAGTGTAAATTTGCAACTTATCGACCTCAACGTTCACAAGAACCAAATCCGGACCAACATTAGACTACTCAACAGCGCTAACAAAGATAACTTTGCATACAGTGCTTTTTCTCAATCAATCGAACAAAGAGTAAAACCTAATTATATAGGTCTATTATGCCTCGAGAGTGTTAATTTGTAACTTATCGACCTCAACGTTCACAAGAACAAAATTAGGACCAACA
This sequence comes from Aechmea fasciata, assembly GCA_025177825.1. Classification (NCBI taxonomy): domain Eukaryota; kingdom Viridiplantae; phylum Streptophyta; class Magnoliopsida; order Poales; family Bromeliaceae; genus Aechmea; species Aechmea fasciata. The sequence continues at coordinate 5,972,926 of CM045936.1, forward strand.
TTAGACTACTTAGTTGCCCCGAACAAGGTATAACAACGCAAATGCTTTTTCTCGCTTAATCGAACAAAGAGTAAAACCTAATTATATAGGTCTATTATGCCCCGAGAGTGTAAATTTGTAACTTATCGACCTCAACGTTCACAAGAACGAAATCAGGACCAACAATAGACTACTCAGTTCCCCGCTAACAGTATAACTTTGCAAAGAGTGCTTTTTCTCATTCAATCGAACAAATAGTAAAACTTAATTATATAGGTCTATTATGCCTCGAGAGTGTAAATTTGTAACTTATCGACCTCAACGTTCACAAGAACCAAATCCGAACCAACATTCGACTACTCAGTTGCCCCCGAACAGAATAACTTTGCAAACAGTGCTTTTTCTCAATCAATCGAACAAAGAGTAAAACTTAATTATATAGGTCTATTATGCCCCGAGAGTGTAAATTTGTAACTTATCGACCTCAACGTTCACAAGAACCAAGTCAGAACCAACAATAGACCACTCAGTTGCCCCCTAAAAGTATAACTTTGCAAACAGTGATTTTTCTCATTCAATCGAACAAAGAGTAAAACTTAATTATATTGGTCTATTATGCCCCGAGAGTGTAAATTTGCAACTTATCGACCTCAACGTTCACAAGAACCAAATCCGGACCAACAATAGACTACTCAGTTGTGCGCTAACAGTATAACTTTGCAAACAGTGCTTTTTCTCAATCAATCGAACAAAGAGTAAAACCTAATTATATAGGTCTATTATGCCTCGAGAGTGTTAATTTGTAACTTATCGACCTCAACGTTCACAAGAACAAAATTAGGACCAACATTAGACTACTTAGTTGCCCCCGAACAGTATAACAACGCAAACAGTGCTTTTTCTCGTTTAATCGAACAAAGAGTAAAACCTAATTATATAGGTCTATTATGCCCCGAGAGTGTAAATTTGTAACTTATCGACCTCAACGTTCACAAGAACGAAATCCGGACCAACAATAGACTACTCAGTTGCCCCCTAACAGTATAACTTTGCAAAGAGTGCTTTTTCTCATTCAATCGAACAAATAGTAAAACTTAATTATATAGGTCTATTATGCCTCGAGAGTGTAAATTTGTAACTTATCGACCTCAACGTTCACAAGAACCAAATCCGGACCAACATTCGACTACTCAGTTGCCCCCGAACAGAATAACTTTGCAAACAGTGCTTTTTCTCAATCAATCGAACAAAGAGTAAAACTTAATTATATAGGTCTATTATGCCCCGAGAGTGTAAATTTGTAACTTATCGACCTCAACGTTCACAAGAACCAAATCAGGACCAACAATAGACTACTCAGTTGCCCCCTAACAGTATAACTTTGCCAACAATGCTTTTTCTAATTCAATCGAACAAAGAGTAAAACTTAATTATATTGGTCTATTGTGCCCCGAGAGTGTAAATTTGTAACTTATCGACCTCAACGTTCACAAGAACCAAATCCGGTCAAACATTAGACTACTCAGATGTGCGCTAACAGTATAACTTTGCAAACAGTGCTTTTTCTCAATCAATCGAACAAAGAGTAAAACTTAATTATATAGGTCTATTATGCCCCGAGAGTGTTAATTTGTAACTTATCGACCTCAACGTTCACAAGAACCAAATTAGGACCAACATTAGACTACTCAGTCGCCCCCGAACAGTATAACTTTGTAAACAGTGCTTTTTCTCGTTTAATCGAACAAAGAGTAAAACCTAATTATATAGGTCTATTATGCCCCCAGAGTGTAAATTTGTAACTTATCGACCTCAACGTTCACAAGAACCAAGTCAGAACCAACAATAGACCACTCAGTTGCCCCATAACAGTATAACTTTGCAAAGAGTGCTTTTTCTCATTCAATCGAACAAATAGTAAAACTTAATTATATAGGTCTATTATGCCCCGAGAGTGTAAATTTGTAACTTATCGACCTCAACGTTCACAAGAACCAAATCCGGACCAACATTCGACTACTCAGTTGCCCCCGAACAGAATAACTTTGCAAACAGTGCTTTTTCTCAATCAATCGAACAAAGAGTAAAACTTAATTATATAGGTCTATTATGCCCCGAGAGTGTTAATTTGTAACTTATCGACCTCAACGTTCATGTCACGCCCCAAGCCCGATCCTTTTGGCCGGTTCGAGAGCGTCAAACAGACGCCGAACGGACAGAGTCTCCCCTATCTGCCCAAGGCTCAACATGTACAGATAGAGTATAAAATTTTGCACTTGCGGAAGCATACACAAAGGCTTGCACGAAGACAAGCAACAGCCAATAGTGAAAGTACTATTAATACATACAAGTAACATGATTAATTGCAATCACATACATGCATAATTCTTACAACTTTGCATTCTTTAAAAGACTACCATTCTTTACATTCTTTGCATCATTTCTTTTTACATCTCATAGTCTTCAAAGATAAAGCTTAAATACATTTGATATTAGCATCTACCATCATCAAATACAAAAGATGATACAAAAGGGTAATGCAACTATAACAAAAGTAAAGTACTCGGGCGGTCAATCCTTAACTTTAAGGATTCTAAATCTCAATCTGTTCCTTGCCTTCAAGGAGAACTCATGTTCATATGACCCTTAACTCTAAGGTTATTGTCAAATGTCAATCTCATGACTCTACTAGTGTTATATACACTACAAGTTCTTGTTCTTGCTCTTTGATGTCACACATGTTGTCTAAGTATTCTAGACTCATCTTTGTCACATTCTCTAATACATGTCCAATGTCGCATTCACTTGTCAATTACACTACTTGTTCTTTAGCATGCATATATATATAGGGTTCTTGTTCTTTGTCATATAATCTCATACAATTACATCTCATGCATTTGAACTCACAAATTGCAATATAACTCATAATTTACCCTATCATACATTATGCTCAACATATATAGAATGCTCAAAAGTGACACATAGACTTAGAAAGAATTTCGGTGTCCTTGGAATGCACCACCCACCTTCTAAAATTATGGATGGTTTGCCCGTCGAGTTTCGTAGCTAACCGAGGCCTATTTTTCAATCTGCGCAGCTTAATGATTTCACATCAGGCTAACTTACATAGCAACTCATAGATAGGCTTTTCGTTTAATTAAACGGAGTTGTCCCACGCGTCGGGGATACCCCCAATTAGGTTTCTATAAGGTCAATTTGACCCTAGAACCTCTATGGCAAAAAGCCCCAAATTTGGTGCTCTATCCAAGCCCTATGCAAAACCCTAGGTTTTGATCTCTTAAACAAGCAAAAGAGAGCTTGTTGTTACTCTTAGAGTTCATCTAGAACAATTTAAGCCATCATTAGGGCCTCTACTTGAAACCCTAAGAATCCACCATGAGAGGACCTTGAGCTTTCATGGGTTTTCATGGAGCTCAAGCCTCTACTAGGCTTCTACACCAAAGAGAAGACTCAAAACTCTAAGTTCCTTGCTTAAAACCCAAACCCTAGTCTAGGTTTACCATGAAACCTCACCTTGGCCCAAGCTCCACCTTGTAGGAGAGCTTCTAGGTCTTCCCCAAGCTCCAAATCCTCCAAGATCACCTCCTCCAAGCTCCTTCTCCAACTTCTCCAAGCTCTAGGGCTCCTTTTCTAGAGAGGGAAAGAGGAAATGAGAGAGAGTGTGTTGGGGGAGAATGTGAATAGATGAGAGGGGTGGGCATATAGTGTTGTGACAATTGCCAAAAAGCCCCTCCATTTGCGATGGTCCCGCTGTCCGTCGTCGGTCGTTGTCGTCTCCTGTCTTGTTGGTTTTCCAGACTTAGCCATTTTTTCGCATGTTACGCAGCACCGTCCGGTCTTGGCCGGTTGTCTGGTCTTGATCGTCTTGTTTGGGTCGTCCTGTCTCGATCTGTTGTTCCCTCACTGCGCAGCTGGGGCACTTGGTGGCATCCGGACAACCCCTGGCTGTCCGGTCTCGGCTGCTCCAAGTCTGGGAATTTCCACCAGACTTGCGGTTTAGCTTTTCCAAGACCCCACTTCGCTGCGCACGGGTTCCAAAGCACATAGAACCCACACTTACTCGCTCCACTCCGGGTCCCGCTCATTTTGACGGAACTCGGCGCGCTTTACGGGGGAGTGGGTTGTTACATTCTCCACCCCTTAGAATTAGTTTCGTCCGCGAAACTAACCTATTTACCATCTAGATTCATACCTTAATCCAGATTCTCGAATAAATGGGGATAGTGCTCCCGCATTACGCTCTCGAGCTCCCACGTAGCTTCCCGGTCGCTGTGTTCGCTCCAACGGACCTTGACATACGGAATCCTCCGGTTCCGTAGCTTTCTTTCTTCTCGACCGATTATGTATGCTGGGAACTCGTCATAAGTCATATCCTCCTGAATCTCTGATGGTATATACGAGAGAATACGATCGTGATTATGAACATACTTGCGGAGGTTGGATACATGGAATACATCATGAACTCCCGCAAGCCTCTGGTAATGCTAGTTTGTAAGCCACCGCTCCGATTCGTTCCAAAATTTCAAACGGTCCAATATACCGAGGACTTAATTTCCCTCGGATTCCAAACCGTTTAACTCCCGTGTTGGCGAAACCTTTAGGAATACATGGTCGCCGACATCAAACTCAACATCTTTTCTTCGTTTGTCGGCATAACTCTTATGCCGCGATTGCGCCGTCGCAAGTCGTTGGCGAGCAAGGCGAACTTTCTCTTCCGCCTCCCGCACTACGTCCGGGCCAAGAACAGTTTTCTCGCCCACGTCGCTCCAATGAATTGGAGAGCGACACTTTCTTCCATAATGGGCCTCGAATGGCGCCATCGCGATACTTTCTTGATAACTGTTATGGTATGCGAACTCCGCCATCGGTAAATGGTCGTGCCAATTGCCCTTGTAGTCGAATACACACGCCCGTAGCATATCCTCAAGTATTTGGATTGTCCTCTCCGATTGTCCGTCACTTTGAGGATGGAATGCCGTGCTAAAGTCGAGCCGTGTGCCCAACGCTTCTTGTAGGCTCCTCCAAAAGTGAGAAGTGAACCTCGGGTCCCGCTCCGATACGATAGACGCCGGAACCCCGTGAAGTCTCACAATCTCATCAATGTAAACTTGAGCCAACTTGCCCCCCGACCAAGTAATATGAATCGGAAGGAAATGCGCCGACTTCGTTAACCGGTCCACGACTACCCAAATTGCATCGTGTCCACCTTGAGATCGAGGCAATCCGGTCACGAAGTCCATGGCTATATTCTTCCATTTCCAAACGGGTATAGGTAAGCTTTGTAACTTTCCCGCCGGAAACCGCCGCTCTGCCTTTACTTGTTGGCAAGTAAGACATTGCGCAACAAATTCTCCAATATCTTTCTTCATGCCCGGCCACCAATATTGCAACTTTAGGTCTTGATACATTTTGGTGCCGCCCGGGTGGATACTATAAGGAGATTGATGCGCCTCTTGCATAACTGCCTTACGGAGATCCTTATTCTTAGGTACACACCAACGATTTCGAAATCGTAGTGTACCATCGGTTCCAATGCCAAAGTCATCGGCACTACCGCTTTCCACTTGCCCCTGCACCTTCTGGAGGTATTCATCGGCAGTTTGCAACTCCTTGATTCTCTCCAATAAGGTCGGTTGCACCACTAAGGTGGCAAGTGTAGCCGGCCCACCCGGTGCCACTACTTCCAATCCAAACCGTTGCATCTCCTTCGCAACAACGGTTGGGGCGTAATTGCTGAAGCCAAATTCTCACCCGACTTTCTACTTAGCGCATCGGCTACGACATTTGCTTTTCCGGGGTGGTATAAAATCGTGACATCATAGTCCTTTAACAGCTCTAACCACCGCCGCTGTCGCATATTTAGCTCTTTTTGGGTGAACAAATACTTAAGGCTTTTGTGATCCGTGTAGATCTCGCAATGTTCACCGTACAAGTAATGCCTCCACAACTTTAGCGCGAAAATCACCGCGGCTAGCTCCAAGTCATGAACCGGGTAGTTCTTCTCATAAGGTTTCAATTGGCGTGAAGCATAAGCTATAACTCGCCCATTTTGCATCAAGACACACCCGAGTCCAATGTAGGAAGCATCACTGTACACGACGTATGTCTCCCCCGGCGTCGGTAAAGCAAGTACCGGGGTCGTCGTTAACCTTTCTTTTAACTCTTTGAAGCTTCGATCGCAATCTTCGCTCCAAACATACTTGACTCCTTTGTGTGTAAGGCGCGTTAGCGGAGTGGATATTTTGGAGAACCCTCCACGAACCGCCGATAATAACCCGCAAGTCCAAGGAAACTGCGGATTTCCGTCGCACTCGTCGGGCGAAGCCAATCTTTAATCGCCTCAACTTTCTTTGGATCCACTGATATCCCCTCGCCCGAAATCACATGTCCTAGGAAAGTGACCTCCGAAAGCCAAAATTCACATTTCTTCAACTTGGCATATAACTTCTCCTTTCGGAGTATTTCCAAAACGAGCTTCAAGTGCTCCTCGTGTTCTTCCTCGGTCCGAGAATATACCAATACGTCGTCAATGAAGACCACGACGCATCGGTCCAATAGCGGATGGAAAACACGATTCATTAAGTCCATGAATGCCGGGGCATTAGTAAGCCCGAATGGCATTACTGTGAACTCATAATGGCCATACCGCGTACGGTACGCCGTTTTGTGCACATCCTTGGGCCGTATCTTCAATTGATGATACCCCGACTGTAGGTCTACCTTTGAATACACCTTTGACCCTTTCAACTGATCGAACAAGTCATCGATCCTTGGCAATGGATACTTGTTCTTTATTGTTACCTTGTTCAACTCGCGATAATCCACGCAGAGTCGAAGTGTGCCATCCTTCTTCTTGACGAAAAGCACAGGAGCTCCCCACGGAGACACGCTCGGCCTCACAAAGCCTTTGTCGAGCAAGTCTTCCAATTGCGCTTTAAGCTCCTTTAGTTCTACCGGTGCCATTCTATACGGAGCCTTCGAAACTGGCGCCGCCCCAGGAATCAAGTCAATAACGAATTCAACTTCCCGGTCTGGTGGCAATCCCGGTAATTCCGTCGGAAACACATCCGGGTACTCGCACGCCACCCGAATGCCCTCAAGGTCTGGGTGTTCCTTTCGGTCTTCTACTATGGTCGCCAAATAGGCTTTACAACCACCCTTTATCATCTTCCTTGTCCTAACCGTGGATATGGTCGCTGCAAAGCGCGCACCCTTACACGCTCGATACACCATTTCCTCTTGATTTGGCTCACGAAAAGTGATCACCCTTCTCTCGCAGTCGATGACCGCATAATACTTGGTAAGCCGTAGCCCCAAGATCACGTCAAACGACCACAACCGAGTTAGCACTAGCATATCGATCGGCATGACCCAATCACCTATCTGGACTGGACACGCCGGACACTCGTCGTAGACTGTATAGGCGTGCTCAGGGGATTTAATATCCCAACCTTCCTTATCATGTAAAACCTCTAAGTCATGAGCACTAGCAAACGATGCACTTATAAATGAATGCGATGCACCAGTGTCGAATATAGCTTGAGCTCTCGCCCCATTGATAGAAATAATACCTGCCACAATGTCGTCTGAGCCGGAGCTCGCTCCTCCACCCGAGTGGCAAAACCCGCCCACTCGGTGCTCTCGATGCCTCTCCGGCCGGCGCGACGATGATGAGCGCCACCGCTATAGGTGGTGGCGGCCCCATCACCGCCTCGGCGTAGAAGCGAGCCGATGCCGCCGACGGTGCAGAAGATCCCCACTCGGCACTCTCGAATCATGTGCCCAGCCGACCGCACTTGTAGCACTTCCTTCTCGCCGCGAGCATGTCGCCGCCGATGGTTGCCGCCGCAGATAACACAACGAAAGGGTCTCCCGCCCTTCTGCTGCTGTCGGGGATACCGAGGGGGTTTCTTAGCGTTTGGCCGGCCCCCGGCACCACCCGCCGCTCGCTTCTTGCCTTTCTCCTTACTCTCCGCCATGGCCTCGCGCTCCTCCCGCGCATAGGCGCTGCCGTGCTCCGCAGATAGAGCCCGGTCGAAGACCTCCGCAAAGGTCGTGAGGTGGAAAAGTTGCACCGCCTCATAAATCCTCCGAAGTCCTCGCAAGAACCAATCGGCCCGATCCCGGCCGTCACGTACAACGTCCGGACACAATCAATGATGTGGGAGAACTCTAGCTCATAGTCCGCCACGAGCGGTCCCCGCTCAACTTGCGGAATTTCTCGTGCATCTTCCGCTTCACGGAGTCGGGAAGTAGTTCGAAAATACCGCTCTCTTGAACTCCTCCCACAACATTGGCGGTAGATCGGGTGACCGATCCCGCTTAACCCGCTTCCACCACGCCTTCGCCGCCTTGTCTAGGCAATGGGTGGCGAAGTGTACTTTGTCTTTCTCGGGTGTTGAAGTCCTCGAAGATTGTTTGCATGGAGTCGACCCACGACTCCACGACCGCCGGTTCCACCACTCCTCCCTCGAAGATAGGTGGCTTGAACTTCATGAACTTAATGAGCGCCGCCAATGCGCGCTCCCGTTCCTCGTCGTTCGCCGCACTACCCGGGTCTGAAGTCCCCGATCCGGCCTGAATCGCCGTAACTGGTACGGCCGCAACTGGATCCGCCGCCGCCGCACCATCGACTACGGTCGGCATCCTAGCAGGAGGTGTAGGGTGCTCAGCCCCTGCCTGCGCCGCCGTTTGCTGCTGCTCCAATGTCTCCTGGAGCCGTCGACCGTCGCCTTGAGCCCTTACGGACTCGCCTTGTTGCCGCACTACGCCAATAAGCGCGGCCATCCGCTCCTCAAGCCCCCGCCGCTACGCCGCGGGTTGCACAGAGCCGCACTCGGTTCCTCGTGCATCGACCTTGTTCGGGTCGACCACGAGGTGCCATTGCTTCCTGAAATGAAGCAACTCACGTTAATACTCAAACACGTACTCGGATATACCCAATCCGGCGAAAGCAAATAAGCGCATTCATTAACATTCCATTGTATCATGTCGTCGGCCGCCGATCACAACACAAGGAATAGAAAACAAATAGCAACTTAAAGTTAGTCTCTAATCATCTTAGAGACATAAGACATGAACCCAATCACATGCTTTCGCTATACTTGTTCTCGTCACTCACGTTTCCTTAGGTCCTTAGGTTCTTTCCAATCCTATGGCCCCTAGGTCCATCCTAAGCTTTCACCTTTTTGGCTTTATACCCGCTCTGATACCATTTTATCTGTCACGCCCCAAGCCCGATCCTTTTGGCCGGTTCGAGAGCGTCAAACAGACGCCGAACGGACAGAGTCTCCTCTATCCGCCCAAGGCTCAACATGTACAGATAGAGTATAAAATTTTGCACTTGCGGAAGCATACACAAAGGCTTGCACGAAGACAAGCAACAGCCAATAGTGAAAGTACTATTACTACATACAAGTAACATGATTAATTACAATCACATACATGCATAATTCTTACAACTTTGCATTCTTTAAAAGACTACCATTCTTTACATTCTTTGCATCATTTCTTTTTACATCTCATAGTCTTCAAAGATAAAGCTTGAATACATTTGATATTAGCATCTACCATCATCAAATACAAAAGATGATACAAAAGGGTAATGCAACTATAACAAAAGTAAAGTACTCGGGCGGTCTCTACCTAGGGCGCGATGCCCTTCCCGCGATCGTCGGCCGGCTCACACGGTCCCGGCTCTGTGGAAATAGTGGGGTGAGAACTACAACAAAGTTCCCAGTGGGTTCGGCAACCAACCACGCCGACTTTCCCACTAGGTCTAACTCAAGCGTAATAGAAGGAAAGGTAAGATAAGAACCAAACTATCAAATGCAACTAATACGCTTGAAAGTAAAGATAATATGCTCAAACTGTAAAACATGCAAGATCATAAGTTCAATACCCAATCTCTTGGCTAACCCGTGGGTTTCGCCCTCAACAAGACTCAACCAAACTCAAAATCCCATAGTATACCGGGGAGGCTCAATCGACCCGTTGGGACCGTCCTCGAAAACTCATTCCCCCGGAAAACTCATTCCGTGGTGACCTACTCCGAGTGCACCGCTCGGGGGGAGCTACCGCCCTCGAGCAAGGACTATATGGTGAGTCCGATCAATCCTTCACTTTAAGGATTCTAAATCTCTATCTGTTCCTTGCCTTTAAGGAGAACTCATGTTCATATGACCCTTAACTCTAAGGTTATTGTCAAATGTCAATCTCATGACTCTACTAGTGTTATATACACTACAAGTTCTTGTTCTTGCTCTTTGATGTCACACATGTTGTCTAAGTATTCTAGACTCATCTTTGTCACATTCTCTAATACATGTCCAATGTCGCGTTCACTTGTCAATTACACTACTTGTTCTTTAGCATGCATATATATATAGGGTTCTTGTTCTTTGTCATATAATCTCATACAATTACATCTCATGCATTTGAACTCACAAATTGCAATATAACTCATAATTTACCCTATCATACATTATGCTCAACATATATAGAATGCTCAAAAGTGACACATAGACTTAGAAAGAATTTCGGTGTCCTTGGAATGCACCACCCACCTTCTAAAATTATGGATGGTTTGCCCGTCGAGTTTCGTAGCTAACCGAGGCCTATTTTACAATCTGCGCAGTTAACAGATTTCACATCAGGCTAACTTACATAGCAACTCATAGATAGGCTTTTCGTTTAATTAAACGGAGTTGCCCAACGCGTAGGGAATACCCCCAATTAGGTTTCTACAAGGTCAATTTGACCCTAGAACCTCTATGGCAAAAAGCCCCAAATTTGGTGCTCTATCCAAGCCCTATGCAAAACCCTAGGTTTTGATCTCTTAAACAAGCAAAAGAGAGCTTGTTGTTACTCTTAGAGTTCATCTAGAACAATTTAAGCCATCATTAGGGCCTCTACTTGAAACCCTAAGAATCCACCATGAGAGGACCTTGAGCTTTCATGGGTTTTCATGGAGCTCAAGCCTCTACTAGGCTTCTACACCAAAGAGAAGACTCAAAACTCTAAGTTCCTTACTTAAAACCCAAACCCTAGTCTAGGTTTACCATGAAACCTCACCTTGGCCCAAGCTCCACCTTGTAGGAGAGCTTCTAGGTCTTCCCCAAGCTCCAAATCCTCCAAGATCACCTCCTCCAAGCTCCTTCTCCAACTTCTCCAAGCTCTAGGGCTCCTTTTCTAGAGAGAGAAAGAGGGGAAATGAGAGAGAGTGTGTTGGGGGAGAATGGCTGTGAATAGATGAGAGGGGTGGGCTGCATATAGTGTTGTGACAATTGCCAAAAAGCCCCTCCATTCGCGAAATCGGTCGGCTGTCTGTCCATCGTGTTGCTCGTCTCGTTGTCCTGTCTCGTACGTCTGGTTTTCCAGACTTAGCCATTTTTCTCGCATGTTACGCAGCCCACCGTCCGGTCTTGGCCGGTCGTCCGGTCTTGGATCGTCCGGTCTTGGTCGGGTCAGTCCTCTCAAGATTGTTTCTCATCGCACTGGCACTTAGGCATCCGACAACCCCCGTCGTCCGGTCTCGGCTCCAAGTCCTGGGAATTTCCACCGTACTTGCGGTTTAGCTTTTCCAAGACCCCACTTCGCTGCGCACGGGTTCCAAAGCACATAGAACCCACACTTACTCGCTCCACTCCGGGTCCCGCTCATTTTGACGGAACTCGGCGCGCTTTACGGGGGAGTGGGTTGTTACAGTTCACAAGAACCAAATTAGGACCAACATTAGACTACTCAGTCGCCCCCGAACAGTATAACTTTGTAAACAGTGCTTTTTCTCGTTTAATCGAACAAAGAGTAAAACCTAATTATATAGGTCTATTATGCCCCGAGAGTGTAAATTTGTAACTTATCGACCTCAACGTTCACAAGAAACAAATCCGGAACAACAATAGACTACACAATTGCCCCCTAACAGTATAACTTCGCAAAGAGTGCTTTTTCTCATTCAACCGAACAAAGAGTAAAACTTAATTATATAGGTCTATTATGCCCCGAGAGTGCAAATTTGTAACTTATCGACCTCAACGTTCACAAGAACCAAGTCAGAACCAACAATAGACCATTCAGTTGCCCCCTAACAAAGATAACTTTGCAAACAGTGCTTGTTCTCATTCAATCGAACAAAGAGTAAAACTTAATTATATTGGCCTATTATGCCCCGAGAGTGTAAATTTGCAACTTATCGACCTCAACGTTCACAAGAACCAAATCCGGACCAACATTAGACTACTCAGTTGTGCGCTAACAGTATAACTTTGCAAACAGTGCTTTTTCTCAATCAATCGAACAAAGAGTAAAACCTAATTATGTAGGTCTATTATGTAAGTTACGAACCCTAGGATCTAAAAGGTAATCAACACCTAGAGGGGGGTGAATAGGTGTACAATGGCTAATTAAAAATCTTAATGCGATTTTAAAGTAAAAGCGGAAAGTAAAATCAACACACCAAGATTTTTACGTGGGAAAACTCCGAAAGGAGTGAAAAACCCACGGGACCGATCACGCGAATAGAATCCACTAAGAAACAAATCAAGTACAAGGTGATATACCCACTACCCAACTCGATTTACCTAATCTTCGATGTAGATCTCCTTCGCCGGTCCTCAATCGCTTAGAATCCTCCAAACGATCACGCCGCAACTCCTTGCCGCGTCAACACTTCGAATCCTCCAAGTGTCCACCGAATCCACGGCCTCAACACGCGATCTTTGCGCAAGCTCTCCGTCCGGAGAGAGAACAAAGATGGTTTACGGTGATTTCAACTTTGTATTACCAAAGACTATGGGAAATCCCTTCTAATTCATCATTGAGTTGATTCACAAAGAGAGAATCATAAGAAAGAAACTAACATCAACTCAACGAACAACTAGAATAGAATACTCTCTTAGAAATAGGTCATCAAGCTTAAAAGAGAGTTTCTAGGGTTTGAAATTGATTAAGAATCAAAGCGTGTCAATCCTTGGACCTCCCATGGTCTATATATAGAGTTAGAAGACTTTGAAATAGAGTAGAATTCAAATCACTTTTGAAATAGATTAGACTTCAAATCGGCGTTTTTGGAAATAATTTCGTGTCCAATGTCGGTCCTTAAAAGAATGTCCGTTTCTTGACTGTCCGGTCTCGGTCCCTCGACCAGGTCCACCATTCCGTCAATATTCTCGCAATGGATGCAGTCCGGACAATGCCCGAGGATGTCCTGGTCTTACCTTGCGCAACATTGAAAACCATGGTACCGGGACCGACAATGCCAGGATGTCCTGGACATGCATAGAAGATGTGCAATGTCAAGCCCACGGATCCTGGACAAAGGCGGGATGTCCTGGACATGTATTGACAACCCGCAGCCGAACATGCGTACGGATCCTGACATTGACCATTGTCCTGGACATTGACTACATATATCCAGTTTATTGCAAAATTTATAGTTTAAAGCTTTTTAAAGTCTTCTAACTACTATAAAGTTAATGTAAATCATCATAAATGATCTCTAAGATATACCTGAGATGCCGAGCTTTTCTGACGAGTCTTGGATCATCCAACTCTATCTTGGTACACTTGATCTCTTCAAGACTCCGACAATTTCACGAAATCTACCAACCTAAAATATCCTTAACATATTATGCCTCGAGAGTGTTAATTTGTAACTTATCGACCTCAACGTACACAAGAACAAAATTGGGACCAACATTAGACTACTTAGTTGCCCCCGAACAGTATAACAACGCAAACAGTGCTTTTTCTCGTTTAATCGAACAAAGAGTAAAACCTAATTATATTGGTCGATTATGCCCCGAGAGGGTAAATTTGTAACTTATCGACCTCAACGTTCACAAGAACCAAATCCGGACCAACATTAGGCTACTCAGTTGCCCTCGAACAGTATAACTTTGCAAATAGTGCTTTTTCTCATTCAATCGGGCAAACAGTAAAACTTAATTATATTGGTCTATTATGCCCCGAGAGTGTAAATTTGTAACTTATCGACCTCAACGTTCACAAGAACCAAATCAGAACCCACAATAGACTACTCATTTTACCCCTAACAGTATAACTTTGCAAATAGTGCTTTTTCTCATTCAATCGAACGAAGAGTAAAACTTAATTATATTGGTCTATTATGCCCGGAGAGTGTAAATTTGTAGCTTATCGACCTCAACGTTCACAAGAACCAATTCCGGATCAATATTAGACAACTCAGTTGCCCCCAAACAATATATGTTTGCAAACAATGCGTTTTCTCATTCAATCGAACAGAGAGTAAAACCTAATTATATACGTCTATTATGCCCCGAGAGTGTTAATTTGTAACTTATCGACCTCAACGTTCACAAGAACCAAATCCGGACCAACATTAGACTACTCAGTTGTGCGCTAACAGTATAACTTTGCAAACAGTGCTTTTTCTAAATCAATCGAACAAAGAGTAAAACCTAATTATATAGGTATATTATGCCTTGAGAGTGTTAATTTGTAACTTATCGACCTCAACGTTCACATGAACAAAATTAGGACCAACATTAGACTACTTAGTTGCCCCCGAACAGTATAACAACGTAAATAGTGCTTTTTCTCGTTTAATCGAACAAAGAGTAAAACCTAATTATATAGGTCTATTATGCCCCGAGAGTGTAAATTTGTAACTTATCGACCTCAACGTTCACAAGAACGAAATCCGGACCAACAATAGACTACTCAGTTGCCCCCTAACAGTATAACTTTGCAAAGAGTGCTTTTTCTCATTCAATCGAACAAATAGTAAAACTTAATTATATAGGTCTATTATGCCCCGAGAGTGTAAATTTGTAACTTATCGACCTCAACGTTCACAAGAACCAAATCCGGACCAACATTCGACTACTCAGTTGCCCCGAAGAATAACTTTGCAAACGGTGCTTTTTCTCAATCAATCGAACAAAGAGTAAAACTTAATTATATAGGTCAATTATGCCCCGAGAGTGTAAATTTGTAACTTATCGACCACAACGTTCACAAGAACACAATCCGGACCAACAATAGACTACTCAGTTGCCCCCTAACAGTATAACTGTGCCAACAGGGCTTTTTCTCATTCAATCGACCAAAGAGTAAAACCTAATTATATTGGTCGATTATGCCCCGAGAGTGTAAATTTGTAACTTATCGACCTCAACGTTCACAAGAACCAAATCCGGACCAACATTAGGCTACTCAGTTGCCCTCGAACAGTATAACTTTGCAGATAGTGCTTTTTCTCATTCAATCGGACAAACAGGAAAACTTAATTATATTGTTCTATTATGCCCCGAGAGTGCAAATTTGTAACTTATCGTCCTCAACGTTCACAAGAACCAAATCAGAACCCATAATAGACTACTCATTTGCCCCCTAATAGTATAACTTTGCAAATAGTGCTTTTCTCATTCAATCGAACGAAGAGTAAAACTTAATTATATTGGTCTACTATGCCCAGAGAGTGTAAATTTGTAACTTTTCGACCTCAACGTTCACAAGAACCAATTCCGGATCAACGTTAGACTACTCAGTTGCCCCCGAACAGTATAACTTTGCAAACAGTGCGTTTTCTCTTTCAATCGAACAAATAGTAAAACCTAATTATATAGGTCTATTACGCCCCGAGAATTTTAATTTGTTACTTATCGACCTTAACGTTCACAAGAACCAAATCCGGACCAACAATAGACTACTCGGTTGCCCACTAACAGTATAACTTTGCAAACAGTGCGTTTTCTCATTCAATCAAACAAAGAGTAAAACTTAATTATATTGGTCTATTATGCCCCGAGAGTGTTAATTTGTAACTTATCGACCTCACCGTTCACAAGAACTAAATCCGGACCAACAATAGACTACTCGGTTGTGCGCTAACAGTATAACTTTGCAAACAGTGCTTTTTCTCAATCAATCGAACAAAGAGTAAAACCTAATTATATAGGTCTATTATGCCTCGAGAGTGTTAATTTGTAACTTATCGACCTCAACGTTCACAAGAACAAAATTAGGACCAACATTAGACTACTTATGTCACGCCCCGGGACCCAGCGGAAGCCCGCCCGGCGCGTGCCCAGACCCGCCGTATGTCTACAACATACAAGGCGTCTAACAAAAACGATAATTAACCAACAAAATAGAAAAGAATCTAGAAGTATCAGAGCAGTATAACAACTAGAAATCTATACAAGGAAGCATAAAGAAGAGACTAAAAGTAAAGCACCAATCTTAAAATAAACCATAAAGAGAGTACAATAAAAAGAGATCCGAACACCACAATAACTAAGTACAGGGTAGTCTCTACATAGGGATACAAAACTCTCTCAATCTCACCAAGGTACAAAAAGAGAGAAAAACCCCTACAAGGAGGAAAGCTGCAAAACTAGCTAGCGGTCCCCTTTCCACGATCCCTTGCCTCCGCCGGTGCCGAAGGCTCTGAAACACATTAGAAAAAGAGGGCGTGAGAACTATTAAAAATAGTTCCCAGTGGGTAATTACTGACTTCAGTTGCATGCTCCACTAGGCCCAAAACTAAGCAAGTAAGTGTAAGCGAAATAAATAACGAGTAAGCTACTAAAGCATGATATCTCTACTTAGCATGAATAAGCATAAGTAAACGACTATTCTAAGCATGAATAGTAAATATAACCAACAAGCCCAATATCCATAGCAATAGTAAAGAGTTAAAGTTTACTATTCTAACCATAACCCAATAATTCCTCAAGTGATAGTAAGGTGTTAAAGTTTACTATTCTAGTCAAAGTCCACAGTTTTCTTTAAACTACATTAAGTTTAAGCACAATAAGATCAACCCGAAGGCGATATGGCCGATGCCCACCCGAAGGCTGCCTAGCCCAAATGCCGAGCCTAATGGCCCCGTAGTAGTCAACATTCCCACCCTAGGAATGCGACTGTCCCACGGCAATCCACTTCGGCGCCCAATCCCGCACGGCGAATACAAGAAACGCGTTGGCCAACTCCGGAGTGCCGGCTTGTAGGGAGCTACCCTCACAAGCATGTGCGAATGAGCACAATGGCAAAAGTCACAAAACTCGTCACAAGTCCCAAATCATCATGTCTCTAACATGGAATATAGTATATGTTAAGTGGCCTATGTCAAGTCTCTATGTTGCACTTTCATCGTTTTCTATGTTAAGTGCCGCTTTATGACACCTAAGGTTTCTAAGTCCCAACATGTATTTAATGTTCACAATTAACATTAGCAAAGCTAAAATCACCATAAAGGCACACTCCCAGGCGCCCCCAAGAACCACCCCCACATGCATGCAGTTTAACCCAGATAGCTCTACTATATAGAGTGAATATTTTATCATACATAAGGCATGCATTTTAAGTGATTCAAAATTCATAATAAATCTATATAGCATGAATATGCATTCAAAATAATTAAATCAAACCAACTAAGCACTTAGGAGTCATTTGCTCCTATGCTCATGAAGCCAAACCCACCGAGTGCGAAAATCGCCGATCCGAATCGCTAACTAAGCTTCGATTCCTACTCCTAGCACCCTACAAGGCATGCCATAGGAATTACAAACTCAAAAGATGAGTCTTGAGTTCAAACAATAAGAAACTCTACTAAAGGGTGAAGAATACTCACCGAATGCGAAGAAAGTGCTCTTGATCTCCAAATGGGAGTTAGAGTCCTTCTAATCCAACCTAAATCAAAGTTCTAAACTCATCAATTAGGTCCCAAAGGCCCTCAATCGAAAATCCCCAAATCCTAACCCTAGAATCCCATTCTAGGGTTTCATCTCAAAGAAACCCACAAAAATCGAAACTAGAGGAAAGAGATCACTCACATACCTCTAAGAAGCTCTAATCCAAGCTCAAAAAGCCCTAGGCTTGAAGCTTGATCCTCCACAAGGTCCCAAACACCAAGTTCCAAGCTCCAACAATGGTGGTAGAGGCTCTACCAAGCAAAAGAGAGCAAGGAGAGGGTTTTAATCCTCCAAAAACCCCACCAAAACCCTAGGAAACACAAGAGAGTAGAGAGAGAGGCTCCTCCTACCTCTTGCTGCTGTGGGGGGGGCACAAAAGATGCCCTAGTGTGTGTGGTACACTAATAGAAGCAACAAAATGCTAAAACACCCCTGCAGCTTTAAATCGCTCACATTCTCGCTAGCTTGTACCGGCACAAATCCATTTTGTACCTAAGATAAACCTCGCTAAACAATGTAAACCCGAGCCTCTGGTTTGCCACGTCTGCCGTCTTTATACCGGTATAAATCTTGGTCTGTACCGGTATAGCAATCATTTTGTACCGGTATAGACACCGTTTTGTACCGGTATAAGGCACAGAATTCCCAACCCGAGAGCCACCTAAAATCCAACTTTTTGGACTTTAGGGCTTGGGACACATCCCCAAACCTCGGTACACGCGCCATAGGTCGGAACACGCCAACGACCTTCCGTAAAATCCGGAAAAGCTCCTACACAAGTCAAATACTCGAACTCCGCAATTTGCGCAAGTCCAAAGTATGTTACATTCACCCTCCTAAAAGGAGTTTCGTCCGCGAAACTCAAAAGCGAACACATACCTCAAGATTCCATCTGAAAGAGATGGGGATAGCGCTCCTGCAGTGCGCTCTCAGGCTCCCACGTGGCCTCTCGCTCCTCGTGGTTGCTCCAAAGAACCTTCACATACGGAATGTCCCGATTCCGCAATTTCTTCACCTCGCGAGCCAAGATCTTCACGGGTTGCTCCTCGAAGCTCAAATCCTCCCGCAGCTCTATGGGTACAGCCTCCAATACATGAGCCGGATCATGGATATACTTCCGAAGGACCGATACATGAAAGACGTTGTGCACGCCCGATAGGTTCGGTGGTAGAGCAAGTCGATAAGCTACCGGACCTATACGTTCCAAGATCTCATATGGTCCAATAAATCGAGGACTTAACTTACCTCGAATTCCAAATCTCCGAATTCCCTTTGACGGCGAGACTTTCAAGAAGACATGATCTCCAATCAAAACTCCAAGTCTCGTCGGCGTTTATCCGCATAGCTCCTCCGCCTACTCGGGCCGTCGGTAGTCGCTCCCGAGCGATTCGAACTTTATCCTCTCGCTCTCGGAGCACTTCGTGGCCTAAAGCCAATCTTTCGCCAACTTCGCTCCAATGAAGTGGCGATCTGCACTTTCGTCCATATAATGCCTCGAACGGTGCCATCTTAATACTTGCTTGATAACTATTGTTATAAGCAAACTCCGCCATAGGTAGATGCTGCGACCATCCTCCCTGGAAGTCCATCACGCATGCTCGAAGCATGTCCTCAAGAGTCCGTATAGTGCGCTCCGACCGCCCGTCACTCGGGGTGGAAAGCAAGGTCGAAATCCAATCTAGTACCCAAAGCGTCCCGTAGACTCCTCCAAGTGTGACACAAAGCGAGTGTCCCCGTCGATACGATCGATGTAGGTACTCCATGAAGTCGCACAATCTCATCAAGGTACACTTGTGCGAGCTTCTCTCCAGCCCAAGTAGTATGGATAGGTATAAAGTGCGCCGACTTCGACAACCTATCCACGATCACCCAAATAGCATCATGCCCAGCTTGAGAGCGAGGCAATCCAGTCACGAAGTCCATGGTGCTCTTCTCCCACTTCCACACGGGAATAGGCAAACTCTGAAGTTTTCCCGCTGGAACTCGATGCTCAGTTTTCACTTGTTGGCAAGTTAAACATCTAGCAACATATTCGCCAACATCCTTCTTCATCCCAGGCCACCAATAGAGTAACCTCAAGTCCTTATACATTTTGGTGCCTCCTGGATGAATCGCATAAGGTGCCCTGTGTGCCTCCCGAAGGATGTCCTCTCTAAGTCCCAAATCCGCCGGCACACAAATCCGTCCACCAAAGCGCATCACTCCCTTATCATCCACAAGGAAGTCGCTGCAACCATCCACCATTTTGTCTCGAATCTTTTGCAACTCTAAGTCAAGAGCTTGCTTCTCTTTAATTCTATCCATAAGAGTAGGTTGCACCACCATAGTCATCAGCCGCATAGGCGTATCGGGAGTCACTACCTCCAACTCCAACCGCTTCATCTGCTCGATCAACTGCGGTTGAGTAACAACATGCATCGCTAAGTTCTCGGTAGATTTCCGACTTAGCGCATCCGCCACCACATTAGCCTTGCCCGGGTGGTAGAGAATAGTCAAATCATAATCCTTGAGTAGCTCCAACCATCTGCGCTGTCTCAAGTTCAACTCCTTCTGAGTGAAAAGGTACTTTAAGCTCTTGTGATCCGTATAGACCTCGCACCGCTCGCCATACAAATAGTGGCGCCATAGCTTCAATGCAAAGACCACGGCCGCCAACGCCAAGTCGTGGGTAGGATAGTTCTTCTCATATTCCTTTAATTGGCGAGATGCATACGCGATCACCTTGTCACCCTGCATCAAAACACAACCCAATCCGTTAAGAGATGCATCACTATAAACCACATACCCCGCTCCAAAGAATAGGTAATGTGAGGATTGGAGCGGTCGTCAATCTCGGCTTCAACTCTTGAAAGCTCTTTTCACACGCATCATTCCAAATGAATTTAGCTCCTTTGTGCGTGAGCCTCGTGAGGGAGTAGATAACTTCGCAAAGCCCTCCACGAATCTGCGGTAGTAGCCGGCCAAACCAAGGAAACTCCCGATCTCGGTGACGCTCGTCGGTCCTTGGCCAATCCCGAATGGCTTCTATCTTCCTAGGATCCACTCGCTATACCCGATCCCGAAATCACATGTCCCGTAAAAGCCACTTCTCGAAGCCAAAATTCGCACTTCTTCTACCGAGCGAACAACTTCTTTTCCCGAAGCACTTGTAGTACCAATCTCAAGTGTTCCTCGTGCTCCACATCACTTCGGAATAAACCAAGATGTCGTCGATGAAGACCACGACGAACCCGTCTAGATAAGGCTTGAAGACACGGTTCATTAGATCCATAAAAGCCGCCGGGCATTAGTAAGCCCAAACGGCATAACAGTGAACTCATAATGTCCATACCGTGATCTAAAAGCCGTCTTCGCCACATCCCCAGGTGCAATCTTCAACTGATGGTATCCCGACTTCAAGTCTATCTTGGAATACACGTTCGACCCTTGAAGTTGATCAAAAAGATCATCAATCCTCGGCAACGGATATTTATTCTTGATCGTGACTTTCTTAAGTTCACGATAGTCCACGCAAAGGCGAAGTGATCCGTTATTCTTCTTCACAAAAAGAACCGGTGCTCCCCAAGGTGACACACTCGGCCGAATGAAGCCCTTGTCCAACATGTCCCGTAATTGTGCCCTCGCCTCCTTTAACTCGCCGTGCCATCCTATAGGGTGCCTTCGAGATCGGTAGTCCCGGAGCGAGATCTACCACAAACTCGATCTCCCTATCGTGGCATGCCCGGTAGCTCCGCCGGAAACACGTCCCGAAACTCCCGTACCACCGGGATATCCTCGATCCTAGGGGTATCATCCTCACCCCCTCAATGCGATACTAGCCAAATAGGCTACGCATCCTCTACTGATCAGCTGCCTAGCTCGAGACGAACTGATCGACATCGCAAAAAGCGAACTCTGACATCCTCTAAACACCACCTCACTCTGACCCGGTTCTCTAAAAGTAACCGTTCGATTGACACAATCGATAGTGGCGTAGTATCTAGTCAACCAATCCATACCCAAAACCACGTCAAAATCCCCCAACTTGCGCACTACTCGCAAATCCGCGGCATGGTCCAATCTCCTACCCGAATAGGGCAACCGGGCAATACTCTCGCACGTCCACAATGTGGCTCTGCACAACAATACGTCCAGGGTGTAGTAAAGGAACAACCGGATGTCATGCAACTCGCAAATGTACCGATCTATAAATGAATGTGATGCACCGTATCAAATAATGCACGTACTCTAATGCCATCAAGTAAAATGATACCGTCCCTCATTGTCGTCGCGCGCCTCTCGTCGCGCGGCGTACATGCGCCCACTCGGCGCCCGACGTGACTCGCTCGCGGCTGGACGGCCGGCCGCCTCGCATCGTGTCGACGGGGTCCCCTCGGCGGGCCGGTAGAGCCGGTGCCGATGCTGAAGACGGTGCCGGTGTAGAACCTCTCGGGCACTCGGTACGGATGTGGCCCTCCTGGCCACACTGGAAGCACCTGCCTGCCCGCTGTGGACACTGCGGCGGGTGGTGAGGACCACCGCAGATCACACACCGGGGAGGCCGGCGTCGGTCAGATCCTCTCGCCGGGCGGTGCGCCACGATCGCGCCGTCGGTATCTCGGATGCTTCGGTGGCCTCCTAGAGTGCGTCCGGCTCGCACCCTCGCCGCGGGCCTCTTGCCCTTCCCCTTGTCCAAACCCTCGCGTCTCTCCCGCACCATGGCCGCGCCGCTCTCTACAAAGTGAGCGCGCGGTTCACCACCCGTTTGCAAGTCGAAGCTCGCAGGATCGCACGAACCGGAAAATCGACGGCCGCAGCCACGCTCGAAAATGCGGGCCTTATCCTCGTCGTCCCGCACGACGAAGGGCACGCAATGCGAAGCCGAGAAAACTCTCTCTCGTACTCGCGCGTATCCGTCCCCTCGTGTCAGCCGCGCAAACTCGCTCCATCCGCCTCTTGACGCTATCGGGAAGTAGTGTGCCAACGTAGCTCCTTGAACCTCGTCCAAGTAATAGAAGCTAAGTCCGTGCTGGGGGTTCTCCCGAAGATCCATCCACCACCGTAGGCCTCGCCGTCCAAGTGGTGGGTGGCGAGCCACACTGGCCCCGCTCCTCCACGAACGTGTCACGGAACAATTTCTCCATGTGCATCAACCACTTTTCCACGATCCGTGGTCGACCTTCTCTCCGTCAAAGGTCCCTGGCCGCACCTCCCGAACTCCTTGAGGCGAGCCATGAGTCGACCCCTCTCGGCTCCCTGAGCCATACCTGGAAATGCCGCCGCCACCGGCGATGCTCGTACTGGCGGGGTGTCCCGATCCTCCTCCCGGCGCTCAACTGCCGGAGTCGTTCGGTGTGAGCCGGCCGCGGGGGATCGCGCCGCGTAAGTCAACCTCGGCCGGTGCCGGGCGGTGAAGCGGTCCGAGCCTCCTCGCAGCCCGCCCGCCGCAGAAGAAGATCCTCCATGCGCTTCATGCGCGCTTTGACGCCGGGCCGCGGTCGCCCGCCGCGTCACCAAAGCCGTGAGGGCCGCCAATCGGCCCTCAACTCACGGACCTCGCCGGATCCGGAGGTAGCGGAGGCCTCGACCTCCTCAAAAGTTGCCGCATTGTCCGCTCCAACGTATTTCGAGCGAGTTATCGGCATCGCCACTACAACATCATAAAAGCGCAAGTTAGTAAGCTCACGCAATCGCATCCCCGCTCATGCTATAAATACCCAAATCATGCGAAAGTAATGAAGTGTCATTTACTACTAACTCCCGATGTTACGTTGTCGGCCGCCAACGTAACCCTCCGCGGGTTAGAAGTTATACACTTCGGTCCAACTCTACTTACTAGAGTTATTCAAGATACCCAATCTTAATACTTTCGCTCACAAGTTAAATAGACTTCGTCTCTCACGAGCCTATATCCTATAGTCCAACCTGCCTAAGGTTTGCTAGGTCCACAAGAAGACTCAACCCTAGGCTCTGATACCAATTTAATCTGTCACGCCCCGGGACCCAGCGGAAGCCCGCCCGGCGCGTGCCCAGACCCGCCGTATGTCTACAACATACAAGGCGTCTAACAAAAACGATAATTAACCAACAAAATAGAAAAGAATCTAGAAGTATCGTAGCAAGATAACAACTAGAAATCTATACAAGGAAGCATAAAGAAGAGACTAAAAGTAAAGCACCAATCTTAAAATAAACCATAAAGAGAGTACAATAAAAAGAGATCCGAACACCACAATAACTAAGTGGTAGTCTCTACATAGGGATACAAAACTCTCTCAATCTCACCAAGGTACAAAAAGAGAGAAAACCCCTACAAGGAGGAAAGCGCAAAACTAGCTAGCGGTCCCCTTTCCACGATCCCTTGCCTCCGCCGCCGAAGGCTCGAAACACATTAGAAAAGAGGCGTGAGAACTATTAAAAATAGTTCCGGTGGGCAATTATCGACTTCGCTTGCATGCTCCACTAGGCCCAAAACTAAGCAAGTAAGTGTAAGCGAAATAAATAACGAGTAAGCTACTAAAGCATGATATCTCTACTTAGCATGAATAAGCATAAGTAAACGACTATTCTAAGCATGAATAGTAAATATAACCAACAAGTCCAATATCCATAGCAATAGTAAAGAGTTAAAGTTTACTATTCTAACCATAGCCCAATAATTCCTCAAGTGATAGTAAGGTGTTAAAGTTTACTATTCTAGTCAAAGTCCACAGTTTTCTTTAAACTACATTAAGTTTAAGCACAATAAGATCAACCCGAAGGCGATATGGCCGATGCCCACCCGAAGGCTGCCTAGCCCAAATGCCGAGCCTAATGGCCCCGTAGTAGTCAACATTCCCACCCTAGGAATGCGACTGTCCCACGGCAATCCACTTCGGCGCCCAATCCCGCACGGCGAATACTAGAAACGCGTTGGCCAACTCCGGAGTGCCGGCTTGTAGGGAGCTACCCTCACAAGCATGTGCGAATGAGCACAATGGCAAAAGTCACAAAACTCGTCACAAGTCCCAAATCATCATGTCTCTAACATGGAATATAGTATATGTTAAGTGGCCTATGTCAAGTCTCTATGTTGCAATTTCATAGTTTTCTATGTTAAGTGCCGCTTTATGACACTTAAGGTTTCTAAGTCCCAACATGTATTTAATGTTCACAATTAACATTAGCAAAGCTAAAATCACCATAAAGGCACACTCCCAGGCGCCCCCAAGAACCACCCCCACATGCATGCAGTTTGACCCAAATAGCTCTACTATATAGAGTGAATATTTTATCATACATAAGGCATGCATTTTAAGTGATTCAAAATTCATAATAAATCTATATAGCATGAATATGCATTCAAAATAATTAAATCAAACCAACTAAGCACTTAGGAGTCATTTGCTCCTATGCTCATGAAGCCAAACCCACCGAGTGCGAAAATCGCCGATCCGAATCGCTAACTAAGCTTCGATTCCTACTCCTAGCACCCTACAAGGCATGCCATAGGAATTACAAACTCAAAAGATGAGTCTTGAGTTCAAACAATAAGAAACTCTACTAAAGGGTGAAGAATACTCACCGAATGCGAAGAAAGTGCTCTTGATCTCCAAATGGGAGTTAGAGTCCTTCTAATCCAACCTAAATCAAAGTTCTAAACTCATCAATTAGGTCCCAAAGGCCCTCAATCGAAAATCCCCAAATCCTAACCCTAGAATCCCATTCTAGGGTTTCATCTCAAAGAAACCCACAAAAATCGAAACTAGAGGAAAGAGATCACTCACATACCTCTAAGAAGCTCTAATCCAAGCTCAAAAAGCCCTAGGCTTGAAGCTTGATCCTCCACAAGGTCCCAAACACCAAGTTCCAAGCTCCAACAATGGTGGTAGAGGCTCTACCAAGCAAAAGAGAGCAAGGAGAGGGTTTTAATCCTCCAAAAACCCCACCAAAACCCTAGGAAACACAAGAGAGTAGAGAGAGAGGCTCCTCCTACCTCTTGCTGCTGTGGGGGGGGCACAAAAGATGCCCTAGTGTGTGTGGTACACTAATAGAAGCAACAAAATGCTAAAACACCCTCAGCTTAAATCGTCACATTCTCGCTAGCTTGTACCCAGACAAATCCATTTTGTACCTGCAGATAAACCCCGCGAAACAAAAACCCGAACTCCTCGGTTTGCCAAGTCCGCTCTCTTTATACCTATAAATCTTGGTCTCAGACCAGCATAGCAATCATTTTGTACCAAGATAGACACCGTTTTGTACCCAGATAAGGCATGTAATTCCCTAACCCGAGAGCCACCTAAAATCCAACTTTTTGGACTTTAGGCTCGGGACACATCCCCAAACCTCAGACACGCGCCATAGGTCGAACACGCCAACGACCTTCCGTAAAACTGAAAAGCTCCTACACAAGTCAAATACTCGAACTCCGCAATTTGCGCAAGTCCAGTATGTTACAACTTAGTTGCCCCCGAACAGTATAACAACGCAAACAGTGCTTTTTCTCGTTTAATCGAATAAAGAGTAAAACCTAATTATATAGGTCTATTATGCCCCGAGAAAGTTAATTTGTAACTTATCGACCTTAACGTTCACGAGAACCAAAACCGGACCAACAATAGACTACGGTTGTTGCCCGCTAGTGTATAACTTTGCAAACTGATGCGTTTTCTCATTCAATCGAACAAGGAGTAAAACCTAATTATATTGGTCGATTATGCCCCGAGAGTGTAAATTTGTAACTTATCGACCTCAACGTTCACAAGAACCAAATCCGGACCAACATTAGGCTACTCGGTTGCCCCCTAACAGTAAAACTTTGCAAACAGTGCTATTTCTCATTCAATCAAACAAAGAGTAAAACTTAATTATATTGGTCTATTGTGCCCCGAGAGTGTAAATTTGTAACTTATCGACCTCAACGTTCACAAGAACCAAATCCGGTCAAACATTAGACTACTCAGTTGTACGCTAACAGTATAACTTTGCAAACAATGTTTTTTCTCAATCAATCGAACAAAGAGTAAAACCTAATTATATAGGTCTATTATGCCCCGAGAGTGTAAATTTGCAACTTATCGACCTCAACGTTCACAAGAACCAAATCCGGACCAACATTAGACTACTCAGTTGTGCGCTAACAGTATAACTTTACAAACAATGCTTTTTCTCAATCAATCGAACAAAGAGTAAAACCTAATTATATAGGTCTATTATGCCTCGAGAGTGTTAATTTGTAACTTATCGACCTCAACCTTCACAAGAACTAAATTAGGACCAACATTAGACTACTTAGTTGCCCCTAACAAAGATAACAACGCAAATGGTGCTTTTTCTCGTTGAATCGAACAAAGAGTAAAACCTAATTATATAGGTCTATTATGCCCCGAGAGTGTAAATTTGTAACTTATCGACCTCAACGTTCACAAGAACGAAATACGGACCAACAATAGACTACTCGGTTGCCCACTAACAGTATAACTTTGCAAACAGTGCGTTTTCTCATTCAATCGAACAAAGAGTAAAACCTAATTATACAGGTCTATTATGCCCCGAGAGTGTTAATTTGTAACTTATCGACCTCAACGTTCACAAGAACCAAATCAGGACCAACAATAGACTACTCGGTTGCCCCCTAACAGTATAACTTTGCAAACAGTGCTTTTTCTCATTCAATCGAACAAAGAGTAAAACTTAATTATATTGGTCTATTATGCCCCGCGAGTGTAAATTTGCAACTTATCGACCTCAACGTTCACAAGAACCAAATCCGGACCAACATTAGACTACTCAGTTGTGCGCTAACAGTATAACTTTGCAAACAGTGCTTTTTCTAAATCAATCGAACAAAGAGTAAAACCTAATTATATAGGTATATTATGCCTTGAGAGTGTTAATTTGTAACTTATCGACCTCAACGTTCACAAGAACAAAATTAGGACCAACATTAGACTACTTAGTTGCCCCCGAACAGTATAACAACGTAAACAGTGCTTTTTCTCGTTTAATCGAACAAAGAGTAAAACCTAATTATATAGGTCTATTATGCCCCGAGAGTGTAAATTTGTAACTTATCGACCTCAACGTTCACAAGAACCAAATCCGACCAACAATAGACTACTCGGTTGCCCTAACAAAGATAACTTTGCAAACAGTGCTTTTTCTCATTCAATCGAACAAATAGTAAAACTTAATTATATAGGTCTATTATGCCCCGAGAGTGTAAATTTGTAACTTATCGACCTCAACGTTCACAAGAACCAAATCCGGACCAACATTAGACTACTCAGCTGCCCCCTAACAGTATAACATTGCAAACAGTGCTTTTTCTCAATCAATCGAACAAAGAGTAAAACTTAATTATATAGGTCTATTATGCCCCGAGAGTGTAAATTTGTAACTTATCGACCACAACGTTCACAAGAACCAAATCCGGACAAACAATAGACTACTCATTGCCCCTAACAAAGATAACTTTGCCAATGGTGCTTTTTCTCATTCAATCGAACAAAGAGTAAAACCTAATTATATTGGTCGATTATACCCCGAGAGTGTAAATTTGTAACTTATCGACCTCAACGTTCACAAGAACCAAATCCGGACCAACATTAGGCTACTCAGTTGCCCTCGAACAGTATAACTTTGCAGATAGTGCTTTTTCTCATTCAATCGGACAAACAGGAAAACTTAATTATATTGTTCTATTATGCCCCGAGAGTGCAAATTTGTAACTTATCGTCCTCAACGTTCACAAGAACCAAATCAGAACCCATAATAGACTACTCATTTGCCCCCTAATAGTATAACTTTGCAAATAGTGCTTTTTCTCATTCAATCGAACGAAGAGTAAAACTTAATTATATTGGTCTACTATGCCCGGAGAGTGTAAATTTGTAACTTATCGACCTCAACGTTCACAAGAACCAATTCCGGATCAACGTTAGACTACTCAGTTGCCCCCGAACAGTATAACTTTGCAAACAGTGCGTTTTCTCATTCAATCGAACAAAGAGTAAAACCTAATTATATAGGTCTATTATGCCCCGAGAATTTTAATTTGTAACTTATCGACCTTAACGTTCACAAGAACCAAAACCGGACCAACAATAGACTACTCGGTTGCCCACTAACAGTATAACTTTGCAAACAGTACGTTTTCTCATTCAATCGAACAAAGAGTAAAACCTAATTATATAGGTCTATTATGCCCCGAGAGTGTAAATTTGCAACTTATCGACCTCAACGTTCACAAGAACAAAATTAGGACCAACATTAGACTACTTAGTTGCCCCCGAACAGTATAACAACGCAAACAGTGCTTTTTCTCGTTTAATCGAACAAAGAGTAAAACCTAATTATATAGGTCTATTATGCCCCGAGAATGTTAATTTGTAACTTATCGACCTTAACGTTCACGAGAACCAAAACCGGACCAACAATAGACTACTCGGTTGTGCGCCAACAGTATAACTTTGCAAACAGTGCTTTTTCTCAATAAATCGAACAAAGAGTAAAACCTAATTATATAGGTCTATTATGTCTCGAGAGTGTTAATTTGTAACTTATCGACCTCAACGTTCACAAGAACAAAATTAGGACCAACATTAGACTACTTAGTTGCCCCCGAACAGTATAACAACGCAAACAGTGCTTTTTCTCGTTTAATCGAACAAAGAGTAAAACCTAATTATATGGGTCTATTACGCCCCGAGAATGTTAATTTGTAACTTATCGACCTTAACGTTCACAAAAACCAAAACCGGACCAACAATAGACTACTCGGTTGCCCACAAATAGTATAACTTTGCAAACAGTGCGTTTTCTCATTCAATCGAACAAAGAGTAAAACTTAATTATATTGGTCTATTATGCCCCGAGAGTGTTAATTTGTAACTTATCGACCTCACCATTCAGAAGAACTAAATCCGGACCAACAATAGACTACTCGGTTGCCCCCTAACAGTAAAACTTTGCAAACAGTGCTATTTCTCATTCAATCAAACAAAGTGTAAAACTTAATTATATTGGTCTATTGTGCCCCGAGAGTGTTAATTTGTAACTTATCGACCTCAACGTTCACAAGAACCAAATCCGGTCAAACATTAGACTACTCAGTTGTACGCTAACAGTATAACTTTGCAAACAGTGCTTTTTCTCAATCAATCGAACAAAGAGTAAAACCTAATTATATAGGTCTATTATGCCCCGAGAGTGTAAATTTGCAACTTATCGACCTCAACGTTCACAAGAACCAAATCCGGACCAACATTAGACTACTCAGTTGTGCGCTAACAGTATAACTTTGCAAACAGTGCTTTTTCTGAATCAATCGAACAAAGAGTAAAACCTAATTATATAGGTCTATTATGCCTCGAGAGTGTTAATTTGTAGCTTATCGACCTCAACGTTGTAAGATATGGATCCCAAAGATCTAAAAGATAATCGACACCTAGAGGGGGGGTGAATAGGTGTATAATGGCAAAACAAATAATCTCTATGCGTTTTAAAAATAAATGCGGAAAATAAACGAACACACGAGATTTTTAACGTGGGAAAACTCCAAAACGGAGAGAAAAACCCACGGGACCGATCACACGAATATCCACTAAGAATCAAATTGAGTACCAGGTGATTTACCGAAAACCTAACTCAACTTTACCAATTCTCCAATGTGGATCACTTTCGCTAGTCCTCGATCGCTTGAAATCCTTCAATCGATCACGCTGCAAATCCTTGCCGCAACAACGCTCCGAATCCACGATGCGTCCACCGAATCCACGGTTCTTCACGCGATCTCCGCGCCAATCTCCATCCGGAGTAGAATACGATGATTTATGGTGATTTTACCAATTCAAAACCATAGAACGATGGGGATCTCTTTTTAATTGATCATCAACTTGATTCCGAAAGAATAATCAAAAACTAGAATCAATTTGATGAACAATTCCTCCAAAACTCTTAATTAGAAAAACATTAGGGTAGAAAGAGTTTCTAGGGTTTTCAAAGAGATTAATATTGTAGGTCTAAATAATTCTGAACCCCCATGGTCCCTATATAGTGTTTTGGAGACTTAGAGATAGATTAGGATTAAAAATACCAAATCTGGAAAGATTTCCCGCAACCAAGGTCCGGACCTGACCCCCTCAACCGGATCTCTCTTTCGTCATTGAAAAACAAATTTCATGAGATCCGGTCCTAAGCATGAGATCCGGTCCAAGTGTGCGCAACATCAAAACTTAAGCCTCGGGATCCGAATCAGGGTTCTCTGGTCCGGTCCACCCTTACGCCACTTGAGACACCAAGGTACGGGATCCGAATCAGCACCCAGGTCCGGATCTCAGTACAACTTGCGCAGGAAATCGGCTTTCGGGATCCGAATCACACCACTCTGATCCGGATCTCAAACAATTTTTTCAGCTTTATATTTTATCATATGAAAAATAATTTCAAGTCTCCTAACCACTATATATTAAATTAAAAACACCATAAATGATCTTATTATCATACCTGAGGTGCCGAGCTTCACTGCAGAGTCTTGTAACGTTCGTTTGCATCTTCCTTATCCAAGTGTGCTCCTGACTCCTTCAAGACTCCAAATACCTCACGAAATACGCCAACTTATAAAATCCTTAACAATCTCCCCCTTTGGCGATTTCGTGACAAAACTCAAAAAGAAGTCTGTACATACCTCAACACCAAAAAGAAAAAAATTACTGCAATCACCAAACAGTAACTCTCGCATGAACGATCCAATAAAAACAAAATTACAGACTCTTGTTTCAAACCCTATGACCTAGACATTGGAGTCTTGAAGTCTTGAATATTTCCTGCAAAAACTTCTCAACACAAATTCAAGCATCAAAGATCCCATTAAGCATTAAAATTAAGCATATTAAGCAAAGTCATAGTACACAAATTCAAGCATCAACTCCTAGCATAAACAGAGCAAAAACATGCATAAGCAAACTAGTTAGTCCTAAGTTAGCCCTAAGCTAGCTAAACATCATCATCGCCCCCTTTTTGTCCGAAAGAGCCAAAAAGACAAAACGAGGGCCCGAACACTCTAGTCGGAGTCAGTGTCGGGTGGAGGCATCTCAGAACCCGTACATCCCATCTTCTCACAAAGTAGGCGCAAATACTGAGAGAAACGCCCTTGGCGCCTCTTGAGCTTGACAATATCTTGACGGCTGACGTCTGAACCGAGCCACTGTCTCTCTAACTCGCACAGCCGCTGCTCACTAAAAAACGAAGACATGGATGCAACATCATCCGGAGCGGCTGAGGCGGAGAAGGAGGAGCAGGAGGATGAACCGGGGGAGGAGCACCGGGATGTAGTTGAGCTCGAGACTTAACCATCGTCGTCTCCCCAATAGGTCCAAGAGGATGCTCATAAGACGAACAGTCAATGTTTACCTCATAAAGTCGGAGAATCCGCATAATCAACAGTGGATAAGGGAGGCGATCCTTCTTACTCGAAGTTTTTATCTCTCGCGCCATTCGCTTCCAAATCAGAAAAGGTACGTTCAAATTAATGTTCCGCTCCTGAACAATCCCGGGATGACCAAGTAGATAGAGATACAACACACGATCCCATCTTATAATCTTTGTGTTTGCCAAAGGCATGACATTGTAGCAAACCACAAAATTAAGAAACCTATACTCCAATCTTAAATCCTTAGATAAGATCGCGTTTCGTTGTTCTCGGCGTCGGGAACACAAAGAAACACGAGCATCCTTGTCCAATCACCAATGGCACCATAACCGGCACGAAGATAGTCAACACCACCGTGCGTGCCTCCATACCAAATCTTGTCCCAATCGTGGCCGGGTAACGGACATCTCAATCCCCCGAACCGAAGTCGTAAAGGCATGAGGACCGTCATCTGATTCCAGTATATGCCCCGCTCTCATATAAAATTCTCTGATAAGTTCTAGTCCATAACCCGTCTGTTCTGCGAAGTTACAAACTTCGTGTAAGTCACCGTGCTCAAAAAGAGCTTGAAACCCCGGGACTTTCTCAAACAAATTCGCCACGCCGACAAACCGTTCTCCAATGCACGTCTTCGAAGAATACATAGCCTGGCGGCGATCATCAATAGGAAGGTCACGAGCACGATCAGCATCACGCTCATGAATGGATATACCGCCGGAACCTCGACGACCACGAACATAGGTATGAGGCGTCTGAGGCGATTCCATTTCCTCTGTCTCAACTACCTTCTCCTTTCCTTTTCCTTTAGCCGTTGCTTTAACTGGTCCCTTGCCTTTTCCCTTTTCTTTTCCTTTTTCTTTTCCTTTCCCTTTCTCTTGTTCTTTCTTCTTTGAGCGAATCTCAGTGGCAATGGCTTCCCAATCCTCCCCCTGAGATTCTGCCCCCGAATCTTCTCCAGGGTTATACTCACTACCCGCGTCGTCGGCCGGCTCTTGTGTCGAGGGACGTCTGCGCTTGGCTCCCGGACCCCCGCGCGCCATCAGGAACACAAGCACCAAAAGCGACGAATGCATTTCGTAAAAGGAACAACCGCTGTTTATATTGAGAAAAACACAAATATCGATCATAAAACATCATTAATTAAGCATAATTGGTCAAAAATTTTAAAAATCATCTAGAGTATCCTAGGGCCATTAGGAACAATTTAAATATAATGAATACGCATGGAAAACAAGATAAAAATCACAAATTTTCAAAAATTGCCTGCTGTGAACAGTGAAAACAGCAAAAATTGTGAAACCCTAGGATTTTAGCCAATGTGCTCACAGATCTGAGGAAAAGAAGCGAAATAAAGTTTGTAGAAATCTTTTCTAAGTAAGTTTGAGTACAAAATAAGTAATAAACTCAGTTCAAAACACATAAAAAGAGATCAAACAACCTAAATCCCGAAATCCTACATATTAGGGCTCAAAAGACAAAATGTAGATGATGAGCAAAACTTACCAAAAATCTGAAGCAACAAAGTGCAAAAGCTACCAGAGGGTGTCTGGGGGTTCTAGAGAGAGAAGCTCCAGAGAAAAAACAGGTTTTGAAACACAAAAACCAAACCCCCAGTCGAGCGGTTTATAAAGCCGCCGCTCCAGCTGGGTCCGAATCTGGCTGGGCAGGTCCGGATGTCACGCCATGAAACGCACATGCTGTGCATGCGATCCGGACACAGGATCCACGATCCGGATCCGAAAGCGAGAAAAAAAAATTCATTTTTAAAAAACTCTCCTCGATTGACGTGAAATAAATTTGTATGAAATTCATTAATAAACTTCTATTCAATAAAATTCAAAAATGTCATAAAAGTTGAACCGTACATCAACCAGGAATTAAGAAAATATACCGTCAATTTAAGCACATCCATCGAGCTCTAAACAATAGATGCATCGAATTGAGTCATCAAATTCGCAAATATAAAGATTCAAGTAGATCACATTAACTGAAATAAACACAATAATATCGTACAATTGAGTTATGCACACATCGAAACTAAAGAGTGGCTCTTTGAGCATCTTTTGAAGCAATGTTCAACTAATCTTCGCACTATCCACCGTATATCCCCGAAAATTCTAAATATTTATCTTTTTCTCAACCTTTTCGGTTGCTCAATAAATTTTTCATGTGGTAGCTACACACACTTACCGGACGACCGGGGTGGTAGCTCTTTCCTACATGTGGTGGTAGTTTTCACACTCCCTTGAAGAGATGTAACTCTTTCCACATCTTTGTTGGTGGTAGTTTTCACACTCCCGTGAAGGGATGTAACTCTTTCCACATCTTTTATATTTAAAATTACTCCCCCTCAAATAGCGCAACCCGCAATGGGAAAATATTATTGAGATTTCGAAAAACGGTGAGATAATTCATCTCATAGCGCAAATAATCAAACAAATTCAAGTACATCCTTGATAGTCCAAGAGAGAGATACCAATTTAACAAGTATATAAAAATAATTCGTAGATGATGTTGAGGTTCAAATAAAATGACATAGAAGAATTTAAAAGAATAGAGCAATGTTAAGAAAAATCATACAAATATTGTAAACAGGTCAAAGGGTTCATAGAGAAATCATGTCAAAGATAAAAACAACGAAAGATGCTCATGCACAGAAATGGATGATTCACAATTTACAGTTTCTTAAGTATGGCCCATAGGTTCGATCTAGATTAAAGGATTCATACCGATAGCCTTTCTCAAATGTAAAAACCGTTTTTGATCTAAAGGCTTAGTTAAAATATCCGCAAGTTGATCATCGGTAGAAACATATTCAAGTTGAAGAATATTTGAATCGACCAATTCTCTTAAAAAATGATATCTTAGTTCAATATGTTTTGTTCGAGAGTGCAGAACAGGGTTTTTTGAAATATTTATGGCACTCGTATTATCACAAAAAATAGTAAGAGAGGTGGAAGGGATCCGGTAGTCACTCAGTAAACTTTTCATCCATACTAACTGAGTAGCGCAACTACCTGCAGAAATATATTCGGCCTCAGCAGTAGAGAGTGCTATACAATTTTGCTTCTTACTATGCCAAGCCACCAAACAGTGACCCAAATAGAAACACGCTCCACTTGTACTTTTTCTATCATCCGCTGATCCGGCCCAATCGGCATCCGAGTAGCCAATGATGTCAAGAGATGTTCCCATCGGATACCAAATACCATAATCTGATGTTCCCTTGACATATCTAATCACTCTTTTCACTACCTTCAAATGAATCTCCTTTGGATTTGCTTGATAGCGAGCACATATTCCAACACTAAAAGCTATATCCGGTCTACTCGCAGTTAAATACAAAAGACTTCCAATCATGCTCCGATAAGTCTTTTCATCAACACTATTTCCTTCAACATTCGTTCCTATCCCTTTGTTGGTTGTACCCATCGGAGTATCAAAATGTTTTGCATTGTCCAATCCAAACCTTTTAACTAGTTCCTTTGCGTACTTGGATTGGCTTACATGAATCCCGTCCTTTGATTGTTTTACTTGAAGTCCAAGGAAGTACGTGAGTTCACCCATCATAGACATTTCAAACTCATCCGTCATCAACTTAGCAAACTCTGTGGAATCTTCATCTTTTGTTGCTCCAAAAACTATGTCATCCACATAAATTTGTGCGACAATAAAACCATCATCCGAGTGCTTAACAAACAAAGTTCGATCCGCTCCCCCTCTGTTATATCCCTTCTCCAAAAGATATCTCGTCAGTCGTTCATACCAAGCTCGCGGTGCTTGTTTCAAACCGTAAAGTGCCTTTTTGAGATGAAAAACATGATTTGAAAATTTCGAATCTATGAAACCTTTCGGTTGTTCGACATATACTTCTTCTTTTAAAAAACCATTTAAAAATGCACTTTTTACATCCATTTGAAAAAGTTTTATTTGAAAGTGACAAGCAATCGCAAACAAAATTCGAATCGACTCTAATCGGGCAACCGGGGCGAATGACTCATCAAAATCGATGCCTTCAACCTGAGAATACCCCTGAGCCACTAACCTCGCCTTATTCCTTACAATGGTACCATCCTCATTTTTCTTATTCTTGAAAATCCATTTGGTACCAATGATATGTTTATTCTCAGGACGAGGAACAAGTTCCCACACATCGTTTCTAGTGAATTGACCAAGCTCTTCTTGCATTGCAAGTATCCAATATTCATCTTGAAGAGCTTCGTCCACATTTTTCGGCTCAATCAAAGAGACATAACAAGCAAATTCACATAAAAGTTGTCTCCTAGTTCTAACACCAGTAAGGGGATCTCCAATAATATTCGTCAAAGGGTGATCCCTTACGGGTGTCAATTCAGGAAAATCAGTAAAAGGTTCTGTCGAATCATGTGATGCAACAACATTAGGTGAAGCAGGAATTTCAGCACAAGCATTATCATTAAGTGAAGGAAAAATGAAAGGAGAATCATTATCATCATCGTTATGTAAAGCATGTGAAGTATCAACAGAAGGTGAAGAAGCCTCATCTACTTTTATATTAATTGATTCTACCACCGTCTTAGTTTGTAAATTATACGCTCTATAAGCTCTACTAATTGTAGAATAACCAAGGAATATTCCTTCGACACTCCGGGAGTCAAACTTTCCAAGACTTTCTCGATCCCGAAGGATAAAACATTTACTCCCGAAGACGCGAAAGTACTTTATATTAGGTTTTCTACCCTTCCACAACTCATATGGAGTATTTAAAGTACCCGAGCGTACATAAACTCGATTAATAACATAGACTGCCGTGTTAACCGCTTCCGCCCAAAACTGTAAAGCAATTTTCTTACTGTGAAGCAAAACACGGGCCATCTCTTGCACCGCTCGATTTTTTCTTTCAACTACTCCATTTTGTTGTGGAGTGTAAGGAGCGGAGAATTCATGTTTAATACCATTAGAAGTACAAAAATCAACAAATTTTGAATTTATGAATTCTCCTCCTCGATCACTTCTTATACGTATAATTTTATCGTTTCGTTCATTCATAAGACGGAGGCAAATTTCAGAAAATAGATCAAAAGTATCGGCTTTTTCACGAAGAAAACCACTCCAAACAAAACGAGAAAAATCATCCACAATCAAAAAGATGTAACGTTTTCCACCCAAGCTTTGGATTCTAGAAGGTCCCATTAAATCCATGTGAAGTAATTCTAAAGGTCTAGATGTCCCTAAATGTTTCAAATTCTTATGTGCCGACCTAATTTGTTTACCCAATTGGCAACCCCCGCACACAACATTTTCCTTAAAGTCAATTTTGGGAACACCTAACACAATTTCCTTCTTAGATATCTTAGATAGCTCCTTAAAATTAATGTGACCTAGTCGTTCATGCCATAGAGTCTCGGTCTCTAAAGTTGCTAGGTTACAAACTTCGGATTGGGCACTAGGAACTACATAGCAATTGTTTTCAGATCTAAGACCTTTCAAGAATATAGAATTATCATCAAGAGTTACCAAGCATTCTTTAGAATTGAATTTCACGGAATACCCGTCATCACATAATTGACTTATGCTTACGAGATTGGACTTGAGCCCCTCGACATAGAAAACCTTATTCAACGTGGGGCCGTCCGAGATAATGATTGTCCCTTTTCCAACAATTTTCGATGAACGACCATCTCCAAAAACAACACAACCGCCGGAGACATCGCTTAAGGAAGTAAACCAATTCTTGTCTCCGGTCATGTGTCGGGAGCAACCACTATCAAGGTACCATGAGGTATTGTCGTAAGCATGAAGTGAAGTATGGACAACTAAACAAGGAAAGAGTTCACCTTTGCGCACCCAAACTTTGTGAGTTTTAGGGTGCGTCGGTTGGCTTGTATGCGTCTTGTGTAGCTTGTCGACGAATTGTGCTTTCTTCTTATTTGGCTCAACCGATTTCGGTTTCCAAGCTTGCTTGGTTTTGGGAGCATAACCTTTTGGTTTCAATTTCGGAGCATCCCTCTTGGGCCTTGCTTGCGCCCCTCGGTTCATGTTTGCCCCGGAGTTCTTCTTTTGTGTACACCGTTTCTTCACATGACCTAGAACTCCACAAAAATGACAAACTTTATTAGCGAAAGGGTTATTAGAACGAGAAGAATTACCTTGACCCTTAGGAGCCGGGTTGACCATGGATTGCTCCTTAAGAAGATCTACGTAAGTCCTCTCATATCCGAGTCCGATTTTGTTGATTTGTCCAATTCCAAGCATCCTATCCAATTTAGCCGTCCCGTTTGAAAACTTGTTCAAGTCCGATCTAAGATGTATAATAGTCTTCGTGAACTCCAAGTTTGCCTCTTTTGATTCCGTCAATTGCTTATTTAGAAACTTTAAGTTTTCTTCATATGTCTCCTTCTCTTTCTCAAGAATTGCCACCTTTTCCACTATTGAATTGTAGGCTCGTGACACTCCATCCTTCTCTTGTTCCAAGCTCTTGATAGATGTTGTCAAGTTTGAGTTCTCTCCTTCTAGATCAATGATTCTCCGCCGCAACCGTTTGTTGAGCTTAGCCATCTTCCTCGACTCATCAACCAATTGATGATATGCGGCGGCCATGTCATCTCCATCCGATTCTTCACCCATTGAGTTCTCCGGAGTGGAAGTTTCATGCAACGAAGAGTTAGAAAGTGAATCGGATGAAGTTAAGTACATAATTGATGAAAGAGCCGTAGCATTAACTTCTTCATCACTTGAGGTGGACTCATCCGAGGTCGAGTCGTCCCAAGTGACGGCTTGCATGGCTTTCTTTTTCAAAACCTTTTTGTTTGGACAATCCGATGCTATATGTCCGAAGCCACGACATTTATAGCATTGGATTTGTCCTTCTTCTTTTTTCTTATCCTTAGAAGAGTCTTTAGAAAACTTGTCGTCACGTTTTGACTTAGAAGATGTAGAAGAGGAACTCCCTTTTGATTTTGATGAAGAAAAAGACTTTGAAGGAAATTTCTTCTTAAAATTCTGACGAAACTTCCTTGTAAGGAGAGCAAGTTGCTTCTCGAACTCCTCCAATGTCGTGTCCGCGTTCGAGTCGGAGGAAGTGGAGTCCTCGTTGCCTCCTTTAGTGGATTTAAGCGCCATCCCTGTGGACTTAGAAGACAACTTGGAAGAAGATGAATTAGAAGGAAAGGTCATCTCATAAGTTTGAAGAGCACCAACTAGTTCATCTACTTTCATCTCATCCGGGTGTTTCACGGTTTCAATTGCTGCGACTTTTGCTCGGAAACGCTCAGGAAGAGTTCTTAAAATCTTACGAATGATCTTGGTTTCGGGGATCTTCTCACCCAAATTGGAACAAGTGTTGACTATGTCTTGAAGGCGAGTGTAGTACTCGGTGAAATTTTCATTCTCTTCCATATGAATAGAATCAAAACGACTAGTCAACATTTGTAATTTTTGAACTTTGACAAGACTTGTTCCCTCGTGGGTGGTTTTAAGAGTGTCCCAAATTTCTTTGGCGGTTTCACACGCGAAATCCGAGAAAATTCGGTTTGATTTAACGAGTTAAACAAGGCATTAATCCCCGTTGCAAGATGAAAGATCGTTTCGTCCTTAGTCCACTTAGTTCGAGGCTTGGGGACGGTAGTATTATCAACTACTTCGGTGGGGTGTTTCCAACCAAATTCCACCGATTGCCAAACTCTTTCATCGATGGCAATTAAAAACGCCCTCATGCGGACTTTCCAGTAAGCATAGTTAGTGCCATCGAAGAAAGGAGGTCGATTAATATTACCGCCCTCGGCCATTATCTACAACCTATACCCTCTCTGATACCACTTGTAAGATATGGATCCCAAAGATCTAAAAGGTAATCGACACCTAGAGGGGGGTGAATAGGTGTATAATGGCAAAACAAATAATCTCTATGCGTTTTAAAAATAAATGCGGAAAATAAACGAACACACGAGATTTTTAACGTGGGAAAACTCCAAAACGGAGAGAAAAACCCACGGGACCGATCACACGAATATCCACTAAGAATCAAATTGAGTACAAGGTGATTTACCGAAAACCTAACTCAACTTTACCAATTCTCCAATGTGGATCACTTTCGCTAGTCCTCGATCGCTTGAAATCCTTCAATCGATCACGCTGCAAATCCTTGCCGCAACAACGCTCCGAATCCACGATGCGTCCACCGAATCCACGGTTCTTCACGCGATCTCCGCGCCAATCTCCATCCGGAGTAGAATACGATGATTTATGGTGATTTTGCCAATTCAAAACCATAGAACGATGGGGATCTCTTTTTATTTGATCATCAACTTGATTAGAAAGAATAATCAAAAACTAGAATCAATTTGATGAACAATTCCTCCAAAACTCTTAATTAGAAAAACATTAGGGTAGAAAGAGTTTCTAGGGTTTTCAAAGAGATTAATATTGTAGGTCTAAATAATTCTGAACCCCCATGGTCCTTATATAGTGTTTTGGAGACTTAGATATAGATTAGGATTAAAAATACCAAATCTGGAAAGATTTCCATGACCAAGGTCCGGACCTGACCCCCTCAACCGGATCTCTCTTTCGTCATTGAAAAACAAATTTCATGAGATCCGGTCCTAAGCATGAGATCCGGTCCAAGTGTGCGCAACATCAAAACTTAAGCCTCGGGATCCGAATCAGGGTTCTCTGGTCCGGTCCACCCTTACGCCACTTGAGACACCAAGGTACGGGATCCGAATCAGCACCCAGGTCCGGATCTCAGTACAACTTGCGCAGGAAATCGGCTTTCGGGATCCGAATCACACCACTCTGATCCGGATCTCAAACAATTTTTTCAGCTTTATATTTTATCATATGAAAAATAATTTCAAGTCTCCTAACCACTATATATTAAATTAAAAACACCATAAATGATCTTATTATCATACCTGAGGTGCCGAGCTTCACTGCAGAGTCTTGTAACGTCCGTTTGCATCTTCCTTATCCAAGTGTGCTCCTGACTCCTTGAAGACTCCAAATACCTCACGAAATACGCCAACTTATAAAATCCTTAACAAACGTTCACAAGAACAAAATTAGGACCAACATTAGACTACTTAGTTGCCCCGAACAGTATAACAACGCAAACAGTGCTTTTTCTCGTTTAATCGAACAAAGAGTAAAACCTAATTATATAGGTCTATTATGCCAAGAGAGTGTAAATTTGTAACTTATCGACCTCAACGTTCACAAGAACGAAATACGGACCAACAATAGACTACTCAGTTGCCCCCTAACAGTATAACTTTGTAAAGAGTGCCTTTTCTCATTCAATCGAACAAATAGTAAAACTTAATTATATAGGTCTATTATGCCTCGAGAGTGTAAATTTGTAACTTATCGACCTCAACGTTCACAAGAACCAAATCCGGACCAACATTCGACTACTCAGTTGCCCCCGAACAGAATAACTTTGCAAACAGTGCTTTTTCTCAATCAATCGAACAAAGAGTAAAACTTAATTATATAGGTCTATTATGCCCCGAGAGTGTAAATTTGTAACTTATCGACCTCAACGTTCACAAGAACCAAATCCGGACCAACATTCGACTACTCAGTTGCCCCCGAACAGAATAACTTTGCAAACAGTGCTTTTTCTCATTCAATCGAACAAAGAGTAAAACCTAATTATATTGGTCGATTATGCCCCGAGAGTGTAAATTTGTAACTTATCGACCTCAACGTTCAAAAGAACCAAATCCGGACCAACATTTGGCTACTCAGTTGCCCTCGAACAGTATAACTTTGCAAATAGTGCTTTTTCTCATTCAATCGGACAAAAGTAAAACTTAATTATATTGGTCTATTATGCCCCGAGAGTGTAAATTTGTAACTTATCGACCTCAACGTTCACAAGAACCAAATCAGAACCCACAATAGACTACTCATTTTCCCCCTAACAGTATAACTTTGCAAATAGTGCTTTTTCTCATTCAATCGAACGAAGAGTAAAACTTAATTATATTGGTCTATTATGCCCGGAGAGTGTAAATTTGTAACTTATCGACCTCAACGTTCACAAGAACGAATTCCGGATCAATATTAGACAACTCAGTTGCCCCCAAACAATATATGTTTGCAAACAATGCGTTTTCTCATTCAATCGAACAGAGAGTAAAACCTAATTATATACGTCTATTTTGCCAGAGAGTGTTAATTTGTAACTTATCGACCTTAACGTTCACAAGAACCAAATCCGGACCAACAATAGACTACTCGGTTGCCCACTAACAGTATAACTTTGCAAACAGTGCGTTTTCTCATTCAATCGAACAAAGAGTAAAACCTAATTATATAGGTCTATTATGCCCCGAGAGTGTTAATTTGTAACTTATCGACCTCAACGTTCACAAGAACCAAAACCGGAACAACAATAGACTAATCAGTTGCCACCTAACAGCATAACTTTGCAAAGTGCTTTTTCTCATTCAACCGAACAAAGAGTAAAACTTAATTATATAGGTCTATTATGCCCCGAGAGTGTAAATTTGTAACTTATCGACCTCAACGTTCACAAGAACCAAGTCAGAAACAACAATAGACCACTCAGTTGCCCCCTAACAGTATAACTTTGCAAACAGTGCTTTTTCTCATTCAATCGAACAAAGAGTAAAACCTAATTATATTGGTCTATTATGCCCCGAGAGTGTAAATTTGTAACTTATCGACCTCAACGTTCACAAGAACCAAATCCGGACCAACATTAGGCTACTCAGTTGCCCTCGAACAGTATAACTTTGCAAATAGTGCTTTTTCGCAATCAATCGGGCAAACAGTAAAACTTAATTATATTGGTCTATTATGCCCCGAGAGTGTAAATTTGTAACTTATCGACCTCAACGTTCACAAGAACCAAATCAGAACCCACAATAGACTACTCATTTGCCCCATAACAGTATAACTTTGCAAATAGTGCTTTTTCTCATTCAATTGAACGAAGAGTAAAACTTAATTATATTGGTCTGTTATGCCCGGAGACTGTAAATTTGTAAATTATCGACCTCAACGTTCACAAGGACCAATTCAGGATCGATATTAGACAACTCAGTTGCCCCCGAACAGTATAAGTTTGCAAACAATGCGTTTTCTCATTCAATCGAACAGAGAGTAAAACATAATTATATAGGTCTATTATGCCCCGAGAGTGTTAATTTGTAACTTATCGACCGTAATGTTCACAAGAACCAAATCCGGACCAACAATAGGCTACTCTGTTGCCCACTAACAGTATGACTTTGCAAACAGTGCGTTTTCTCATTCAATCGAACAAAGAGTAAAACCTAATTATATAGGTCTATTATGCCCCGAGAGTGTTAATTTGTAACTTATCGACCTCAACGTTCACAAGAACTAAATCAGGACCAACAATAGACTACTCGGTTCCCCCTAACAGTAAAACTTTGCAAACAGTGCTTTTTCTAATTCAATCGAACAAAGAGTAAAACTTAATTATATTGGTCTATTGTGCCCCGAGAGTGTAAATTTGTAACTTATCGACCTCAACGTTCACAAGAACCAAATCCGGTCAAACATCAGACTACTCAGATGTGCGCAAACAGTATAACTTAGCAAACAGTGCTTTTTCTCAATCAATCGAACAAGGAGTAAAACTTAATTATATAGGTCTATTATGCCCCGAGAGTGTTAATTTGTAACTTATTGACCTCAACGTTCACAAGAACCAAATTAGAACCAACATTACACTACTCAGTCGCCCCCGAACAGTATAACTTTGTAAACAGTGCTTTTTCTCGTTTAATCGAACAAAGAGTAAAACCTAATTATATAGGTCTATTATGCCCCGAGAGTGTAAATTTGTAACTTATCGACCTCAACGTTCACAAGAAACAAATCCGGAACAACAATAGACTACACAATTGCCCCCAAACAGTATAACTTTGCAAAAAGTGCTTTTTCTCATTCAACCGAACAAAGAGTAAAACTTAATTATATAGGTCTATTATGCCCCGAGAGTGTAAATTTGTAACTTATCGACCTCAACGTTCACAAGAACCAAATCAGAACCAACAATAGACCACTCC
Source organism: Aechmea fasciata (assembly GCA_025177825.1). Taxonomy (NCBI): domain Eukaryota; kingdom Viridiplantae; phylum Streptophyta; class Magnoliopsida; order Poales; family Bromeliaceae; genus Aechmea; species Aechmea fasciata. The sequence goes on from CM045936.1 coordinate 6,017,046, forward strand.
GTTGCCCCCTAACAGTATAACTTTGCAAACAGTGCTTTTTCTCATTCAATCGAACACAGAGTAAAACTTAATTATATTGGTCTATTATGCCCCGCGAGTGTAAATTTTCAACTTATCGACCTCAACGTTCACAAGAACCAAATCCGGACCAACATTAGACTACTCAGTTGTGCGCTAACAGTATAACTTTGCAAACAGTGCTTTTTCTAAATCAATCGAACAAAGAGTAAAACCTAATTATATAGGTCTATTATGCCTCGAGAGTGTTAATTTGTAACTTATCGACCTCAACGTTCACAAGAACAAAATTAGGACCAACATTAGACTACTTAGTTGCCCCCGAACAGTATAACTACGTAAACAGTGCTTTTTCTCGTTTAATCGAACAAAGAGTAAAACCGAATTATATAGGTCTATTATGCCCCGAGAGTGTAAATTTGTAACTTATCGACCTCAACGTTCACAAGAACCAAATCCGGACCAACAATAGACTACTCAGTTGCCCCCTAACAGTATAACTTTGCAAAGAGTGCTTTTTCTCATTCAATCGAACAAATAGTAAAACTTAATTATATAGGTCTATTATGCCCCGAGAGTGTAAATTTGTAACTTATCGACCTCAACGTTCACAAGAACCAAATCCGGACCAACATTAGACTACTCAGTTGCCCCGACGAATAACTTTGCAAAACGGTTTCTTTTTCTCATTCAATCGAACAAAGAGTAAAACTTAATTATATAGGTCTATTATGCCCCGAGAGTGTAAATTTGTAACTTATCGACCACAACGTTCACAAGAACCAAATCAGGACCAACAATAGACTACTCAGTTGCCCCCTAACAGTATAACTTTGCAAACAGTGCTTTTTCTCATTCAATCGAACAAAGAGTAAAACCTAATTATATTGGTCGATTATGCCCCGAGAGTGTAAATTTGTAACTTATCGACCTCAACGTTCACAAGAACCAAATCCGGACCAACATTAGGCTACTCAGTTGCCCTCGAACAGTATAACTTTGCAGATAGTGCTTTTTCTCATTCAATCGGACAAACAGGAAAACTTAATTATATTGTTCTATTAAGCCCCGAGATTGCAAATTTGTAACTTATCGTCCTCAACGTTCACAAGAACCAAATCAGAACCCATAATAGACTACTCATTTGCCCCCTAATAGTATAACTTTGCAAATAGTGCTTTTTCTCATTCAATCGAACGAAGAGTAAAACTTAATTATATTGGTCTATTATGCCCGGAGAGTGTAAATTTGTAACTTATCGACCTCAACGTTCATAAGAACCAATTCCGGATCAACGTTAGACTACTCAGTTGCCCCCGAACAGTATAACTTTGCAAACAGTGCGTTTTCTCATTCAATCGAACAAAGAGTAAAACCTAATTATATAGGTCTATTACGCCCCGAGAATTTTAATTTGTAACTTATCGACCTTAAAGTTCACAAGAACCAAATCCGGACCAACAATAGACTACTCGGTTGCCCACTAACAGTATAACTTTGCAAACAGTGCGTTTTCTCATTCAATCAAACAAAGAGTAAAACTTATCGCCCTCACTGTTCCGGATCAACGTTAGACTACTCAGTTGCCCCCGAACAGTATAACTTTGCAAACAGTGCGTTTTCTCATTCAATCGAACAAAGAGTAAAACCTAATTATATTGGTCTATTATGCCCCGAGAGTGTTAATTTGTAACTTATCGACCTCACTGTTCACAAGAACTAAATCCGGACCAACAATAGACTACTCGGTTGCCCCCTAACAGTAAAACTTTGCAAACAGTGCTATTTCTCATTCAATCAAACAAAGAGTAAAACTTAATTATATTGGTCTATTGTGCCCCGAGAGTGTAAATTTGTAACTTATCGACCTCAACGTTCACACGAACCAAATCCGGTCAAACATTAGACTACTCAGTTGTACGCTAACAGTATAACTTTGCAAACAGTGCTTTTTCTCAATCAATCGAACAAAGGGTAAAACCTAATTATATAGGTCTATTATGCCCCGAGAGTGTAAATTTGCAACTTATCGACCTCAACGTTCACAAGAACCAAATCCGGACGAACATTAGACTACTCAGTTGTGCGCTAACAGTATAACTTTGCAAACAGTGCTTTTTCTCAATCAATCGAACAAAGAGTAAAACCTAATTATATAGGTCTATTATGCCTCGAGAGTGTTAATTTGTAACTTATCGACCTCAACGTTCACAAGAAGAAAATTAGGACCAACATTAGACTACTTAGTTGCCCCCGAACAGTATAACAACGCAAACAGTGCTTTTTCTCGTTTAATCGAACAAAGAGTAAAACCTAATTATATAGGTCTATTATGCCCCGAGAGTGTAAATTTGAAACTTATCGACCTCAACGTTCACAAGAACGAAATCCGGACCAACAATAGACTACTCAGTTGCCCCCTAACAGTATAACTTTGCAAAGAGTGCTTTTTCTCATTCAACCGTACAAAGAGTAAAACTTAATTATATAGGTCTATTAAGAGTGTAAATTTCTAACTTATCGACCTCAACGTTCACAAGAACCAAGTCGGAACCAACAATAGATCACTCGGTTGCCCTAACGGTATATCTTTGCAAACAGTGCTTTTCTCAATCAATCGAACAAAGAGTAAAACCTAATTATATAGGTCTATTATGCCTCGAGAGTGTTAATTTGTAACTTATCGACCTCAACGTTCACAAGAACAAAATTAGGACCAACATTAGACTACTTAGTTGCCCCCGAACAGTATAACAACGCAAACAGTGCTTTTTCTCGTTTAATCGAACAAAGAGTAAAACCTAATTATATAGGTCTATTATGCCCCGAGAATGTTAATTTGTAACTTATCGACCTTAACGTTCACAAGAACCAAATCCGGACCAACAATAGACTACTCGGTTGCCCACTAACAGTATAACTTTGCAAACAGTGCGTTTTCTCATTCAATCGAACAAAGAGTAAAACTTAATTATATTGGTCTATTATGCCCCGAGAGTGTTAATTTGTAACTTATCGACCTCACCGTTCACAAGAACTAAATCCGGACCAACAATAGACTACTTAGTTGCCCCCGAACAGTATAACAACGCAAACAGTGCTTTTTCTCGTTTAATCGAACAAAGAGTAAAACCTAATTATATAGGTCTATTATGCCCCGAGAGTGTAAATTTGTAACTTATCGACCTCAACGTTCACAAGAACGAAATACGGACCAACAATAGACTACTCAGTTGCCCCCTAACAGTATAACTTTGCAAAGAGTGCTTTTTCTCATTCAATCGAACAAATAGTAAAACTTAATTATATAGGTCTATTATGCCTCGAGAGTGTAAATTTGTAACTTATCGACCTCAACGTTCCCAAGAACCAAATCCGACCAACATTCGACTACTCGGTTGCCCCGAACGAATAACTTTGCAAACAGTGCTTTTTCTCAATCAATCGAACAAAGAGTAAAACTTAATTATATAGGTCTATTATGCCCCGAGAGTGTAAATTTGTAACTTATCGACCTCAACGTTCACAAGAACCAAGTCAGAACCAACAATAGACCACTCTGTTGCCCCCTAACAGTATAACTTTGCAAACAGTGCTTTTTCTCATTCAATCGAACAAAGAGTAAAACTTAATTATATTGGTCTATTATGCCCCGCGAGTGTAAATTTGCAACTTATCGACCTCAACGTTCACAAGAACCAAATCCGGACCAACATTAGACTACTCAGTTGTGCGCTAACAGTATAACTTTGCAAACAGTGCTTTTTCTCAATCAATCGAACAAAAAGTAAAACCTAATTATATAGGTCTATTATGCCTCGAGAGTGTTAATTTGTAACTTATCGACCTCAACGTTCACAAGAACAAAATTAGGACCAACATTAGACTACTTAGTTGCCCCCGAACAGTATAACAATGCAAATAGTGCTTTTTCTCGTTTAATCGAACAGAGAGTAAAACCTAATTATATAGGTCTATTATGCTCCGAGAGTGTAAATTTGTAACTTATCGACCTCAACGTTCACAAGAACCAAATCGGGACCAACAATAGACTACTTAGTTGTTGCCCCCTAATAGAATAACTTTGCCAACAGTGCTTTTTCTCATTCAGTCGAACAAATAGTAAAACTTAATTATATAGGTCTATTATGCCTCGAGAGTGTAAATTTGTAACTTTTCGACCTCAACGTTCACAAGAACCAAATCCGGACCAACATTCGACTACTCAGTTGCCCCCGAACAGAATAACTTTGCAAACAGTGCTTTTTCTCAATCAATCGAACAAAGAGTAAAACTTAATTTTATAGGTCTATTATGCCCCGAGAGTGTAAATTTGTAACTTATCGACCACAACGTTCACAAGAACCAAATCCGGACCAACAATAGACTACTCAGTTGCCCCCTAACAGTATAACTTTGCCAACACTGCTGTTTCTCATTCAATCGAACAAAGAGTAAAACCTAATTATATTGGTCGATTATGCCCCGAGAGTGTAAATTTGTAACTTATCGACCTCAACGTTCAAAAGAACCAAATCAGAACCCACAATAGACTACTTATTTTCCCCCTAACAGTATAACTTTGCAAATAGTGCTTTTTCTCATTCAATCGAACGAAGAGTAAAACTTAATTATATTCGTCTATTATGCCGGAGAGTGTAAATTTGTAACTTATCGACCTCAACGTTCACAAGAACCAATTCCGGATCAATATTAGACAACTCAGTTGCCCCCAAACAATATATGTTTGCAAACAATGTGTTTTCTCATTCAGTCGAACAGAGAGTAAAACCTAATTATATACGTCTATTATGCCCCGAGAGTGTTAATTTGTAACTTATCGACCTTAACGTTCCCAAGAACCAAATCCGGACCAACAATAGACTACTCGGTTGCCCACTAACAGTATAACTTTGCAAATAGTGCGTTTTCTCATTCAATCGAACAAAGAGTAAAACGTAATTATATAGGTCTATTATGCCCCGAGAGTGTAAATTTGTAACTTATCGACCTCAACGTTCACAAGAACCAAATCAGAACCAACAATAGACCACTCAGTTGCCCCCTAACAGTATAACATTGCAAACAGTGCTTTTTCTAATTCAATCGAACAAAGAGTAAAACCTAATTATATTGGTCTATTATGCCCCGAGAGTGTAAATTTATAACTTATCGACCACAACGTTCACAAGAACCAAATCCGGACCAACATTAGGCTACTCAGTTGCCCCCGAACAGAATAACTTTGCAAACAGTGCTTTTTCTCAATCAATCGAACAAAGAGAAAAACTTAATTTTATAGGTCTATTATGCCCCGAGAGTGTAAATTTGTAACTTATCGACCACAACGTTCACAAGAACCAAATCCGGACCAACAATAGACTACTCAGTCGCCCCCGAACAGTATAACTTTGCCAACAGTGCTTTTTCTCATTCAATCGAACAAAGAGTAAAACCTAATTATATTGGTCGATTATGCCCCGAGAGTGTAAATTTGTAACTTATCGACCTCAACGTTAACAAGAACCAAATCAGAACCCACAATAGACTACTCATTTGCCACCTAACAGTATAACTTTGCAAATAGTGATTTTTCTCATTCAATTGAACGAAGAGTAAAACTTAATTATATTGGTGCAGTATGCCGGAGAGTGTAAATTTGTAAATTATCGACCTCAACGTTCACAAGAACCAATTAGGATCAATATTAGACAACTCGGTTGCCCCGAACAATATAAGTTTGCAAACAATGCGTTTTCTCATTCAATCGAACGAGTAAAACCTAATTATATAGGTCTATTATGCCCTGAGAGTGTTAATTTGTAACTTATCGACCGTAACGTTCACAAGAACCAAATCCGGACCAACAATAGGCTACTCGGTTGCCCACTAACAGTATAACTTTGCAAACAGTGCGTTTTCTCATTCAATCGAACAAAGAGTAAAACCTAATTATATAGGTCTATTATGCCCCGAGAGTGTTAATTTGTAACTTATCGACCTCAACGTTCACAAGAACTAAATCAGGACCAACAATAGACTACTCGGTTGCCCCCTAACAGTAAAACTTTGCAAACAATGCTTTTTCTAATTCAATCGAACAAAGAGTAAAACTTAATTATATTGGTCTATTGTGCCCCGAGAGTGTAAATTTGTAACTTATCGACCTCAACGTTCACAAGAACCAAATCCGGTCAAACATTAGACTACTCAGATGTGCGCTAACAGTATAACTTTGCAAACAGTGCTTTTTCTCAATCAATCGAACAAAGAGTAAAACTTAATTATATAGGTCTATTATGCCCCGAGAGTGTTAATTTGTAACTTATCGACCTCAACGTTCACAAGAACCAAATTAGGACCAACATTAGACTACTCAGTCGCCCCCGAACAGTATAACTTTGTAAACAGTGCTTTTTCTCGTTTAATCGAACAAAGAGTAAAACCTAATTATATAGGTCTACTATGCCCCGAGAGTGTAAATTTGTAACTTATCGACCTCAACGTTCACAAGAACCAAATCCGGAACAACAATAGACTACTCGTTGCCCTAACAGTATAACTTTGCAAAGAGTGCTTTTTCTCATTCAACCGAACAAAGAGTAAAACTTAATTATATAGGTCTATTATTCCCCGACAGTGTAAATTTGTAACTTATCTACCTCAACGTTCACAAGAACCAAATCAGAACCAACAATAGACCACTCAGTTGCCCCCTAACAGTATAACTTTGCAAACAGTGCTTTTTCTCATTCAATCGAACAAAGAGTAAAACCTAATTATATTGGTCGATTATGCCCCGAGAGTGTAAATTTGTAACTTATCGACCTCAACGTTCACAAGAACCAAATCCGGACCAACATTAGGCTACTCAGTTGCCCTCGAATAGTATAACTTTGCAAATAGTGCATTTTCTCATTCAATCGGACAAACAGTAAAACTTAATTATATTGGTCTATTATGCCCCGAGGGTGTAAATTTGTAACTTATCGACCTCAACGTTCACAAAAACCAAATCAGAACCCACAATAGACTACTCATTTTCCCCCTAACAGTATAACTTTGCAAATAGTGCTTTTTCTCATTCAATCGAAGAGTAAAACTTAATTATTTTGGTCTATTATGCCCCGAGAGTGTAAATTTGTAACTTATCGACCTCACCGTTCACAAGAACCAATTAGGATCAATATTAGACAACTCGATTTGCCCCGAACAATATAAGTTTGCAAACAATGCGTTTTCTCATTCAATCGAACAGAGAGTAAAACCTAATTATATACGTCTATTTTTCCCCGAGAGTGTTAATTTGTAACTTATCGACCTTACCGTTCACAAGAACCAAATCCGGACCAAATATAGACTACTCGGTTGCCCACTAACAGTATAACTTTGCAAACAGTGCGTTTTCTCATTCAATCGAACAAAGAGTAAAACCTAATTATATAGGTCTATTATGCCCGAGAGTGTTAATTTGTAACTTATCGACCTCAACGTTCACAAGAACTAAATCAGGACCAACAATAGACTACTCGGTTGCCCCCCCAACATAAAAACTTTCCAAACAGTGCTTTTTCTAATTCAATCAAACAAAAAGTAAAACTTAATTATATAGGTCTATTGTGCCCGAGAGTGTAAATTTGTAACTTATCGACCTCAACGTTCACAAGAACCAAATCCGGTCAAACATTAGACTACTCGGATGTGCGCAAACGGTATAACTTTGCAAACGGTGCTTTTTCTCAATCAATCGAACAAAGAGTAAAACTTAATTATATAGGTCTATTATGCCCCGAGAGTGTTAATTTGTAACTTATCGACCTGAACGTTCACAAGAACCAAATTAGGACCAACATTAGACTACTCAATCGCCCCCGAACAGTAAAACTTTGTAAACAGTGCTTTTTCTCGTTTAATCGAACAAAGAGTAAAACCTAATTATATAGGTCTATTATGCCCCGAGAGTGTTAATTTGTAACTTATCGACCTCAACGTTCACAAGAACCAAATCCGGAACAACAATAGACTACTCAGTTGCCCCCTAACAGTATAACTTTGCAAAGTGCTTTTTCTCATTCAACCGAACAAAGAGTAAAACTTAATTATATAGGTCTATTATGCCCCGAGAGTGTAAATTTGTAACTTATCGACCTCAACGTTCACAAGAACCAAATCAGAACCAACAATAGACCACTCAGTTGCCCCCTAACAGTATAAATTGCAAACAGTGCTTTTTCTAATTCAATCGAACAAAGACTAAAACCTAATTATATTGGTCTATTATGCCCCGAGAGTGTAAATTTGTAACTTATCGACCTCAACGTTCACAAGAACCAAATCCGGACCAACATTAGGCTACTCAGTTGCCCTCGAACAGTATAACTTTGCAAATAGTGCTTTTTCTCAATCAATCGGACAAACAGTAAAACTTAATTATATTGGTCTATTATGCCCCGAGAGTGTAAATTTGTAACTTATCGACCTCAACGTTCACTAGAACCAAATCAGAACCCACAATAGACTACTCATTTGCCCCCTAACAGTATAACTTTGCAAATAGTGCTTTTTCTCATTCAATTGAACGAAGAGTAAAACTTAATTATATTGATGCATTATGCCGGAGGCGTAAATTTGTAAATTATCGACCTCAACGTTCACAAGTACCAAATCCGGATCAATATTAGCCAACTTAGTTGCCCCCCAAAAGTATAAGTTTGCAAACAATGCGTTTTCTCATTCAATCGAACAGAGAGTAAAACCTAATTATATAGGTCTATTATGCCCCGAGAGTGTAAATTTGTAACTTATCGACCTCAACGTTCACAAGAACCAAATCCGAACCCACAATAGACTACTCATTTTCCCCCTAACAGTATAACTTTGCAAATAGTGCTTTTTCTCATTCAATCGAACGAAGAGTAAAACTTAATTATTTTGGTCTATTATGCCCGGAGACTGTAAATTTGTAACTTATCGACCTCAACGTTCACAAGAACAAATTCAGGATCAATATTAGACAACTCAATTGCCACGAACAATATAAGTTTGCAAACAATGCGTTTTCTCATTCAATCGAACAGAGAGTAAAACCTAATTATATACGTCTATTTTGCCCCGAGAGTGTTAATTTGTAACTTATCGACCTTAACGTTCACAAGAACCAAATCCGGACCAACAATAGACTACTCGGTTGCCCACTAACAGTATAACTTTGCAAACAGTGCGTTTTCTCATTCAATCGAACAAAGAGTAAAACCTAATTATATAGGTCTATTATGCCCCGAGAGTGTTAATTTGTAACTTATCGACCTCAACGTTCACAAGAACTAAATCGGGACCAACAATAGACTACTCGGTTGCCCCTAATAGTAAAACTTTGCAAACGGTGCTTTTTCTAATTCAATCGAACAAAGAGTAAAACTTAATTATATTGGTCCATTGTGCCCCGAGAGTGTAAATTTGTAACTTATCGACCTCAACGTTCACAAGAACCAAATCCGGTCAAACATTAGACTACTCAGATGTGCGCTAACAGTATAACTTTGCAAACAGTGCTTTTTCTCAATCAATCGAAAAAAGAGTAAAACTTAATTATATAGGTCTATTATGCCCCGAGAGTGTTAATTTGTAACTTATCGACCTCAACGTTCACAAGAACCAAATCCGGACCAACATTAGACTACTCAGTCGCCCTCGAACAGTATAACTTTGTAAACAGTGCTTTTTCTCGTTTAATCGTACAAAGAGTAAAACCTAATTATATAGGTCTATTATGCCCCGAGAGTGTTAATTTGTAACTTATCGACCTCAACGTTCACAAGAACCAAATCCGGAACAACAATAGACTACTCAGTTGCCCCCTAACAATATAACTTTGCAAAGTGCTTTTTCTCATTCAAAAGAACAAAGAGTAAAACTTAATTATATAGGTCTATTATGCCCCGAGAGTGTAAATTTGTAACTTATCGACCTCAACGTTCACAAGAACCAAGTCAGAACCAACAATAGACCACTCAGTTGCCCCCTAACAGTATAACTTTGCAAACAGTACTTTTTCTCATTCAATCGAACAAAGAGTAAAACTTAATTATATTCGTCTATTATGCCCCGAGAGTGTAAATTTGTAACTTATCGACCTCAACGTTCACAAGAACCAAATCCGAACCAACATTAGGCTACTCAGTTGCCCTCGAACAGTATAACTTTGCAAATAGTGCTTTTTCTCAATCAATCGGACAAACAGTAAAACTTAATTATATTGGTCTATTATGCCCCGAGAGTGTAAATTTGTAACTTATCGACCTCATCGTTAACAAGAACCAAATCAGAACCCACAATAGACTACTCATTTGCCCCCTAACAGTATAACTTTGCAAATAGTGCTTTTTCTCATTCAATTGAACGAAGAGTAAAACTTAATTATATTGGTCTGTTATGCCCGGAGAGTGTAAATTTGTAAATTATCGACCCCAACGTTCACAAGGACCAATTCCGGATCAATATTAGACAACTCAGTTGCCCCCGAGCAGTATAAGTTTGCAAACAATGCGTTTTCTCATTCAATCGAACAGAGAGTAAAACCTAATTATATAGGTCTATTATGCCCTGAGAGTGTTAATTTGTAACTTATCGACCGTAACGTTCACAAGAACCAAATCCGGACCAACAATAGGCTACTCGGTTGCCCACTAACAGTATAACTTTGCAAACAGTGCGTTTTCTCATTCAATCGAACAAAGAGTAAAACGTAATTATATAGGTCTATTATGCCCCGAGAGTGTTAATTTGTAACTTATCGACCTCAACGTTCACAAGAACTAAATCAGGACCAACAGTAGACTACTCGGTTGCCCCTAACGGTAAAACTTTGCAAACAATGCTTTTTCTAATTCAATCGAACAAAGAGTAAAACCTAATTATATTGGTCTATTATGCCCGAGAGTGTAAATTTGTAACTTATCGACCTCAACGTTCACAAGAACCAAATCCGGTCAAACATTAGAGTACTCAGATGTGCGCTAACAGTATAACTTTGCAAACAGTGCTTTTTCTCAATCAATCGAAAAAAGAGTAAAACTTAATTATATAGGTCTATTATGCCCCGAGAGTGTTAATTTGTAACTTATCGACCTCAACGTTCACAAGAACCAAATTAGGACCAACATTAGACTACTCAGTCGCCCCCGAACAGTATAACTTTGCAAACAGTGCTTTTTCTTGTTTAATCGAACAAAGAGTAAAACCTATTTATATCGGTCTATTATGCCCCGAGAGTGTTAATTTGTAACTTATCGACCTCAACGTTCACAAGAACCAAATCCGGAACAACAATAGACTACTCAGTTGCCCCCTAACAGTATAACTTTGCAAAGTGCTTTTTCTCATTCAACCGAACAAAGAGTAAAACTTCATTATATAGGTCTATTATGCCCCGAGAGTGTAAATTTGTAACTTATCGACCTCAACGTTCACAAGAACCAAATCAGAACCAACAATAGACCACTCGGTAGTCCCCTAACGGTATAACATTGCAAACGATTGCTTTTTCTAATTCAATCGAACAAAGAGTAAAACCTAATTATATTGGTCTATTATGCCCCGAGAGTGTAAATTTGTAACTTATCGACCTCAACGTTCACAAGAACCAAATCAGGACCAACATTAGGCTACTCAGTTGACCTCGAACAGTATAACTTTGCAAATAGTGCTTTTTCTCAATCAATCGGACAAACAGTAAAACTTAATTATATTGGTCTATTATGCCCCGAGAGTGTAAATTTGTAACTTATCGACCTCAACGTTAACAAGAACCAAATCAGAACCCACAATAGACTACTCATTTGCCCCCTAACAGTATAACTTTGCAAATAGTGCTTTTTCTCATTCAATTGAACGAAGAGTAAAACTTAATTATATTGGTCTATTATGCCCCGAGAGTGTAAATTTGCAACTTATCGACCTCAACGTTCGCAAGGACCAATTAGGATCAATATTAGACAACTCGATTTGCCCCGAACAGTATAAGTTTGCAAACAATGCGTTTTCTCATTCAATCGAACAGAGTAAAACCTAATTATATAGGTCTATTATGCCCGAGAGTGTTAATTTGTAACTTATCGACCTCAACGTTCACAAGAACCAATTAGGATCAATATTAGACAACTCGGTTGCCCCGAACAATATAAGTTTGCAAACAATGCGTTTTCTCATTCAATCGAACGAGAGAGTAAAACCTAATTATATCCGTCTATTTTGCCCCGAGAGTGTTAATTTGTAACTTATCGACCTTACTGTTCACAAGAACCAAATCCGGACCAAATATAGACTACTCGGTTGCCCACTAACAGTATAACTTTGCAAACAGTGCGTTTTCTCATTCAATCGAACAAAGAGTAAAACCTAATTATATAGGTCTATTATGCCCCGAGAGTGTTAATTTGTAACTTATCGACCTCAACATTCACAAGAACTAAATTAGGACCAACAATAGACTACTCGGTTGCCCTAACAGGTAAAACTTTGCAAACGAGTGCTTTTTCTAATTCAATCGAACAAAGAGTAAAACTTAATTATATTGGTCTATTGTGCCCCGAGAGTGTAAATTTGTAACTTATCGACCTCAACGTTCACAAGAACCAAATCCGGTCAAACATTAGACTACTCAGAAGTGCGCAAACAGTATAACTTTGCAAACAGTGCTTTTTCTCAATCAATCGAAAAAAGAGTAAAACTTAATTATATAGGTCTATTATGCCCCGAGAGTGTTAATTTGTAACTTATCGACCTCAACGTTCACAAGAACCAAATTAGGACCAACATTAGACTACTCAGTCGCCCCCGAACAGTATAACTTTGTAAACAGTGCTTTTTCTCGTTTAATCGAACAAAGAGTAAAACCTAATTATATAGGTCTATTATGCCCCGAGAGTGTAAATTTGTAACTTATCGACCTCAACGTTCACAAGAACCAAATCCGGAACAACAATAGACTACTCAGTTGCCCCTAACAGTATAACTTTGCAAAGTGCTTTTTCTCATTCAACCGAACAAAGAGTAAAACTTCATTATATAGGTCTATTATGCCCCGAGAGTGTAAATTTGTAACTTATCGACCTCAACGTTCACAAGAACCAAATCAGAACCAACAATAGACCACTCAGTAGTCCCCTAACAGTATAACATTGCAAACAGTGCTTTTTCTAATTCAATCGAACAAAGAGTAAAACCTAATTATATTGGTCTATTATGCCCCGAGAGTGTAAATTTGTAACTTATCGACCTCAACGTTCACAAGAACCAAATCCGGACCAACATTAGGCTACTCAGTTGCCCTCGAACAGTATAACTTTGCAAATAGTGCTTTTTCTCAATCAATCGGACAAACAGTAAAACTTAATTATATTGGTCTATTATGCCCCGAGAGTGTAAATTTGTAACTTATCGACCTCAACGTTAACAAGAACCAAATCAGAACCCACAATAGACTACTCATTTGCCCCCTAACAGTATAACTTTGCAAATAGTGCTTTTTCTCATTCAATTGAACGAAGAGTAAAACTTAATTATATTGGTCTGTTATGCCCGGAGAGTGTAAATTTGTAAATTATCGACCTCAACGTTCGCAAGGACCAATTCCGGATCAATATTAGACAACTCAGTTGCCCCGCGAGTATAAGTTTGCAAACAATGCGTTTTCTCATTCAATCGAACAGAGAGTAAAACCTAATTATATAGGTCTATTATGCCCCGAGAGTGTAAATTTGTAACTTATCGACCTCAACGTTCACAAGAACCAATTAGGATCAATATTAGACAACTCGGTTGCCCCGAACAATATAAGTTTGCAAACAATGCGTTTTCTCATTCAATCGAACAGAGAGTAAAACCTAATTATATACGTCTATTTTGCCCCGAGAGTGTTAATTTGTAACTTATCGACCTTACTGTTCACAAGAACCAAATCCGGACCAAATATGGACTACTCGGTTGCCCACTAACAGTATAACTTTGCAAACAGTGCGTTTTCTCATTCAATCGAACAAAGAGTAAAACCTAATTATATAGGTCTATTATGCCCCGAGAGTGTTAATTTGTAACTTATCGACCTCAACATTCACAAGAACTAAATTAGGACCAACAATAGACTACTCGGTTGCCCCCTAACAGTAAAACTTTGCAAACAGTGCTTTTTCTAATTCAATCGAACAAAGAGTAAAACTTAATTATATTGGTCTATTGTGCCCCGAGAGTGTAAATTTGTAACTTATCGACCTCAACGTTCACAAGAACCAAATCCGGTCAAACATTAGACTACTCAGATGTGCGCTAACAGTATAACTTTGCAAACAGTGCTTTTTCTCAATCAATCGAAAAAAGAGTAAAACTTAATTATATAGGTCTATTATGCCCCGAGAGTGTTAATTTGTAACTTATCGACCTCAACGTTCACAAGAACCAAATTAGGACCAACATTAGACTACTCGATCGCCCCGAGCAGTATAACTTTGTAAACGGTGCTTTTTCTCGTTTAATCGAACAAAGAGTAAAACCTAATTATATAGGTCTATTATGCCCGAGAGTGTTAATTTGTAACTTATCGACCTCAACGTTCACAAGAACCAAATCCGAACAACAATAGACTACTCGGTTGCCCCCTAACGGTATAACTTTGCAAAGTGCTTTTCTCATTCAACCGAACAAAGAGTAAAACTTAATTATATAGGTCTATTATGCCGAGAGTGTAAATTTGTAACTTATCGACCTCAACGTTCACAAGAACCAAATCAGAACCAACAATAGACCACTCAGTTGCCCCCTAACAGTATAAATTGCAAACAGTGCTTTTCTAATTCAATCGAACAAAGACTAAAACCTAATTATATTGGTCTATTATGCCCCGAGAGTGTAAATTTGTAACTTATCGACCTCAACGTTCACAAGAACCAAATCCGGACCAACATTAGGCTACTCAGTTGCCCTCGAACAGTATAACTTTGCAAATAGTGCTTTTTCTCAATCAATCGGACAAACAGTAAAACTTAATTATATTGGTCTATTATGCCCCGAGAGTGTAAATTTGTAACTTATCGACCTCAACGTTCACAAGAACCAAATCAGAACCCACAATAGACTACTCATTTGCCCCCTAACAGTATAACTTTTCAAATAGTGCTTTTTCTCATTCAATTGAACGAAGAGTAAAACTTAATTATATTGGTCTGTTATGCCCGGAGACTGTAAATTTGTAAATTATCGACCTCAACGTTCACAAGGACCAATTCCGGATCAATATTAGACAACTCAGTTGCCCCCGAACAGTATAAGTTTGCAAACAATGCGTTTTCTCATTCAATCGAACAGAGAGTAAAACCTAATTATATAGGTCTATTATGCCCCGAGAGTGTAAATTTGTAACTTATCGACCTCAACGTTCACAAGAACCAAATCAGAACCCACAATAGACTACTCATTTTCCCCCTAAAAGTATAACTTTGCAAATAGTGCTTTTTCTCATTCAATCGAACGAAGAGTAAAACTTAATTATTTTGGTCTATTATGCCCGGAGACTGTAAATTTGTAACTTATCGACCTCAACGTTCACAAGAACCAATTCCGGATCAATATTAGACAACTCAGTTGCCCCCGAACAATATAAGTTTGCAAACAATGCGTTTTCTCATTCAATCGAACAGAGAGTAAAACCTAATTATATACGTCTATTTTGCCCCGAGAGTGTTAATTTGTAACTTATCGACCTTAACGTTCACAAGAACCAAATCCGGACCAACAATAGACTACTCGGTTGCCCACTAACAGTATAACTTTGCAAACAGTGCGTTTTCTCATTCAATCGAACAAAGAGTAAAACCTAATTATATAGGTCTATTATGCCCCGTGAGTCGTAATTTGTAACTTATCGACCTCAACGTTCACAAGAACCAAATCGGGACCAACAATAGACTACTCGGTTGCCCTAACAGTAAAACTTTGCAAACGATTGCTTTTTCTAATTCAATCGAACAAAGAGTAAAACTTAATTATATAGGTCTATTGTGCCCCGAGAGTGTAAATTTGTAACTTATCGACCTCAACGTTCACAAGAACCAAATCCGGTGAAACATTAGACTACTCAGATGTGCGCTAACAGTATAACTTTGCAAACAGTGCTTTTTCTCAATCAATCGAAAAAAGAGTAAAACTTAATTATATAGGTCTATTATGCCCAGAGAGTGTTAATTTGTAACTTATCGACCTCAACGTTCACAAGAACCAAATTAGGACCAACATTAGACTACTCAGTCGCCCTCGAACAGTATAACTTTGTAAACAGTGCTTTTTCTCGTTTAATCGTACAAAGAGTAAAACCTAATTATATAGGTCTAATATGCCCCGAGAGTGTTAATTTGTAACTTATCGACCTCAACGTTCACAAGAACCAAATCCGAACAACAATAGACTACTCGGTTGCCTAACAGTATAACTTTGCAAAGTGCTTTTTCTCATTCAAAAGAACAAAGAGTAAAACTTAATTATATAGGTCTATTATGCCCCGAGAGTGTAAATTTGTAACTTATCTACCTCAACGTTCACAAGAACCAAATCAGAACCAACAATAGACCACTCAGTTGCCCCCTAACAGTATAACTTTGCAAAACAGTGCTTTTTCTCATTGAATCGAACAAAGAGTAAAACCTAATTATATTGGTCTATTATGCCCCGAGAGTGTAAATTTGTAACTTATCGACCTCAACGTTCACAAGAACCAAATCCGAACCAACATTAGGCTACTCAGTTGCCCTCGAACAGTATAACTTTGCAAATAGTGCTTTTTCTCAATCAATCGGACAAACAGTAAAACTTAATTATATTGGTCTATTATGCCCCGAGAGTGTAAATTTGTAACTTATCGACCTCAACGTTAACAAGAACCAAATCAGAACCCACAATAGACTACTCATTTGCCCCCTAACAGTATAACTTTGCAAATAGTGCTTTTTCTCATTCAATTGAACGAAGAGTAAAACTTAATTATATTGATGCTGTTATGCCGGAGATTGTAAATTTGTAAATTATCGACCTCAACGTTCACAAGGACCAATTCCGGAACAATATTAGACAACTCAGTTGCCCCCGAACAGTATAAGTTTGCAAACAATGCGTTTTCTCATTCAACGAGAGTAAAACCTAATTATATAGGTCTATTATGCCCTGAGAGTGTTAATTTGTAACTTATCGACCGTAACGTTCACAAGAACCAAATCCGGACCAACAATAGGCTACTCGGTTGCCCACTAACAGTATAACTTTGCAAACAGTGCGTTTTCTCATTCAATCGAACAAAGAGTAAAACGTAATTATATAGGTCTATTATGCCCCGAGAGTGTTAATTTGTAACTTATCGACCTCAACGTTCACAAGAACTAAATCAGGACCAACAATAGACTACTCGGTTGCCCTAACAAAAACTTTGCAAACAATGCTTTTTCTAATTCAATCGAACAAAGAGTAAAACTTAATTATATTGGTCTATTGTGCCCGAGAGTGTAAATTTGTAACTTATCGACCTCAACGTTCACAAGAACCAAATCCGGTCAAACATTAGACTACTCAGATGTGCGCTAACAGTATAAATTTGCAAACAGTGCTTTTTCTCAATCAATCGAAAAAAGAGTAAATCTTAATTATATAGGTCTATTATGCCCCGAGAGTGTTAATTTGTAACTTATCGACCTCAACGTTCACAAGAACCAAATTAGGACCAACATTAGACTACTCAGTCGCCCCCGATCAGTATAACTTTGTAAACGGTGCTTTTTCTCGTTTAATCGAACAAAGAGTAAAACCTAATTATATAGGTCTATTATGCCCCGAGAGTGTTAATTTGTAACTTATCGACCTCAACGTTCACAAGAACCAAATCCGGAACAACAATAGACTACTCAGTTGCCCCCTAACAGTATAACTTTGAAAAGTGCTTTTTCTCATTCAACCGAACAAAGAGTAAAACTTCATTATATAGGTCTATTATGCCCCGAGAGTGTAAATTTGTAACTTATCGACCTCAACGTTCACAAGAACCAAACCCAGACCAACAATAGACCACTCAGTTGCCCCCTAACAGTATAACATTGCAAACAGTGCTTTTTCTAATTCAATCGAACAAAGAGTAAAACCTAATTATATTGGTCTATTATGCCCCGAGAGTGTAAATTTGTAACTTATCGACCTCAACGTTCACAAGAACCAAATCCGACCAACATTAGGCTACTCGGTTGCCCTCGAACGAGTATAACTTTGCAAATAGTGCTTTTTCTCAATCAATCGGACAAACAGTAAAACTTAATTATATTGGTCTATTATGCCCGAGAGTGTAAATTTGTAACTTATCGACCTCAACGTTCACAAGAACCAAATCGAACCCACAATAGACTACTCATTTGCCCCATAACAGTATAACTTTGCAAATAGTGCTTTTTCTCATTCAATTGAACGAAGAGTAAAACTTAATTATATTGGTCTGTTATGCCCGGAGACTGTAAATTTGTAAATTATCGACCTCAACGTTCACAAGGACCAATTCAGGATCGATATTAGACAACTCGATTTGCCCCGAAACGAGTATAAGTTTGCAAACAATGCGTTTTCTCATTCAATCGAAGCAGAGAGTAAAACATAATTATATAGGTCTATTACGCCCGAGAGTGTTAATTTGTAACTTATCGACCGTAACGTTCACAAGAACCAAATCCGGACCAACAATAGGCTACTCGGTTGCCCACTAACAGTATAACTTTGCAAACATTGCGTTTTCTCATTCAATCGAACAAAGAGTAAAACCTAATTATATAGGTCTATTATGCCCCGAGAGTGTTAATTTGTAACTTATCGACCTCAACGTTCACAAGAACTAAATCAGGACAAACAATAGACTACTCGGTTGGCCCCTAACAGTAAAACTTTGCAAACAATGCTTTTTCTAATTCAATCGAACAAAGAGTAAAACTTAATTATATTGGTCTATTGTGCCCCGAGAGTGTAAATTTGTAACTTATCGACCTCAACGTTCACAAGAACCAAATCCGGTCAAACATTAGACTACTCAGATGTGCGCTAACAGCATAACTTTGCAAACAGTGCTTTTTCTCAATCAATCGAACAAAGAGTAAAACTTAATTATATAGGTCTATTATGCCCCGAGAGTGTAAATTTGTAACTTATCGACCTCAACGTTCACAAGAACCAAATTAGGACCAACATTAGACTACTCAGTCGCCCCCGAACAGTATAACTTTGTAAACAGTGCTTTTTCTCGTTTAATCGAACAAAGAGTAAAACCTAATTATATAGGTCTATTATGCCCCGAGAGTGTAAATTTGTAACTTATCGACCTCAACGTTCACAAGAACCAAATCCGGAACAACAATAGACTACTCAGTTGCCCCCTAACAGTATAACTTTGCAAAGAGTGCTTTTTCTCAATCAACCGAACAAAGAGTAAACTTAATTATATAGGTCTATTATGCCCCGAGAGTGTAAATTTGTAACTTATCTACCTCAACGTTCACAAGAACCAAATCAGAACCAACAATAGACCACTCAGTTGCCCCATTGTTAAGGATTTTGTGTTGGCAAGTTTCGTGAATTGTGTCGGAGTCTTGAAGGATCGGAGCGGATCGAAGATGGTTGAAGAATCCTAGACTTCGAAGAAAAGAGACAAGTTGAATCACGACGTCCAGGTAAGTTTTTAATTCATAAATATGGTGATTCATACTTAGTTATAGGCATTAGAATCATAAATCATTGTTTAACGGATTAGAAATTATATTGGAACTTTGTAATTTTCAAAAATTGGAAAATTTACAAAGTGTACCCGAGGCTTATGCAGATGCACAGCCTATCCACAGTGCAGAGTGAACCTTTGAACAACCCGTACGGGTCTGCCACCATAAATACCCATTCACCGTGTGACCTGAACCATTACGAATATGACCGTCATACCCATTCACCGTGCATAAACTGAACATCAATGGGGTACAGCGTAGTTCTTTATCTTAGAATCTGACCATCAATCCAACTCCGTACCGCATAAGATTTGGTTATATACCTAAGAGCTAAATATCAATCCATTACCGTAGCGTCCTTCTAAAAATCTTCCGCTACCAGACACGTAATGGCCCCGTTTTGCACTCTACAAGGTAAAAATCTGAATTTTCTCTAATCCGAATCTAATTGATTCTAAAGTCTATAAATAGGTTCTTAGGGTTCTCTAACTCTGTGTGCTTCATGAAAATACTTGTTTGAGAAACCCTAGAGGCTAGGAATTCATTTAAAACCTATTTTCTACATCATAGCCTCTTTTAGGTCAAATCGAGATATCGTATTGAATATCTATATGTCGATTTGATCTACGTTTCGCTTGGAGTTTTCTTCTTCGGTTTTCTACGATACTCCTAAGCGAAGGATCACCATACTCATGATGCTTCTCATGAACGGCGTCGTGGATTCGGCATGAGGCGTCGTGGATTCGGCGCGTTTGAAGGCGATTCGTGGATTCGGATCGTTGGCTCGTGGATTCGAGTGGCGTCGTGGATTCGGCGTGATAGAAGCTTCGTGGATTCGAAGTGGTGGCGTTTCGTGGATTCGGGACGTGGCGTTCGTGGACTCGGACGTGAGGGCGTGGACAACCCGGAGGATTGCGCGGAGATTCATAGGAGGTTAAGAGAGGTTAAGTCCGTGGAGTCGGTAATCACCTTGTAATCTTTTCTCTTAGTGGATTGTTATTCGCGTGTTGGTCCCGTGGGTTTTTTACTCCGAGTTTGGAGTTTTCCCACGTAAATCTCGGTGTGTTTTTAATTTCCGCATTTACTTTTAACGCATCGATTATTTGTGATGTTTGGCCGGTACACCTATTCACCCCCCTCTAGGTGTCGGATACAATCTAGATAGATCCTTGGGGCTTCCCCGTAACTAACAATTGGTATCAGAGAGGGATCTAGATATATTGCTATCTAATGGCCGAAGAGTTAGTAGGTGTGTTACAAACTTATAAGATGACTTTTCCTACTAACCAATCTTCTTCCAAGTCTTTCTCTAAAAGTACAGGGATTGCGTTGAAAACATCAAAGGAAGAAGACGTGGAATCGGATTCGTGATGAGGAATCAAACGACGAGGAATTAGCGGAAGCATACAATCAACTTCTTATTGAGTCGCGGAAGATGGCGAAACTCAATAAAAAGTTGAGGCGTCGTTTATTCGATCTTGAAGAAGAGAACAAGAATTTGAAAACCACAAATAATACTCTTGAGGAGGAACGGGAATCAATCTTGAATAATAATTCGGTCCTCCAAAAGAAGCTAGAAGAATCGGATTTAATGATCAAATCTACTACGGATAAAGTTGGATTTTTGGAGCATCAATTTGAGGAAACATACAAATCCAACAAAGTTTTGACCGAGCAAGTCCATCAACTCAAGTCCGATATTCAAAAGTTTTCTTCGGGAACGAAAAAATTGGATAACATGCTCGGATTGGGTCAAACGAGCAAGTTAAGTCTTGGATACGAACGGACATATGTTGAGAAGGATCAAAAGATGACATCGAAAGTCTCAACAAGTTTGAAGGAGAAGGTGTGTCATAGATGTGGCATCAAAGGACACATCAAAAAGAGTTGTCCGGACAAAAATTTTAAGTCTCAATCGGCAACTTCGAAACGACAATTGGTATCATCTAAAACTCGACATCCCCCACGGAATCAAAAGAAAAATCAATTGAGTCGAGTGCATCAAGCAAACCGTGACTCACATGTGAACCGAAAATCAAAGCCACAACCGAACCGGATTTCTAAGTCGAAGCCACAAGCGGTTTGGGTTTCTAAGCCTCTACAACAACATCAATCGAAGAAACTTAATTCGAAAGGACCTATGGTGGATCAAACGTTTAAACGAACCACAAAAATCGTCGACAAGCCAAGACAACCAACAATCGACAAGTTTGGATCCGGAAAGGTGATATCTTTCCTTGCTCCTCGTCTTAGTTTATTTTTATTTTTATAATGCTTTGATTGGTGCTTATTGCATATTTTTCTTTCATTGCATTACATGTTTAGACGGGGTTTGAATTGTTTAAAATTTTGTTTTGAAAATCTTGTTGAGGAAAGGCAAAGGAGAATTTTTAATTTGATTGAAAATTTACTTGAGAAAGGAGATGATTGAAAATCATAAAGTTGGAGAGATTAAAGGTTTTTAAAGAGCCTTAAACGGTATTTAAAGTCAATTCAAATTGAATTAAATTCATATTAATTATCGATTTTACTCCACTTTTTATTATTTTGACGATAATTTATTATGTGATTTCTTCTTACATACATTCATCAAAATTTTGAAATTAATTTTAATCTCTTAGTAATTAATTCATCTTGATAGTGAATGATTGAATATAATCGATGGATATTTGCTAATCGACTAAGATTCGTCAAAATTATTTTCAATTGTGAGATTGTCTAATTTAGGGGGAGTTTGAATATTCAAAAAAAAAGAAAAGAGAAACTCCTATGATTAAAAAGATGTGGAAAGAGTTACATCCTAAAAGGGAGTGTGAAAACTACCACCACATGTAGGAAAGAGCTACCACCCCGGTCGTCCGGTACGTGTGTGAAGCTACCACATGGGTAATTATATGGAAAACCGAAAAGGTTGAGAAAAAATATATGTGAATATTTTAAAATTTTTGGCGTTATAAGGTGGTAGATTGAAAAAGATGCTCAAAGAGCCACCCTCGTTGTTTATTAGCTAAATCTCTATTTTGAACGGGTTGCGACAAATTGGTGTCAATTTTGCTAAATTTCTAAAAATTATTTTTCATCAATTTGCATCTTGATGATTTTAAAACATTAGATTATTTTTAATATCAAATTTTAATGTTTTGATGTCTTTTGAAATCACTTAATATTTTATCTTCATCATAATGATTTTTGGAGTACAACTTTTAATTTTTATAAAATTAATCTAATTTTGAAGGATTTTTGAAAAAACAAGGCAAAATTTTTGATGAGGAGGACACGGAGTGATTTTACCTTTTTGAGCTTCATTATATATGTTTTATCTTTTCACTCCTAGGACTATGTTTTCTTTATGAATCTAGGTATGAAACTATGAAATACTTACTCTCTGTTTAGTTAGTTTTTCTCTCTATTTGTGTTTTCTTTTGGCAATTTTTGACAAAAAGGGGGAGAATGGAGAACAAGTACAAAAGGAGAGGATATTTGGTATTTGATGCATACACGGGGAGACATACGAAGGGGGAGACGTGATGAGATCGAGGGAGAAGGAGAGATAATATTTTTAAAAAGGAATTGGAGAAAAGAACAAAGGGAGAGAAGATGTATAAAATTAACTTTGAAAATTTGTTAAAAATTTGTTTTGCAGGAAATCAAGACTTCAAGACTCCTAGTTGCGTCTAAGTCATAGAGTTTGTTTTAGGAGTTTTGATGTATTTTTGTGTTTCAAATTGTATTTGGACTACATGCGAGAAGTTTGATGTTTTGGTGATGACATTGAACTTCGTTTTTCTTTTATGATGTAATTTTAGTTAATTTTTGTGTTTTGTCACGAAATTGCCAAAGGGGGAGATTGTTAAGGATTTTGTGTTGGCAAGTTTCGTGAATTGTGTCGGAGTCTTGAAGGATCGGAGCGGATCGAAGATGGTTGAAGAATCCTAGACTTCGAAGAAAAGAGACAAGTTGAATCACGACGTCCGTAAGTTTTTAATTCATAAATATGGTGATTCATACTTAGTTATAGGCATTAGAATCATAAATCATTGTTTAACGGATTAGAAATTATATTGGAACTTTGTAATTTTCAAAAATTGGAAAATTTACAAAGTGTACAGCTTTACGGGTACTGACCATCCCATTACGTGTGACACGACACATGCGGGTATGCAGCCATCATACCCATTCTAACGCTGAACCATTACGGGTACAGCCATCATACCCATTACCGGTAACAGCCTGAACCTGTACGGGTACAAGAATGATTGCTATCTGGTCTGACCATCAATCCATTACCGTGTGGCCTTGAAAAAATCTTAAAATCGTTGCATTGCATGTGTGGCTGTTTTTGTCTTAGGTGTAAAAATCTGAATTTTCTCTAATCCGAATCTAATTGATTCTAAAGTCTATAAATAGGTTCTTAGGGTTCTCTAACTCGGTGTGCTTCATGAAAATACTTGTTTGAGAAACCCTAGAGGCTAGGAATTCATTTAAAACCTATTTTCTACATCATAGCCTCTTTTAGGTCAAATCGAGATATCGTATTGAATATCTATATGTCGATTTGATCTACGTTTCGCTTGGAGTTTTCTTCTTCGGTTTTCTACGATACTCCTAAGCGAAGGATCACCATACTCATGATGCTTCTCATGAACGGCGTCGTGGATTCGGCGTGAGGCGTCGTGGATTCGGCGCGTTTGAAGGCGATTCGTGGATTCGGATCGTTGGCTCGTGGATTCGAGTGGCGTCGTGGATTCGGCGTGATAGAAGCTTCGTGGATTCGAAGTGGTGGCGTTTCGTGGATTCGGGACGTGGCGTTCGTGGACTCGGACGTGAGGGCGTGGACAACCCGGAGGATTGCGCGGAGATTCATAGGAGGTTAAGAGAGGTTAAGTCCGTGGAGTCGGTAATCACCTTGTAATCTTTTCTCTTAGTGGATTGTTATTCGCGTGTTGGTCCCGTGGGTTTTTTACTCCGAGTTTGGAGTTTTCCCACGTAAATCTCGGTGTGTTTTTAATTTCCGCATTTACTTTTAACGCATCGATTATTTGTGATGTTTGGCCGGTACACCTATTCACCCCCCTCTAGGTGTCGGATACAATCTAGATAGATCCTTGGGGCTTCCCCGTAACTAACACCCCTAACAGTATAACTTTGCAAATAGTGCTTTTTCTCATTCAATCGAACAAAGAGTAAAACCTAATTATATTGGTCGATTATGCCCCGAGAGTGTAAATTTGTAACTTATCGACCTCAACGTTCACAAGAACCAAATCCGGACCAACATTAGGCTACTCAGTTGCCCTCGAATAGTATAACTTTGGAAATAGTGCTTTTTCTCATTCAATCGGACAAACAGTAAAACTTAATTATATTGGTCTATTATGCCCCGAGAGTGTAAATTTGTAACTTATCGACCTCAACGTTCACAAAAACCAAATCAGAACCCACAATAGACTACTCATTTTCCCCCTAACAGTATAACTTTGCAAATAGTGCTTTTTCTCATTCAATCGAACGAAGATTAAAACTTAATTATTTTGGTCTATTATGCCCGGAGAGTGTAAATTTGTAACTTATCGACCTCAACGTTCACAAGAATCAATTCCGGATCAATATTAGACAACTCAGTTGCCCCCGAACAATATAAGTTTGCAAACAATGCGTTTTCTCATTCAATCGAACAGGGAGTAAAACCTAATTATATTCGTCTATTTTGCCCCGAGAGTGTTAATTTGTAACTTATCGACCTTACCGTTCACAAGAACCAAATCCGGACCAAATATAGACTACTCGGTTGCCCACTAACAGTATAACTTTGCAAACAGTGTGTTTTCTCATTCAATCGAACAAAGAGTAAAACCTAATTATATAGGTCTATTATGCCCCGAGAGTGTTAATTTGTAACTTATCGACCTCAACGTTCACAAGAACTAAATCAGGACCAACAATAGACTACTCGGTTGCCCCCCTAACAGAAAAACTTTGCAAACAGTGCTTTTTCTAATTCAATCGAACAAAGAGTAAAACTTAATTATATTGGTCTATTGCGCCCCGAGAGTGTAAATTTGTAACTTATCGACCTCAACGTTCACAAGAACCAAATCCGGTCAAACATTAGACTACTCAGATGTGCGCTAACAGTATAACTTTGCAAACAGTGCTTTTTCTCAATCAATCGAACAAAGAGTAAAACTTAATTATATAGGTCTATTATGCCCCGAGAGTGTAAATTTGTAACTTATCTACCTCAACGTTCACAAGAACCAAATCAGAACCAACAATAGACCACTCAGTTGCCCCCTAATAGTATAACTTTGCAAATAGTGCTTTTTCTCATTCAATCGAACAAAGAGTAAAACCTAATTATATTGGTCGATTATGCCCCGAGAGTGTAAATTTGTAACTTATCGACCTCAACGTTCACAAGAACCAAATCCGGACCAACATTAGGCTACTCAGTTGCCCTCGAATAGTATAACTTTGGAAATAGTGCTTTTTCTCATTCAATCGGACAAACAGTAAAACTTAATTATATTGGTCTATTATGCCCCGAGAGTGTAAATTTGTAACTTTTCGACCTCAACGTTCACAAAAACCAAATCAGAACCCACAATAGACTACTCATTTTCCCCCTAACAGTATAACTTTGCAAATAGTGCTTTTTCTCATTCAATCGAACGAAGATTAAAACTTAATTATTTTGGTCTATTATGCCCGGAGAGTGTAAATTTGTAACTTATCGACCTCAACGTTCACAAGAATCAATTCCGGATCAATATTAGACAACTCAGTTGCCCCCGAACAATATAAGTTTGCAAACAATGCGTTTTCTCATTCAATCGAACAGAGAGTAAAACCTAATTATATACGTCTATTTTGCCCCGAGAGTGTTAATTTGTAACTTATCGACCTTACCGTTCACAAGAACCAAATCCGGACCAAATATAGACTACTCGGTTGCCCACTAACAGTATAACTTTGCAAACAGTGTGTTTTCTCATTCAATCGAACAAAGAGTAAAACCTAATTATATAGGTCTATTATGCCCCGAGAGTGTTAATTTGTAACTTATCGACCTCAACGTTCACAAGAACTAAATCAGGACCAACAATAGACTACTCGGTTGCCCCCTAACAGGAAAACTTTGCAAACAGTGCTTTTTCTAATTCAATCGAACAAAGAGTAAAACTTAATTATATTGGTCTATTGTGCCCCGAGAGTGTAAATTTGTAACTTATCGACCTCAACGTTCACAAGAACCAAATCCGGTCAAACATTAGACTACTCAGATGTGCGCTAACAGTATAACTTTGCAAACAGTGCGTTTTCTCAATCAATCGAACAAAGAGTAAAACTTAATTATATAGGTCTATTATGCCCCGAGAGTGTAAATTTGTAACTTATCGACCTCAACGTTCACAAGAACCAAGTCAGAACCAACAATAGACCACTCAGTTGCCCCCTAACAGTATAACTTTGCAAACAGTGCTTTTTCTCATTCAATCGAACAAAGAGTAAAACTTAATTATATTGGTCTATTATGCCCCGAGAGTGTAAATTTGTAACTTATCGACCTCAACGTTCACAAGAACCAAATCCGGACCAACATTAGGCTACTCAGTTGCCCTCGAATAGTATAACTTTGGAAATAGTGCTTTTTCTCATTCAATCGGACAAACAGTAAAACTTAATTATATTGGTCTATTATGCCCCGAGAGTGTAAATTTGTAACTTATCGACCTCAACGTTCACAAAAACCAAATCAGAACCCACAATAGACTACTCATTTTCCCTAAGTATAACTTTGCAAATAGTGCTTTTTCTCATTCAATCGAACGAAGATTAAAACTTAATTATTTTGGTCTATTATGCCCGGAGAGTGTAAATTTGTAACTTATCGACCTCAACGTTCACAAGAATCAATTCCGGATCAATATTAGACAACTCAGTTGCCCCCGAACAATATAAGTTTGCAAACAATGCGTTTTCTCATTCAATCGAACAGAGAGTAAAACCTAA
This sequence comes from Aechmea fasciata, assembly GCA_025177825.1. Lineage (NCBI taxonomy): Eukaryota > Viridiplantae > Streptophyta > Magnoliopsida > Poales > Bromeliaceae > Aechmea > Aechmea fasciata. Next base: position 6,044,855 of record CM045936.1, read on the forward strand.
TTATATACGTCTATTTTGCCCCGAGAGTGTTAATTTGTAACTTATCGACCTTACCGTTCACAAGAACCAAATGGGACCAAATATAGACTACTCGGTTGCCCACTAACGGTATAACTTTGCAAACGGTGTGTTTTCTCATTCAATCGAACAAAGAGTAAAACCTAATTATATAGGTCTATTATGCCCAGAGTGTTAATTTGTAACTTATCGACCTCAACGTTCACAAGAACTAAATCGGGACCAACAATAGACTACTCGGTTGCCCTAACAGGAAAACTTTGCAAACGATGCTTTTTCTAATTCAATCGAACAAAGAGTAAAACTTAATTATATTGGTCTATTGCTTGAGAGTGTAAATTTGTAACTTATCGACCTCAACGTTCACAAGAACCAAATCAGGTCAAACATTAGACTACTCAGATGTGCGCTAACAGTATAACTTTGCAAACAGTGCTTTTTCTCAATCAATCGAAAAAAGAGTAAAACTTAATTATATAGGTCTATTATACCCCGAGAGTGTAAATTTGTAACTTATCTACCTCAACGTTCACAAGAACCAAATCAGAACCAACAATAGACCACTCAGTTGCCCCCTAACAGTATAACTTTGCAAATAGTGCTTTTTCTCATTCAATCGAACAAAGAGTAAAACCTAATTATATTGGTCGATTATGCCCCGAGAGTGTAAATTTGTAACTTATCGACCTCAACGTTCACAAGAACCAAATCCGGACCAACATTAGGCTACTCAGTTGCCCTCGAATAGTATAACTTTGGAAATAGTGCTTTTTCTCATTCAATCGGACAAACAGTAAAACTTAATTATATTGGTCTATTATGCCCCGAGAGTGTAAATTTGTAACTTTTCGACCTCAACGTTCACAAAAACCAAATCAGAACCCACAATAGACTACTCATTTTCCCCATAACAGTATAACTTTGCAAATAGTGCTTTTTCTCCTTCAATCGAACGAAGATTAAAACTTAATTATTTTGGTCTATTATGCCCGGAGAGTGTAAATTTGTAACTTATCGACCTCAACGTTCACAAGAATCAATTCCGGATCAATATTAGACAACTCAGTTGCCCCCGAACAATATAAGTTTGCAAACAATGCGTTTTCTCATTCAATCGAACAGGGAGTAAAACCTAATTATATACGTCTATTTTGCCCCGAGAGTGTTAATTTGTAACTTATCGGCCTTACCGTTCACAAGAACCAAATCCGGACCAAATATAGACTACTCGGTTGCCCACTAACGGTATAACTTTGCAAACTGTGTTTTCTCATTCAATCGAACAAAGAGTAAAACCTAATTATATAGGTCTATTATGCCCCGAGAGTGTTAATTTGTAACTTATCGACCTCAACGTTCACAAGAACTAAATCAGGACCAACAATAGACTACTCGGTTGCCCCCTAACAGTAAACTTTGCAAACAGTACTTTTTCTCATTCAATCGAACAAAGAGTAAAACCTAATTATATTGTTCTATTGCGCCCCGAGAGTGTAAATTTGTAACTTATCGACCTCAACGTTCACAAGAACCAAATCCGGTCAAACATTAGACTACTCAGATGTGCGCTAACAGTATAACTTTGCAAACAGTGCTTTTTCTCAATCAATCGAAAAAAGAGTAAAACTTAATTATATAGGTCTATTATACCCCGAGAGTGTAAATTTGTAACTTATCTACCTCAACGTTCACAAGAACCAAATCAGAACCAACAATAGACCACTCCGTTGCCTAACGGTATAACTTTGCAAACAGTGCGGTTTCTCATTCAATCGAACAAAGAGTAAAACCTAATTATATAGGTCGATTATGCCCTGAGAGTGTTAAGTTGTAACTGATCGACCTCAACGTTCACAAGAACCAAATCCGGACCAACATTAGGCTACTCAGTTGCCCTCGAATAGTATAACTTTGGAAATAGTGCTTTTTCTCATTCAATCGGACAAACAGTAAAACTTAATTATATTGGTCTATTATGCCCCGAGAGTGTAAATTTGTAACTTATCGACCTCAACGTTCACAAAAACCAAATCAGAACCCACAATAGACTACTCATTTTCCCCCTAACAGTATAACTTTGCAAATAGTACTTTTTCTCATTCAATCGAACGAAGATTAAAACTTAATTATTTTGGTCTATTATGCCCGGAGAGTGTAAATTTGTAACTTATCGACCTCAACGTTCACAAGAATCAATTCCGGATCAATATTAGACAACTCAGTTGCCCCCGAACAATATAAGTTTGCAAACAATGTGTTTTCTCATTCAATCGAACAGAGTAAAACCTAATTATATACGTCTATTTTGACCCGAGAGTGTTAATTTGTAACTTATCGGCCTTACCGTTCACAAGAACCAAATCCGGACCAAATATAGACTACTCGGTTGCCCACTAACGGTATAACTTTGCAAACGTGCGTTTTCTCATTCAATCGAACAAAGAGTAAAACCTAATTATATAGGTCTATTATGCCCCGAGAGTGTTAATTTGTAACTTATCGACCTCAACGTTCACAAGAACTAAATCAGGACCAACAATAGACTACTCGGTTGCCCCCTAACAGGAAAACTTTGCAAACAGTGCTTTTTCTAATTCAATCGAACAAAGAGTAAAACTTAATTATATTGGTCTATTGCGAGAGTGTAAATTTGTAACTTATCGACCTCAACGTTCACAAGAACCAAATCGGTCAAACATTAGACTACTCGGATGTGCGCTAACGGTATAACTTTGCAAACGTGCTTTTCTCAATCAAACGAAAAAAGAGTAAAACTTAATTATATAGATCTATTATACCCCGAGAGTGTAAATTTGTAACTTATCTACCTCAACGTTCACAAGAACCAAATCAGAACCAACAATAGACCACTCAGTTGCCCCCTAACAGTATAACTTTGCAAATAGTGCTTTTTCTCATTCAATCGAACAAAGAGTAAAACCTAATTATATTGGTCGATTATGCCCCGAGAGTGTAAATTTGTAACTTATCGACCTCAACGTTCACAAGAACCAAATCCGGACCAACATTAGGCTACTCAGTTGCCCTCGAATAGTATAACTTTGGAAATAGTGCTTTTTCTCATTCAATCGGACAAACAGTAAAACTTAATTATATTGGTCTATTATGCCCCGAGAGTGTAAATTTGTAACTTTTCGACCTCAACGTTCACAAAAACCAAATCAGAACCCACAATAGACTACTCATTTTCCCCCTAACAGTATAACTTTGCAAATAGTGCTTTTTCTCATTCAATCGAACGAAGATTAAAACTTAATTATTTTGGTCTATTATGCCGGAGAGTGTAAATTTGTAACTTATCGACCTCAACGTTCACAAGAATCAATTAGGATCAATATTAGACAACTCGATGGCCGCCGAACAATATAAGTTTGCAAACAATGCGTTTTCTCATTCAATCGAACAGGGAGTAAAACCTAATTATATACGTCTATTTTGCCCCGAGAGTGTTAATTTGTAACTTATCGACCTTACCGTTCACAAGAACCAAATCCGGACCAAATATAGACTACTCGGTTGCCCACTAACAGTATAACTTTGCAAACAGTGTGTTTTCTCATTCAATCGAACAAAGAGTAAAACCTAATTATATTGGTCTATTATGCCCCGAGAGTGTTAATTTGTAACTTATCGACCTCAACGTTCACAAGAACTAAATCAGGACCAACAATAGACTACTCGGTTGCCCCCTAACAGTAAAACTTTGCAAACAGTGCTTTTTCTAATTCAATCGAACAAAGAGTAAAACTTAATTATATTGGTCTATTGTGCCCCGAGAGTGTAAATTTGTAACTTATCGACCTCAACGTTCACAAGAACCAAATCCGGTCAAACATTAGACTACTCAGATGTGCGCTAACAGTATAACTTTGCAAACAGTGCGTTTTCTCAATCAATCGCACAAAGAGTAAAACTTAATTATATAGGTCTATTATGCCCCGAGAGTGTAAATTTGTAACTTATCTACCTCAACGTTCACAAGAACCAAATCAGAACCAACAATAGACCACTCAGTTGCCCCCTAACAGTATAACTTTGCAAACAGTGCTTTTTCTCATTCAATCGAACAAAGAGTAAAACCTAATTATATTGGTCGATTATGCCCCGAGAGTGTAAATTTGTAACTTATCGACCTCAACGTTCACAAGAACCAAATCCGGACCAACATTAGGCTACTCAGTTGCCCTCGAATAGTATAACTTTGGAAATAGTGCTTTTTCTCATTCAATCGGACAAACAGTAAAACTTAATTATATTGGTCTATTATGCCCCGAGAGTGTAAATTTGTAACTTATCGACCTCAACGTTCACAAAAACCAAATCAGAACCCACAATAGACTACTCATTTTCCCCCTAACAGTATAACTTTGCAAATAGTGCTTTTTCTCATTCAATCGAACGAAGATTAAAACTTAATTATTTTGGTCTATTATACCCGGAGAGTGTAAATTTGTAACTTATCGACCTCAACGTTCACAAGAACCAATTCCGGATCAATATTAGACAACTCAATTGCCCCCGAACAATATAAGTTTGCAAACAATGCGTTTTCTCATTCAATCGAACAGAGAGTAAAACCTAATTATATACGTCTATTTTGCCCCGAGAGTGTTAATTTGTAACTTATCGACCTTACCGTTCACAAGAACCAAATCCGGACCAAATATAGACTACTCGGTTGCCCACTAACAGTATAACTTTGCAAACAGTGTGTTTTCTCATTCAATCGAACAAAGAGTAAAACCTAATTATATAGGTCTATTATGTCCCGAGAGTGTTAATTTGTAACTTATCGACCTCAACGTTCACGAGAACTAAATCAGGACCAACAATAGACTACTCGGTTGCCCCCTAACAGGAAAACTTTGCAAACAGTGCTTTTTCTAATTCAATCGAACAAAGAGTAAAACCTAATTATATTGGTCTATTGTGCCCAGAGTGTAAATTTGTAACTTATCGACCTCAACGTTCACAAGAACCAAATCCGGTCAAACATTAGACTACTCAGATGTGCGCTAACAGTATAACTTTGCAAACAGTGCTTTTTCTCAATCAATCGAAAAAAGAGTGAAACTATATTATATAGGTCTATTATGCCCCGAGAGTGTTAATTTGTAACTTTTCGACCTCAACGTTCACAAGAACCAAATTAGGACCAACATTAGACTACTCAGTCGCCCCCGAACAGTATAACTTTGTAAACAGTGCTTTTTCTCGTTTAATCGAGCAAAGAGTAAAACCTAATTATATAGGTCTATTATGCCCCGAGAGTGTTAATTTGTAACTTATCGACCTCAACGTTCACAAGAACCAAATCCAGAACAACAATAGACTACTCAGTTGCCCCCTAATAGTATAACTTTGCAAAGTGCTTTTTCTCATTCAACCGAACAAAGAGTAAAATTTCATTATATAGGTCTATTATGCCCCGAGAGTGTAAATTTGTAACTTATCGACCTCAACGTTCACAAGAACCAAATCAGAACCAACAATAGACCACTCAGTTGCCCCCTAACAGTATAACTTTGCAAACAGTGCTTTTTCTAATTCAATCGAACAAAGAGTAAAACCTAATTATATTGGTCTATTATGCCCCGAGAGTGTAAATTTGTAACTTATCGACCTCAACGTTCACAAGAACCAAATCCGGACCAACATTAGGCTACTCAGTTGCCCTCGAACAGTATAACTTTGCAAATAGTGCTTTTTCTCAATCAATCGGACAAACAGTAAAACTTAATTATATTGGTCTATTATGCCCCGAGAGTGTAAATTTGTAACTTATCGACCTCAACGTTCACAAGAACCAAATCAGAACCCACAATAGACTACTCATTTGCCCCCTAACAGTATAACTTTGCAAATAGTGCTTTTTCTCATTCAATTGAACGAAGAGTAAAACTTAATTATATTGGTCTGTTATGGCCGGAGAGTGTAAATTTGTAAATTATCGACCTCAACGTTCACAAGAACTAAATCAGGACCAACAATAGACTACTCGGTTGCCCCCTAACAGTAAAACTTTGCAAACAGTGCTTTTTCTAATTCAATCGAACAAAGAGTAAAACTTAATTATATTGGTCTATTATGCCCCGAGAGTGTAAATTTGTAACTTATCGACCTCAACGTTCACAAGAACCAAATCCGGTCAAACATTAGACTACTCAGATGTGCGCTAACAGTATAACTTTGCAAACAGTGCTTTTTCTCAATCAATCGAAAAAAGAGTAAAACTTAATTATATAGGTCTATTATGCCCCGAGAGTGTTAATTTGTAACTTATCGACCTCAACGTTCACAAGAACCAAATTAGGACCAACATTAGACTACTCAGTCGCCCTCGAACAGTATAACTTTGTAAACAGTGCTTTTTCTCGTTTAATCGTACAAAGAGTAAAACCTAATTATAAAGGTCTATTATGCCCCGAGAGTGTTAATTTGTAACTTATCGACCTCAACGTTCACAAGAACCAAATCCGGAACAACAATAGACTACTCAGTTGCCCCCTAACAATATAACTTTGCAAAGTGCTTTTTCTCATTCAAAAGAACAAAGAGTAAAACTTAATTATATAGGTCTATTATGCCCCGAGAGTGTAAATTTGTAACTTATCTACCTCAACGTTCACAAGAACCAAATCAGAAACAACAATAGACCACTCAGGAGCCCCCTAACAGTATAACTTTGCAAACAGTGCTTTTACTCATTCAATCGAACAAAGTGTAAAACCTAATTATATTGGTCTATTATGCCCCGAGAGTGTAAATTTGTAACTTATCGACCTCAACGTTCACAAGAACCAAATCCGAACCAACATTAGGCTACTCAGTTGCCCTCGAACAGTATAACTTTGCAAATAGTGCTTTTTCTCAATCAATCGGACAAACAGTAAAACTTAATTATATTGGTCTATTATGCCCCGAGAGTGTAAATTTGTAACTTATCGACCTCAACGTTAACAAGAACCAAATCAGAACCCACAATAGACTACTCATTTGCCCCCTAACAGTATAACTTTGCAAATAGTGCTTTTTCTCATTCAATTGAACGAAGAGTAAAACTTAATTATATTGGATGCATTATGCCGGAGAGTGTAAATTTGTAAATTATCGACCTCAACGTTCACAAGGACCAATTAGGATCAATATTAGACAACTCGGTTGCCCCAAGTATAAGTTTGCAAACAATGCGTTTTCTCATTCAATCGAACGAGTAAAACCTAATTATATAGGTCCATTATGCCCCGAGAGTGTAAATTTGTAACTTATCGACCTCAACGTTCACAAGAACCAAATCCGGACCAACAATAGGCTACTCAGTTGCCCCCTAACAGTATAACTTTGCAAACAGTGCTTTTTCTCATTCAATCGAACAAAGAGTAAAACGTAATTATATAGGTCTATTATGCCCCGAGAGTGTTAATTTGTAACTTATCGACCTCAAAGTTCACAAGAACTAAATCAGGACCAACAATAGACTACTCGGTTGCCCCCTAACAGTAAAACTTTGCAAACAATGCTTTTTCTAATTCAATCGAACAAAGAGTAAAACTTAATTATATTGGTCTATTGTGCCCCGAGAGTGTAAATTTGTAACTTATCGACCTCAACGTTCACAAGAACCAAATCCGGTCAAACATTAGACTACTCAGATGTGCGCTAACAGTATAAATTTGCAAACAGTGCTTTTTCTCAATCAATCGAAAAAAGAGTAAAACTTAATTATATAGGTCTATTATGCCCCGAGAGTGTTAATTTGTAACTTATCGACCTCAACGTTCACAAGAACCAAATTAGGACCAACATTAGACTACTCAGTCGCCCCGAACAGTATAACTTTGTAAACAGTGCTTTTTCTCGTTTAATCGAACAAAGAGTAAAACCTAATTATATAGGTCTATTATGCCCCGAGAGTGTTAATTTGTAACTTATCGACCTCAACGTTCACAAGAACCAAATCCGGAACAACAATAGACTACTCAGTTGCCCCCTAACAGTATAACTTTGAAAAGTGCTTTTTCTCATTCAACCGAACAAAGAGTAAAACTTCATTATATCGGTCTATTATGCCCCGAGAGTGTAAATTTGTAACTTATCGACCTCAACGTTCACAAGAACCAAATCAGAACCAACAATAGACCACTCAGTTGCCCCCTAACAGTATAACATTGCAAACATTGTTTTTTCTCAGTCAATCGAACAAAGAGTAAAACCTAATTATATAGGTCTATTATGCCCCGAGAGTGTAAATTTGTAACTTATCGACCTCAACGTTCACAAGAACCAAATCAGAACCCATAATAGACTACTCATTTTCCCACTAACAGTTTACAACTTTGCAAATAGTGCTTTTTCTCATTCAATCGAACGAAGAGTAATACTTAATTATATTGGTCTATTATGCCCCGAGAGTGTAAATTTGTAACTTATCGACCTCAACGTTCACAAGAACCAAATCAGAACCAACAATAGACCACTCAGTTGCCCCCTAACAGTATAACTTTGCAAACAGTGCTTTTTCTCATTCAATCGAACAAAGAGTAAAACCTAATTATATTGATGCATTATGCCCGGAGACTGTAAATTTGTAAATTATCGACCTCAACGTTCACAAGGACCAATTCCGGATCGATATTAGACAACTCAGTTGCCCCCGAACAGTATAAGTTTGCAAACAATGCGTTTTCTCATTCAATCGAACAGAGAGTAAAACATAATTATATAGGTCTATTACGCCCCGAGAGTGTTAATTTGTAACTTATCGACCGTAACGTTCACAAGAACCAAATCCGGACCAACAATAGGCTACTCGGTTGCCCACTAACAGTATAACTTTGCAAACAGTGCGTTTTCTCATTCAATCGAACAAAGAGTAAAACCTAATTATATAGGTCTATTATGCCCCGAGAGTGTTAATTTGTAACTTATCGACCTCAACGTTCACAAGAACTAAATCAGGACAAACAATAGACTACTCGGTTGGCCCCTAACAGTAAAACTTTGCAAACAATGCTTTTTCTAATTCAATCGAACAAAGAGTAAAACTTAATTATATTGGTCTATTGTGCCCCGAGAGTGTAAATTTGTAACTTATCGACCTCAACGTTCACAAGAACCAAATCCGGTCAAACATTAGACTACTCAGATGTGCGCTAACAGTATAACTTTGCAAACAGTGCTTTTTCTCAATCAATCGAACAAAGAGTAAAACTTAATTATATAGGTCTATTATGCCCCGAGAGTGTTAATTTGTAACTTATCGACCTCAACGTTCACAAGAACCAAATTAGGACCAACATTAGACTACTCAGTCGCCCCCGAACAGTATAACTTTGTAAACAGTGCTTTTTCTCGTTTAATCGAACAAAGAGTAAAACCTAATTATATAGGTCTATTATGCCCGAGAGTGTTAATTTGTAACTTATCGACCTCAACGTTCACAAGAACCAAATGGAACAACAATAGACTACTCGGTTGCCCCTAACGGTATAACTTTGCAAAGAGTGCTTTTTCTCAATCAAAACAAAGAGTAAAACTTAATTATATAGGTCTATTATGCCCCGAGAGTGTAAATTTGTAACTTATCGACCTCAACGTTCACAAGAACCAAATCAGAACCAACAATAGACCACTCTGTTGCCCCCTAACAGTATAACTTTGCAAATAGTGCTTTTTCTCATTCAATCGAACAAAGAGTAAAAACTAATTATATTGGTCGATTATGCCCCGAGAGTGTAAATTTGTAACTTATCGACCTCAACGTTCACAAGAACCAAATCCGGACCAACATTAGGCTACTCAGTTGCCCTCGAATAGTATAACTTTGGAAATAGTGCTTTTTCTCATTCAATCGGACAAACAGTAAAACTTAATTATATTGGTCTATTATGCCCCGAGAGTGTAAATTTGTAACTTATCGACCTCAACGTTCACAAGAACTAAATCAGGACCAACAAAAGACTACTCGGTTGCCCCTTAACAGGAAAACCTTGCAAACAGTGCTTTTTCTCATTCAATCGAACAAAGAGTAAAACCTAATTATATTGGTCTATTATGCCCCGAGAGTGTAAATTTGTAACTTATCGACCTCAACGTTCACAAGAACCAAATCCGGTCAAACATTAGACTACTCAGATGTGCGCTAACAGTATAACTTTGCAAATAGTGCTTTTTCTCAATCAATCGAAAAAAGAGTAAAACTTAATTATAGGTCTATTATGCCCCGAGAGTGTAAATTTGTAACTTATCGACCTCAACGTTCACAAGAACCAAATCAGAACCAACAATAGACCACTCAGTTGCCCCCTAACAGTATAACTTTGCAAATAGTGCTTTTTCTCATTCAATCGAACAAAGAGTAAAACCTAATTATATTGGTCGATTATGCCCCGAGAGTGTAAATTTGTAACTTATCGACCTCAACGTTCACAAGAACCAAATCCGGACCAACATTAGGCTACTCAGTTGCCCTCGAACAGTATAACTTTGGAAATAGTGCTTTTTCTCATTCAATCGGACAAACAGTAAAACTTAATTATATAGGTCTATTATGCCCCGAGAGTGTTAATTTGTAACTTATCGATCTCAACGTTCACAAGAACTAAATCAGGACCAACAATAGACTACTCGGTTGCCCCCTAACAGGAAAACTTTGCAAACAGTGCTTTTTCTAATTCAATCGAACAAAGAGTAAAACTTAATTATATTGGTCTATTGCGCCCCGAGAGTGTAAATTTGTAACTTATCGACCTCAACGTTCACAAGAACCAAATCCGGTCAAACATTAGACTACTCAGATGTGCGCTAACAGTATAACTTTGCAAACAGTGCTTTTTCTCAATCAATCGAAAAAAGAGTAAAACTTAATTATATAGGTCTATTATACCCCGAGAGTGTAAATTTGTAACTTATCTACCTCAACGTTCACAAGAACCAAATCAGAACCAACAATAGACCACTCAGTTGCCCCCTAACAGTATAACTTTGCAAATAGTGCTTTTTCTCATTCAATCGAACAAAGAGTAAAACCTAATTATATTGGTCGATTATGCCCCGAGAGTGTAAATTTGTAACTTATCGACCTCAACGTTCACAAGAACCAAATCAGGACCAACATTAGACTACTCAGTTGCCCCCTAACAGTATAACTTTACACATAGTGCTTTTTCTCATTCAATCGGACAAACAGTAAAACTTTATTATATTGGTCTATTATGCCCCGAGAGTGTAAATTTGTAACTTATCGACCTCAACGTTCACAAAAACCAAATCAGAACCCACAATAGACTACTCATTTTCCCCCTAACAGTATAACTTTGCAAACAGTGCTTTTTCTCATTCAATCGAACAAAGAGTAAAACTTAATTATATTGGTCTATTATGCCCCGAGAGTGTAAATTTGTAACTTATCGACCTCAACGTTCACAAGAATCAATTAGGATCAATATTAGACAACTCGGTTGCCCCGAACAATATAAGTTTGCAAACAATGTGTTTTCTCATTCAATCGAACAGAGAGTAAAACCTAATTATATACGTCTATTTTGCCCCGAGAGTGTTAATTTGTAACTTATCGACCTTACCGTTCACAAGAACCAAATCCGGACCAAATATAGACTACTCGGTTGCCCACTAACAGTATAACTTTGCAAACAGTGTGTTTTCTCATTCAATCGAACAAAGAGTAAAACCTAATTATATAGGTCTATTATGCCCCGAGAGTGTTAATTTGTAACTTATCGACCTCAACGTTCACAAGAACTAAATCAGGACCAACAATAGACTACTCGGTTGCCCCCTAACAGTAAACTTTGCAAACAGTGCTTTTTCTAATTCAATCGAACAAAGAGTAAAACTTAATTATATTGGTCTATTGTGCCCCGAGAGTGTAAATTTGTAACTTATCGACCTCAACGTTCACAAGAACCAAATCCGGTCAAACATTAGACTACTCAGATGTGCGCTAACAGTATAACTTTGCAAATAGTGCTTTTTCTCAATCAATCGAACAAAGAGTAAAACTTAATTATATAGGTCTATTATGCCCCGAGAGTGTAAATTTGTAACTTATCGACCTCAACGTTCACAAGAACCAAATCAGAACCAACAATAGACCACTCAGTTGCCCCCTAACAGTATAACTTTGCAAACAGTGCTTTTTCTCATTCAATCGAACAAAGAGTAAAACCTAATTATATTGGTCGATTATGCCCCGAGAGTGTAAATTTGTAACTTATCGACCTCAACGTTCACAAGAACCAAATCCGGACCAACATTAGGCTACTCAGTTGCCCTCGAATAGTATAACTTTGGAAATACTGCTTTTTCTCATTCAATCGGACAAACAGTAAAACTTTATTATATTGGTCTATTATGCCCCGAGAGTGTAAATTTGTAACTTATCGACCTCAACGTTCACAAAAACCAAATCCGGACCAACATTAGGCTACTCAATTGCCCTTGAACAGTATAACTTTGCAAATAGTGCTTTTTCTCCTTCAATCGAACGAAGATTAAAACTTAATTATTTTGGTCTATTATACCCGGAGAGTGTAAATTTGTAACTTATCGACCTCAACGTTCACAAGAACCAATTCCGGATCAATATTAGACAACTCAGTTGCCCAGACAATATAAGTTTGCAAACAATGCGTTTTCTCATTCAATCGAAAGTAAAACCTAATTATATACGTCTATTTTGCCCGAGAGTGTTAATTTGTAACTTATCGGCCTTACCGTTCACAAGAACCAAATCCGGACCAAATATAGACTACTCGGTTGCCCACTAACAGTATAACTTTGCAAACAGTGTGTTTTCTCATTCAATCGAACAAAGAGTAAAACCTAATTATATAGGTCTATTATGCCCCGAGAGTGTTAATTTGTAACTTATCGACCTCAACGTTCACAAGAACTAAATCAGGACCAACAATAGACTACTCGGTTGCCCCCTAACAGTAAAACTTTGCAAACAGTGCTTTTTCTAATTCAATCGAACAAAGAGTAAAACTTAATTATATTGGTCTATTGTGCCCCGAGAGTGTAAATTTGTGACTTATCGACCTCAACGTTCACAAGAACCAAATCCGGTCAAACATTAGACTACTCAGATGTGCGCTAACAGTATAACTTTGCAAACAGTGCTTTTTCTCAATCAACCGAACAGTATAACTTTGTAAACAGTGCTTTTTCTCGTTTAATCGAACAAAGAGTAAAACCTAATTATATTGGTCTATTATGCCCCGAGAGTGTTAATTTGTAACTTATCGACCTCAACGTTCACAAGAACCAAATCCAGAACAACAATAGACTACTCAGTTGCCCCCTAATAGTATAACTTTGCAAAGTGCTTTTTCTCATTCAACCGAACAAAGAGTAAAATTTCATTATATAGGTCTATTATGCCCCGAGAGTGTAAATTTGTAACTTATCGACCTCAACGTTCACAAGAACCAAATCAGAACCAACAATAGACCACTCAGTTGCCCCCTAACAGTATAACATTGCAAACAGTGCTTTTTCTAATTCAATCGAACAAAGAGTAAAACCTAATTATATTGGTCTATTATGCCCCGAGAGTGTAAATTTGTAACTTATCGACCTCAACGTTCACAAGAACCAAATCCGGACCAACATTAGGCTACTCAGTTGCCCTCGAACAGTATAACTTTGCAAATAGTGCTTTTTCTCAATCAATCGGACAAACAGTAAAACTTAATTATATTGGTCTATTATGCCCCGAGAGTGTAAATTTGTAACTTATCGACCTCAACGTTCACAAGAACCAAATCAGAACCCACAATAGACTACTCATTTGCCCCCTAACAGTATAACTTTGCAAATAGTGCTTTTTCTCATTCAATTGAACGAAGAGTAAAACTTAATTATATTGGTCTGTTATGCCCGGAGAGTGTAAATTTGTAACTTATCGACCTCAACGTTCACAAGAACCAATTCCGGATCAATATTAGACAACTCAGTTGCCCCCGAACAATAAAGTTTGCAAACAATGCGTTTTCTCATTCAATCGGAAAGAGAGTAAAACCTAATTATATACGTCTATTTTGCCCCGAGAGTGTTAATTTGTAACTTATCGACCTTAACCTTCACAAGAACCAAATCCGGACCAACAATAGACTACTCGGTTGCCCACTAACAGTATAACTTTGCAAACAGTGCGTTTTCTCATTCAATCGAACAAAGAGTAAAACTAAATTATATAGGTCTATTATGCCCCTAGAGTGTTAATTTGTAACTTATCGACCCAACGTTCACAAGAACTAAATCAGCACCAACAATAGACTACTCGGTTGCCCCCTAACAGTAAAACTTTGTAAACAGTGCTTTTTCTAATTCAATCGAACAAAGAGTAAAACATAATTATATTGGTCTATTGTGCCCCAAGAGTGTAAATTTGTAACTTATCGACCTCAACGTTCACAAGAACCAAATCCGGTCAAACATTAGACTACTCAGATGTGCGCTAACAGTATAACTTTGCAAACAGTGCTTTTTCTCAATCAATCGAACAAAGAGTAAAACTTAATTATATAGGTCTATTATGCCCCGAGAGTGTTAATTTGTAACTTATCGACCTTAACGTTCACAAGAACCAAATTAGGTCCAACATTAGACTACTCAGTCGCCCCCGAACAGTATAACTTTGTAAACAGTGCTTTTTCTCGTTTAATCGAACAAAGAGTAAAACCTAATTATATAGGTCCATTATGCCCAGAGTGTAAATTTGTAACTTATCGACCTCAACGTTCACAAGAACCAAAGCCGAACCAACAATAGACTACACAATTGCCCCCTAACAGTATAACTTTGCAAAGAGTGATTTTTCTCATTCAACCGAACAAAGAGTAAATCTTAATTATATAGGTCTATTATGCCCCGAGAGTGTAAATTTGTAACTTATCGACCTCAACATTCACAAGAACCAAGTCAGAACCAACAATAGACCTACTCGGTTGCCCCTAACGGTATAACTTTGCAAAACGGTGCTTTTTCTCATTCAATCGAACAAAGAGTAAAACTTAATTATATTGGTCTATTATGTGAGTGTAAATTTGTAACTTATCGACCTCAACGTTCACAAGAACCAAATCCGGACCAACATTAGGCTACTCAGTTGCCCCCGAACAGTATAACTTTGCAAACAGTGCTTTTTCTCATTCAATCGAACAAAGAGTAAAACCTAATTATATTGGTCTATTATGCCCCGAGAGTGTAAATTTGTAACTTATCGACCTCAACGTTCACAAGAACCAAATCCGGACCAACATTAGGCTACTCAGTTGCCCTCGAACAGTATAACTTTGCAAACAGTCTTTTTTCTCATTCAATCGAACAAAGAGTAAAACTTAATTATATTGGTCTATTATGCCCCGAGAGTGTAAATTTGCAACTTATCGACCTCAACGTTCACAAGAACCAAATCCGGACCAACATTAGACTACTCAGTTGCCCCCTAACAGTATAACTTTGCAAACAGTGCTTTTTCTCATTCAATCGAACAAAGAGTAAAACTTAATTATATAGGTCTATTATGCCCCGAGAGTGTAAATTTGTAACTTATCTACCTCAACGTTCACAAGAACCAAATTAGGACCAATATTAGACAACTCGGTTGCCCCGAATAATATAAGTTTGGAAACAATGCGTTTTCTCATTCAATCGAACAGAAAGTAAAACCTAATTATATACGTCTATTTTGCCCCGAGAGTGTTAATTTGTAACTTATCGACCTTAACGTTCACAAGAACCAAGTCCGGACCAACAATAGACTACTCGGTTGCCCACTAACAGCATAACTTTGCAAACAGTGCGTTTTCTCATTCAATCGAACAAAGAGTAAAACCTAATTATATAGGTCTATTATGCCCCGAGAGTGTTAATTTGTAACTTATCGACCTCAACTTTCACAAGAACCAAATCGGGACCAAAAATAGACTACTCGGTTGCCCCTAACAGTAAAACTTTGCAAACAGTGCTTTTTCTAATTCAATCGAACAAAGAGTAAAACTTAATTATATTGGTTTATTTTGCCCCGAGAGTGTAAATTTGTAACTTATCGACCTCAACGTTCACAAGAACCAAATCCGGTCAAACATTATACTACTCAGATGTGCGCTAACAGTATAACTTTGCAAACAGTGCTTTTTCTCAATCAATCGAACAAAGAGTAAAACATAATTATATAGGTCTATTATGCCCCGAGAGTGTTAATTTGTAACTTATCGACCTCAACGTTCACAAGAACAAAATTAGGACCAACATTAGACTTCTCAGTCGCCCCCAACGATATAACTTTGTAAACGATTGCTTTTTCTGGTTTAATCGAACAAAGAGTAAAACCTAATTATATAGGTCCATTATGCCCCGAGAGTGTAAATTTGTAACTTATCGACCTCAACGTTCACAAGAACCAAATCCGGAACAACAATAGACTACACAGTTGCCCCCTAACAGTATAACTTTGCAAAGAGTGCTTTTTCTCATTCAATCGAACAAAGAGTAAAACTTAATTATATAGGTCTATTATGCCCCGAGAGTGTAAATTTGTAACTTATCGACCTCAACGTTCACAAGAACCAAATCCGGTCCAACATTAGACTACTCAGTTGCCCCTAACAGTATAACTTTGCAAACAGTGCTTTTTCTCATTCAATCGAACAAAGAGTAAAACTTAATTATATTGGTCTATTATGCCCCGAGAGTGTAAATTTGCAACTTATCGACCTCAACGTTCACAAGAACCAAATCCGGACCAACATTAGACTACTCAGTTGCCCCCTAACAGTATAACTTTGCAAACAGTGCTTTTTCTCAATCAATCGAACAAAGAGTAAAACCTAATTATATAGGTCTATTATGCCTCGAGAGTGTTAATTTGTAACTTATCGACCTCAACGTTCACAAGAACCAAATTAGGACCAACATTAGACTACTTAGTTGCCCCCGAACAGTATAACTTTGCAAACAGTGCTTTTTCTCGTTTAATCGAACAAAGAGTAAAACCTAATTATATAGGTCTATTATGCCCCGAGAGTGTAAATTTGTAACTTATCGACCTCAACGTTCACAAGAACGAAATCCGGACCAACAATAGACTACTCAGTTTCCCCCTAACAGTATAACTTTGCAAAGAGTGCTTTTTCTCATTCAATCGAACAAATTGTAAAACTTAATTATATGGTCTATTATGCCCAGAGTGTAAATTTGTAACTTATCGACCTCAACGTTCACAAGAACCAAATCAGGACCAACATTCGACTACTCGGTTGCCCCGATAACTTTGCAAACTGTGCTTTTTCTCAATCAATCAAACAAAGAGTAAAACTTAATTATATAGGTCTATTATGCCCCGAGAGTGTAAATTTGTAACTTATCGACCAGAACGTTCACAAGAACCAAATCCGGACCAACAATAGACTACTCAGTTGCCCCCTAACAGTATAACTTTGCCAACAGTGCTTTTTCTCATTCAATCGAACAAAGAGTAAAACCTAATTATATTGGTCGATTATGCCCCGAGAGTGTAAATTTGTAACTTATCGACCTCAACGTTCACAAGAACCAAATCAAGACCAAAATTAGGCTACTCAGTTGCCCGCGAACAGTATAACTTTGCAAATAGTGCTTTTTCTCATTCAATCGGACAAAGAGTAAAACTTAATTATATTGGTCTATTATGCCCCGAGAGTGCAAATTTGTAACTTATCGACCTCAACGTTCACAAGAACCAAATCAGAACCCACAATAGACTACTCATTTGCCCCCTAATAGTATAACTTTGCAAATAGTACTTTTTCTCATTCAATCGAACGAAGAGTAAAACTTAATTATATTGGTCTATTATGCCCGTAGAGTGTAAATTTGTAACTTATCGACCTCAACGTTCACAAAACCAATTCGGATCAACGTTAGACTACTCGGTTGCCCCGAGCAGTATAACTTTGCAAACGGTCGCTTTTCTCATTCAATCGAACAAAGTGTAAAACCTAATTATATAGGTCTATTATGCCCCGAGAATGTTAATTTGTAACTTATCGACCTTAACGTTCACAAAAACCAAATCCGGACCAACAATAGACTACTCGGTTGCCCACAAACAGTATAACTTTGCAAACAGTGCGTTTTCTCATTCAATCGAACAAAGAGTAAAACTTAATTATATTGGTCTATTATGCCCGAGAGTGTTAATTTGTAACTTATCGACCTCACCGTTCACAAGAACTAAATGGGACCAACAATAGACTACTCGGATGCCCCTAATAAAACTTTGCAAACGGTGCTATTTCTAATTCAATCGAACAAAGAGTAAAACTTAATTATATTGGTCTATTGTGCATCGAGAGTGTAAATTTGTAACTTATCGACCTCAACGTTCACAAGAACCAAATCCGGTCAAACATTAGACTACTCAGTTGTACGCTAACAGTATAACTTTGCAAACAGTGCTTTTTCTCAATCAATCGAACAAAGAGTAAAACCTAATTATATAGGTCTATTATGCCCCGAGAGTGTTAATTTGTAACTTATTGACCTCAACGTTCACAAGAACTAAATCAGGACCAACAATAGACTACTCGCTTGCCCCCTAACAGTAAAACTTTGCAAACAGTGCTTTTTCTAATTCAATCGAACAAAGAGTAAAACTTAATTATATTGGTCTATTGTGCCCAGTGTAAATTTGTAACTTATCGACCTCAACGTTCACAAGAACCAAATCCGGTCAAACATTAGACAACTCAGATGTGCGCTAACAGTATAACTTTGCAAACAGTGCTTTTTCTCAATCAATCGAACAAAGAGTAAAACTTAATTATATAGGTCTATTTTGCCCCAAGAGTGTTAATTTGTAACTTATCGACCTCAACGTTCACAAGAAACAAATTAGGACCAACAATATACTACTCGTCGCTTAGAAAAGAATAACTTTGTAAATAGTGCTTTTTCTCGTTTAATCGAACAAAGAGTAAAACATAATTATATAGGTCTATTATGCCCCGAGAGTTTAAATTTGTAACTTATCGACCTCAACGTTCACAAGAACCAAATCCGGAACAACAATTGACTACTCAGTTGCCCCCTAACAGTATAACTTTGCAAAGAGTGCTTTTTCTCATTCAATCGAACAAATAGTAAAACTTAATTATATAGGTCTATTATGCCCCGAGAGTGTAAATTTGTAACTTATCGACCTCAACGTTCACAAGAACCAAATCCGGACCGACATTCGACTACTCAGTTGCCCCCGAACAGAATAACTTTGCAAACAGTGCTCTTTCTCAATCAATCGAACAAAGAGTAAAACTTAATTATATAGGTCTATTATGCCCCGAGAGTGTAAATTTGTAACTTATCGACCACAACGTTCACAAGAACCAAATCAGGACCAACAATAGACTACTCAGTTGCCCCCTAACAGTATAACTTTGCCAACAGTGCTTTTTCTCATTCAATCGAACAAAGAGTAAAACTTAATTATATTGGTCGATTATGCCCCCAGAGTGTAAATTTGTAACTTATCGACCTCAACGTTCACAAGAACCAAATCCGGACCAACATTAGGCTACTCAGTTGCCCTCGAACAGTATAACTTTTCAAATAGTGCTTTTTCTCATTCAACCGGACAAACAGTAAAACTTAATTATATTGGTCTATTATGCCCCGAGAGTGTAAATTTGTAACTTATCGACCTCAACGTTCACAAGAACCAAATCAGAACTCACAATAGACTACTCATTTTCCCCCTAACAGTATAACTTTGCAAATAGTGCCTTTTCTCATTCAATCGAACGAAGAGTAAAACTTAATTATATTGGTCTATTATGCCCCGAGAGTGTAAATTTGTAACTTATCGACCTCAACGTTCACAAGAACCAAATCCGGACCAACATTCGACTACTCAGTTGCCCCCGAACAGAATAACTTTGCAAAAAGTGCTTTTTCTTAATCAATCGAACAAAGAGTAAAACTTAATTATATAGGTCTATTATGCCCCGAGAGTGTAAATTTGTAACTTATCGACCACAACGTTCACAAGAACCAAATCCGGACCAACAATAGGCTACTCAGTTGCCCCCTAACAGTATAACTTTGCCAACACTGCTTTTTCTCATTCAATCGAACAAAGAGTAAAACCTAATTATATTGGTCGATTATGCCCCGAGAGTGTAAATTTGTAACTTATCGACCTCAACGTTCACAAGAACCAAATCAAGACCAAAATTAGGATACTCAGTTGCCCGCGAACAGTATAACTTTGCAAATAGTGCTTTTTCTCATTCAATCGGACAAAGAGTAAAACTTAATTATATTGGTCTATTATGCCCCGAGAGTGCAAATTTGTAACTTATCGACCTTAACGTTCACAAGAACCAAATCAGAACACACAATAGCCTACTCATTTGCCCCCAAATAGTATAACTTTGCAAACAGTGCTTTTTCTCATTCAATCGAACGAGTAAAACTTAATTATATTGGTCTATTATGCCGTAGAGTGTAAATTTGTAACTTATCGACCTCAACGTTCACAAAACCAATTAGGATCAACGTTAGACTACTCGGTTGCCCCAGACGGTATAACTTTGCAAACGATGCGTTTTCTCATTCAATCGAACAAAGTGTAAAACCTAATTATATAGGTCTATTATGCCCGAGAATGTTAATTTGTAACTTATCGACCTTAACGTTCACAAAAACCAAATGGGACCAACAATAGACTACTCGGTTGCCCACAAACGGTATAACTTTGCAAACGGTGCGTTTTCTCATTCAATCGAACAAAGAGTAAAACTTAATTATATTGGTCTATTAAGCCCAAGTGTTAATTTGTAACTTATCGACCTCACCGTTCACAAGAACTAAATGGGACCAACAATAGACTACTCGGATGCCCTAACGGTATAAACTTTGCAAACGGTGCTATTTCTCCTTCAATCAAACAAAGAGTAAAACTTAATTATATTGGTCTATTGTGCCCAGAGTGTAAATTTGTAACTTATCGACCTCAACGTTCACAAGAACCAAATCCGGTCAAACATTAGACTACTCGGTTGTACGCTAACGATATAACTTTGCAAACGGTCCTTTTTCTCAATCAATCGAACAAAGAGTAAAACCTAATTATATAGGTCTATTATGCCCCGAGAGTGTTAATTTGTAACTTATTGACCTCAACGTTCACAAGAACTAAATCAGGACCAACAATAGACTACTCGCTTGCCCCCTAACAGTAAAACTTTGCAAACAGTGCTTTTTCTAATTCAATCGAACAAAGAGTAAAACTTAATTATATTGGTCTATTGTGCCCCGAGAGTGTAAATTTGTAACTTATCGACCTCAACGTTCACAAGAACCAAATCCGGTCAAACATTAGACAACTCAGATGTGCGCTAACAGTATAACTTTGCAAACAGTGCTTTTTCTCAATCAATCGAACAAAGAGTAAAACTTAATTATATAGGTCTATTTTGCCCCAAGAGTGTTAATTTGTAACTTATCGACCTCATCGTTCACAAGAACCAAATTAGGACCAACATTAGACTACTCAGTCGCCCCCGAAAAGAATAACTTTGTAAACTGTGCTTTTTCTCGTTTAATCGAACAAAGAGTAAAACATAATTATATAGGTCTATTATGCCCCGAGAGTTTAAATTTGTAACTTATCGACCTCAACGTTCACAAGAACCAAATCCGGAACAACAATTGACTACTCAGTTGCCCCCTAACAGTATAACTTTGCAAAGAGTGCTTTTTCTCATTCAATCGAACAAATAGTAAAACTTAATTATATAGGTCTATTATGCCCGAGTGTAAATTTGTAACTTATCGACCTCAACGTTCACAAGAACCAAATCCGGACCGACATTCGACTACTCAGTTGCCCCCGAACAGAATAACTTTGCAAACAGTGCTCTTTCTCAATCAATCGAACAAAGAGTAAAACTTAATTATATAGGTCTATTATGCCCCGAGAGTGTAAATTTGTAACTTATCGACAACGTTCACAAGAACCAAATCCGGACCAACAATAGACTACTAAGTTGCCCCCTAACAGTATAACTTTGCCAACAGTGCTTTTTCTCATTCAATCGAACAAAGAGTAAAACTTAATTATATTGGTCGATTATGCCCCGAGAGTGTAAATTTGTAACTTATCGACCTCAACGTTCACAAGAACCAAATCCGGACCAACATCATGCTACTTATTTCCCCCTAACAGTATAACTTTGCAAATAGTACTTTTTCTCATTCATTCGGACAAAGTGTAAAACTTAATTATATTGGTCTATTATGCCCCGAGAGTGTAAATTTGTAACTTATCGACCTCAACGTTCACAAGAAACAAATCAGAACTCACAATAGACTACTCATTTTCCCCCTAACAGTATAACTTTGCAAATAGTGCCTTTTCTCATTCAATCGAACGAAGAGTAAAACTTAATTATATTGGTCTATTATGCCGAGTGTAAATTTGTAACTTATCGACCTCAACGTTCACAAGAACCAATTAGGATCAATATTAGACAACTCGGTTGCCCCAGACAGTATAACTTTGCAAACAGTGCTTTTTCTCATTCAATCGAACAAAGAGTAAAACCTAATTATATACGTCTATTATGCCCCGAGAGTGTTAATTTGTAACTTATCGACCTTAACGTTCACAAGAACCAAATCCGGACCAACAATAGACTACTCGGTTGCCCCCTAACAGTATAACTTTGCAAACAGTGCGTTTTCTCCTTCACTCGAACCAAGAGTAAAACTTAATTATATAGGTCTATTATGCCCAGAGTGTTAATTTGTAACTTATCGACCTCAACGTTCACAAGAACTAAATCGGGACCAACAATAGACTACTCGGTTGCCCATGTATAAACTTTGCAAACAGTGCTTTTTCTAATTCAATCGAACAAAGAGTAAAACTTAATTATATTGGTCTATTGTGCCCCGAGAGTGTAAATTTGTAACTTATCGACCTCAACATTCACAAGAACCAAATCTGGTCAAACATTAGACTACTCAGATGTGCGCTAACAGTATAACTTTGCAAACAGTGCTATTTCTCAATCAATCGAACAAAGAGTAAAACTTAATTATATAGGTCTATTATGCCCCGAGAGTGTAAATTTGAAACTTATCGACCTCAACGTTCACAAGAACCAAATTAGGACCAACATTAGACTACTCAGTCGCCCCCGAACAGTATAACTTTGTAAACAGTGATTTTTCTCGTTTAATCGAACAAAGAGTTAAACCTAATTATATAGGTCTATTATGCCCCGAGAGTGTAAATTTGTAACTTCTCGACCTCAACGTTCACAAGAAACAAATCAGGAACAACAATAGACTACACAATTGCCCTATATAACTTTGCAAAGAGTGCTTTTTCTCATTCAATCGAACAAAGAGTAAAACTTAATTATATAGGTCTATTATGCCCAGAGTGTAAATTTGTAACTTATCGACCTCAACGTTCACAAGAACCAAATCCGGACCAACATTAGGCTACTCAGTTGCCCCCAAAAAGTATAACTTCACAAATAGTGCTTTTTCTCTTTCAATCGAACAAAGAGTAAAACTTAATTATATTGGTCTATTATGCCCCGAGAGTGTAAATTTGCAACTTATCGACCTCAACGTTCACAAGAACCAAATCCGGACCAACATTAGACTACTCAGTTGTGCGCTAACAGTATAACTTTGCAAACAGTGCTTTTTCTCAATCATTCGAACAAAGAGTAAAACCTAATTATATAGGTCTATTATGCCTCGAGAGTGTTAATTTGTAACTTATCGACCTCAATGTTCACAAGAACAAAATTAGGACCAACATTAGACTACTTAGTTGCCCCCGAACATTATAACAACGCAAACAGTGCTTTTTCTCGTTTAATCGAACAAAGAGTAAAACCTAATTATATAGGTCTATTATGCCCCGAGAGTGTAAATTTGTAACTTATCGACCTCAACGTTCACAAGAACCAAATTCGGACCAACATTAGACTACTCAGTTGCCCCCGAACAGAATAACTTTGCAAACAGTGCTCTTTCTCAATCAATCGAACAAAGAGTAAAACTTAATTATATAGGTCTATTATGCCCCGAGAGTGTAAATTTGTAACTTATCGACCTCAACGTTCACAAGAACCAAAGCCGGACCAACAATAGACTACTCAGTTGCCCCCTAACAGTATAACTTTTCAAAGAGTGCTTTTTCTCATTCAATCGAACAAATAGTAAAACTTAATTATATAGGTCTATTATGCCCCGAGAGTGTAAATTTGTAACTTATCGACCTCAACGTTCACAAGAACCAAATCAGGACCAACATTCGACTACTCAGTTGCCCCCGAACAGAATAACTTTGCAAACAGTGCTCTTTCTCAATCAATCGAACAAAGAGTAAAACTTAATTATATAGGTCTATTATGCCCCGAGAGTGTAAATTTGTAACTTATCGACCACAACGTTCACAAGAACCAAATCGGACCAACAATAGACTACTCGGTTGCCCCTAACGAGAATAACTTTGCCAACGGTGCTTTTTCTCATTCAATCGAACAAAGAGTAAAACCTAATTATATTGGTCGATTATGCCCCCAGTGTAAATTTGTAACTTATCGACCTCAACGTTCACAAGAACCAAATCAGGACCAACATTAGGCTACTCGGTTGCCCTCGAAACGGTATAACTTTTCAAATAGTGCTCTTTCTCATTCAACCGGACAAACAGTAAAACTTAATTATATTGGTCTATTATGCCCCGAGAGTGTAAATTTGTAACTTATCGACCTCAACGTTCACAAGAAACAAATCAGAACTCACAATAGACTACTCATTTTCCCCCTAACAGTATAACTTTGCAAATAGTGCCTTTTCTCATTCAATCGAACGAAGAGTAAAACTTAATTATATTGGTCTATTATGCCGGAGAGTGTAAATTTGTAACTTATCGACCTCAACGTTCACAAGAACCAATTCGGATCAATATTAGACAACTCGGTTGAACAATATAAGTTTGCAAACAATGTGTTTTCTCATTCAATCGAACAGAGAGTAAAACCTAATTATATACGTCTATTATGCCCCGAGAGTGTTAATTTGTAACTTATCGACCTTAACGTTCACAAGAACCAAATCAGGACCAACAATAGACTACTCGGTTGCCCCCGCTAACGGTATAACTTTGCAAACGGTGCGTTTTCTCATTCAATCGAACAAAGAGTAAAACCTAATTATATAGGTCTATTATGCCCAGAGTGTTAATTTGTAACTTATCGACCTCAACGTTCACAAGAACTAAATCGGGACCAACAATAGACTACTCGGTTGCCCATGTGATAAACTTTGCAAACGGTGCTTTTTCTAATTCAATCGAACAAAGAGTAAAACTTAATTATATTGGTCTATTGTGCCCCGAGAGTGTAAATTTGTAACTTATCGACCTCAACATTCACAAGAACCAAATCCGGTCAAACATTAGACTACTCAGATGTGCGCTAACAGTATAACTTTGCAAACAGTGCTTTTTCTCAATCAATCGAACAAAGAGTAAAACTTAATTATATAGGTCTATTATGCCCCGAGAGTGTAAATTTGAAACTTATCGACCTCAACGTTCACAAGAACCAAATTAGGACCAACATTAGACTACTCAGTCGCCCCCGAACAGTATAACTTTGTAAACAGTGATTTTTCTCGTTTAATCGAACAAAGAGTTAAACCTAATTATATAGGTCTATTATGCCCCAAGAGTGTAAATTTGTAACTTCTCGACCTCAACGTTCACAAGAAACAAATCCGGAACAACAATAGACTACACAATTGCCCCCTAACAGTATAACTTTGCAAAGAGTGCTTTTTCTCATTCAACTGAACAAAGAGTAAAACTTAATTATATAGGTCTATTATGCCCCGAGAGTGTAAATTTGTAACTTATCGACCTCAACGTTCACAAGAACCAAGTCAGAACCAACAATAGACCACTCAGTTGCCCCCTAACAGTATAACTTTGCAAACAGTGCTTTTTCTCATTCAATCGAACAAAGAGTAAAACTTAATTATATAGGTCTATTATGCCCCGAGAGTGTAAATTTGTAACTTATCGACCTCAACGTTCACAAGAACCAAATCCGGACCAACATTAGACTACTCAGTTGTGCGCTAACAGTATAACTTTGCAAACAGTGCTTTTTCTCAATCATTCGAACAAAGAGTAAAACCTAATTATATAGGTCTATTATGCCTCGAGAGTGTTAATTTGTAACTTATCGACCTCAATGTTCACAAGAACAAAATTAGGACCAACATTAGACTACTTAGTTGCCCCCGAACATTATAACAACGCAAACAGTGCTTTTTCTCGTTTAATCGAACAAAGAGTAAAACCTAATTATATAGGTCTATTATGCCCCGAGAGTGTAAATTTGTAACTTATCGACCTCAACGTTCACAAGAACCAAATCCGGACCAACATTCGACTACTCAGTTGCCCCCGAACAGAATAACTTTGCAAACAGTGCTCTTTCTCAATCAATCGAACAAAGAGTAAAACTTAATTATATAGGTCTATTATGCCCCGAGAGTGTAAATTTGTAACTTATCGACCTCAACGTTCACAAGAACGAAATCCGGACCAACAATAGACTACTCAGTTGCCCCCTAACAGTATAACTTTTCAAAGAGTGCTTTTTCTCATTCAATCGAACAAATAGTAAAACTTAATTATATAGGTCTATTATGCCCCGAGAGTGTAAATTTGTAACTTATCGACCTCAACGTTCACAAGAACCAAATCAGGACCAACAATAGACTACTCGGTTGCCCTAACGGAATAACTTTGCCAACGGTGCTTTTTCTCATTCAATCGAACAAAGAGTAAAACCTAATTATATTGGTCTATTATGCCCCGAGAGTGTAAATTTGTAACTTATCGACCTCAACGTTCACAAGAACCAAATCCGGACCAACATTAGGCTACTCAGTTGCCCTCGAACAGTATAACTTTTCAAATAGTGCTTTTTCTCATTCAATCGGACAAACAGTAAAACTTAATTATATTGGTCTATTATGCCCCGAGAGTGTAAATTTGTAACTTATCGACCTCAACGTTCACAAGAAACAAATCAGAACTCACAATAGACTACTCATTTTCCCTAACGTATAACTTTGCAAATAGTGCCTTTTCTCATTCAATCGAACGAAGAGTAAAACTTAATTATATTGGTCTATTATGCCCGGAGAGTGTAAATTTGTAACTTATCGACCTCAACGTTCACAAGAACCAATTCGGATCAATATTAGACAACTCGGTTGCCCCGAACAATATAAGTTTGCAAACAATGTGTTTCTCATTCAATCGAACGAGAGAGTAAAACTTAATTATATAGGTCTATTATGCCCCGAGAGTGTAAATTTGTAACTTATCGACCTCAACGTTCACAAGAACCAAATCAGAACCAACAATAGACCACTCAGTTGCCCCCTAACAGTATAACTTTGCAAACAGTGCGTTTTCTCATTCAATCGAACAAAGAGTAAAACCTAATTATATAGGTCTATTACGCCCCGAGAATTTTAATTTGTAACTTATCGACCTTAACGTTCACAAGAACCAAATCCGGACCAACAATAGACTAATCGGTTGCCCACTAACAGTATAACTTTGCAAACAGTGCGTTTTCTCATTCAATCGAACAAAGAGTAAAACTTAATTATATTGGTCTATTATGCCCCGAGAGTGTTAATTTGTAACTTATCGACCTCACCGTTCACAAGAACTAAATCCGGACCAACAATAGACTACTCGGTTGTGCGCCAACAGTATAACTTTGCAAACAGTGCTTTTTCTCAATCAATCGAACAAAGAGTAAAACCTAATTATATAGGTCTATTATGCCTCGAGAGTGTTAATTTGTAACTTATCGACCTCAACGTTCACAAGAACAAAATTAGGACCAACATTTGACTACTTAGTTGCCCCCGAACAGTATAACAACGCAAACAGTGCTTTTTCTCGTTTAATCGAACAAAGAGTAAAACCTAATTATATAGGTCTATTATGCCCCGAGAATGTTAATTTGTAACTTATCGACCTCACCATTCAGAAGAACTAAATCCGGACCAACAATAGACTACTCGGTTGCCCCCTAACAGTAAAACTTTGCAAACAGTGCTATTTCTCTTTCAATCAAACAAAGAGTAAAACTTAATTATATTGGTCTATTGTGCCCCGAGAGTGTTAATTTGTAACTTATCGACCTCAACGTTCACAAGAACCAAATCCGGTCAAACATTAGACTACTCAGTTGTACGCTAACAGTATAACTTTGCAAACAGTGCTTTTTCTCAATCAATCGAACAAAGAGTAAAACCTAATTATATAGGTCTATTATGCCCCGAGAGTGTAAATTTGCAACTTATCGACCTCAACGTTCACAAGAACCAAATCCGGACCAACATTAGACAACTCAGTTGTGCGCTCACAGTATAACTTTGCAAACAGTGCTTTTTCTCAATCAATCGAACAAAGAGTAAAACCTAATTATATAGGTCTATTATGCCTCGAGAGTGTTAATTTGTAACTTATCGACCTCAACGTTCACAAGAACAAAATTAGGACCAACATTAGACTACTTAGTTGCCCCCGAACAGTATAACAACGCAAACAGTGCTTTTTCTCGTTTAATCGAACAAAGAGTAAAACCTAATTATATATGTAACAACCCACTCCCCCATAAAGCGCGCCGAGTGCCGTCAAAATGAGCGGGACCCGGAGTGGAGCGAGTAAGTGTGGGTTCTATGTGCTTTGGAACACGTGCGCAGCGAAGTGGGGTCTTGGAAAAGCTAAACCGCAAGTCTGGTGGAAATTCCCAGACTTGGAGCAGCCGAGACCGGACAGCCGGGGGTTGTCCGGATGCCACCAAGTGCCCAGTGCAGTGATGAGAAACAATCTTGAGGCAGACGGCCAATACCAAGACCGGACAGTCAAGACCGGACAGCCAAAAACCAGACGATGGCTGCGTAACATGCGAAAAAATGGCTAAGTCCTGGAAAACAGATCTTGAGACCAGGACGACAACCAAACCAAGACGATCAAAACCAGAGACAACCAGTAGAAACCGGACGATAGGCTGCGTAACATGCAGAAAAATGGCTAAGTCCTGGAAAACCAGCGTACTGAGACCGGACAGCCAGCCAAGACCGGACGATGGACAGCACGATTCGAAGCGGTTTGTAATTTTCGCAAATGGCGGGGCTTTTTGGCAATTGTCACAACACAATATATACCCAATGGCTTCCTCTTCACAGCCATTCACTCCCAACACACTCTCTCTCATTTCCCCTCTTTCTCACTCTAGAAAAGGAGCCCTAGAGCTTGGAGAAGTTGGAGAAGGAGCTTGGAGGAGGTGATCTTGGAGGATTTGGAGCTTGGGGAAGACCTAGAAGCTCTCCTACAAGGTGGAGCTTGGGCCAAGGTGAGGTTTCATGGTAAACCTAGACTAGGGTTTGGGTTTTAAGCAAGGAACTTAGAGTTTTGAGTCTTCTCTTTGGTGTAGAAGCCTAGTAGAGGCTTGAGCTCCATGAAAACCCATGAAAGCTCAAGGTCCTCTCATGGTGGATTCTTAGGGTTTCAAGTAGAGGCCCTAATGATGGTTTAAATTGTTCTAGATGAACTCTAAGAGTAACAACAAGCTCTCTTTTGCTTGTTTAAGAGATCAAAACCTAGGGTTTTGCATAGGGCTTGGATAGAGCACCAAATTTGGGGCTTTTTGCCATAGAGGTTCTAGGGTCAAATTGACCTTGTAGAAGCCTAATTGGGGGTATCCCCGACGCGTGGGACAACTCCGTTTAATTAAACGAAAAGCCTATCAATGAGTTGCTATGTAAGTTAGCCTGATGTGAAATCTGTTAACTGCGCAGATTGTAAGATAGGCCTCGGTTAGCTACGAAACTCGACGGGCAAACCATCCATAATTTTAGAAGGTGGGTGGTGCATTCCAAGGACACCGAAATTCTTTCTAAGTCTATGTGTCACTTTTGAGCATTCTATATATGTTGAGCATAATGCATGATAGGGTAAATTATGAGTTATATTGCAATTTGTGAGTTCAAATGCATGAGATGTAATTGTATGAGATTATATGACAAAGAACAAGAACCCTATATATATATGCATGCTAAAGAACAAGTAGTGTAATTGACAAGTGAATGCGACATTGGACATGTATTAGAGAATGTGACAAAGATGAGTCTAGAATACTTAGACAACATGTGTGACATCAAAGAGCAAGAACAAGAACTTGTAGTGTATATAACACTAGTAGAGTCATGAGATTGACATTTGACAATAACCTTAGAGTTAAGGGTCATATGAACATGAGTTCTCCTTGAAGGCAAGGAACAGATTGAGATTTAGAATCCTTAAAGGTAAGGATTGATCGTACTCACCATATAGTCCTTGCTCGAGGGCGGTAGCTCCCCCTTCGAGCGGTGCGCTCCGGAGTAGGTCACCACTGGAATGAGTTTTCCAGGGAATGAGTTTTCCTAAGGACGGTCCCAACGGGTCGATATTGAGCCTCCCCGGTATACTATGGGATTTTGAGTTTGGTTGAGTCTTGTTGAGGGCGAAACCCACGGGTTAGCCAAGAGATTGGGTATTGAACTTATGATCTTGCATGTTTTACAGTTTGAGCATATTATCCTTACTTTCAAGCGTATTAGTTGCATTTGATAGTTTGGTTCTTATCTTACCTTTCTTCTATTACGCTTGAGTTAGACCTAGTGGGAAAGTCGGCGTGGTTGGTTGCCGAACCCACTGGGAACTTTGTTGTAGTTCTCACACCCCTTTTTCCACAGAGCCGGGACCGAGTGAGCCGGCCGACGATCGCGGTAAGGGCATCGCGCCCTAGGTAGAGACCGCCCGAGTACTTTACTTTTGTTGTAGTTGCATTACCCTTTTGTATCATCTTTTGTATTTGATGATGGTAGATGCTAATATCAAATGTATTTAAGCTTTATCTTTGAAGACTATGAGATGTCAAAAAGAAATGATGCAAAGAATGTAAAGAATGGTAGTCTTTAAAGAACCCAAAGTTGTAAGAATTATGCATGTATGTGATTGCAAGTAATCATGTTACTTGTATGTATTACATTAGTTACTTTCATTTTGGCTATGTTGCTTACCCTCGTGTAAGCCTTTTGTGTATGCTTCCGCATGTGTAAAAATTATACTCTATCTGTACATGTTGAGCCTTGGGCGGATAGGGGAGACTCTGTCCGTTCGGCGTCTGTTTGACGCTCTCGAACCGGCCAAAAGGATCGGGCTTGGGGCGTGACAGATATAATGGTATCAGAGCGGGTATAAAGCCAAAAAGTGAAAGCTAGGATGGACCTAGGGGCCATAGGAAATGGAAAAGACCTTAAGGACCTAGGAAACGTGAGTGACGTTGAACAAGTATAGCGAAAGCATGTGATTGGGTTCATGTCTTATGTCTCTAAGATGATTAGAGACTAACTTTAAGCTGCTATTTGTTTTCTATTCCTTGTGTTGTGATCGGCGGCCGACGACATGATACTATGGAATGTTAATGAATGCGCTTATTTGCTTTCGCCGGATTGGGTATCTCCGAGTACGTGTTTAAGTATTAACTTTGAGTTGCTTCTTTTCGGGAAGCAATGGCACCTCGTGGTCGACCCGAACAAGGTCGATGCACGAGGAACCGAGTGCGGCTCTGTGCAACCCGCGGCGGTAGCGGCGGGGGCTTGAGGAGCGAGATGGCCGCGCTTATTGGCGTAGTGCGGCAACAAGGCGAGTCCGTAAGGGCTCAAGGCGAGCAGTCGACGGCTCCGGGAGACATTGGAGCGGCGGCAAACGGCGGCGCGAGCGGTGAGCACCCTACACCTCCTGCTAGGATGCCGACCGTGGTCGATGGTGCGGCGGCGGCAGCCCCAGTTGCGGCCGTACCAGTTACGGCTATTCAGGCCGGATCGGGGACTTCAGACCCCGGTAGCGCGGCAGACGACGAGGAACGGGAGCGCACATTGGCGGCGCTCATTAAGTTCATGAAATTCAAGCCACCTATCTTCGAGGGAGGAGTGGTGGAACCGGCGGTCGTAGAGTCGTGGGTCGACTCCATGCAAACAATCTTCGAGGATTTCAACACCCCGGAGAAAGACAAAGTACACTTCGCCACCCATTGCCTAGACAAGGCGGCGAAGGCGTGGTGGAAGCGAGTAAAGCGGGATCGGTCACCCGATCTACCGCCAATGTCGTGGGAGGAGTTCAAGAGAGCGGTATTTTCGAACTACTTCCCCGACTCGTGAAGCGGAAGATGCACGAGAAATTCCGCAAGTTGAGGCGGGGAGACCGCTCGTGGCGGACTATGAGCTAGAGTTCTCCCACATCATTGATTGTGTCCGGACGTTGTACGTGACGGCCGGGATCGGGCCGATTGGTTCTTGCGAGGACCTCGGCCGAGGATTTATGAGGCGGTGCAACTTTTTCACCTCATGACCTTTGCGGAGGTCTTCGACCGGGCTCTATCTGCGGAGCACGGCAGCGCCTATGCGCGGGAGGAGCGCGAGGCCATGGCGGCGAGTAAGGAGAAAGGCACGAAGCGAGCGGCGGGTGGTGCCGGGGCCGGCCAAACGCTAAGAAACCCCCTCGGTATCCCCGACAGCAGCAGAAGGGCGGGAGACCCTTCCGTTGTGTTATCTGCGGCGGCAACCATCAGCCGGCGACATGCTCGCAGCGAGAAGGGAAGTGCTACAAGTGCGGTCAGCCTGGGCACATGATTCGAGAGTGCCCGAGTGGGGATCTTACTGCCGTCGGCGCATCGGCTCCTTCTACGCCGAGGCGGTGATGGGACTGCCACCACCTATAGCGGCTGGGCGCTCATCATCGTCGCGCCAGCCGGAGGCATCGAGAGCACCGAGTGGGCGGGTTTTTGCCACTCAGGTGGAGGAGCAGGCTCCAGCTCCCAACGACATTGTAGCAGGTATTATTTCTATCAATGGAGCGAGAGCTCAAGCTATATTCGACACTGGTGCATCGCATTCATTTATAAGTGCATCGTTTGCTAGTGCTCATGACTTAGAGGTTTTACATGATGAGGAAGGTTGGGATATTAAATCCCCTGAGCACGCCTATACAGTCTACGACGAGTGTCCGGCGTGTCCAGTCCAGATAGGTGATTGGGTCATGCCGATCGATATGCTAGTGCTAACTCGGTTGTGGTCGTTTGACGTGATCTTGGGGCTGGACTGGCTTACCAAGTATTATGCGGTCATCGACTGCGAGAGAAGGGTGATCACTTTTCGTGAGCCTAATCGGGGAGGAAATGGTGTGCGGGCGTGCAAGGGTGCGCGCTTTGCGGCCACCATATCTACGACCGAGCGAGAAAGATGATTAAGGGTGGTTGCAAAGCTTATTTGGCGACCATCGTGGACGGCCGAAGGGAGCACCCCGACCTTGAGGGCGTTCGGGTGGTGTGTGAGTTCCCGGATGTATTTCCGGCGGAGTTACGGGATTGCCACCGGACCGGGAAGTTGAATTCGTAATTGACTTGATTCCGGGACGGCTCCGGTTCGAAGGCTCCGTATAGGATGGCAGGTGGAGCTAAAGGAGCTTAAAGCACGGTTGGAAGACTTGCTTGACAAAGGCTTTCTGCGGCCGAGCGTGTCTCCGTGGGGAGCTCCGGTGCTATTCGTCAAAAAGAAAGATGGCACACTTCGACTTTGCGTGGATTACCGCGAGTTGAACAAGGTCACGGTGAAGAACAAGTACCCGTTGCCAAGGATCGACGACTTGTTCGATCAGTTGAAAGGGTCAAGGGTGTATTCAAAGATAGACCTCCAGTCGGGGTATCATCAATTGAAGATACGGCCCAAGGATGTGCATAAAACGGCGTACCGTACGCGGTATGGCCATTACGAGTTCACGGTGATGCCATTCGGGCTTACTAATGCCCGAGCGGCATTTATGGACTTAATGAACCGTGTCTTCCGTCCGCTATTGGACCGATGCGTCGTGGTCTTCATTGACGACGTATTGGTATATTCTCGGACCGAGGAAGAACACGAGGAGCACTTGAGACTTGTCTTGGAAGTACTCCGAAAAGAGAAGTTATATGCCAAGTTGAAGAAATGTGAATTTTGGCTTTCGGAGGTTACTTTCCTAGGACATGTGGTTTCGGGTGAGGGTATCTCGGTGGACCCGAAGAAAGTAGAGGCAATTAAAGATTGGCTTCGCCCGACGAGTGCAACGGAAATCCTTGATTTCCTTGGACTTGCGGGTTATTATCGGCGGTTCGTGGAGGGGTTCTCCAAAATATCCACTCCGCTAACGCGCCTTACACACAAAGGAGTCAAGTATGTTTGGAGCGAAGATTGCGATCGAAGCTTCAAAGAGTTAAAAGAAAGGTTAACGACGACCCCGGTACTTGCTTTACTGACGCCGGGGGAGACATACGTCGTGTACAGTGATGCTTCCTACATTGGGCTCGGGTGTGTCTTGATGCAAAATGGGCGAGTTATAGCTTATGCTTCACGCCAATTGAAACCTTATGAGAAGAACTACCCGGTTCATGACTTGGAGCTAGCCGCGGTGATTTTCGCGCTAAAGTTGTGGAGGCATTACTTGTACGGTGAACATTGCGAGATCTACACGGATCACAAAAGCCTTAAGTATTTGTTCACCCAAAAAGAGCTAAATATGCGACAGCGGCGGTGGTTAGAGCTGTTAAAGGACTATGATGTCACGATTTTATACCACCCCGGAAAAGCAAATGTCGTAGCCGATGCGCTAAGTAGAAAGTCGGGTGAAGATTTGGCTTCAGCAATTACGCCCCAACCGTTGTTGCAAAAGGAGATGCAACGATTTGGATTGGAAGTAGTGGCACCGGGAGTGCCGGCAACTCTTGCCACCTTAGTGGTGCAACCGACCTTATTGGAGAGGATAAAGGAGTTGCAAACTTCCGACGAGTACCTCCAAAAGGTGCGCGGCGAGGTAGAAAGCGGTGGTGCCGATGACTTTGGCATTGGGACCGACGGCACACTACGATTTCGAAATCGTTGGTGTGTACCCAAGAATAAGGATCTCCGTAAGGCGATTATGCAAGAGGCGCATCAATCTCCTTATAGTATCCACCCGGGCGGCACCAAAATGTATCAAGACCTAAAGTTGCAATATTGGTGGCCGGGCATGAAGAAAGACATTGGAGAATTTGTTGCGCAATGTCTTACTTGCCAACAAGTAAAGGCGGAGCGGCAGTTTCCGGCGGGAAAGTTACAAAGCTTACCTATACCCGTTTGGAAATGGGAAAATATCGCTATGGACTTTGTGACCGGATTGCCTCGATCTCAAGGGGGACACGATGCAATTTGGGTGGTCGTGGACCGGTTAACGAAGTCGGCGCATTTCCTTCCGATTCATATTACTTGGTCGGGGGACAAGTTGGCTCAAGTTTAAATTGATGAGATCGTGAGACTTCACGGGGTTCCGGCGTCTATCGTATCGGATCGGGACCCGAGGTTCACTTCTCACTTTTGGAGGAGCCTACAAGAAGCGTTGGGCACACGGCTCGACTTTAGCACGGCATTCCATCCTCAAAGTGACGGACAATCGGAGAGGACAATCCAAATACTTGAGGATATGCTACGGGCGTGTGTATTCGACTACAAGGGCAATTGGCACGACCATTTACCGATGGCGGAGTTCGCATCCAATAACAGTTATCAAGAAAGTATCGCGATGGCGCCATTCGAGGCCCTTTATGGAAGAAAGTGTCGCTCTCCAATTCATTGGAGCGACGTGGGCGAAAATACGTTCTTGGCCCGGACGTAGTGCGGGAGGCGGAAGAGAAAGTTCGCCTTGCTCGCCAACGACTTGCGACGGCGCAATCGCGGCATAAGAGTTATGCCGACAAACGAAGAAAAGACGTTGAGTTTGATGTTGGCGACCATGTGTTCCTAAAGGTTTCGCCAACACGGGGAGTTAAACGGTTTGGAATCCGGGGGAAATTAAGTCCTCGGTATATTGGACCGTTTGAGATTTTGGAACGAATCGGAGCGGTGGCTTACAAACTTGCATTACCACAGGCTTGCGGGAGTTCATGATGTATTCCATGTATCCAACGTGCGCAAGTATGTTCATGATCCCGATCATATTCTCTCGTATATACCATCAGAGATTCAGGAGGATATGACTTATGACGAGTTCCCAGCATCCATAATCGGTCGAGAAGAAAGAAAGCTACGGAATCGGAGGATTACGTATGTCAAGGACCGTTGGAGCGAACACAACGGCCAGGAAGCTACGTGGGAGCTCGAGAGCGTAATGCGGGAGCACTATCCCCATTTATTCGAAAATGCGGATTAAGGTACGAATCTAGATTGTAGATAAAGGAATAGTTTCGCGGACGAAACTAAATTTAGGGGAGTGGAGAATGTAACAACCCACTCCCCAGTGCGCGTCTGAGCGGGACCCGGAGTGGAGCGAGTAAGTGTGGGTTCTATGTGCTTTGGAACACGTGCGCAGCGAAGTGGGGTCTTGGAAAAGCTAAACCGCAAGTCTGGTGGAAATTCCCAGACTTGGAGCAGCCGAGACCGGACAGCCGGGGGTTGTCCGGATGCCACCAAGTGCCCAGTGATGAGAAACAATCTTGCGAGGCCGGACGACCGAGCCAAAACCGGACGATCAAAACCGGACAAGCCAAAACCAGACGATGGGCTGCGTAACATGCGAGAAAAATGGCTAAGTCTGGAAAACAGTATCTTGAGCCAGACAGCCAAAACCAAGACGATCAAAAACCAGACAACCAATGAGAAACCAGACGATGGGCTACGTAACATGCGAGAAAAATGGCTAAGTCTGGAAAACCGGCGTGCGAGGCAGGACAACCGAGAGCCAGACAGTGGACAGCGCGATTCGACGGTTGTAATTGTCGCAAATGGAGGGGCTTTTTGGCAATTGTCACAACACAATATATACCCAATGGCTTCCTCTTGCACAGCCATTCACTCCCAACACACTCTCTCTCATTTCCCCTCTTTCTCACTCTAGAAAAGGAGCCCTAGAGCTTGGAGAAGTTGGAGAAGGAGCTTGGAGGAGGTGATCTTGGAGGATTTGGAGCTTGGGGAAGACCTAGAAGCTCTCCTACAAGGTGGAGCTTGGGCCAAGGTGAGGTTTCATGGTAAACCTAGACTAGGGTTTGGGTTTTAAGCAAGGAACTTAGAGTTTTGAGTCTTCTCTTTGGTGTAGAAGCCTAGTAGAGGCTTGAGCTCCATGAAAACCCATGAAAGCTCAAGGTCCTCTCATGGTGGATTCTTAGGGTTTCAAGTAGAGGCCCTAATGATGGTTTAAATTGTTCTAGATGAACTCTAAGAGTAACAACAAGCTCTCTTTTGCTTGTTTAAGAGATCAAAACCTAGGGTTTTGCATAGGGCTTGGATAGAGCACCAAATTTGGGGCTTTTTGCCATAGAGGTTCTAGGGTCAAATTGACCTTGTAGAAACCTAATTGGGGGTATCCCCGACGCGTGGGACAACTCCGTTTAATTAAACGAAAAGCCTATCTATGAGTTGCTATGTAAGTTAGCTTGATGTGAAATACGTAGCTAACGCAGTTGTAAAATAGGCCTCGGTTAGCTACGAAACTCGACGGGCAAACCATCCATAATTTTAGAAGGTGGGTGGTGCATTCCAAGGACACCGAAATTCTTTCTAAGTCTATGTGTCACTTTTGAGCATTCTATATATGTTGAGCATAATGCATGATAGGGTAAATTATGAGTTATATTGCAATTTGTGAGTTCAAATGCATGAGATGTAATTGTATGAGATTATATGACAAAGAACAAGAACCCTATATATATATATGCATGCTAAAGAACAAGTAGTGTAATTGACAAGTGAATGCGACATTGGACATGTATTAGAGAATGTGACAAAGATGAGTCTAGAATACTTAGACAACATGTGTGACATCAAAGAGCAAGAACAAGAACTTGTAGTGTATATAACACTAGTAGAGTCATGAGATTGACATTTGACAATAACCTTAGAGTTAAGGGTCATATGAACATGAGTTCTCCTTGAAGGCAAGGAACAGATTGAGATTTAGAATCCTTAAAGGTAAGGATTGATCGTACTCACCATATAGTCCTTGCTCGAGGGCGGTAGCTCCCCCCCGGCGGTGCGCTCCGGAGTAGGTCACCTGGAATGAGTTTTCCGGGGAATGAGTTTTCCTAAGGACGGTCCCAACGGGTCGATATTGAGCCTCCTCGGTATACTATGGGATTTTGAGTTTGGTTGAGTCTTGTTGAGGGCGAAACCCACGGGTTAGCCAAGAGATTGGGTATTGAACTTATGATCTTGCATGTTTTACAGTTTGAGCATATTATCCTTACTTTCAAGCGTATTAGTTGCATTTGATAGTTTGGTTCTTATCTTACCTTTCTTCTATTACGCTTGAGTTAGACCTAGTGGGAAAGTCGGCGTGGTTGGTTGCCGAACCCACTGGGAACTTTGTTGTAGTTCTCACACCCCTTTTTCCACAGAGCCGGGACCGAGTGGCCGTGACGATCGCGATAAGGGCATCGCGCCCTAGGTAGAGGCCGCCCGAGTACTTTACTTTTGTTGTAGGTGCATTACCCTTTTGTATCATCTTTTGTATTTGATGATGGTAGATGCTAATATCAAATGTATTTAAGCTTTATCTTTGAAGACTATGAGATGTCAAAAAGAAATGATGCAAAGAATGTAAAGAATGGTAGTCTTTAAAGAACGCAAAGTTGTAAGAATTATGCATGTATGTGATTGCAAGTAATCATGTTACTTGTATGTATTACATTAGTTACTTTCATTTTGGCTATGTTGCTTACCCTCGTGTAAGCCTTTTGTGTATGCTTCCGCATGTGTAAAAATTATACTCTATCTGTACATGTTGAGCCTTGGGCGGATAGGGGAGACTCTGTCCG
This sequence comes from Aechmea fasciata, assembly GCA_025177825.1. NCBI lineage: Eukaryota > Viridiplantae > Streptophyta > Magnoliopsida > Poales > Bromeliaceae > Aechmea > Aechmea fasciata. Next base: position 6,083,887 of record CM045936.1, read on the forward strand.
TTCGGCGTCTGTTTGACGCTCTCGAACCGGCCAAAAGGATCGGGCTTGGGGCGTGACAATATAGGTCTATTATGCCCCGAGAGTGTAAATTTGTAACTTATCGACCTCAACGTTCACAAAACGAAATACGGACCAACAATAGACTACTCAGTTGCCCCCTAACAGTATAACTTTGCAAAGAGTGCTTTTTCTCATTCAATCGAACAAATAGTAAAACTTAATTATATAGGTCTATTATGCCCCGAGAGTGTAAATTTGTAACTTATCGACCTCAACGTTCACAAGAACCAAATCCGGACCAACATTCGACTACTCAGTTGCCCCCGAACAGAATAACTTTGCAAACAGTGCTTTTTCTCAATCAATCGAACAAAGAGTAAAACTTAATTATATAGGTCTATTATGCCCCGAGAGTGTAAATTTGTAACTTATCGACCTCAACGTTCACAAGAACCAAGTCAGAACCAACAATAGACCACTCAGTTGCCCCCTGACAGTATAACTTTGCAAACAGTGCTTTTTCTCATTCAATCGAACAAAGAGTAAACTTAATTATATTGGTCTATTATGCCCCGCGAGTGTAAATTTGCAACTTATCGACCTCAACGTTCACAAGAACCAAATCCGGACCAACATTAGACTACTCAGTTGCCCCCGAACAGAATAACTTTGCAAATAGTGCTTTTTCTCAATCAATCAAACAAAGAGTAAAACTTAATTTTATAGGTCTATTATGCCCCGAGAGTGTAAATTTGTAACTTATCGACCACAACGTTCACAAGAACCAAATCCGGACCAACAATAGACTACTCAGTCGCCCCCGAACAGTATAACTTTGCCAACAGTGCTTTTTCTCATTCAATCGAACAAAGAGTAAAACCTAATTATATTGGTCGATTATGCCCCGAGAGTGTAAATTTGTAACTTATCGACCTCAACGTTCAAAAGAACAAAATCAGGACCAACATTAGGCTACTCGATTTGCCCTCGAACAGTATAACTTTGCAAATAGTGCTTTTTCTCATTCAATCGGACAAACAGTAAAACTTAATTATATTGGTCTATTATGCCCCGAGAGTGTAAATTTGTAACTTATCGACCTCAACGTTCACAAGAACCAAATCAGAACCCACAATAGACTACTCATTTTCCCCCTAACAGTATAACTTTGCAAATAGTGCTTTTTCTCATTCAATCGAACGAAGAGTAAAACTTAATTATATTGGTCTATTATGCCCGGAGAGTGTAAATTTGTAACTTATCGACCTCAACGTTCACAAGAACCAATTCCGGATCAATATTAGACAACTCAGTTGCCCCCAAACAATATATGTTTGCAAACAATGCGTTTTCTCATTCAATCGAACAGAGAGTAAAACCTAATTATATACGTCTATTATGCCCCGAGAGTGTTAATTTGTAAATTATCGACCTTAACGTTCACAAGAACCAAATCCGGACCAACAATAGACTACTCGGTTGCCCACTAACAGTATAACTTTGCAAACAGTGCGTTTTCTCATTCAATCGAACAAAGAGTAAAACCTAATTATATAGGTCTATTATGCCCCGAGAGTGTTAATTTGTAACTTATCGACCTCAACGTTCACAAGAACCAAATCCGGAACAACAATAGACTACTCAGTTGCCCCCTAACAGTATAACTTTGCAAAGTGCTTTTTCTCATTCAACCGAACAAAGAGTAAAACTTAATTATATAGGTCTATTATGCCCCGAGAGTGTAAATTTGTAACTTATCGACCTCAACGTTCACAAGAACCAAATCAGAACCAACAATAGACCACTCAGTTGCCCCCTAACAGTATAACTTTGCAAACTGTGCTTTTTCTAATTCAATCGAACAAAGAGTAAAACCTAATTATATTGGTCTATTATGCCCGAGAGTGTAAATTTGTAACTTATCGACCTCAACGTTCACAAGAACCAAATCGGACCAACATTAGGCTACTCGGTTGCCCTCGAAGTATAACTTTGCAAATAGTGCTTTTTCTCAATCAATCGGACAAAGAGTAAAACTTAATTATATTGGTCTATTATGCCCCGAGAGTGTAAATTTGTAACTTATCGACCTCAACGTTCACAAGAACAAAATCAGAACCCACAATAGACTACTCATTTGCCCCCTAACAGTATAACTTTGCAAATAGTGCTTTTTCTCATTCAATTGAACGAAGAGTAAAACTTAATTATATTGGTCTGTTATGCCCGGAGAGTGTAAATTTGTAAATTATCGACCTCAACGTTCACGGGGACCAATTAGGATCGATATTAGACAACTCGATTTGCCCCGAACGAGTATAAGTTTGCAAACAATGCGTTTTCTCATTCAATCGAACAAGAGTAAAACATAATTATAAAGGTCTATTATGCCCGAGAGTGTTAATTTGTAACTTATCGACCGTAATGTTCACAAGAACCAAATCCGAGACCAACAACAGGCTACTCGGTTGCCCACTAACGGTATAACTTTGCAAACAGTGCGTTATCTCATTCAATCAAACAGAGAGTAAAACCTAATTATATAGGTCTATTATGCCCCGAGAGTGTTAATTTGTAACTTATCGACCTCAACGTTCACAAGAACCAAATCCGGTCAAACATCGGACTACTCAGATGTGCGCTAACAGTATAACTTAGCAAACAGTGCTTTTTCTCAATCAATCGAACAAAGAGTAAAACTTAATTATATAGGTCTATTATGCCCCGAGAGTGTTAATTTGTAACTTATCGACCTCAACGTTCACAAGAACCAAATTAGAACCAACATTAGACTACTCAGTCGCCCCCGAACAGTATAACTTTGTAAACAGTGCTTTTTCTCGTTTAATCGAACAAAGAGTAAAACCTAATTATATAGGTCTATTATGCCCCAGAGTGTAAATTTGTAACTTATCGACCTCAACGTTCACAAGAAACAAATCAACAACAATAGACTACACAATTGCCCCTAACAGTATAACTTTGCAAAGAGTGCATTTTCTCATTCAACCGAACAAAGAGTAAAACTTAATTATATAGGTCTATTATGCCCCGAGAGAGTAAATTTGTAACTTATCGACCTCAACGTTCACAAGAACCAAGTCAGAACCAACAATAGACCACTCAGTTGCCCCCTAACAGTATAACTTTGCAAACAGTGCTTTTTCTCATTCAATCGAACAAAGAGTAAAACTTAATTATATTGGTCTATTATGCCACGCGAGGGTAAATTTGCAACTTATCGACCTCAACGTTCACAAGAACCAAATCCGGACCAACATTAGACTACTCAGTTGTGCGCTAACAGTATAACTTTGCAAACAGTGCTTTTTCTAAATCAATCGAACAAAGAGTAAAACCTAATTATATAGGTCTATTATGCCTCGAGAGTGTTAATTTGTAACTTATCGACCTCAACGTTCACAAGAACAAAATTAGGACCAACATTAGACTACTTAGTTGCCCCCGAACAGTATAACTACGTAAACAGTGCTTTTTCTCGTTTAATCGAACAAAGAGTAAAACCGAATTATATAGGTCTATTATGCCCCGAGAGTGTAAATTTGTAACTTATCGACCTCAACGTTCACAAGAACCAAATCCGGACCAACAATAGACTACTCAGTTGCCCCCTAACAGTATAACTTTGCAACAGTGCTTTTTCTCATTCAATCGAACAAAGAGTAAAACTTAATTATATAGGTCTATTATGCCCCGAGAGTGTAAATTTGTAACTTATCGACCTCAACGTTCACAAGAACCAAATCCGGACCAACATTCGACTACTCAGTTGCCCCCGAACAGAATAACTTTGCAAACAGTGCTTTTTCTCAATCAATCGAACAAAGAGTAAAACTTAATTATATAGGTCTATTATGCCCCGAGAGTGTAAATTTGTAACTTATCGACCACAACGTTCACAAGAACCAAATCCGGACGAACAATAGACTACTCAGTTGCCCCCGAACAGTATAACTTTGCCAACAGTGCTTTTTCTCATTCAATCGAACAAAGAGTAAAACCTAATTATATTGGCGATTATGCCCCGAGAGTGTAAATTTGTAACTTATTGACCTCAACGTTCACAAGAACCAAATCCGGACCAACATTAGGCTACTCAGTTGCCCTCGAACAGTATAACTTTGCAGATTTGTAACTTTGCAGATTTGTAAATCCGGACAAACAGGAAAACTTAATTATATTGTTCTATTAAGCCCCGAGAGTGCAAATTTGTAACTTATCGTCCTCAACGTTCACAAGAGCCAATTTAGAACCCATAATAGACTACTCATTTGCCCCCTAATAGTATAACTTTGCAAATAATGCTTTTTCTCATTCAATCGAACGAAGAGTAAAACTTAATTATATTGGTCTATTATGCCCGGAGAGTGTAAATTTGTAACTTATCGACCTCAACGTTCATGAGAACCAATTCCGGATCAACGTTAGACTACTCAGTTGCCCCCGAACAGAATAACTTTGCAAACAGTGCTTTTTCTCAATCAATCGAACAAAGAGTAAAACCTAATTATATAGGTCTATTACGCCCCGAGAATTTTAATTTGTAACTTATCGACCTTAACGTTCACAAGAACCAAATCCGGACCAACAATAGACTACTCGGTTGCCCACTAACAGTATAACTTTGCAAACAGTGCGTTTTCTCATTTAATCGAACAAAGAGTAAAACTTAATTATATTGGTCTATTATGCCCAGAGAGTGTTAATTTGTAACTTATCGACCTCAACGTTCACAAGAACCAAACCCGGACCAACATTCGACTACTCAGTTGCCCCCGAACAGAATAACTTTGCAAACATTGCTTTTTCTCAATCAATCGAACAAAGAGTAAAACTTAATTATATAGGTCTATTATGCCCCGAGAGTGTAAATTTGTAACTTATCGACCTCAACGTTCACAAGAACCAAATCCGGACCAACATTAGACTACTCAGTTGTGCGCTAACAGTATAACTTTGCAAACAGTGCTTTTTCTCAATCAATCGAACAAAGAGTAAAACCTAATTATATAGGTCTATTATGCCTCGAGAGTGTTAATTTGTAACTTATCGACCTCAACGTTCACAAGAACAAAATTTGGACCAACATTAGACTACTTAGTTGCCCCCGAACAGTATAACAACGCAAACAGTGCTTTTTCTCGTTTAATCGAACAAAGAGTAAAACCTAATTATATAGGTCTATTATGCCCCGAGAGTGTAAATTTGAAACTTATCGACCTCAACGTTCACAAGAACCAAATCCGGACCAACATTAGACTACTCAGTTGCCCCCGAACAGTATAACTTTGCAAACAGTGCTTTTTCTCATTCAATCGAACAAAGAGTAAAACTTAATTATATAGGTCTATTATGCCCCGAGAGTGTAAATTTCTAACTGATCGACCTCAACGTTCACAAGAACCAAGTCAGAACCAACAATAGACCACTCAGTTGCCCCCTAACAGTATAACTTTGCAAACAGTGCTTTTTCTCATTCAATCGAACAAAGAGTAAAACTTAATTATATTGGTCTATTATGCACCGAGAGTGTAAATTTGCAACTTATCGACCTCAACGTTCACAAGAACCAAATCCGGACCAACATTAGACTACTCAGTTGTGCGCTAACAGTATAACTTTGCAAACAGTGCTTTTTCTCAATCAATCGAACAAAGAGTAAAACCTAATTATATAGGTCTATTATGCCTCGAGAGTGTTAATTTGTAACTTATCGACCTCAACGTTCACAAGAACAAAATTAGGACCAACATTAGACTACTTAGTTGCCCCCGAACAGTATAACAACGCAAACAGTGCTTTTTCTCGTTTAATCGAACAAAGAGTAAAACCTAATTAAATAAGTCTATTATGCCCCGTGAGTGTTAATTTCTAACTTATCGACCTTAACGTTCACAAGAACCAAATCCGGACCAACAATAGACTACTCGGTTGCCCCTAACGGTATAACTTTGCAAACAGTGCGTTTTCTCATTTAATCGAACAAAGAGTAAAACTTAATTATATTGGTCTATTATGCCCAGAGAGTGTTAATTTGTAACTTATCGACCTCACTGTTCACAAGAACTAAATCCGGACCAACAATAGACTACTCGGTTGCCCCCTAACAGTAAAACTTTGCAAACAGTGCTATTTCTCATTCAATCAAACAAAGAGTAAAACTTAATTATATTGGTCTATTGTGCCCCGAGAGTGTAAATTTCTAACTTATCGACCTCAACGTTCACAAGAACGAAATCCGGTCAAACATTAGACTACTCAGTTGTACGCTAACAGTATAACTTTGCAAACAGTGCTTTTTCTCAATCAATCGAACAAAGAGTAAAACCTAATTATATAGGTCTATTATGCCCCGAGAGTGTAAATTTGCAACTTATCGACCTCAACGTTCACAAGAACCAAATCCGGACCAACATTAGACTACTCAGTTGTGCGCTAACAGTATAACTTTGCAAACAGTGCTTTTTCTCAATCAATCGAACAAAGAGTAAAACCTAATTATATAGGTCTATTATGCCTCGAGAGTGTTAATTTGTAACTTATCGACCTCAATGTTCACAAGAACAAAATTTGGACCAACATTAGACTACTTAGTTGCCCCCGAACAGTATAACAACGCAAACAGTGCTTTTTCTCGTTTAATCGAACAAAGAGTAAAACCTAATTATATAGGTCTATTATGCCCCGAGAGTGTAAATTTGAAACTTATCGACCTCAACGTTCACAAGAACGAAATCCGAACCAACAATAGACTACTCTGTTGCCCCCTAACAGTATAACTTTGCAAAGAGTGCTTTTTCTCATTCAAGTACAAAGAGTAAAACTTAATTATATAGGTCTATTATGCCCGAGAGTGTAAATTTCTAAGCGATCGACCTCAACGTTCACAAGAACCAAGTCGGAACCAACAATAGACCACTCGGTTGCCCCTAACGGTATAACATTGCAAATAGTGCTTTTTCTCATTCAATCGAACAAAGAGTAAAACTTAATTATATTGGTCTATTAGGCCCCGAGAGGGCAAATTTGTAACTTATCGACCTCAACGTTCACAAGAACCAAATCCAGGACCAACATTAGACTACTTGGATGTGCGCTAACAGTAAAACTTTGCAAACAGTGCTTTTTCTCAATCAATCGAACAAAGAGTAAAACTTAATTATATAGGTCTATTATGCCCCGAGAGTGTTAATTTGTAACTTATCGACCTCAACGTTCACAAGAACAAAATTAGGACCAACATTAGACTACTTAGTTGCCCCAGAGCAGTATAACAACGCAAACGATTGCTTTTCTCGTTTAATCGAACAAAGAGTAAAACCTAATTATAAAGGTCTATTATGCCCGAGAATGTTAATTTGTAACTTATCGACCTCAACGTTCACAAGAACCAAATCCGGACCAACAATAGACTACTCGGTTACCCACTAACAGTATAACTTTGCAAACAGTGCGTTTTCTCATTCAATCGAACAAAGAGTAAAACTTAATTATATTGGTCTATTATGCCCCGAGAGTGTTAATTTGTAACTTATCGACCTCACTGTTCACAAGAACTAAATCCGGACCAACAATAGACTACTCGGTTGCCCCCTAACAGTAAAACTTTGCAAACAGTGCTATTTCTCATTCAATCAAACAAAGAGTAAAACTTAATTATATTGGTCTATTGTGCCCCGAGAATGTAAATTTGTAACTTATCGACCTCAACGTTCACAAGAACAAAATCCGGTCAAACATTAGACTACTCAGTTGTACGCTAACAGTATAACTTTGCAAACAGTGCTTTTTCTCAATCAATCGAACAAAGAGTAAAACTTAATTATATTGGTCTATTATGCCCCGAGAGTGTAAATTTGCAACTTATCGACCTCAACGTTCACAAGAACCAAATCCGGACCAACATTAGACTACTCAGTTGTGCGCTAACAGTATAACTTTGCAAACAGTGCTTTTTCTCAATCAATCGAACAAAGAGTAAAACCTAATTATATAGGTGTATTATGCCTCGAGAGTGTTAATTTGTAACTTATCGACCGCAACGTTCACAAGAACAAAATTTGGACCAACATTAGACTACTTAGTTGCCCCCGAACAGTATAACAACGCAAACAGTGCTTTTTCTCGTTTAATCGAACAAAGAGTAAAACCTAATTATATAGGTCTATTATGCCCCGAGAGTGTAAATTTGAAACTTATCGACCTCAACGTTCACAAGAACGAAATCCGGACCAACAATAGACTACTCAGTTGCCCCCTAACAGTATAACTTTGCAAAGAGTGCTTTTTCTCATTCAACCGTACAAAGAGTAAAACTTAATTATATAGGTCTATTATGCCCCGAGAGTGTAAATTTCTAACTGATCGACCTCAACGTTCACAAGAACCAAGTCGGAACCAACAATAGACCACTCGGTTGCCCTAACACGGTATAACTTTGCAAAACGGTGCTTTTTCTCATTCAATCGAACAAAGAGTAAAACTTAATTATATTGGTCTATTATGCAGAGTGTAAATTTGCAACTTATCGACCTCAACGTTCACAAGAACTAAATCCGGACCAACATTAGACTACTCAGATGTGCGCTAACAGTATATCTTTGCAAACAGTGCTTTTTCTCAATCAATCGAACAAAGAGTAAAACCTAATTATATAGGTCTATTATGCCTCGAGAGTGTTAATTAGTAACTTATCGACCTCAACGTTCACAAGAACAAAATTAGGACCAACATTAGACTACTTAGTTGCCCCCGAACAGTATAACAACGCAAACAGTGCTTTTTCTCGTTTAATCGAACAAAGAGTAAAACCTAATTATATAGGTCTATTATGCCCCGAGAATGTTAATTTGTAACTTATCGACCTCAACGTTCACAAGAACAAAATTAGGACCAACATTAGACTACTTAGTTGCCCCCGAACAGTATAACAACGCAAACAGTGCTTTTTCTCGTTTAATCGAACAAAGAGTAAAACCTAATTATATAGGTCTATTATGCCCCGAGAGTGTAAATTTGTAACTTATCGACCTCAACGTTCACAAGAACGAAATACGGACCAACAATAGACTACTCAGTTGCCCCCTAACAGTATAACATTGCAAAGAGTGCTTTTTCTCATTCAATCGAACAAATAGTAAAACTTAATTATATAGGTCTATTATGCCTCGAGAGTGTAAATTTGTAACTTATCGACCTCAACGTTCCCAAGAACCAAATCCGGACCAACATTCGACTACTCAGTTGCCCCCGAACAGAATAACTTTGCAAACGGTGCTTTTTCTCAATCAATCGAACAAAGAGTAAAACTTAATTATATAGGTCTATTATGCGCCGAGAGTGTAAATTTGTAACTTATCGACCTCAACGTTCACAAGAACCAAGTCAGAACCAACAATAGACCACTCAGTTGCCCCCTAACAGTATAACTTTGCAAACAGTGCTTTTTCTCATTCAATCGAACAAAGAGTAAAACTTAATTATATTGGTCTATTATGCCCCGAGAGTGTAAATTTGCAACTTATCGACCTCAACGTTCACAAGAACCAAATCCGGACCAACATTCGACTACTCAGTTGTGCGCTAACAGTATAACTTTGCAAACAGTGCTTTTCTCAATCAATCGAACAAAGAGTAAAACCTAATTATATAGGTCTATTATGCCTCGAGAGTGTTAATTTGTAACTTATCGACCTCAACGTTCACAAGAACAAAATTAGGACCAACATTAGACTACTTAGTTGCCCCCGAACAGTATAACAACGCAAACAGTGCTTTTTCTCGTTTAATCGAACAAAGAGTAAAACCTAATTATATAGGTCTATTATGCCCCGAGAGTGTAAATTTGTAACTTATCGACCTCAACGTTCACAAGAACGAAAACCAACAATAGACTACTCGATTTGCCCTAACAGTATAACTTTGCAAAGAGTGCTTTTTCTCAATCAATCGAAGAAAGAGTAAAACTTAATTATATAGGTCTATTATGCCCCGAGAGTGTAAATTTGTAACTTATCGACCTCAACGTTCACAAGAACCAAATCCGGACCAACATTAGGCTACTCAGTTGCCCTCGAACAGTATAACTTTGCAAATAGTGCTTTTTCTCATTCAATTGAACGAAGAGTAAAACTTAATTATATTGGTCTATTATGCCCCGAGAGTGTAAATTTGCAACTTATCGACCTCAACGTTCACAAGAACCAAATCCGGACCAACATTAGACTACTCAGTTGTGCGCTAACAGTATAACTTTGCAAACAGTGCTTTTTCTCAATCAATCGAACAAAGAGTAAAACCTAATTATATAGGTCTATTATGCCTCGAGAGTGTTAATTTGTAACTTATCGACCTCAACGTTCACAAGAACAAAATTAGGACCAACATTAGACTACTTAGTTGCCCCCGAACAGTATAACAACGCAAACAGTGCTTTTTCTCGTTTAATCGAACAAAGAGTAAAACCTAATTATATAGGTCTATTATGCCCCGAGAGTGTAAATTTGTAACTTATCGACCTCAACGTTCACAAGAACCAAATCCGGACCAACATTAGGCTACTCAGTTGCCCTCGAACAGTATAACTTTGCAAATAGTGCTTTTTCTCAATCAATCGGACAAACAGTAAAACTTAATTATATTGGTCTATTATGCCCCGAGAGTGTAAATTTGTAACTTATCGACCTCAACGTTCACAAGAACCAAATCAGAACCCACAATAGACTACTCATTTGCCCCCTAACAGTATAACTTTGCAAATAGTGCTTTTTCTCATTCAATTGAACGAAGAGTAAAACTTAATTATATTGATGCATTATGCCCGGAGAGTGTAAATTTGTAAATTATCGACCTCAACGTTCACAAGGACCAATTCCGGATCGATATTAGACAACTCAGTTGCCCCCGAACAGTATAAGTTTGCAAACAATGCGTTTTCTCATTCAATCGAACAGAGAGTAAAACATAATTATATAGGTCTATTATGCCCCGAGAGTGTTAATTTGTAACTTATCGACCGTAACGTTCACAAGAACCAAATCCGGACCAACAATAGGCTACTCGGTTGCCCACTAACAGTATAACTTTGCAAACAGTGCGTTTTCTCATTCAATCGAACAAAGAGTAAAACCTAATTATATTGGTCTATTATGCCCCGAGAGTGTAAATTTGTAACTTATCGACCTCAACGTTCACAAGAACCAAATCCGGTCAAACATCAGACTACTCAGATGTGCGCTAACAGTATAACTTAGCAAACAGTGCTTTTTCTCAATCAATCGAACAAAGAGTAAAACTTAATTATATAGGTCTATTATGCCCCGAGAGTGTTAATTTGTAACTTATCGACCTCAACGTTCACAAGAACCAAATTAGAACCAACATTAGACTACTCAGTCGCCCCCGAACAGTATAACTTTGTAAACAGTGCTTTTTCTCGTTTAATCGAACAAAGAGTAAAACCTAATTATATAGGTCTATTATGCCCCGAGAGTGTAAATTTGTAACTTATCGACCTCAACGTTCACAAGAAACAAATCCGGAACAACAATAGACTACACAATTGCCCCCAAACAGTATAACTTTGCAAACAGTGCTTTTTCTCATTCAACCGAACAAAGAGTAAAACTTAATTATATAGGTCTATTATGCCCCGAGAGTGTAAATTTGTAACTTATCGACCTCAACGTTCACAAGAAACAAATCAGAACCAACAATAGACCACTCAGTTGCCCCCTAACAGTATAACTTTGCAAACAGTGCTTTTTCTCATTCAATCGAACAAAGAGTAAAACTTAATTATATTGGTCTATTATGCCACGCGAGGGTAAATTTGCAACTTATCGACCTCAACGTTCACAAGAACCAAATCCGGACCAACATTAGACTACTCAGTTGTGCGCTAACAGTATAACTTTGCAAACAGTGCTTTTTCTAAATCAATCGAACAAAGAGTAAAACCTAATTATATAGGTCTATTATGCCTCGAGAGTGTTAATTTGTAACTTATCGACCTCAACGTTCACAAGAACAAAATTAGGACCAACATTAGACTACTTAGTTGCCCCCGAACAGTATAACTACGTAAACAGTGCTTTTTCTCGTTTAATCGAACAAAGAGTAAAACCTAATTATATAGGTCTATTATGCCCCGAGAGTGTAAATTTGTAACTTATCGACCTCAACGTTCACAAGAACAAAGTCAGAACCAACAATAGACCACTCAGTTGCCCCCTAACAGTATAACTTTGCAAACAGTGCTTTTTCTCATTCAATCGAACAAATAGTAAAACTTAATTATATAGGTCTATTATGCCCCGAGAGTGTAAATTTGTAACTTATCGACCTCAACGTTCACAAGAACCAAATCCGGACCAACATTCGACTACTCAGTTGCCCCCGAACAGAATAACTTTGCAAACAGTGCTTTTTCTCAATCAATCGAACAAAGAGTAAAACTTAATTATATAGGTCTATTATTCCCCCAGAGTGTTAATTTGTAACTTATCGACCTCAACGTTCACAAGAACCAAATCCGGACCAACAATAGACTACTCAGTTGCCCTAACAGTATAACTTTGCCAACAGTGCTTTTTCTCATTCAATCGAACAAAGAGTAAAACCTAATTATATTGGTCGATTATGCCCCGAGAGTGTAAATTTGTAACTTATCGACCTCAACGTTCACAAGAACCAAATCCGGACCAACATTAGGCTACTCAGTTGCCCTCGAACAGTATAACTTTGCAGATAGTTCTTTTTCTCATTCAATCGGACAAACAGGAAAACTTAATTATATTGTTCTATTAAGCCCCGAGAGTGCAAATTTGTAACTTATCGTCCTCAACGTTCACAAGAGCCAAATCAGAACCCATAATAGACTACTCATTTGCCCCCTAACAGTATAACTTTGCAAATAGTGCTTTTTCTCATTCAATTGAACGAAGAGTAAAACTTAATTATATTGGTCTGTTATGCCCGGAGAGTGTAAATTTGTAAATTATCGACCTCAACGTTCACAAGGACCAATTCCGGATCGATATTAGACAACTCAGTTGCCCCCGAACAGTATAAGTTTGCAAACAATGCGTTTTCTCATTCAATCGAACAGAGAGTAAAACATAATTATAAAGGTCTATTATGCCCCGAGAGTGTTAATTTGTAACTTATCGACCGTAATGTTCACAAGAACCAAATCCAGACCAACAATAGGCTACTCGGTTGCCCACTAACAGTATAACTTTGCAAACAGTGCGTTTTCTCATTCAATCGAACAAAGAGTAAAACTTAATTATATTGGTCTATTATGCCCCGAGAGTGTAAATTTGTAACTTATCGACCTCAACGTTCACAAGAACCAAATCCGGTCAAACATCAGACTACTCAGATGTGCGCTAACAGTATAACTTAGCAAACAGTGCTTTTTCTCAATCAATCGAACAAAGAGTAAAACTTAATTATATAGGTCTATTATACACCGAGAGTGTTAATTTGTAACTTATCGACCTCAACGTTCACAAGAACCAAATTAGAACCAACATTAGACTACTCAGTCGCCCCCGAACAGTATAACTTTGTAAACAGTGCTTTTTCTCGTTTAATCGAACAAAGAGTAAAACCTAATTATATAGGTCTATTATGCCCCGAGAGTGTAAATTTGTAACTTATCGACCTCAACGTTCACAAGAAATAAATCCGGAACAACAATAGACTACACAATTGCCCCTAACAGTATAACTTTGCAAAGAGTGCTTTTTCTCATTCAACCGAACAAAGAGTAAAACTTAATTATATAGGTCTATTATGCCCCGAGAGAGTAAATTTGTAACTTATCGACCTCAACGTTCACAAGAACCAAGTCAGAACCAACAATAGACCACTCAGTTGCCCCCTAACAGTATAACTTTGCAAACAGTGCTTTTTCTCATTCAATCGAACAAAGAGTAAAACTTAATTATATTGGTCTATTATGCCACGCGAGGGTAAATTTGCAACTTATCGACCTCAACGTTCACAAGAACCAAATCCGGACCAACATTAGACTACTCAGTTGTGCGCTAACGGTATAACTTTGCAAATGTGCTTTTACTAAATCAATCGAACAAAGAGTAAAACCTAATTATATAGGTCTATTATGCCTCGAGAGTGTTAATTTGTAACTTATCGACCTCAACGTTCACAAGAACAAAATTAGGACCAACATTAGACTACTTAGTTGCCCCCGAACAGTATAACTACGTAAACAGTGCTTTTTCTCGTTTAATCGAACAAAGAGTAAAACCGAATTATATAGGTCTATTATGCCCCGAGAGTGTAAATTTGTAACTTATCGACCTCAACGTTCACAAGAACGAAATCCGGACCAACAATAGACTACTCAGTTGCCCCCTAACAGTATAACTTTGCAAAGAGTGCTTTTTCTCATTCAATCGAACAAATAGTAAAACTTAATTATATAGGTCTATTATGCCCCGAGAGTGTAAATTTGTAACTTATCGACCTAAACGTTCACAAGAACCAAATCCACCAACATTCGACTACTCGTTGCCCCAAACATAATAACTTTGCAAACAGTGCTTTTTCTCAATCAATCGAACAAAGAGTAAAACTTAATTATATAGGTCTATTATGCCCCGAGAGTGTAAATTTGTAACTTATCGACCACAACGTTCACAAGAACCAAATCCGGACCAACAATAGACTACTCAGTTGCCCCCTAACAGTATAACTTTGCCAACAGTGCTTTTTCTCATTCAATCGAACAAAGAGTAAAACCTAATTATATTGGTCGATTATGCCCCGAGAGTGTAAATTTGTAACTTATCGACCTCAACGTTCACAAGAACCAAATCCGGACCAACATTAGGCTACTCAGTTGCCCCCGAACAGTATAACTTTGCAGATAGTGCTTTTTCTCATTCAATCGGGCAAACAGGAAAACTTAATTATATTGTTCTATTATGCCCCGAGAGTGCAAATTTGTAACTTATCGTCCTCAACGTTCACAAGAACCAAATCAGAACCCATAATAGACTACTCATTTGCCCCCTTATAGTATAACTTTGCAAATAGTGCTTTTTCTCATTCAATCGAACGAAGAGTAAAACTTAATTATATTTGTCTATTATGCCCGGAGAGTGTAAATTTGTAACTTATCGACCTCAACGTTCACAAGAACCAAATCCGGACAAACATTAGACTACTCAGTTGTGCGCTAACAGTATAACTTTGCAAACAGTGCTTTTTCTCAATCAATCGAACAAAGAGTAAAACCTAATTATATAGGTCTATTATGCCCCGAGAGTGTTAATTTGTAACTTATCGACCTCAACGTTCACAAGAACCAAATCCGGACCAACATTAGACTACTCGGTTGCACACTAACAGTATAACTTTGAAAACAGTGCGTTTTCTCATTCAATCGAACAAAGAGTAAAACTTAATTATATTGGTCTATTATGCCCCGAGAGTGTTAATTTGTAACTTATCGACCTCACCGTTCACAAGAACTAAATCCGGACCAACAATAGACTACTCGGTTGCCCCCTAACAGTAAAACTTTGCAAACAGTGCTTTTTCTCAATCAATCGAACAAAGAGTAAAACCTAATTATATAGGTCTATTATGCCTCGAGAGTGTAAATTTGCAACTTATCGACCTCAACGTTCACAAGAACCAAATCCGGACCAACATTAGACTACTCAGTTATGCGCTAACAGTATAACTTTGCAAACAGTGCTTTTTCTCAATCAATCGAACAAAGAGTAAAACCTAATTATATAGGTCTATTATGCCTCGAGAGTGTTAATTTGTAACTTATCGACCTCAACGTTCACAAGAACAAAATTCGGACCAACATTAGACTACTTAGTTGCCCCCGAACAGTATAACATCGCAAACAGTGCTTTTTCTCGTTTAATCGAACAAAGAGTAAAACCTAATTATATAGGTCTATTATGCCCCGAGAGTGTAAATTTGAAACTTATCGACCTCAACGTTCACAAGAACGAAATCCGAACCAACAATAGACTACTCAGTTGCCCCCTAACAGTATAACTTTGCAAAGAGTGCTTTTGCTCATTCAACCGTACAAAGAGTAAAACTTAATTATATAGGTCTATTATGCCCGAGAGTGTAAATTTCTAACGATCGACCTCAACGTTCACAAGAACCAAGTCGAACCAACAATAGACCACTCAGTTGCCCCCTAACAGTATAACTTTGCAAATAGTGCTTTTTCTCATTCAATCGAACAAAGAGTAAAACTTAATTATATTGGTCTATTATGCACCGAGAGTGTAAATTTGCAACTTATCGACCTCAACGTTCACAAGAACCAAATCCGGACCAACATTAGACTACTCAGATGTGCGCTAACAGTATATCTTTGCAAACAGTGCTTTTTCTCAATCAATCGAACAAAGAGTAAAACCTAATTATATAGGTCTATTATGCCTCGAGAGTGTTAATTTGTAACTTATCGACCTCAACGTTCACAAGAACAAAATTAGGACCAACATTAGACTACTCAGTTGCCCCTAACAAGATAACAACGCAAATGTGCTTTTTCTCGTTTAATCGAACAAAGAGTAAAACCTAATTATATAGGTCTATTATGCCCCGAGAATGTTAATTTGTAACTTATCGACCTTAACGTTCACAAGAACCAAATCCGGACCAACAATAGACTACTCGGTTGCCCCCTAACAGTATAACTTTGCAAACAGTGCGTTTTCTCATTCAATCGAACAAAGAGTAAAACTTAATTATATTGGTCTATTATGCCCCGAGAGTGTTAATTTGTAACTTATCGACCTCACCGTTCACAAGAACTAAATCCGGACCAACAATAGACTACTCGGTTGCCCCTAACAATAAAACTTTGCAAACAGTGCTATTTCTCATTCAATCAAACAAAGAGTAAAACTTAATTATATTGGTCTATTGTGCCCCGAGAGTGTAAATTTGTAACTTATCGACCTCAACGTTCACAAGAACCAAATCCGGACCAACATTAGACTACTCAGTTGTGCGCTAACAGTATAACTTTGCAAACAGTGCTTTTTCTCATTCAATCGAACAAAGAGTAAAACCTAATTATATAGGTCTATTATGCCCCGAGAGTGTAAATTTGCAACTTATCGACCTCAACGTTCACAAGAACCAAATCCGGACCAACATTAGACTACTCAGTTGTGCGCTAACAGTATAACTTTGCAAACAGTGCTTTTTCTCAATCAATCGAACAAAGAGTAAAACCTAATTATATAGGTCTATTATGCCTCGAGAGTGTTAATTTGTAACTTATCGACCTCAATGTTCACAAGAACAAAATTTGGACCAACATTAGACTACTTAGTTGCCCCTAACGATAACAACGCAAATGCTGCTTTTTCTCGTTTAATCGAACAAAGAGTAAAACCTAATTATATAGGTCTATTATGCCCCGAGAGTGTAAATTTGTAACTTATCGACCTCAACGTTCACAAGAACGAAATCCGAACCAACAATAGACTACTCAGTTGCCCCCTAACAGTATAACTTTGCAAAGAGTGCTTTTTCTCATTCAACCGTACAAAGAGTAAAACTTAATTATATAGGTCTATTATGCCCCGAGAGTGTAAATTTCTAACTGATCGACCTCAACGTTCACAAGAACCAAGTCAGAACCAACAATAGACCACTCAGTTGCCCCCTAACAGTATAACTTTGCAAATAGTGCTTTTTCTCATTCAATCGAACAAAGAGTAAAACTTAATTATATTGGTCTATTATGCACCGAGAGTGTAAATTTGCAACTTATCGACCTCAACGTTCACAAGAACCAAATCCGGACCAACATTAGACTACTCAGTTGTGCGCTAACAGTATAACTTTGCAAACAGTGCTTTTTCTCAATCAATCGAACAAAGAGTAAAACCTAATTATATAGGTCTATTATGCCTCGAGAGTGTTAATTTGTAACTTATCGACCTCAACGTTCACAAGAACAAAATTAGGACCAACATTAGACTACTTAGTTGCCCCTAACAAGTATAACAACGCAAATGCTTTTTCTCGTTTAATCGAACAAAGAGTAAAACCTAATTATAAAGGTCTATTATGCCCCGAGAATGTTAATTTGTAACTTATCGACCTTAACGTTCACAAGAACCAAATCCGGACCAACAATAGACTACTCGGTTGCCCACTAACAGTATAACTTTGCAAACAGTGCGTTTTCTCATTCAATCGAACAAAGAGTAAAACTTAATTATATTGGTCTATTATGCCCCGAGAGTGTTAATTTGTAACTTATCGACCTCACCGTTCACAAGAACTAAATCCGGACCAACAATAGACTACTCGGTTGCCCCCTAACAGTAAAACTTTGCAAACAGTGCTATTTCTCATTCAATCAAACAAAGAGTAAAACTTAATTATATTGGTCTATTGTGCCCCGAGAGTGTAAATTTGTAACTTATCGACCTCAACGTTCACAAGAACCAAATCCGGTCAAACATTAGACTACTCAGTTGTACGCTAACAGTATAACTTTGCAAACAGTGCTTTTTCTCAATCAATCGAACAAAGAGTAAAACCTAATTATATAGGTCTATTATGCCCCGAGAGTGTAAATTTGCAACTTATCGACCTCAACGTTCACAAGAACCAAATCCGGACCAACATTAGACTACTCAGTTGTGCGCTAACAGTATAACTTTGCAAACAGTGCTTTTTCTCAATCAATCGAACAAAGAGTAAAACCTAATTATATAGGTCTATTATGCCTCGAGAGTGTTAATTTGTAACTTATCGACCTCAATGTTCACAAGAACAAAATTTGGACCAACATTAGACTACTTAGTTGCCCCTAACAAGATAACAACGCAAATGCTTTTTCTCATTCAATCGAACAATGATTAAAAACTAATTATATTGGTCGTTTATGCCCTGAGAGTGTAAATTTGAAACTTATCGACCTCAACGTTCACAAGAACGAAATCCGAACCAACAATAGACTACTCTGTTGCCCCCTAACAGTATAACTTTGCAAAGAGTGCTTTTTCTCATTCAACCGTACAAAGAGTAAAACTTAATTATATAGGTCTATTATGCCCGAGAGTGTAAATTTCTAACCGATCGACCCCACCGTTCACAAGAACCAAGTCAGAACCAACAATAGACCACTCAGTTGCCCCCTAACAGTATAACTTTGCAAACAGTGCTTTTTCTCATTCAATCGAACAAAGAGTAAAACTTAATTATATTGGTCTATTATGCCCCGAGAGTGTAAATTTGCAACTTATCGACCTCAACGTTCACAAGAACCAAATCCGGACCAACATTAGACTACTCAGATGTGCGCTAACAAAGATATCTTTGCAAATGTCTTTTTCTCAATCAATCGAACAAAGAGTAAAACCTAATTATATAGGTCTATTATGCCTCGAGAGTGTTAATTTGTAACTTATCGACCTCAACGTTCACAAGAACAAAATTAGGACCAACATTAGACTACTTAGTTGCCCCGACAGATAACAACGCAAATGTGCTTTTTCTCGTTTAATCGAACAAAGAGTAAAACCTAATTATATAGGTCTATTATGCCCCGAGAATGTTAATTTGTAACTTATCGACCTTAACGTTCACAAGAACCAAATCCGGACCAACAATAGACTACTCGGTTGCCCACTAACAGTATAACTTTGCAAACAGTGCGTTTTCTCATTCAATCGAACAAAGAGTAAAACTTAATTATATTGGTCTATTATGCCCCGAGAGTGTTAATTTGTAACTTATCGACCTCACCGTTCACAAGAACTAAATCCGGACCAACAATAGACTACTCGGATGCCCCCTAACAGTAAAACTTTGCAAACAGTGCTATTTCTCCTTCAATCAAACAAAGAGTAAAACTTAATTATATTGGTCTATTGTGCCCCGAGAGTGTAAATTTGTTACTTATCGACCTCAACGTTCACAAGAACCAAATCCGGTCGAACATTAGACTACTTTGTACGCTAACAAAGATAACTTTGCAAACAGTGCTTTTTCTCAATCAATCGAACAAAGAGTAAAACCTAATTATATAGGTCTATTATGCCCCGAGAGTGTAAATTTGCAACTTATCGACCTCAACGTTCACAAGAACCAAATCCGGACCAACATTAGACTACTCAGTTGTGCGCTAACAGTATAACTTTGCAAACAGTGCTTTTTCTCAATCAATCGAACAAAGAGTAAAACCTAATTATATAGGTGTATTATGCCTCGAGAGTGTTAATTTGTAACTTATCGACCGCAACGTTCACAAGAACAAAATTTGGACCAACATTAGACTACTTAGTTGCCCCTAACAAAGATAACAACGCAAACAGAGCTTTTTCTCGTTTAATCGAACAAAGAGTAAAACCTAATTATATAGGTCTATTATGCCCCGAGAGTGTAAATTTGTAACTTATCGACCTCAACGTTCACAAGAACGAAATACGGACCAACAATAGACTACTCAGTTGCCCCCTAACAGTATAACTTTGCAAAGAGTGCTTTTTCTCATTCAATCGAACAAAGAGTAAAACTTAATTATATAGGTCTATTATGCCCGAGAGTGTAAATTTCTAACGATCGACCTCAACGTTCACAAGAACCAAGTCGAACCAACAATAGACCACTCAGTTGCCCCCTAACAGTATAAGTTTGCAAAGAGTGCTTTTTCTCATTCAATCGAACAAAGAGTAAAACTTAATTATATTGGTCTATTATGCACCGAGAGTGTAAATTTGCAACTTATCGACCTCAACGTTCACAAGAACTAAATCCGGACCAACATTAGACTACTCAGATGTGCGCTAACAGTATATCTTTGCAAACAGTGCTTTTTCTCAATCAATCGAACAAAGAGTAAAACCTAATTATATAGGTCTATTATGCCTCGAGAGTGTTAATTAGTAACTTATCGACCTCAACGTTCACAAGAACAAAATTAGGACCAACATTAGACTACTTAGTTGCCCCGAACAACGGTATAACAACGCAAATGGCTTTTTCTCGTTTAATCGAACAAAGAGTAAAACCTAATTATATAGGTCTATTATGCCCGAGAATGTTAATTTGTAACTTATCGACCTCAACGTTCACAAGAACAAAATTAGGACCAACATTAGACTACTTAGTTGCCCCCGAACAAAGATAACAACGCAAACAGTGCTTTTTCTCGTTTAATCGAACAAAGAGTAAAACCTAATTATATAGGACTATTATGCCCCGAGAGTGTAAATTTGTAACTTATCCACCTCAACGTTCACAAGAACGAAATACGGACCAACAATAGACTACTCAGTTGCCCCCTAACAGTATAACATTTCAAAGAGTGCTTTTTCTCATTCAATCGAACAAATAGTAAAACTTAATTATATAGGTCTATTATGCCTCGAGAGTGTAAATTTGTAACTTATCGACCTCAACGTTCCCAAGAACCAAATCCGGACCAACATTCGACTACTCAGTTGCCCCCGAACAGAATAACTTTGCAAACAGTGCTTTTTCTCAATCAATCGAACAAAGAGTAAAACTTAATTATATAGGTCTATTATGCCCCGAGAGTGTAAATTTGTAACTTATCGACCTCAACGTTCACAAGAACCAAGTCAGAACCAACAATAGACCACTCAGTTGCCCCCTAACAGTATAACTTTGCAAACAGTGCTTTTTCTCATTCAATCGAACAAAGAGTAAAACTTAATTATATTGGTCTATTATGCCCCGAGAGTGTAAATTTGCAACTTATCGACCTCAACGTTCACAAGAACCAAATCCGGACCAACATTAGACTACTCAGTTGTGCGCTAACAGTATAACTTTGCAAACAGTGCTTTTTCTCAATCAATCGAACAAAGAGTAAAACCTAGTTATATAGGTCTATTATGCCTCGAGAGTGTTAATTTGTAACTTATCGACCTCAACGTTCACAAGAACAAAATTAGGACCAACATTAGACTACTTAGTTGCCCCTAACAAGATAACAACGCAAACAGTGCTTTTTCTCGTTTAATCGAACAAAGAGTAAAACCTAATTATATAGGTCTATTATGCCCCGAGAGTGTAAATTTGTAACTTATCGACCTCAACGTTCACAAGAACGAAATCCGGACCAACAATAGACTACTCAGTTGCCCCCTAACAGTATAACTTTGCAAAGAGTGCTTTTTCTCATTCAATCGAACAAATAGTAAAACTTAATTATATAGGTCTATTATGCCTCGAGAGTGTAGATTTGTAACTTTTCGACCTCAACGTTCACAAGAACCAAATCCGGACCAACATTCGACTACTCAGTTGCCCCCGAACAGAATAACTTTGCAAACAGTGCTTTTTCTCAATCAATCGAACAAAGAGTAAAACTTAATTTTATAGGTCTATTATGCCCCGAGAGCGTAAATTTGTAACTTATCGACCACAACGTTCACAAGAACCAAATCCGGACCAACAATAGACTACTCACGCAACAAAGATAACTTTGCAAATAGTGCTTTTTCTCATTCAATTGAACGAAGAGTAAAACTTAATTATATTGGTCTATTATGCCCCGAGAGTGTAAATTTGCAACTTATCGACCTCAACGTTCACAAGAACCAAATCCGGACCAACATTAGACTACTCAGTTGTGCGCTAACAGTATAACTTTGCAAACAGTGCTTTTTCTCAATCAATCGAACAAAGAGTAAAACCTAATTATATAGGTCTATTATGCCTCGAGAGTGTTAATTTGTAACTTATCGACCTCAACGTTCACAAGAACAAAATTAGGACCAACATTAGACTACTTAGTTGCCCCCGAACAGTATAACAACGCAAACAGTGCTTTTTCTCGTTTAATCGAACAAAGAGTAAAACCTAATTATATTGGTCTATTATGCCCCGAGAGTGTAAATTTGTAACTTATCGACCTCAACGTTCACAAGAACCAAATCCGGACCAACATTAGGCTACTCAGTTGCCCTCGAACAGTATAACTTTGCAAATAGTGCTTTTTCTCAATCAATCGGACAAACAGTAAAACTTAATTATATTGGTCTATTATGCCCCGAGAGTGTAAATTTGTAACTTATCGACCTCAACGTTCACAAGAACCAAATCAGAACCCACAATAGACTACTCATTTGCCCCCTAACAGTATAACTTTGCAAATAGTGCTTTTTCTCATTCAATTGAACGAAGAGTAAAACTTAATTATATTGGTCTGTTATGCCCGGAGAGTGTAAATTTGTAAATTATCGACCTCAACGTTCACAGGGACCAATTCCGGATCGATATTAGACAACTCAGTTGCCCCCGAACAGTATAAGTTTGCAAACAATGCGTTTTCTCATTCAATCGAACAGAGAGTAAAACATAATTATAAAGGTCTATTATGCCCCGAGAGTGTTAATTTGTAACTTATCGACCGTAATGTTCACAAGAACCAAATCCAGACCAACAATAGGCTACTCGGTTGCCCACTAACAGTATAACTTTGCAAACAGTGCGTTTTCTCATTCAATCGAACAAAGAGTAAAACTTAATTATATTGGTCTATTGTGCCCCGAGAGTGTAAATTTGTAACTTATCGACCTCAACGTTCACAAGAACCAAATCCGGTCCAACATTAGACTACTCAGATGTGCGCTAACAGTATAACTTTGCAAACAGTGCTTTTTCTCAATCAATCGAACAAAGAGTAAAACTTAATTATATAGGTCTATTATGCCCCGAGAGTGTTAATTTGTAACTTATCGACCTCAACGTTCACAAGAACCAAATTAGAACCAACATTAGACTACTCAGTCGCCCCCGAACAGTATAACTTTGTAAACAGTGCTTTTTCTCGTTTAATCGAACAAAGAGTAAAACCTAATTATATAGGTCTATTATGCCCCGAGAGTGTAAATTTGTAACTTATCGACCTCAACGTTCACAAGAAACAAATCCGGAACAACAATAGACTACACAATTGCCCCCTAACAGTATAACTTTGCAAAGAGTGCTTTTTCTCATTCAACCGAACAAAGAGTAAAACTTAATTATATAGGTCTATTATGCCCCGAGAGAGTAAATTTGTAACTTATCGACCTCAACGTTCACAAGAACCAAGTCAGAACCAACAATAGACCACTCAGTTGCCCCCTAACAGTATAACTTTGCAAATGTGCTTTTTCTCATTCAATCGAACAAAGAGTAAAACTTAATTATATTGGTCTATTAGGCCCTGAGAGGGTAAATTTGCAACTTATCGACCGCACCGTTCCCAAGAACAAAATCCGGATCAACATTAGACTACTCAGTTGTGCGCTAACAGTATAACTTTGCAAACAGTGCTTTTTCTAAATCAATCGAACAAAGAGTAAAACCTAATTATATAGGTCTATTATGCCTCGAGAGTGTTAATTTGTAACTTATCGACCTCAACGTTCACAAGAACAAAATTAGGACCAACATTAGACTACTTAGTTGCCCCCGAACAGTATAACTACGTAAACAGTGCTTTTTCTCGTTTAATCGAACAAAGAGTAAAACCGAATTATATAGGTCTATTATGCCCCGAGAGTGTAAATTTGTAACTTATCGACCTCAACGTTCACAAGAACGAAATCCGGACCAACAATAGACTACTCAGTTGCCCCCTAACAGTATAACTTTTCAAAGAGTGCTTTTTCTCATTCAATCGAACAAATAGTAAAACTTAATTATATAGGTCTATTATGCCCCGAGAGTGTAAATTTGTAACTTATCGACCTCAACGTTCACAAGAACCAAATCCGGACCAACATTCGACTACTCAGTTGCCCCCGAACAGAATAACTTTGCAAACAGTGCTTTTTCTCAATCAATCGAACAAAGAGTAAAACTTAATTATATAGGTCTATTATGCCCCGAGAGTGTAAATTTGTAACTTATCGACCACAACGTTCACAAGAACCAAATCCGGACCAACAATAGACTACTCAGTTGCCCCCTAACAGTATAACTTTGCCAACAGTGCTTTTTCTCATTCAATCGAACAAAGAGTAAAACCTAATTATATTGGTCGATTATGCCCCGAGAGTGTAAATTTGTAACTTATCGACCTCAACGTTCACAAGAACCAAATCCGATCAAAGATTAGGCTACTCGGTTGCCCTCGAACAAAGATAACTTTGCGTATAGTTCTTTTTCTCATTCAATCGGACAAACAGGAAAACTTAATTATATTGTTCTATTAAGCCCCGAGAGTGCAAATTTGTAACTTATCGTCCTCAACGTTCACAAGAGCCAAATCAGAACCCATAATAGACTACTCATTTGCCCCCTAATAGTATAACTTTGCAAATAGTGCTTTTTCTCATTCAATCGAACGAAGAGTAAAACTTAATTATATAGGTCTACTATGCCCGGAGAGTGTAAATTTGTAACTTATCGACCTCAACGTTCATGAGAACCAATTCCGGATCAACGTTAGACTACTCAGTTGCCCCCGAACAGTATAACTTTGCAAACAGTGGGTTTCTCATTCAATCGAACAAAGAGTAAAACCTAATTATATAGGTCTATTACGCCCCGAGAATTTTAATTTGTAACTTATCGACCTTAACGTTCACAAGAACCAAATCCGGACCAACAATAGACTACTCGGTTGCCCACTAACAGTATAACTTTGCAAACAGTGCGTTTTCTCATTTAATCGAACAAAGAGTAAAACTTAATTATATTGGTCTATTATGCCCGAGAGTGTTAATTTGTAACTTATCGACCTCACCGTTCACAAGAACTAAATCCGACCAACAATAGACTACTCGGTTGCCCTAACAAGTAAAACTTTGCAAACAGTGCTTTTTCTCAATCAATCGAACAAAGAGTAAAACCTAATTATATAGGTCTATTATGCCTCGAGAGTGTAAATTTGCAACTTATCGACCTCAACGTTCACAAGAACCAAATCCGGACCAACATTAGACTACTCAGTTATGCGCTAACAGTATAACTTTGCAAACTGTGCTTTTTCTCAATCAATCGAACAAAGAGTAAAACCTAATTATATAGGTCTATTATGCCTCGAGAGTGTTAATTTGTAACTTATCGACCTCAACGTTCACAAGAACAAAATTTGGACCAACATTAGACTACTTAGTTGCCCCCGAACAGTATAACAACGCAAACAGTTCTTTTTCTCGTTTAATCGAACAAAGAGTAAAACCTAATTATATAGGTCTATTATGCCCCGAGAGTGTAAATTTGTAACTTATCGACCTCAACGTTCACAAGAACGAAATCCGAACCAACAATAGACTACTCGCTTGCCCCTAACAGTATAACTTTGCAAAGAGTGCTTTTTCTCATTCAACCGTACAAAGAGTAAAACTTAATTATATAGGTCTATTATGCCCCGAGAGTGTAAATTTCTAACTGATCGACCTCAACGTTCACAAGAACCAAGTCGAACCAACAATAGACCACTCATTGCCCCTAACAGTATAACTTTGCAAATAGTGCTTTTTCTCATTCAATCGAACAAAGAGTAAAACTTAATTATATTGGTCTATTATGCACCGAGAGTGTAAATTTGCAACTTATCGACCTCAACGTTCACAAGAACCAAATCCGGACCAACATTAGACTACTCAGATGTGCGCTAACAAGATATCTTTGCAAATAGTGCTTTTTCTCAATCAATCGAACAAAGAGTAAAACCTTATTATATAGGTCTATTATGCCTCGAGAGTGTTAATTTGTAACTTATCGACCTCAACGTTCACAAGAACAAAATTAGGACCAACATTAGACTACTCAGTTGCCCCTAACAGTATAACAACGCAAACAGTGCTTTTTCTCGTTTAATCGAACAAAGAGTAAAACCTAATTATATAGGTCTATTATGCCCCGAGAATGTTAATTTGTAACTTATCGACCTTAACGTTCACAAGAACCAAATCCGGACCAACAATAGACTACCTTTGCCCCCTAACAAGATAACTTTGCAAACAAGCATGCGTTTTCTCATTCAATCGAACAAAGAGTAAAACTTAATTATATTGGTCTATTATGCCCGAGAGTGTTAATTTGTAACTTATCGACCTCACCGTTCACAAGAACTAAATCCGACCAACAATAGACTACTCGGTTGCCCTAACAGTAAAACTTTGCAAACAGTGCTATTTCTCATTCAATCAAACAAAGAGTAAAACTTAATTATATTGGTCTATTGTGCCCCGAGAGTGTAAATTTGTAACTTATCGACCTCAACGTTCACAAGAACGAAATCCGGTCAAACATTAGACTACTCAGTTGTACGCTAACAAAGATAACTTTGCAAACAGTGCTTTTTCTCAATCAATCGAACAAAGAGTAAAACCTAATTATATAGGTCTATTATGCCTCGAGAGTGTAAATTTGCAACTTATCGACCTCAACGTTCACAAGAACCAAATCCGGACCAACATTAGACTACTCAGTTGTGCGCTAACAGTATAACTTTGCAAACAGTGCTTTTTCTCAATCAATCGAACAAAGAGTAAAACCTAATTATATAGGTCTATTATGCCTCGAGAGTGTTAATTTGTAACTTATCGACCTCAATGTTCACAAGAACAAAATTTGGACCAACATTAGACTACTTAGTTGCCCCGAACAAGATAACAACGCAAATGCTTTTTCTCGTTCAATCGAACGAAGAGTAAAACTTAATTATATAGGTCTATTATGCCCCGAGAGTGTAAATTTGTAACTTATCGACCTCAACGTTCACAAGAACGAAATCCGAACCAACAATAGACTACTCATTTGCCCCCTAACAGTATAACTTTCCAAAGAGTGCTTTTTCTCATTCAACCGTACAAAGAGTAAAACTTAATTATATAGGTCTATTATGCCCCGAGAGTGTAAATTTCTAACTGATCGACCTCAACGTTCACAAGAACCAAGTCAGAACCAACAATAGACCACTCAGTTGCCCCCTAACAGTATAACTTTGCAAATAGTGCTTTTTCTCATTCAATCGAACAAAGAGTAAAACTTAATTATATTGTTCTATTATGCACCGAGAGTGTAAATTTGCAACTTATCGACCTCAACGTTCACAAGAACCAAATCCGGACCAACATTAGACTACTCAGATGTGCGCTAACAAAGATATCTTTGCAAACTGCTTTTTCTCAATCAATCGAACAAAGAGTAAAACCTAATTATATAGGTCTATTATGCCTCGAGAGTGTTAATTTGTAACTTATCGACCTCAACGTTCACAAGAACCAAATTAGGACCAACATTAGACTACTCAGTTGCCCCCGAACAGTATAACAACGCAAACAGTGCTTTTTCTCGTTTAATCGAACAAAGAGTAAAACCTAATTATAAAGGTCTATTATGCCCCGAGAATGTTAATTTGTAACTTATCGACCTTAACGTTCACAAGAACCAAATCCGGACCAACAATAGACTACTCGGTTGCCCACTAACAGTATAACTTTGCAAACAGAGCGTTTTCTCATTCAATCGAACAAAGAGTAAAACTTAATTATATTGGTCTATTATGCCCCGAGAGTGTTAATTTGTAACTTATCGACCTCACTGTTCACAAGAACTAAATCCGGACCAACAATAGACTACTCGGTTGCCCCCTAACAGTATAACTTTGCAAACAGTGCTATTTCTCATTCAATCAAACAAAGAGTAAAACTTAATTATATTGGTCTATTGTGCCCCGAGAGTGTAAATTTGTAACTTATCGACCTCAACGTTCACAAGAACCAAATCCGGTCAAACATTAGACTACTCAGTTGTACGCTAACAGTATAACTTTGCAAACAGTGCTTTTTCTCAATCAATCGAACAAAGAGTAAAACCTAATTATATAGGTCTATTATGCCCCGAGAGTGTAAATTTGCAACTTATCGACCTCAACGTTCACAAGAACCAAATCCGGACCAACATTAGACTACTCAGTTGTGCGCTAACAGTATAACTTTGCAAACAGTGCTTTTTCTCAATCAATCGAACAAAGAGTAAAACCTAATTATATAGGTCTATTATGCCTCGAGAGTGTTAATTTGTAACTTATCGACCTCAATGTTCACAAGAACAAAATTTGGACCAACATTAGACTACTTAGTTGCCCCTAACAAAGATAACAACGCAAAATGGCTTTTTCTCGTTTAATCGAACAAAGAGTAAAACCTAATTATATTGGTCTATTATGCCCCGAGAGTGTAAATTTGTAACTTATCGACCTCAACGTTCACAAGAACCAAATCCGAACCAACAATAGACTACTCAGTTGCCCACTAACAGTATAACTTTGCAAAGAGTGCTTTTTCTCCTTCAACCGTACAAAGAGTAAAACTTAATTATATAGGTCTATTATGCCCCGAGAGTGTAAATTTCTAACTGATCGACCTCAACGTTCACAAGAACCAAGTCAGAACCAACAATAGACCACTCAGTTGCCCTAACAAAGATAACTTTGCAAATGTGCTTTTTCTCAATCAATCGAACGAAGAGTAACACTTAATTATATTGGTCTATTATGCACCGAGAGTGTAAATTTGTAACTTATCGACCTCAACGTTCACAAGAACCAATTCCAGATCTACATTAGACTACTCGGATGTGCGCTAACGATATCTTTGCAAATGAGTGCTTTTTCTCAATCAATCGAACAAAGAGTAAAACCTAATTATATAGGTCTATTATGCCTCGAGAGTGTTAATTTGTAACTTATCGACCTCAACGTTCACAAGAACAAAATTAGGACCAACATTAGACTACTTAGTTGCCCCGAACAAGATAACAACGCAAATGTTGCTTTTTCTCGTTTAATCGAACAAAGAGTAAAACCTAAGTATATAGGTCTATTATGCCCCGAGAATGTTAATTTGTAACTTATCGACCTTAACGTTCACAAGAACCAAATCCGACCAACAATAGACTACTCGGTTGCCCACTAACAGTATAAGTTTGCAAACCATGCGTTTTCTCATTCAATCGAACAAAGAGTAAAACTTAATTATATTGGTCTATTATGCCCCGAGAGTGTTAATTTGTAACTTATCGACCTCACCGTTCACAAGAACTAAATCCGGACCAACAATAGACTACTCGGTTGCCCCCTAACAGTAAAACTTTGCAAACAGTGCTATTTCTCATTCAATCAAACAAAGAGTAAAACTTAATTATATTGGTCTATTGTGCTCCGAGAGTGTAAATTTGTTACTTATCGACCTCAACGTTCACAAGAACAAAATCCGGTCAAACATTAGACTACTCAGTTGTACGCTAACAGTATAACTTTGCAAACTGTGCTTTTTCTCAATCAATCGAACAAAGAGTAAAACCTAATTATATAGGTCTATTATGCCCCGAGAGTGTAAATTTGCAACTTATCGACCTCAACGTTCACAAGAACCAAATCCGGACCAACATTAGACTACTCAGTTGTGCGCTAACAGTATAACTTTGCAAACAGTGCTTTTTCTCAATCAATCGAACAAAGAGTAAAACCTAATTATATAGGTGTATTATGCCTCGAGAGTGTTAATTTGTAACTTATCGACCGCAACGTTCACAAGAACAAAATTTGGACCAACATTAGACTACTTAGTTGCCCCCGAACAGTATAACAACGCAAACAGTGCTTTTTCTCGTTTAATCGAACAAAGAGTAAAACCTAATTATATAGGTCTATTATGCCCCGAGAGTGTAAATTTGAAACTTATCGACCTCAACGTTCACAAGAACGAAATCCGGACCAACAATAGACTACTCAGTTGCCCCCTAACAGTATAACTTTACAAAGAGTGCTTTTTCTCATTCAACCGTACAAAGAGTAAAACTTAATTATATAGGTCTATTATGCCCCGAGAGTGTAAATTTCTAACTGATCGACCTCAACGTTCACAAGAACCAAGTCAGAACCAACAATAGACCACTCTTGCCCCTAACAAAGGTATAACTTGGCAAACTGTGCTTTTTCTCATTCAATCGAACAAAGAGTAAAACTTAATTATATTGGTCTATTATGCACCGAGAGTGTAAATTTGCAACTTATCGACCTCAACGTTCACAAGAACTAAATCCGGACCAACATTAGACTACTCAGATGTGCGCTAACAGTATAACTTTGCAAATGCTTTTTCTCAATCAATCGAACAAAGAGTAAAACCTAATTATATAGGTCTATTATGCCTCGAGAGTGTTAATTAGTAACTTATCGACCTCAACGTTCACAAGAACAAAATTAGGACCAACATTAGACTACTTAGTTGCCCCCGAACAGTATAACAACGCAAACAGTGCTTTTTCTCGTTTAATCGAACAAAGAGTAAAACCTAATTATATAGGTCTATTATGCCCCGAGAATGTTAATTTGTAACTTATCGACCTCAACGTTCACAAGAACAAAATTAGGACCAACATTAGACTACATAGTTGCCCCCGAACAAGATATAACAACGCAAATGCTTTTTCTCGTTTAATCGAACAAAGAGTAAAACCTAATTATATAGGTGTATTATGCCCCGAGAGTGTAAATTTGTAACTTATCGACCTCAACGTTCACAAGAACGAAATACGGACCAACAATAGACTACTCAGTTGCCCCCTAACAGTATAACATTGCAAAGAGTGCTTTTTCTCATTCAATCGAACAAATAGTAAAACTTAATTATATAGGTCTATTATGCCTCGAGAGTGTAAATTTGTAACTTATCGACCTCAACGTTCACAAGAACCAAATCCGACCAACATTCGACTACTCATTTGCCCCCAAACAGTATAACTTTGCAAACAGTGCTTTTTCTCAATCAATCGAACAAAGAGTAAAACTTAATTATATAGGTCTATTATGCCCCGAGAGTGTAAATTTGTAACTTATCGACCTCAACGTTCACAAGAACCAAATCAGAACCAACAATAGACCACTCAGTTGCCCCCTAACAGTATAACTTTGCAAACAGTGCTTTTTCTCATTCAATCGAACAAAGAGTAAAACTTAATTATATTGGTCTATTATGCCACGAGAGTGTAAATTTGCAACTTATCGACCTCAACGTTCACAAGAACCAAATCCGGACCAACATTAGTCTACTCAGTTGTGCGCTGACAGTATAACTTTGCAAACAGTGCTTTTTCTCAATCAATCGAACAAAGAGTAAAACCTAATTATATAGGTCTATTATGCCTCGAGAGTGTTAATTTGTAACTTATTGACCTCAACGTTCACAAGAACAAAATTAGGACCAACATTAGACTACTCCCATAACAAGATAACAACGCAAACAGTGCTTTTTCACGCTTAATCGAACAAAGAGTAAAACCTAATTATATAGGTCTATTATGCCCCGAGAGTGTAAATTTGTAACTTATCGAACTCAACGTTCACAAGAACGAAATCCGACCAACAATAGACTACTGCCCCTAACAGTATAACTTTGCAAAGAGTGCTTTTTCTCATTCAATCGAACAAATAGTAAAACTTAATTATATAGGTCTATTATGCCCCGAGAGTGTAAATTTGTACCTTATCGACCTCAACGTTCACAAGAACCAAATCCTGACCGACATTCGACTACTCAGTTGCCCCCGAACAGAATAACTTTGCAAACAGTGCTCTTTCTCAATCAATCGAACAAAGAGTAAAACTTAATTATATAGGTCTATTATGCCCCGAGAGTGAAATTAGTAAATTATTGACCTCAACGTTCACAAGAACAAAATAAGAACCAACAATAGACTACTCACGCCCCGAACAGTATAACTTTGCCAACAGTGTTTTTTCTCATTCAATCGAACAAAGAGTAAAACCTAATTATATTGGTCGATTATGCCCCGAGAGTGTAAATTTGTAACTTATCGACCTCAACGTTCAAAAGAACCAAATCAGAACCCACAATAGACTACTTATTTTCCCCCTAACAGTATAACTTTGCAAATAGTGCTTTTTCTCATTCAATCGAACGAAGAGTAAAACTTAATTATATTGGTCTATTATGCCCGGAGAGTGTAAATTTGTAACTTATCGACCTCAACGTTCACAAGAACCAATTCCGGATCAATATTAGACAACTCAGTTGCCCCCAAACAATATATGTTTGCAAACAATGCGTTTTCTCATTCAATCGAACAGAGAGTAAAACCTAATTATATAGGTCTATTATGCCCCGAGAGTGTTAATTTGTAACTTATCGACCGTAACGTTCACAAGAACCAAATCCGGACCAACAATAGGCTACTCGGTTGCCCACTAACAAGATAACTTTGCAAACATTGCGTTTTCTCATTCAATCGAACAAAGAGTAAAACCTAATTATATAGGTCTATTATGCCCCGAGAGTGTTAATTTGTAACTTATCGACCTCAACGTTCACAAGAACTAAATCAGGACCAACAATAGACTACTCGGTTGGCCCCTAACAGTAAAACTTTGCAAACAATGCTTTTTCTAATTCAATCGAACAAAGAGTAAAACTTAATTATATTGGTCTATTGTACCCCGAGAGTGTAAATTTGTAACTTATCGACCTCAACGTTCACAAGAACCAAATCCGGTCTAACATTAGACTACTCAGATGTGCGCTAACAGTATAACTTTGCAAACAGTGCTTTTTCTCAATCAATCGAACAAAGAGTAAAACTTAATTATATAGGTCTATTATGCCCCGAGAGTGTTAATTTGTAACTTATCGACCTCAACGTTCACAAGAACTAAATTAGGACCAACATTAGACTACCGAGTCGCCCTAACAAAGATAACTTTGTAAACAGTGCTTTTTCTCGTTTAATCGAACAAAGAGTAAAACCTAATTATATAGGTCTATTATGCCCCTAGAGTGTAAATTTGTAACTTATCGACCTCAACGTTCACAAGAACCAAATCCGGAACAACAATAGACTACTCAGTTGCCCCCTAACAGTATAACCTTGCAAAGAGTGCTTTTTCTCATTTAACCGAACAAAGAGTAAAATTTAATTATATAGGTCTATTATTCCCCGAGAGTGTAAATTTGTAACTTATCTACCTCAACGTTCACAAGAACCAAATCAGAACCAACAATAGACCACTCAGTTGCCCCCTAACAGTATAACTTTGCCAACAGTGCTTTTTCTCATTCAATCGAACAAAGAGTAAAACCTAATTATATTGGTCGATTATGCCCCGAGAGTGTAAATTTGTAACTTATCGACCTCAACGTTCACAAGAACCAAATCCGGACCAACATTAGGCTACTCAGTTGCCCTCGAACAGTATAACTTTGCAAATAGTGCTTTTTCTCATTCAATCGGACAAACAGTAAAACTTAATTATATTGGTCTATTATGCCCCGAGAGTGTAAATTTGTAACTTATCGACCTCAACGTTCACAAAAACCAAATCAGAACCCACAATAGACTACTCATTTTCCCCTAATAGTATAACTTTGCAAATAGTGCTTTTTCTCATTCAATCGAACAAAGAGTAAAACCTAATTATATTGGTCTATTATGCCCCGAGAGTGTTAATTTGTAACTTATCGACCTCAACGTTCACAAGAACTAAATCAGGACCAACAATAGACTACTCGGTTGCCCCATAACAGTAAACTTTGCAAACAGTGCTTTTTCTAATTCAATCGAACAAAGAGTAAAACTTAATTATATTGGTCTATTGTGCCCCGAGAGTGTAAATTTGTAACTTATCGACCTCAACGTTCACAAGAACCAAATTCGGTCAAACATTAGACTACTCAGATGTGCGCAAACAGTATAACTTTGCAAACAGTGCTTTTTCTCAATCAATCGAAAAAAGAGTAAAACTTAATTATATAGGTCTATTATGCCCCGAGAGTGTTAATTTGTAACTTATCGACCTCAACGTTCACAAGAACCAAATTAGGACCAACATTAGACTACTCAGTCGCCCCCGAACAGTATAACTTTGTAAACAGTGCTTTTTCTCGTTTAATCGAACAAAGAGTAAAACCTAATTATATAGGTCTATTATGCCCCGAGAGTGTTAATTTGTAACTTATCGACCTCAACGTTCACAAGAACCAAATCCGGAACAACAATAGACTACTCAGTTGCCCCCTAACAGTATAACTTTGCAAAGTGCTTTTTCTAATTCAATCGAACAAAGAGTAAAACCTAATTATATTGGTCTATTATGCCCCGAGAGTGTAAATTTGTAACTTATCGACCTCAACGTTCACAAGAACCAAATCCGACCAACATTAGGGTACCTTGCCTCTAACAAGATAACTTTGCAAATAGTGCTTTTTCTCAATCCATCGGACAAACAGTAAAACTTAATTATATTGGTCTATTATGCCCCGAGAGTGTAAATTTGTAACTTATCGACCTCAACGTTCACAAGAACCAAATCAGAACCCACAATAGACTACTCATTTGCCCCCTAACAGTATAACTTTGCAAATAGTGCTTTTTCTCATTCAATTGAACGAAGAGTAAAACTTAATTATATTGGTCTGTTATGCCCGGAGAGTGTAAATTTGTAAATTATCGACCTCAACGTTCACAAGGACCAATTCCGGATCAATATTAGACAACTCAGTTGCCCTCGAACAATATAAGTTTGCAAACAATGCGTTTTCTCATTCAATCGAACAGAGTAAAACCTAATTATATAGGTCTATTATGCCCCGAGAGTGTAAATTTGTAACTTATCGACCTCAACGTTCACAAGAACCAAATCAGAACCCACAATAGACTACTCATTTTCCCCCTAACAGTATAACTTTGCAAATAGTGCTTTTTCTCATTCAATCGAACGAAGAGTAAAACTTAATTATTTTGGTCTATTATGCCCGGAGACTGTAAATTTGTAACTTATCGACCTCAACGTTCACAAGAACCAATTCCGAATCAATATTAGACAACTCAGTTGCCCCCGAACACTATAAGTTTGCAAACAATGCGTTTTCTCATTCAATCGAACAGGGAGAAAAACCTAATTATATACGTCTATTTTGCCCCGAGAGTGTTAATTTGTAACTTATCGACCTTAACGTTCACAAGAACTAAATCAGGACCAACAATAGACTACTCGGTTGCCCACTAACAGTATAACTTTGCAAATAGTGCGTTTTCTCATTCAATCGAACAAAGAGTAAAACCTAATTATATAGGTCTATTATGCCCCGAGAGTGTTAATTTGTAACTTATCGACCTCAACGTTCACAAGAACTAAATCAGGACCAACAATAGACTACTCAGTTGCCCCCTAACAAAGAAAACTTTGCAAACAAGTGCTTTTTCTCATTCAATCGAACAAAGAGTAAAACTTAATTATATTGGTCTATTGTGCCCTGAGAGTGTAAATTTGTAACTTATCGACCTCAACGTTCACAAGAACCAAATCCGGACAAACATTAGACTACTCAGTTGTGCGCTAACAGTATAACTTTGCAAACAGTGATTTTTCTCAATCAATCGAACAAAGAGTAAAACCTAATTATATAGGTCTATTATTCCCCCAGAGTGTTAATTTGTGACTTATCGACCTCAACGTTCACAAGAACCAAATCAGAACCAACAATAGACCACTCAGTTGCCCCCTAACAGTAAAACTTTGCAAACAGTGCTTTTTCTCATTCAATCGAACAAAGAGTAAAACCTAATTATATAGGTCAATTATGCCCCGAGAGTGTAAATTTGTAGCTTATCGACCTCAACGTTCACAAGAACCAAATCCGGACCAACAAAAGACTACTCATTTGCCCCCTAACAGTATAACTTTGCAAACAGGGCTTTTTTCCATTCAATCGAACAAAGAGTAAAACCTAATTTTATTGGTCTATTATGCCCCGAGAGTGTAAAATTGTAACTTATCGACCTCAACGTTCACAAGAACCAAATCCGGACCAACATTAGACTACTCAGTTGCCCCCGAACAGAATAACTTTGCAAACAATGCTTTTTCTCAATCAATCGAACAAAGAGTAAAACTTAATTATATAGGTCTATTATGCCCCGAGAGTGTAAATTTGTAACTTATCGACCTCAACGTTCACAAGAACCAAATCCTGACCAACAATAGACTACTCGCCGCCCGAACAAAGATAACTTTGCAAACATTGCGTCTTCTCATTCAATCGAACAAAGAGTAAAACCTAATTATATAGGTCTATTATGCCCCGAGAGTGTTAATTTCTAACTTATCGACCTCAACGTTCACAAGAACCAATTCCGGATCAAGATTAGACTACTCAGTCTCCCCTGAACAGTTTAACTTTGCAAACATTGCGTTTTCTCATTCAATCGAACAAAGAGTAAAACCTAATTATATAGGTCTATTATGCCCTGAGAGTGTTAATTTGTAACTTATCGACCTCAACGTTCACAAGAACCAAATCCGACCAACAATAGACTACTCTGACCCCTAACAAGAAAACTTTGCAAAGGTGCTTTTTCTCATTCAATCGAACAAAGAGTAAAACTTAATTATATTGGTCTATTGTGCCCCGAGAGTGGAAATTTGTAACTTATCGACCTCAACGTTCACAAGAACCAAATCGGAAAAACATTAGACTACTCAGTTGTGCGCTAACAGAGTAACTTTGCTAACAGTGCTTTTTCTCAATCAATCGAACAAAGAGTAAAACCTAATTATATAGGTCTATTATGCCCCGAGAGTGTTAATTTGTAACTTATCGACCTCAACGTTCACAAGAACCAAATCAGAACCAAAAATAGACCACTCAGTTGCCCCCTAACAGTATAACTTTGCAAACAGTGCTTTTTCTCATTCAATCGAACAAAGAGTAAAACTTAATTATATTGGTCTATTATGCCCCGAGAGTGTAAATTTGTAACTTATCGACCTCAACGTTCACAAGAACCAAATCCGGACCAACATTAGGCTACTCATTGCCCTATTTAATAACTTTGCAAACAGTGCTTTTTCTCAATCAATCGAACAAAGAGTAAAACTTAATTATATAGGTCCATTATGCCCCGAGAGTGTAAATTTGTAACTTATCGACCTCAACGTTCACAAGAACCAAATCCGGACCAACAATAGACTACTCATTTGCCCCCTAACAGTATAACTTTGCAAACAGTTCTTTTTCTCATTCAATCGAACAAAGAGTAAAACCTAATTATATTGGTCTATTATGCCTCGAGAGTGTAAATTTGTAACTTATCGACCTCAACGTTCACAAGAACCAATTCCGGATCAACATTAGACTACTAAGTCGCCCCTGAACAGTATAACTTTGCAAACATTGCGTTTTCTCATTCAATCGAACAAAGAGAAAAACCTAATTATATAGGTCTATTATGCCCCGAGAGTGTTAATTTCTAACTTATCGACCTCAACGTTCACAAGAACAAATTCCGGATCAACATTAGACTACTCAGCCCCTGAACAGTATAACTTTGCAAACATTGCGTTTTCTCCTTCAATCGAACAAAGAGTAAAACCTAATTATATAGGTCTATTATGCCCTGAGAGTGTTAATTTCTAACTTATCGAACTCAACGTTCACAAGAACAAATTCCGGATCAACATTAGACTACTCGCCGCCTCGAACAAGATAACTTTGCAAACATTGCGTTTTCTCCTTCAATCGAACAAAGAGTAAAAGCTAATTATATAGGTCTATTATGCCCCGAGAGTGTTAATTTGTAACTTATCGACCTCAACGTTCACAAGAACCAAATCCGGACCAACAATAGACTACTCGGGTGACCCCTAACAAGACAACTTTGCAAACGGTGCTTTTTCTCATTCAATCGAACAAAGAGTAAAACTTAATTATATTGGTCTATTGTGCCCGAGAGTGGAAATTTGTAACTTATCGACCTCAACGTTCACAAGAACCAAATCCGACAAACATTAAACTACTCAGTTGTGCGCTACAGTATAACTTTGCAAAAAGTGATTTTTCTCCATCAATCGAACAAAGAGTAAAACCTAATTATATCGGTCTATTATGCCCCGAGAGTGTAAATTTGTAACTTATCGACCTCAACGTTCACAAGAACCAAATCAGAACCAACAATAGACCACTCGGTTGCCCCTAACATGATAACTTTGCCAACACTGCTTTTTCTCATTCAATCGAACAAATAGTAAAACTTAATTATATTGGTATATTATGCCCCGAGAGTGTAAATTTGTAACTTATCGACCTCAACGTTCACAAGAACCAAATCCGGACAAACATTAGACTACTCAGTTGTGCGCTAACAGTATAACTTTGCGAATAGTGATTTTTCTCAATCAATCGAACAAAGAGTAAAACCTAATTATATAGGTCTATTATTCCCCCAGAGTGTTAATTTGTGACTTATCGACCTCAACGTTCACAAGAACCAAATCAGAACCAACAATAGACCACTCGCTTGCCCCCTAACAAGAAACTTTGCAAACAGTGCTTTTTCTCATTCAATCGAACAAAGAGTAAAACCTAATTATATAGGTCTATTATGCCCCGAGAGTGTAAATTTGTAGCTTATCGACCTCAACGTTCACAAGAACCAAATGCGGACCAACAAAAGACTACTCATTTGCCCCCTAACAGTATAACTTTGCAAACATGGCTTTTTTCCATTCAATCGAACAAAGAGTAAAACCTAATTTTATTGGTCTATTATGCCCCGAGAGTGTAAAATTGTAACTTATCGACCTCAACGTTCACAAGAACCAAATCCGGACCAACATTAGACTACTCAGTTGCCCCCGAACAGTATAACTTTGCAAACAGTGCTTTTTCTCAATCAATCGAACTAAGAGTAAAACTTAATTATATAGGTCTATTATGCCCCGAGAGTGTAAATTTGTAACTTATCGACCTCAACGTTCACAAGAACCAAATCCAGACCAACAATAGACTACTCACGCTCAACAAGATAACTTTGCAAACATTGCGTCTTCTCATTCAATCGAACAAAGAGTAAAACCTAATTATATAGGTCTATTATGCCCCGAGAGTGTTAATTTCTAACTTATCGACCTCAACGTTCACAAGAACCAATTCCGGATCAACATTAGACTACTCAGTCGCCCCTGAACAGTATAACTTTGCAAACATTGCGTTTTCTCCTTCAATCGAACAAAGAGTAAAACCTAATTATATAGGTCTATTATGCCCTGAGAGTGTTAATTTGTAACTTATCGACCTCAACGTTCACAAGAACCAAATCCGGACCAACAATAGACTACTCGGGTGACCCCTAACAGTAAAACTTTGCAAACAGTGCTTTTTCTCATTCAATCGAACAAAGAGTAAAACTTAATTATATTGGTCTATTGTGCCCCGAGAGTGGAAATTTGTAACTTATCGACCTCAACGTTCACAAGAACCAAATCCGGACAAACATTAGACTACTCAGTTGTGCGCTAACAGTATAACTTTGCAAACAATGATTTTTCTCCATCAATCGAACAAAGAGTAAAACCTAATTATATAGGTCTATTATGCCCCGAGAGTGTAAATTTGTAACTTATCGACCTCAACGTTCACAAGAACCAAATCGAACCAACAATAGACCACTCGGTTGCCCCTAACAAAGATAACTTTGCAAATAGTGCTTTTTCTCATTCAATCGAACAAAGAGTAAAACTTAATTATATTGGTCTATTATGCCCCGAGAGTGTAAATTTGTAACTTATCGACCTCAACGTTCACAAGAACCAAATCCGGACCAACATTAG
This sequence comes from Aechmea fasciata, assembly GCA_025177825.1. NCBI lineage: Eukaryota > Viridiplantae > Streptophyta > Magnoliopsida > Poales > Bromeliaceae > Aechmea > Aechmea fasciata. The sequence continues at coordinate 6,124,550 of CM045936.1, forward strand.
GCTACTCAGTTGCCCCCGGACAGAATAACTTTGCAAACGGTGCTTTTTCTCAATCAATCGAACTAAGAGTAAAACTTAATTATATAGGTCCATTATGCCCCGAGAGTGTAAATTTGTAACTTATCGACCTCAACGTTCACAAGAACCAAATCCGGACCAACAATAGACTACTCAGTTGCCCCCTAACAGTATAACTTTGCAAAAAGTGCTTTTTCTCATTCAATCGAACAAAGAGTAAAACCTAATTATATTGGTCTATTATGCCCCGAGAGTGTAAATTTGTAACTTATCGACCTCAACGTTCACAAGAACCAATTCCGGATCAACATTAGACTACTCAGTCGCCCCTGAACAGTATAACTTTGCAAACATTGCGTTTTCTCATTCAATCGAACAAAGAGTAAAACCTAATTATATAGGTCTATTATGCCCCGAGAGTGTTAATTTCTAACTTATCGACCTCAACGTTCACAAGAACAAATTCCGTATCAACATTAGACTACTCAGTCGCCCCTGAACAGTATAACTTTGCAAACATTGCGTTTTCTCCTTCAATCGAACAAAGAGTAAAACCTAATTATATAGGTCTATTATGCCCTGAGAGTGTTAATTTGTAACTTATCGACCTCAACGTTCACAAGAACCAACCGGACCAACAATAGACTACTCGGGTGACCCCTAACAAGACAACTTTGCAAATGTTGCTTTTTCTCATTCAATCGAACGAAGAGTAAAACTTAATTATATTGGTCTATTGTGCCCCGAGAGTGGAAATTTGTAACTTATCGACCTCAACGTTCACAAGAACCAAATACGGAAAAACATTAGACTACTCAGATGTGCGCTAACAGTATAACTTTGCAAACAGTGATTTTTCTCCATCAATCGAACAAAGAGTAAAACCTAATTATATAGGTCTATTTTGCCCCGAGAGTGTAAATTTGTAACTTATCGACCTCAACGTTCACAAGAACCAAGTCAGAACCAACAATAGACCACTCAGTTGCCCCCTAACAGTATAACTTTGCAAACAGTGCTTTTTCTCATTCAATCGAACAAATAGTAAAACTTAATTATATTGGTCTATTATGCCCCGTGAGTGTAAATTTGTAACTTATCGACCTCAACGTTCATAAGAACCAAATCCGGACCAACATTAGACTACTCTGTTGCCCCCGAACAGTATAACTTTGCAAACAGTGTGTTTTCTCATTCAATCGAACACAGAGTAAAACTTAATTATAAAGGTCTATTATGCCCCGAGAGTGTAAATTTGTAACTTATCGCCGTCAACGTTCACAAGAACCAATAGACTACTCAGTTGCCCCCTAACAGTATAACTTTGGGAATAGTGCTTTTTCTCATTCAATTGAACGAAGAGTAAAACTGAATTATATTTGTCTATTATGCCCGGAGAGTGTAAATTTGTAACTTATCGACCTCAACGTTCACAAGAACATATTCTGGATCAACATTGGACTTCTCAGTTGCCCCCGAACACTATAACTTTGCAAACAGTCCGTTTTCTCATTAAATCGAACATAGAGTAAAACCTAATTATATAGGTCTATTATGCCCCGAGAGTGTTAATTTGTAACTTATCGACCTCAACGTTCACAAGAACCAAATCCGGACCAACAATAGACTACTCGGTTGCCCCTAACAGTATAACTTTGCAAAGAGTGCTTTTTCTCATTCAATCGAACAAAGAGTAAAACTTAATTATATTGGTCTATTATGCCGCGAGAGTGTAAATTTGTAACTTATCGACCTCAACGTTCACAAGAACCAAATTAGGACCAACATTAGACTACTCAGTTGCCCCCGAACAGTATAACTTTGCAAACAGTGCTTTTTCTCGTTTAATCGAACAAAGAGTAAAACCTAATTATGTAGTTCTATTATGCCGCGAGAGTGTAAATTTGTAACTTATCGACCTCAACGTTCACAAGAACCAAATCCGGACCAACAATATACTACTCAGTTGCCCCCTAACAGTATAACTTTGCAAAGAGTACTTTTTCTCATTCAATCGAACAAAGGGTAAAACTTAATTATATAGGTTTATTATGCCCCGAGAGTGTAAATTTGTAACTTATCGACCTGAACGTTCACAAGGACCAAATCAGAACCAACAATAGACCAATCAGTTGCCCCCTAACAGTATAACTTTGCAAAGAGTGCTTTTTCTCATTCAATCGAATGAAGAGTAAAACTTAATTATATTGGTCTATTATGCCCCGAGAGTGTAAATTTGTAACTTATCGACCTCAACGTTCACAAGAACCAAATCCGGACCAACATTAGACTACTCTGTTGCCCCCGAACAGTATAACTTTGTAAACAGTGCGTTTTCTCATTCAATCGAACAAAGAGTAAAACCTAATTATATAGGTCTATTATACCCCGAGAGTGTTAATTTGTAACTTATCGACCTCAACGTTCACAAGAACCAAATACAGACCAACAATACACTACTCGGTTGCCCCCTAACATTATAACTTTGCAAACAGTGCTTTTTCTCATTCAATCGAACAAAGAGTAAAACTTAATTATATTGGTCTATTATGCCCCGAGAGTGTAAATTTGAAACTTATCGACCTCAACATTCACAAGAACCAAATCCGGACCGACATTAGACTACTCAGTTGTGCGCTAACAGTATAACTTTGCAAACAGTGCGTTTTCTCATTTAATCGAACAAAGAGTAAAATCTAATTATGTAGTTCTATTATGCCCCGAGAGTGTAAATTTGTAACTTATCGACCTCAACGTTCACAAGAAACAAATCCGGACCAACAATATACTACTCAGATGCCCCCTAACAGTATAACTTTGCAAAGAGTACTTTTTCTCATTCAATCGAACAAAGGGTAAAACTTAATTATATAGGTCTATTATGCCCCGAGAGTGTAAATTTGTAACTTATCGACCTGAACGTTCACAAGGACCAAATCAGAACCAACAATAGACCAATCTGTTGCCCCTAACAAAGATAACTTTGCAAAGAGTGCTTTTTCTCATTCAATCGAACGAAGAGTAAAACTTAATTATATTGGTCTATTATGCCCCGAGAGTGTAAATTTGTAACTTATCGACCTCAACGTTCACAAGAACCAAATCCGGACCAACATTAGACTACTCTGTTGCCCCCGAACAGAATAACTTTGTAAACAGTGCGTTTTCTCATTCAATCGAACAAAGAGTAAAACCTAATTATATATGTCTATTATACCCCGAGAGTGTTAATTTGTAACTTATCGACCTCAACGTTCACAAGAACCAAATACAGACCAACAATAGACTACTCGGTTGCCCCCTAACATTATAACTTTGCAAACAGTGCTATTTCTCATTCAATCAAACAAAGAGTAAAACTTAATTATATTGGTCTATTTTGCCCCGAGAGTGTAAATTTGAAACTTATCGACCTCAACATTCACAAGAACCAAATCCGGACCGACATTAGACTACTCAGTTGTGCGCTAACAGTATAACTTTGCAAACAGTGCGTTTTCTCATTTAATCGAACAAAGAGTAAAATCTAATTATGTAGTTCTATTATGCCCCGAGAGTGTAAATTTGTAACTTATCGACCTCAACGTTCACAAGAACCAAATCCGGACCAACATTAGACTACTCTGTTGCCCTCGAACAGTATAACTTATCTAACAGTGCGTTTTTTCATTCAATCGAACAAAGAGTAAAACCTAATTATATAGGTCTATAATGCCCCGAGAGTGTTAATTTTTAACTTATCGACCTCAACGGTCACAAGAACCAAATCCGGACCAACATTTGACTACTCAGTTGCCCCCGAACAGTATAACTTTGCAAACAGTGCTTTTCTTGTTCAATCGAACAAAGAGTAAAACCTAATTATATAGGTCTATTATGCCCCGAGAGTGTAAATTTGTAACTTATCGACCTCAACGTTCACAAGAACCAATAGACTACTCAGTTGCCCCCTAACAGTATAACTTTGCAAATAGTTTCTTTTTCTCATTCAATCGAACGAAGAGTAAAACTTAATTATATTGGTCTATTATGCCCGGAGAGTGTAAATTTGTAACTTATCGACCTCAACGTTCACAAGAACCAATTCCGGATCAACATTAGACTACTCAGTTGCCCCAGAACAGTATAACTTTGCAAACAGTGCGTTTACTCATTCAATCGAACAAAGAGCAAAACCTAATTATATAGGTCTATTATGCCCCGAGAGTGTTAATTTGTAACTTATCGACCTCAACGTTCACAAGAACCAAATCCGCTCCAACAATAGACTACTCGGTCCCCCCCAAACAGTATAACTTTGCAAAAAGTGCTTTTTCTCATTCAATCGAACAAAAGGTAAAACCTAATTATATTGGTCTATTATGCCCCGAGAGTGTAAATTTGTAACTTATCGACCTCAACGTTCACAAGAACCAAATCCGGACCAACAATATACTACTCGCTTGCCCCTAACAAAGATAACTTTGCAAACAGTGCTTTTTCTCATTCAATCGAACAAAGAGTAAAACTTAATTATATTGTTCTATTATGCCCCGAGAGTTTTAAATTTGTAACTTATCGACCTCAACGTTCACAAGAACCAAATCCGGACCAACATTAGACTACTCAGTTGTGCGCTAACAGTATAACTTTGCAAACAGTGCTTTTTCTCAATCAGTCGAACAAAGAGTAAAACCTAATTATATAGGTCTATTATGCCCCGAGAGTGTTAATTTGTAACTTATTGACCTCAACGTTCACAATAACCAAATTAGGACCAACATTAGACTACTTAGTTGCCCCTAACAAGATACCTTTGCAAAATGCTTGCTTTTTCTCGTTTAATCGAACAAGGAGTAAAACCTAATTATATAGGTCTATTATGCCCCGATAGTGTAAATTTGTAACTTATCTACCTCATCGTTCACAAGAACCAAATCCGGACCAACAATACCTACTCAGTTGCCCCCTCACAGTATAACTTTGCAAAGAGTGCTTTTTCTCACTCAATCGGACAAAGAGTAAAACGTAATTATATAGGTCTATTTTGCCCCGAGAGTGTAAATTTGTAACTTATCGACCTCAACGTTGAGAAAGACCAAATCAGAACCAACAATAGACCACTCAGTTCCCCCCTAACAGTATAACTTTGCAAAGAGTGCTTTTTCTCATTCAATCGAACGAAGAGTAAAACTTAATTATATTGGTCTATTATGCCCCGAGAGTGTAAATTTGTAACTTATCGACCTCAACGTTCACAAGAACCAAATCCGTACCAACATTAGACTACTCTGTTGCCCCCGAACAGTATAACTTTGCAAACAGTGTGTTTTCTCATTCAATCGAACAAAGAGTAAAACCTAATTATATAGGTCTATTATGTCCCGAGAGTGTTAATTTGTAACTTATCGACCTCAACGTTCACAAGAACCAAATCCGTACCAACATTTGACTACTCAGTTGCCCCCGAACAGTATAACTTTGCAAACAGTGCTTTTCTTGTTCAATCGAACAAAGAGTAAAACCTAATTATATAGGTCTATTATGCCCCGAGAGTGTTAATTTGTAACTTATCGACCTCAACGTTCACAAGAACCAAATCCGCACCAACAATAGACTACTCAGTTGCCCGCTAACAGTATAACTTTGCAAATAGTGCTTTTTCTCACTCAATCGAACAAAGAGTAAAACCTAATTATATAGGTCTATTATGCCCCAAGAGTGTAAATTTGTAACTTATCGACCTCAACATTCACAAGAACCAAATCCGTACCAACATTAGACTACTCAGTTGCCCTCGAACAGTATAACTTTGCACATAGTGATTTTTCTCATTCAATCGAACAAAGAGTAAAACTTAATTATATAGGTTTATTATGCCCCGAGAGTGTAAATTTGTAACTTATCGACCTCAACGTTCACAAGAACCAATAGACTACTCAGTTGCCCCCTAACAGTATAACTTTGCAAATAGTGCTTTTTCTCATTCAATCGAACGAAGAGTGAAACTTAATTATATTGGTCTATTATGCCCCGAGAGTGTAAATTTGTAACTTATCGACCTCAACGTTCACAAGAACCAAATCCGGACCAACATTAGACTACTCTGTTGCCCTCGAACAGTATAACTTTGCAAACAGTGTGTTTTCTCATTCAATCGAACAAACAGTAAAACCTAATTATATTGGTCTATTATGCCCCGAGAGTGTAAATTTGTAACTTATCGACCTCAACGTTCACAAGAACCAATTCCGGATCAACATTAGACTACCCAGTTGCCCCCGAACAGTATAACTTTGCAAACAGTGCGTTTTCTCATTCAATCGAACAAAGAGTAAAACCTAATTATATAGGTCTGTTATGCCCCGAGAGTGTTAATTTGTAACTTATCGACCTCAACGTTCACAAGAACCAAATCCGGACCAACAATAGACTACTAGGTTGCCCCCTAACAGTATAACTTTGCAAACAGTGCTTTTTCTCATTCAATCGAACAAAGAGTAAAACTTAATTATATTGGTCTATTATGCCCCGAGTGTAAGGATGTGAATTCTCGAAATCCGAGAGTTGCACCACGTTTAGAATCGACTGATTGTCGAATGGATGGACTTCAGAAAGTTCGAAGTTGATCCGAAGGCAAAAAGTGCATCGGAGTTGCTCCCGGTGAAGTTCGGAAGCTTTCGGGCGTTTTTGTGCGCGTAGGCGCGAAAACGGAACCCGAAAAGCTATGTTGGGTCGTGAGCTAAATCCGGCATTAGCGTGGATGAAAAGATGATGAAAACGTGTTCGAAAACATGTTTGCAAAGTCTCGGTTGGATTTGAAAAGAATCGGATGCCAAACGAGCGAAAACGGAGAATAAACGACGAAAAGCTGAAAATTTGGCTAAGTCCTTGGAGTGGGCTGATGGTCCCTGGGGGGACCGGTCTCTGAAAAGGGAGACCGGTCTCGGAAGGCTGTCCCGCGAGAGCAGGCTCTCTGGGACCGGTCTCGTAAGGGGGAGACCGGTCCCCAGCTGCGCAGAGTGGAGCAAGGCTCTCTGGGACCGGTCCTGGGTTAGGGAGACCGGTCCCGGAGCCCGAAAAATGTCCAGTTTGGTGCAGTTTGCATAGTTGAAGGGCCTTTTAGCATCTTGTTACAATAGATGCTATAGAGGGACTCTCCCTCCCTCTCACACTGTCATTCCCTCTCCCTCACACACACAAGCTCTCTTTCTCCCTCTAGAAAGAAGAAGAAGAAGAAGAAGGAGGAGGAGAAGGAGTGGAGATCTTGGTGGAGGATCAAGCTAGGAGCAAGCCTAGCATCATCTTCCTCATCCTCTCCACCATTAGGGCTTCTACTTGAGGTAAGCTCTTGAGAGCTCTCATGGTAGACTTTGCTATGGTGGGTTTTATCCTTTGGGGATAATTTTTATGGAACCCTAGCATCTCTAAGAAGTGGTTTGCACCATCAATTCGAGCTCAAACGCGGGATTTTGCTCGGGCAATTTCTAGGGCTCAAATTGGGGGTTTTCTAAATATGAGGTTTTGATCTCTTTTAACCTCATTTCTAACATATTGTTAGGTCCACGAACGCGTGCGGCGACGGTTCGTCGATTCGGCGAACGGTTTAAGCGTCCGAGCCAAACGAAGGCTTTCGGCTTCGATATTGGGCCGGGGAGTCAAAGTAGTGGTTAGAAGCGTCGAGAGCGCATTCTAATCTCGTGGAACATCCCAAAAGGGGGGGGGTGCTTTACCGAAGCCGTTGGGCTCCCTTTTATGTCTAAGTAAATATTGGTCATATTGCACATATATGTACATAGGTATATAGTTTTCATGCATGATAGGGTTGGTATGATTAAATGACTATTCTAGTGTGCCTCCTTATCGTGCGTGACTATGGTGTTGCATTAGGACATAGGAGTATGCTTGCATACCTTCCTTATCGTGCGGCACCATAGGCTTGCATTTGGACATAGGAAGCAAAGGAATGAGTATAATGACATCGAACCCTAGAGACAAGAACTATGATTTAGTTATGCATGATTGCCACCTAGAGATATATGAATCAAGTATAGAACTTGATGAATGACAATGACAACATGACTTTATGATATTGTGCAATAACTTAGTGTAAAGAACACTAGAGCTATATGAACCAAGCATAGAACTTGATGAATGACAATGACATATGACATAGTGTAGCGACACTAGTGACATGAACCAAGTAAACAACTTGACGACATTGACATGGAAACATAGTGTATAGAACACTTATGCATGATTCCCCCGTGTTGGATGCCCTTGTATGGATGCCCTCCAAAGTGGAGGAGATGATCATACTCACACACCGCTTCGGCGCTCGTGGTTGGTCGCTCCACACGAGTAGTGCGAGTCTCCGGAGGTCTTGGCACGTGATTCGATAGGGATAGCCTATGTGGGGTCCCGAGGGATAGCCTATGTGGGGTCCCGCAGACAACCCATGAGGTTGAATGTGTTGAGTCGTGGGCGTGCCTACGGGCTAGCCATGGATTGGGTAACAAACTCCAAAGAGTTATGAGATTGGGTACAAAAGTACATATTGAGCATGATAGAATTGCAATTTACTTGATAGAGTTCTATTAGCATGTTGGTGGTTACATGGCTAGAGCATTACTCTTACCTTATTGTTACAGGCAAGGTAGTTATTGCATTTCTTCTATTATGCTTTACTTACCGTATTTACTGACTTTAAGATAAATATCTATCCGCTATTGCCTCGCTTAGACCTAGTGGGGAGATCGGTGGGGTCGGTGGCCGAGCCCACTGGGAACTAAGGAAGTTAGTTCTCACCCCACTCTATTACAGGTGCAAGTTCGCGGGCGGCTGGTGAGGATCGCGGTAAGGGCATCGCGCCCTAGTTGATAGAGGCCACCATTTGCATTAGAACCTTCCCGATATCATTTTGGTATAGTCTTATGAACAAGAAAAGAATGTATATTTTGGATATGTAATGACTTATGTGTTTTGGGGAAAAGAACATGTATATTCATTTTGGTGAAAGAATGTAAAGAGATGTAAACAAATGTTGAATGATTGTAATAGATAGATTCTTCTCTCTTTATATTACTTGTATAAAATTCTTTTACCTTGCTCTTGTTGTCGTTCGCACCTTTAGGTGCATCTTCTTGTCATGTATGATATAGAATTAAATCTCCTGGGTGATTCTTTGTACATGACTTGTTGTTGAGCCTTGGGCGGACGGGAGGTGTCTTTGTCTGCTTCGGCGCTCGAAGGCGTCCCCGAACCGAACCGAATTGGTAGCGGTCTCGGGCGTGACAGGTATTCTTTTGGTATCAGAGCAACTAAGAGCAAGTAAAGAGAGAGTCTAGGATGGACCTAGGAAACCCTAGGACGGTAAACCCTAAGGCTAATAGGTGCGTGAGCGAAACGTGGACCTATGCCATGTGGCGGAAGTTAATACGATTGGGTCGAAGTATTGGTTGAGATACCTCTAGTGGTGAATAGAGATGGATTCAAGGGTATTAGTTCTTGGCTTAAAGTGCTTGTGTTGGGCGGCCGACAACATGACACCGAGAGTCTAGAATGAGTACACTTGTGTGCTTCCGCCTAATTTTTAAATGTTGAGTCTCGTAGATTGTTAATTACGAGTAAGTCGATGGGTTAAGATAACTAACCCGGTTATTGCGTTTCAGGAACTAATGCCTCCGAGACGCTACACGCGTAGGTCGGGTCCGGCATCGTCGTCGGGAGACCCGGACCTACCTGGACCTCCTTTGGCACCAGAGACGATGGGCCCTAGCGAGGTGCAGGAGTTACGGACGCAGATGACTGCGTTGACGGGTCGTTTTGATCGGCTCCAGGAGCTAATGGAGCAACAGATAGCGGCGACGGCTGCAGCAGCGGCCGAGAATCGTACTCCACCCGCGCCCTCAGTACACGTACCTGAGGCGGCTGAAGGCGAGGGTGTGGCAGCAGTTCCGGTGGCGGCGTGTCCTCCGCCGGCAAGTGCACTTCCGGCGGCGTCGGGTTCGGCAACCCCCGATGCTTCGGCCGAGGAGACGGAACAAGGGCGACTGTTGACGGCCCTTATTCGATTCATGAAGTTCCACCCACCAATCTTTGAGGGCGGACAAGTGGAGCCGGAGATAGTGGAGTCATGGATTGACTCAATGGAAATGATGTTCGAGGACTTTAACACCTCGGAGCAAAACAAGGTCTACTTCGCCATGCATTGTCTTGAGAAGACGGCGAAGGTGTGGTGGAAGCGATTGAAGCGAGATCGACCTTCTGATCTCCCACCTATCACCTGGGAGGAGTTCAAGAGGGAGATGTATGCAAATTACTTCCGGACACGGAAGCGAAAGTTGCAGGAGAAGTTCGAACCTTGAGGCAGTGGAGACCGCTCCGTAGCGGAGTTCGAGCAGAATTCTCCCATATTATAGACTCGTGTTCCTAAGTGGTTCGAGACGACCGGACAGGCGGACTGGTTCTTGCGAGGACTCAGACCGAGCATATATCGGGCGGTGCAGATTCTTAAGCTCACTACGTATGCGGAGGTATTTGATCGTGCATTATGGGCGGAGCACGGCGACGCTCATGTGCGCGAGGAACGTGAGCTTATGGCAGCGTCCAAAGATAAAGGAAAGAAGCGATCGGGCGGTCCTTCGGGGTCGGTCAAATTTCAAGAAGCCCTCGAAGAACCCACGAACGCGATCGTGGAGTCGTGGACCGCAAAGCGGTACTATATGTGGCGGCGGGAATCATCGGGCACATCGGTCGGCAACTACCGGGCAAGTGCTACAATTGTGGGCAAGAAGGGCACATCAGCCGGAACTGTCCAGCGAAGGCCCCGTCTGCCCCGTCAGTTGCATCGACTCCATCGACACCGGTGTATTATGGAGGAGCTCCACCTGCTGCCATGTCGGCTGGGCGCGTGATGGCTCCGCGTCAGCCCGAGTTACCACGACCAGCGCCGAGCGGACGGGTATTCGCCGCTCGGCCCAAGTGGAGGAACTGCGAAGCCGAACATCGTGAAGTTGTGGCAGGTATGGTTTTAGTTAATGGAGTACGCTCCAGAGCTTTGTTTGACACGGGGGCCACTAATTCAATCATAAGTAAATCATTTGCACGAGCTCATGATATAGATATAAAGGCTTGTGAAAAGGTGTGGCGAATGGATAGCCCCGGTCAGGTAATTCATATTTATAAAGAATGCCCTGCATGTCCAGTGCAGATAGGTGACTGGATAATGCCAATCCGAACCTTAGTGCTAAAAGGGTTGAAGGATTTTGACGTGATATTGGGCATGGACTGGCTTTCGAAATACTATGCGTCGATTGACTGTAAAGAGAAAGTGATAACGTTTCGTGAGCCAGGACAAGAGGAACTTGTTTACAAGGCGTGTAAGAGTTCTTGCTTCGCCGCGACAGTGTCGGCGACGAGAGCGAGGAAGCTTGTTAGTAGCGGTTGCGCCGCCTATATGGCGACCGTTGTAGAAGTTGAGCGAGTGACCCCGACACTCGAGGAACTATCAGTAGTTCGAGAGTTCCCCGACGTATTTCCTGTCGAATTACCGGGAATGCCGCCAGAACGGGAGATCGAGTTTGTAATCGACTTGGTTCCCGGAACCGCGCCGATTTCGAAGGCTCCATATCGGATGGCGCCGGAGGAATTAAAAGAGTTGAGGGCTCAATTGTTGGATCTCCTTGATAAGGAATTTATCCGGCCGAGTGTATCGCCGTGGGGAGCCCCCGTGTTGTTTGTGCGAAAGAAGGATGGGACATGCCGACTCTGCGTGGACTATCGCGAATTGAACAAGGTCACGATCAAGAACAAGTATCCGCCTCGAATCGATGTCTTGTTCGATCAATTGCAAGGGTCGAGTGTTTACTCAAAGATTGACCTCCAATCGGGCTATCATCAGTTAAGGATTAAGCCTGAGGATGTTCAGAAAACCGCATTCCGCACGCGGTATGGACACTATGAATTCACGGTGATGCCGTTTGGGCTCACGAATGCCCCGGCAGCGTTCATGGACTTAATGAACCGTGTCTTCAGAAAGTATTTAGATCAGTTTGTGGTAGTCTTCATAGATGACATACTGGTCTATTCCCGCAGTGACGGGGAACATGCGGAGCATTTACGCTTAGTACTTCAAATCCTTCGGGAGGAGAAGTTATATGCCAAACTGAAGAAGTGCGACTTTTGGCTGAGGGAAGTTGCATTTCTGGGGCATGTTATTTCCGAGGGCGGAATTTCTGTTGACCCGAGGAAAATAGAGGCAATCAAGGATTGGCCGCGCCCTACGAATGTCACGGAAGTCCGAAGCTTTGTGGGCTTAGCGGGCTATTATAGGCGGTTCGTGGAAGGTTTCTCGAAAATTGTAATTCCACTTACCCGTCTAACGAAGAAAGGCACCAAGTTCGTTTGGAGCGACGAGTGCGACCGGAGTTTCCAAGAGTTGAAGGATAGATTGACTTCGACTCCGGTGCTCGCGTTGCCGGTGCAAGGCGAAGACTTCGTGGTTTATAGCGACGCGTCTTATTCAGGCTTGGGGTGTGTTCTGATGCAGGGCGGGAAGGTAATCGCATATGCGTCCCGTCAATTGAAGACCTACGAGAAGAACTACCCTATCCATGACTTAGAGCTAGCCGCTGTGGTATTTGCTCTTAAGTTGTGGAGGCACTACTTGTATGGCGCGCGTTGCGAAATATACACGGACCACAAAAGTCTGAAGTATTTGTTTACGCAGAAAGAGCTGAATATGCGCCAACGGCGGTGGTTGGAGTTATTAAAGGATTATGATGTCTCGATCCTTTACCACCCCGGGAAAGCGAATGTAGTCGCCGATGCTCTCAGCAGAAAATCGGTAGAGAACCTTGCATTGAAGGTTACGGCTCAAGATCCTCTATGCGGGAGATGAGACGGCTAGATCTTGAGGTAGGAGCTCCAGGAGTACCGGCTATTTTAGCGGCTCTTATTGTTACACCGACCTTGTTGGAGCGGATCAAGAGTCTTCAATCCGCGGACCCTAATCTCCAAAAGGTGCGGCGCGACATTGAGAGCGGACACGGTGGCGACTTCACCATAGATGCCGTGGGTGCACTCCGATTCCGTAACCGGTGGTGTGTACCCGAGAATGAAGAGGTCCGAAAGCTGATTTTGGAGGAAGCTCATCGGGCTCCTTATAGTATTCACCCGGGCGGCACCAAAATGTACAGACCTAAAGATGCGATGCGGTGGCCGGGGATGAAGGCTGACATTGGACGCTATGTGGCGCAATGTTTAGTATGTCCGCAAGTGAAAGCAGAGCGCCAATACCCAGCGGGGAAGCTTAAGAGCCTACCTATCCCAGTTTGGAAATGGGAAGATATCGCGATGGATTTCGTGGTCGGATTGCCTCGTTCGACGGGCGGCCACGACGCGATTTGGGTGATTGTGGACCGTATGTCAAAGTCGGCGCACTTTTTACCGATCCACACGACATGGTCAGGTGAGAAACTGGCGCAGGTATATCTTGATGAGGTGGTCAGATTGCATGGGGTGCCAAAGTCGATTGTGTCAGATCGAGATCCCCGATTCACCTCACATTTCTGGAAGAGCCTACAGGAAGCACTTGGCACACGACTCGAGTTCAGTACCGCGTTTCACCCTCAGACAGATGGACAGTCAGAGAGGACTATTCAGATTCTGGAGGATATGTTGCGGGCGTGTGTCATTGACTATAAAGGAAGTTGGGCCAAATATTTGCCAATGGCCGAGTTCGCCTACAATAATAGTTACCAAGCTAGTGTGGAGATGGCACCGTTTGAAGTCCTTTACGGGCGGAAATGCCGATCTCCTGTACACTGGGGTGATGTAGGTGAGCGGGCCATGGTTGGTCCCGAAGTGTTGCGGGAGGCGGAAGAAAAAGTTCGCCTCGCTCGCCAACGGATGCTTACGGCGCAATCGAGACAAAATGTTATGCGAATAAGCGTCGAAGAGACTTGGAATTCGCGGTAGGAGATCGCGTGTTCTTGAAGGTTTCGCCTATGAGAGGCGTGAGGCGGTTTGGAGTTCGAGGAAAGTTGAGTCCTCGATATATTGGGCCGTTTGAAGTGTTGGAACGTATTGGAGCGGTAGCATATCGGATTGCATTGCCGCCGCACCTAGCGGACGTTCACAACGTGTTTCACATTTCCAACCTTCGGAAATATGTTCACAATCCCGAACATGCCATGATGTTTGAACCGAGCTTCAAGAGGACTTGAGCTATGAAGAGTTTCCGGTGGCAATTATTGCTCGGGAGGTGCGCAAGTTACGGAATCGCGAAATTCCTTATGTTCGAGTTCGGTGGAGTAATCACGACGATCGTGAAGCCACTTGGGAGCTCGAGAGCGAGATGAAGATGCATCATCCTCATTTATTCGAGGAGTGAGGTATGGATTTAAGTTTGAGTTTAAGTTTGATTTAAGGGTTCGTTTCGAGGACGAAACTCTTTTTAAGGCGGGGAGGATGTAAGGATGTGAATTCTCGAAATCCGAGAGTTGCACCACGTTTAGAATCGACTGATTGTCGAATGGATGGACTTCAGAAAGTTCGAAGTTGATCCGAAGGCAAAAAGTGCATCGGAGTTGCTCCCGGTGAAGTTCGGAAGCTTTCGGGCGTTTTTGTGCGCGTAGGCGCGAAAACGGAACCCGAAAAGCTATGTTGGGTCGTGAGCTAAATCCGGCATTAGCGTGGATGAAAAGATGATGAAAACGTGTTCGAAAACATGTTTGCAAAGTCTCGGTTGGATTTGAAAAGAATCGGATGCCAAACGAGCGAAAACGGAGAATAAACGACGAAAAGCTGAAAATTTGGCTAAGTCCTTGGAGTGGGCTGATGGTCTCGGGGACCGGTCTCTGAAAGGGAGACCGGTCTCGGAAGGCTGTCCCGCGAGAGCAGGCTCTCTGGGACCGGTCTCGTAAGGGGGAGACCGGTCCCCAGCTGCGCAGAGTGGAGCAAGGCTCTCTGGGACCGGTCCCGGAGCCCGAAAAATGTCCAGTTTGGTGCAGTTTGCATAGTTGAAGGGCCTTTTAGCATCTTGTTACAATAGATGCTATAGAGGGACTCTCCCTCCCTCTCACACTGTCATTCCCTCTCCCTCACACACACAAGCTCTCTTTCTCTCTCTAGAAAGAAGAAGAAGAAGAAGAAGGAGGAGGAGAAGGAGTGGAGATCTTGGTGGAGGATCAAGCTAGGAGCAAGCCTAGCATCATCTTCCTCATCCTCTCCACCATTAGGGCTTCTACTTGAGGTAAGCTCTTGAGAGCTCTCATGGTAGACTTTGCTATGGTGGGTTTTATCCTTTGGGGATAATTTTTATGGAACCCTAGCATCTCTAAGAAGTGGTTTGCACCATCAATTCGAGCTCTAACGCGGGATTTTGCTCGGGGCAATTTCTAGGGCTCAAATTGGGGGTTTTCTAAATATGAGGTTTTGATCTCTTTTAACCTCATTTCTAACATATTGTTAGGTCCACGAACGCGTGCGAGGCGACGGTTCGTCGATTCGGCGAACGGTTTAAGCGATCCGAGCCAAACGAAGGCTTTCAGCTTCGATATTGGGCCGGGGAGTCAAAGTAGGGGTTAGAAGCGTCGAGAGCGGCATTCTAATCTCGTGGAACATCCCAAAAGGTTGGGGGTGCTTTACCGAAGCCGTTGGGCTCCCTTTTATGTCTAAGTAAATATTGGTCATATTGCACATATATGTACATAGGTATATAGTTTTCATGCATGATAGGGTTGGTATGATTAAATGACTATTCTAGTGTGCCTCCTTATCGTGCGTGACTATGGTGTTGCATTAGGACATAGGAGTATGCTTGCATACCTTCCTTATCGTGCGGCACCATAGGCTTGCATTTGGACATAGGAAGCAAAGGAATGAGTATAATGACATCGAACCCTAGAGACAAGAACTATGATTTAGTTATGCATGATTGCCACCTAGAGATATATGAATCAAGTATAGAACTTGATGAATGACAATGACAACATGACTTTATGATATTGTGCAATAACTTAGTGTAAAGAACACTAGAGCTATATGAACCAAGCATAGAACTTGATGAATGACAATGACATATGACATAGTGTAGCGACACTAGTGACATGAACCAAGTAAACAACTTGACGACATTGACATGGAAACATAGTGTATAGAACACTTATGCATGATTCCCCTGTGTTGGATGCCCTTGTATGGATGCCCTCCAAAGTGGAGGAGATGATCATACTCACACACCGCTCGGCGCTCGTGGTTGGTCGCTCCACACGAGTAGTGCGAGTCTCCTGGAGGTCTTGGCACGTGATTCGATAGGGATAGCCTATGTGGGGTCCCGAGGGATAGCCTATGTGGGGTCCCGCAGACAACCCATGAGGTTGAATGTGTTGAGTCGTGGGCGTGCCTACGGGCTAGCCATGGATTGGGTAACAAACTCCAAAGAGTTATGAGATTGGGTACAAAAGTACATATTGAGCATGATAGAATTGCAATTTACTTGATAGAGTTCTATTAGCATGTTGGTGGTTACATGGCTAGAGCATTACTCTTACCTTATTGTTACAGGCAAAGTAGTTATTGCATTTCTTCTATTATGCTTTACTTACCGTATTTACAGCTTTAAGATAAATATCTATCTGCTATTGCCTGCTTAGACCTAGTGGGGAGATCGGTGGGGTCGGTGGCCGAGCCCACTGGGAACTAAGGAAGTTAGTTCTCACCCCACTCTATTACAGGTGCAAGTTCGCGGGCGGCTGGTGAGGATCGCGGTAAGGGCATCGCGCCCTAGTTGATAGAGGCCACCATTTGCATTAGAACCTTCCCGATATCATTTTGGTATAGTCTTATGAACAAGAAAAGAATGTATATTTTGGATATGTAATGACTTATGTGTTTTGGGGAAAAGAACATGTATATTCATTTTGGTGAAAGAATGTAAAGAGATGTAAACAAATGTTGAATGATTGTAATAGATAGATTCTTCTC
Organism: Aechmea fasciata; assembly: GCA_025177825.1. NCBI lineage: Eukaryota > Viridiplantae > Streptophyta > Magnoliopsida > Poales > Bromeliaceae > Aechmea > Aechmea fasciata. The sequence continues at coordinate 6,141,536 of CM045936.1, forward strand.
TCTTTATATTACTTGTATAAAATACTTGTACCTTGCTCTTGTTGTCGTTCGCACCTTTAGGTGCATCTTCTTGTCATGTATGATATAGAATTAAATCTCCTGGGTGATTCTTTGTACATGACTTGTTGTTGAGCCTTGGGCGGACAGGGGAGGTGCTGTCCGTTCGGCGCCTGATCGGCGTCCCCGAACCGAACCGAATTGGTAGCGGTCTCGGGGCGTGACACCGAGAGTGTAAATTTGTAACTTATCGACCTCAACGTTCACAAGAACCAAATCCGGACCAACATTAGGCTACTCAGTTGCCCTCGAACAGTATAACTTTGCAAATAGTGCTTTTTCTCATTCAATCGAACAAAGAGTAAAACCTAATTATATAGGTCTATTATGCCCCGAGAGTGTTAATTTGTAACTTATCGACCTTAACGTTCACAAGAACCAAATCCGGACCAACAATAGACTACTCAGTTGCCCCCTAACAGTATAACTTTGCAAACAGTGCTTTTTCTCATTCAATCGAACAAAGAGTAAAACTTAATTATATTGGTCTATTATGCCCCGAGAGTGTAAATTTGTAACTTATCGACCTCAACGTTCACAAGAACCAAATCAGAACCCACAATAGACTACTCATTTGCCCCCTAACAGTATAACTTTGCAAATAGTGCTTTTTCTCATTCAATCGAACGAAGAGTAAAACTTAATTATATTGGTCTATTATGCCCGGAGAGTGTAAATTTGTAACTTATCGACCTCAACGTTCACAAGAACCATTTTCGGATCAATATTAGACTTCTCAGTTGCCCCCGAACAGTATTACTTTGCAAACAATGCGTTTTCTCATTCAATCGAACAAAGTGTAAAACCTAATTATATAGGTCTATTATGACCCGAGAGTGTTAATTTGTAACTTATCGACCTTAACGTTCACAAGAACCAAATCCAGACCAACAATAGACTACTCGGTTGCCCCTCTAACAGTATAACTTTGCAAACAGTGCTTTTTCTCATTCAATCGAACAAAGAGTAAAACCTAATTATATAGGTCTATTAAGACCCGAGAGTGTTAATTTGTAACTTATCGACCTTAACGTTCACAAGAACCAAATCCGGACCAACAATAGACTACTCGGTTGCCCACTAACAGTATAACTTTGCAAACAGTGCGTTTTCTCATTCAATCGAACAAAGAGTAAAACCTAATTATATAGGTCTATTATGCCCCGAGAGTGTAAATTTGTAGCTTATCGACCTCAACGTTCACAAGAACCAAATCCGGACCAACAAAAGACTACTCATTTGCCCCCTAACAGTATAACTTTGCAAACAGGGCTTTTTTCCATTCAATCGAACAAAGAGTAAAACCTAATTTTATTGGTCTATTATGCCCCGAGAGTGTAAAATTGTAACTTATCGACCTCAACGTTCACAAGAACCAAATCCGGACCAACATTAGACTACTCAGTTGCCCCCGAACAGAATAACTTTGCAAACAGTGCTTTTTCTCATTCAATCGAACTAAGAGTAAAACTTAATTATATAGGTCTATTATGCCCCGAGAGTGTAAATTTGTAACTTATCGACCTCAACGTTCACAAGAACCAAATCCGGACCAACAATAGACTACTCAGTTGCCCGCTAACAGTATAACTTTGCAAACAGTGCTTTTTCTCATTCATTCGAACAAAGAGTAAAACCTAATTATATTGGTCTATTAGGCCCGGAGAGTGTAAATTTGTAACTTATCGACCTCAACGTTCACAAGAACCAATTCCGGACCAACATTAGACTACTCAGTTGCCCCCGAACAATATAACTTTGCAAACAGTGCGTTTTTTTCATTCAATCGAACAAGGAGTAAAACCTAATTATATAGGTCTATTATGCCCCAAGAGTGTAAATTTGTAACTTATCGACCTCAACGTTCACAAGAACCAAACCCGGACCAACAATAGACTACTCGGTTGCCCCCTAACAGTAAAACTTTGCAAACAGTGCTTTCTCTCATTCAATCGAACAAATAGTAAAACTTAATTATATTGGTCTATTGTGCCTCGAGAGTGTAAATTTGTAACTTATCGACCTCAACGTTCACAAGAACCAAATCCGGACAATCATTAGACTACTCAGTTGTGCGATAACAGTATAACTTTGCAAACAGTGCTTTTTCTCAATCAATCGAACAAAGAGTAAAACCTAATTATATTGGTCTATTATGCCCCGCGAGTGTTAATTTGTAACTTATCGACCTAAACGTTCACAAGAACCAAATCCGGACCAACAATAGACTACTCAGTTGCCCGCTAACAGTATAACTTTGCAAACAGTGCTTTTTCTCATTCAATCGAACAAAGAGTAAAACCTAATTATATTGGTCTATTATGCCCCGAGAGTGTAAATTTGTAACTTATCGACCTCAACGTTCACAAGAGCCAAGTCCGTACGAACATTAGAGCTCTTAGTTGCCCTCGAACAGTATAACTTTGCAGATAGTGCTTTTTCTCATTCAATCGAACACAGAGTAAAACTTAATTATATCGGTCTATTATGCCCCGAGAGTGTAAATTTGTAACTTATCGACCTCAACGTTCACAAGAACCAAATCCGAACCCACAATAGACTACTCAGTTGCTCCCTAACAGTATAACTTTGCAAATAGTGCTTTTTCTCATTCAATCGAACGAAGAGTAAAACTTAATTATATTGGTCTATTATGCCCGGAGAGTGTAAATTTGTAACTTATCAACCTCAACGTTCACAAGAACCAATTCCGGATCAAGATTAGACTACTCAGTCTCCCCTGAACAGTTTAACTTTGCAAACATTGCGTTTTCTCATTCAATCGAACAAAGAGTAAAACCTAATTATATAGGTCTATTATGCCCCGAGAGTGTTAATTTGTAACTTATCGACCTCAACGTTCACAAGAACCAAATCCGGACCAACAATAGACTACTCGGGTGCCCCCTAACAGTAAAACTTTGCAAAGAGTGCTTTTTCTCACTCAATCGGACAAAGAGTAAAACGTAATTATATAGGTCTATTTTGCCCCGAGAGTGTAAATTTGTAACTTATCGACCTCAACGTTCAGAAAGACCAAATCAGAACCAACAATAGACCACTCAGTTCCCCCCTAACAGTATAACTTTGCAAAGAGTGCTTTTTCTCATTCAATCGAACGAAGAGTAAAACTTAATTATATTGGTCTATTATGCCCCGAGAGTGTAAATTTGTAACTTATCGACCTCAACGTTCACAAGAACCAAATCCGTACCAACATTAGACTACTCTGTTGCCCCCGAACAGTATAACTTTGCAAACAGTGTGTTTTCTCATTCAATCGAACAAAGAGTAAAACCTAATTATATAGGTCTATTATGTCCCGAGAGTGTTAATTTGTAACTTATCGACCTCAACGTTCACAAGAACCAAATCCGTACCAACATTTGACTACTCAGTTGCCCCCGAACAGTATAACTTTGCAAACAGTGCTTTTCTTGTTCAATCAAACAAAGAGTAAAACCTAATTATATAGGTCTATTATGCCCCGAGAGTGTTAATTTGTAACTTATCGACCTCAACGTTCACAAGAACCAAATCCGCACCAACAATAGACTACTCAGTTGCCCGCTAACAGTATAACTTTGCAAATAGTACTTTTTCTCACTCAATCGAACAAAGAGTAAAACCTAATTATATAGGTCTATTATGCCCCAAGAGTGTAAATTTGTAACTTATCGACCTCAACATTCACAAGAACCAAATCCGTACCAACATTAGACTACTCAGTTGCCCTCGAACAGTATCACTTTGCAAATAGTGCTTTTTCTCATTCAATCGAACAAAGAGTAAAACTTAATTATATAGGTTTATTATGCCCCGAGAGTGTAAATTTGTAACTTATCGACCTCAACGTTCACAAGAACCAATAGACTACTCAGTTGCCCCCTAACAGTATAACTTTGCAAATAGTGCTTTTTCTCATTCAATCGAACGAAGAGTGAAACTTAATTATATTGGTCTATTATGCCCCGAGAGTGTAAATTTGTAACTTATCGACCTCAACGTTCACAAGAACCAAATCCGGACCAACATTAGACTACTCAGTTGCCCCCGAACAGTATAACTTTGCAAACAGTGTGTTTTCTCATTCAATCGAACAAAGAGTAAAACCTAATTATATAGGTCTATTATGTCCCGAGAGTGTAAATTTGTAACTTATCGACCTCAACGTTCACAAGAACCAATTCCGGATCAACATTAGACTACCCAGTTGCCCCCGAACAGTATAACTTTGCAAACAGTGCGTTTTCTCATTCAATCGAACAAAGAGTAAAACCTAATTATATAGGTCTATTATGCCCCGAGAGTGTTAATTTGTAATTTATCGACCTCAACGTTCACAAGAACCAAATCCGGACCAACAATAGACTACTAGGTTGCCCCCTAACAGTATAACTTTGCAAACAGTGCTTTTTCTCATTCAATCGAACAAAGAGTAAAACTTAATTATATTGGTCTATTATGCCCCGAGAGTGTAAATTTGTAACTTATCGACCTCAACGTTCACAAGAACCAAATCCGGACCAACATTAGACTACTCAGTCGCCCGAACAGTATAACTTTGCAAATAGTGCTTTTTCTCATTCAATCGAACAAAGAGTAAAACTTAATTATATTGGTCTATTATGCCCCGAGAGTGTAAATTTGTAACTTATCGGCCTCAACGTTCACAAGAACCAAATCAGAACCCACAATAGACTACTCATTTGCCCCCTAACAGTATAACTTTGCAAATAGTGCTTTTTCTCATTCAATCGAACAAAGAGTAAAACCTAATTATATAGGTCTATTATGCCCCGAGAGTGTAAATTTGTAGCTTATCGACCTCAACGTTCACAAGAACCAATTTCGGATCAATATTAGACTTCTCAGTTGCCCCCGAACAGTATTGTTACGGATTTTATGTTGGCATATTTCGTGAAGCGAGTCCGGAGTCTTGAAGGTTTAAAGAAGAAGAGATGAAGATCGAAGACTCGAAGACTCAAAACATAAATCCACAATGCTCGGTAAGTTCAAATATTATTGATGATGATTTATAAATATTTAAAAGTGATTGGAAGATTTAGGATATTTTTAAATTGAATATATGGACAAAATTGATTTTAAATAGGTTTTCAAATCCTAGTCTATCTCTATGTTTTCTAATTGATTTTAAACAGGTTTTCAAATCCTAGTCTATCTCTAATTTTATTTTCAAAATTAGATTTTCACAATCCTAGTCTACTTCTAAGTCTTCTAAATCTATAAATAAGCGATGGGGGTTCCATTAATTCATATGCTTAGAGTTTAGACCATTATGAAACCCTAGAAACTTGTTGGGTGCTCTCTTTCTTTCTTCAACAACAAGTTTCTATCGGATCAATTCTTGAAACCCTAATTTCTCGTTCTTCATGGAGAATTGATCCGGCTATTGCTTAGAAACATCTTCTACGGTCCTTTAATGATTATCTAAGCAATAAATCATCACCGATCGTATCGTTCTTGCTCCGGACGGAGTGCGCTCGTGGATTCGAGTGGCGTCGTGGATTCGGCGTGATCGGAGGCTTCGTGGATTCGAAGTGGAGGCGTTCGTGGATTCGAACGTCGGGCGTGGACAACCCGGCGGCGTGCGCGAGATCCGAAGAAGATAAAGAGAGGTTTGAGTCCGTGGATTCGGTAAATCACCTTGTAATCTTTTATTCTTAGTGGATTGTTATCGCGTGTTGGGTCCGTGGGTTTTTTACTCCGAGTTGGAGTTTTCCCACGTAAATCTCGGTGTGCTTTTTATTTTCCGCATTTATTTTTATTGCATCGAGATTTGTGGTTTTCGGTCTCTACACCTATTCACCCCCCTCTAGGTGTTGGATACAATCTAGATAGATCCTTGGGGCTACCCCATAACTCACAATTGGTATCAGAGCGGGATCTAAATATATTGCTATCTAATGGCCGAAGAGTTAGTAGGTGTGTTGCAAACTTACGATATGACTTTTCCTACTAACCAATCTTCTTCCAAGTCTTTTTCTCAAAGTAGAGGGATTGCGTTGAAAACATCAAAGGGAGAAGACGTGGATTCGGATTCCGGTGATGAGGAATCAAACGACGAGGATTTAGCGGAAGCATATCATCAACTCCTCGTCGAATCTAAAAAGATGGCGAAGCATAACAAAAGGCTTAGGAAGCGTCTACTTGACATTGAAGAGGAGAACAAAAATTTGAAAACAATGACGAAAGCTTTCGAAGAGGAAAAGGAAGCAATATTGAAAGATAATTCGATCCTCCAAAAGAAGCTAGATGAAGCGGATTTAACGATCAAATCCTCTAAGAACAAAGTTGAATTTTTGGAGCATCAATTTGAGGAATCGCACAAATCCAACAAAGAGTTGACCAAGGAAGTTCATCAACTCAAGTCCGACATTCAACAATTTTCTTCCGGATCGAAGAAATTGGATCATATGCTTGGGTTAGGTCAAACGAACAAGTTGGGCCTCGGATACGAACGAACCTATGTTGAGAAGGATCGAACGTCAACATCTAATATCTCAACAAATTCGAAGGAAAAGGTGTGTCACCGATGCGGCATCAAAGGGCACATCAAAAAGTGTTGCCCGAATAAGGATAAGAAAAATCGATCGGCAACATCGAAACCTCAATCGGCATCATCTACTACTCGGCTTTCCCCTCGGAATCAAAAGAAAATTAATTTGAGTCGAGTGCCTCTTTCGGACCGGTTTTCTAAGGAGCAACGGCGAGTTCGACCGAACCCACAACCAAATTGGATCTCAAAACCGAACCATCAAGGGAACCGGATTTCTAATTCAAAGCCTCAACGACAACATCAACCGAAGCTTCAAGCAACGAAACGACCAACGGTTGATCCAAAATCAAAGCAACTCAAACCTAACGTCGACAAGCAAAGCCAACGAACAATCCGACAAGTTTGGATTCGGAAAGGTGATATCTTTCCATACTCTTCGTCTTAGTTTGTTTTCTTTTATATAATGCTTTGATTGGTGCTTGGTGCATATTTTTATTCATTGCATTACATGATTAGACGATTTTTGGTGCTTAGAATTCATTCGTTTTTAAATCATTTTGGAAAGGTGATTGGGAGTTTGATTGAAAATTCGTGAGAAAGGAGATGTTTGAAAATCATTAATTTGGAGAGATTAAAGGTTTTTTAAAGAGCCTTAAACGGTATTTAAAGTCAATTCAAATTGAATTAAATTCATATTAATTATCGATTTTACTCCACATTTTATTATTTTGACGATAATTTAATATGTGATTTCTTCTTACATACATTCATCAAAATTTTGAAATTAATTTTAATCTCTTGGTAATTAATTCATCTTGATAGTGAATGTTGAATATAATTGATGGATATTTGCTAATCGACTAAAGTTCGTCAAAATTATTTTCAAATGTGAGATTGTCTAATTTAGGGGGAGTTTGAATATTTAAAAAAAAAAGGAGGAGAAACTCCTATGATTAAAAAGATGTGGAAAGAGTTACATCCTAAAAGGGAGTGTGAAAACTACCACCACATGTAGGAAAGAGCTACCACCCCGGTCGTCCGGTACGTGTGTGAAGCTACCTCATGGGTAATTATATGAAAAACCGAAAAGGTTGAGAAAAAATATATGTGAATATTTTAAAATTTTCGGCGTTATAAGGTGGTAGATTGAAAAAGATGCTCAAAGAGCCACCCCCGGTGCCTTATTAGTTAAATCTCTATTTTGAACGAATTGCGACAAATTGGTGTCAATTTTGCCAAATTTTTAAAAATTATTTTTCATCAATTTGCATCTTGATGTTTTGAAACATTAGATTATCTTTAATATCAAATTTTGATGTTTCAATGTGTTTTGAAATCCTATAATATTTTATTTTCATCATAATGATTTTTGGAGTACAATCTTTAATTTTCATGAAATTAACTTAATTTGGAGGAATTTTTGAGAAACAAGGCAAAATTTTCGAATTCTCATCCGTGGACTATATTTAGTTTGCTTATTTTTGGTATCTAGATTTATAACTATAACATGACTACGTTCTTTTTGCTAGTTTGTATCTCTCTCATTTTTGGTACTTCTTTTTGGCACTTTTTGACAAAAAGGGAGAAGAAGAGAAAACTTGAATTGAATTGAAACTTGAATTGAAGATCATAGGAGGAGGCGTGATATTTTTCTATTTTTAAATTTAAATTTTAATCTTTTGATGCATGAACAAAGGGGGAGAGAATTTTATTTTTATATTTTTACTACTAACTTTGTTTGTGATCTTTGTTCGTGGAAAAAGTAACTTAATTGCAGATCATTGAAGACTTCAAGACTCCTAGTTGCGTCTAAGTCATAGAGTTTGTTTAGGAGTTTTAAAAGTGTTATTTTGTATTTCTCTTTGGATCTTTCACGAGAAGTTCATTGTTTTGGTGATGGCAATGAATTTCATTTTTTGTGAGTTGAGCGTTGTGATGTAATTTTGGGTTTTGTCACGAAATTGCCAAAGGGGGAGATTGTTACGGATTTTATGTTGGCATATTTCGTGAAGCGAGTCCGGAGTCTTGAAGGTTTAAAGAAGAAGAGATGAAGATCGAAGACTCGAAGACTCAAAACATAAATCCACAATGCTCGGTAAGTTCAAATATTATTGATGATGATTTATAAATATTTAAAAGTGATTGGAAGATTTAGGATATTTTTAAATTGAATATATGGACAAAATTGATTTTAAATAGGTTTTCAAATCCTAGTCTATCTCTATGTTTTCTAATTGATTTTAAACAGGTTTTCAAATCCTAGTCTATCTCTAATTTTATTTTCAAAATTAGATTTTCACAATCCTAGTCTACTTCTAAGTCTTCTAAATCTATAAATAAGCGATGGGGGTTCCATTAATTCATATGCTTAGAGTTTAGACCATTATGAAACCCTAGAAACTTGTTGGGTGCTCTCTTTCTTTCTTCAACAACAAGTTTCTATCGGATCAATTCTTGAAACCCTAATTTCTCGTTCTTCATGGAGAATTGATCCTATTGCTTAGAAACATCTTCTACGGTCCTTTAATGATTATCTAAGCAATAAATCATCACCGATCGTATCGTTCTTGCTCCGGACGGAGTGCGCTCGTGGATTCGAGTGGCGTCGTGGATTCGGCGTGATCGGAGGCTTCGTGGATTCGAAGTGGAGGCGTTCGTGGATTCGAACGTGGGGCGTGGACAACCCGGCGGCGTGCGAGATCCGAAGAAGATAAAGAGAGGTTTGAGTCCGTGGATTCGGTAAATCACCTTGTAATCTTTTATTCTTAGTGGATTGTTATCGCGTGTTGGTCCCGTGGGTTTTTTACTCCGAGTTGGAGTTTTCCCACGTAAATCTCGGTGTGCTTTTTATTTTCCGCATTTATTTTTATTGCATCGAGATTTGTGGTTTTCGGTCTCTACACCTATTCACCCCCCTCTAGGTGTTGGATACAATCTAGATAGATCCTTGGGGCTACCCCATAACTCACAAGTATAACTTTGCAAACAATGCGTTTTCTCATTCAATCAAACAAAGTGTAAAACCTAATTATATAGGTCTATTATGACCCGAGAGTGTTAATTTGTAACTTATCGACCTTAACGTTCACAAGAACCAAATCCGGACAGACAATAGACTACTCGGTTGCCCACTAACAGTATAACTTTGCAAGCAGTGTGTTTTCTCATTCAATCGAACAAAGAGTAAAACCTAATTATATAGGTCTATTAAGACCCGAGAGTGTTAATTTTTAACTTATCGACCTTAACGTTCACAAGAACCAAATCCGGACCAACAATAGACTACTCGGTTGCCCACCTTGTGATATAACTTTGTAAACAGTGCTTTTTCTCGTTTAATCGAACAAAGAGTAAAACCTAATTATATAGGTCTATTATGCCCCGAGAGTGTAAATTTGTAACTTATCGACCTCAACGTTCACAAGAACCAAATCCGGACCAACAATAGACTACTCAGTTGCCCCCTAACAGTATAACTTTGCAAACAGTGCTTTTTCTCATTCAATCAAACAAAGAGTAAAACCTAATTATATTGGTCTATTATGCCCCGAGAGTGTAAATTTGTAACTTATCGACCTCAACGTTCACAAGAACCAAATCAGGACCAAAAATAGACTACTCAGTTGCCCCTAACAGTATAAATTTGCAAACGGTGCTTTTTCTCAATCAATCGAACTAAGAGTAAAACTTAATTATATAGGTCTATTATGCCCCGAGAGTGTAAATTTGTAACTTATCGACCTCAACGTTCACAAGAACCAAATCCGGACCAACAATAGACTACTCATTTGCCCGCTAACAGTATAACTTTGCAAACAGTGCTTTTTCTCATTCAATCGAACAAAGAGTAAAACCTAATTATATAGGTCTATTATGCCCCGAGAGTGTAAATTTGTAACTTAGTGACCTCTACGTTCACTACAACCAATTCCGGACCAACATTAGACTACTCAGTTGCCCCCGAACAGTATAACTTTGCAAACAGTGCGTTTATTTCATTCAATCGAACAAGGAGTAAAACCTAATTATATAGGTCTATTATGCCCCAAGAGTGTAAATTTGTAACTTATCGACCTCAACGTTCACAAGAACTAAACCCGGACCAACAATAGACTACTCGGTTGCCCCCTAACAGTAAAACTTTGCAAACAGTGCTTTCTCTCATTCAATCGAACAAATAGTAAAACTTAATTATATTGGTCTATTGTGCCTCGAGAGTGTAAATTTGTAACTTATCGACCTCAACGTTCACAAGAACCAAATCCGGACCAACATTAGACTACTCAGTTGTGCGCTAACAGTATAACTTTGCAAACAGTGCTTTTTCTCAATCAATCGAACAAAGAGTAAAACCTAATTATATAGGTCTATTATGCCCCGAGAGTGTTAATTTGTAACTTATCGACCTAAACGTTCACAAGAACCAAATCCGGACCAACAATAGACTACTCAGTTGCCGACTAACAGTATAACTTTGCAAACAGTGCTTTTTCTCATTCAATCGAACAAAGAGTAAAACCTAATTATATTGGTCTATTATGCCCCGAGAGTGTAAATTTGTAACTTATCGACCTCAACGTTCACAAGAGCCAAGTCCGTACGAACATTAGAGCTCTCAGTTGCCCTCGAACAGTATAACTTTGCAGATAGTGCTTTTTCTCATTCAATCGAACACAGAGTAAAACTTAATTATATCGGTCTATTGTGCCCCGAGAGTGTAAATTTGTAACTTATCGACCTCAACGTTCACAAGAACCAAATCCGAACCCACAATAGACTACTCAGTTGCCCCCTAACAGTATAACTTTGGAAATAGTGCTTTTTCTCATTCAATCGAACAAAGAGTAAAAGTTAATTATATTGGTCTATTATGCCCGGAGAGTGTAAATTTGTAACTTATCGACCTCAACGTTCACAAGAACCAATTCCGGATCAAGATTAGACTACTCAGTCTCCCCTGAACAGTTTAACTTTGCAAACATTGCGTTTTCTCATTCAATCGAACAAAGAGTAAAACCTAATTATATAGGTCTATTATGCCCTGAGAGTGTTAATTTGTAACTTATCGACCTCAACGTTCACAAGAACCAAATCCGGACCAACAATAGACTACTCGGGTGCCCCCTAACAGTAAAACTTTGCAAACAGTGCTTTTTCTCATTCAATCGAACAAAGAGTAAAACTTAATTATATTGGTCAATTGTGCCCTGAGAGTGTAAATTTGTAACTTATCGACCTCAACGTTCACAAGAACCAAATCCGGACAAACATTAAACTACTCAGTTGTGCGCTAACAGTATAACTTTGCAAACAGTGATTTTTCTCAATCAATAGAACAACGAGTAAAACCTAATTATATAGGTCTATTATGCCCCGAGAGTGTTAATTTTTAACTTATCGACCTCAACGTTCACAGGAACCAAATCAGAACCAAAAATAGACCACTCGATTTGCCCTAACAGTATAACTTTGCGAACAGTGCTTTTTCTCATTCAATCGAACAAAGAGTAAAACTTAATTATATTGGCCTATTATGCCCCGAGAGTGTAAATTTGTAACTTATCGACCCCAACGTTGACAAGAACCAAATCCGGACCAACATTAGGCTACTCAGTTGCCCTCGAACAGTATAACTTTGCAAATAGTGCTTTTTCTCATTCAATCGGACAAAGAGTAAAACTTAATTATATTGGTCTATTATGCCCCGAGAGTGTAAATTTGTAACTTATCGACCTCAACGTTCACAAGAACAAAATCAGAACCCACAATAGATTACTCATTTGCCCCCTAACAGTATAACTTTACAAATAGTGCTTTTTCTTATTCAATCGAACGAATAGTAAAACTTAATTATATTGGTCTTTTATGCCCGGAGAGTGTAAATTTGTAACTTATCGACCACAACGTTCACAAGAACCAATTCCGGATCAATATTAGACTACTCAGTTGCCCCGAACAGTATAACTTTGCAAACAATGCGTTTTCTCATTCAATCGAACAAAGTGTAAAACCTAATTATATAGGTCTATTATGACCCGAGAGTGTTAATTTGTAACTTATCGACCTTAACGTTCACAAGAACCAAATCCGGACCAACAATACACTACTCGGTTGCCCACTAACAGTATAACTTTGCAAACAGTGTGTTTTCTCATTCAATCGAACAAAGAGTAAAACCTATTTATATAGGTCTATTATGCCCCGAGCGTGTAAATTTGTAGCTTATCGACCTCAACGTTCACAAGAACCAAATCCGGACCAACAATAGACTACTCATTTGCCCCCTAACAGTATAACTTTGCAAACAGGGCTTTTTCTATTCAATCGAACAAAGAGTAAAACCTAATTATATAGGTCTATTATGCCCTGAGAGTGTTAATTTGTAACTTATCGACCTCAACGTTCACAAGAACCAAATCCGGACCAACAATAGACTACTCGGTTGACCCCTAACAGTAAAACTTTGCAAACAGTGCTTTTTCTCATTCAATCGAACAAAGAGTAAAACCTAATTATATTGGTCTATTATGCCCCGAGAGTGTAAATTTGTAACTTATCGACCTCAACGTTCACAAGAGCCAAGTCCGTACGAACATTAGAGCTCTCAGTTGCCCTCGAACAGTATAACTTTGCAGATAGTGCTTTTTCTCATTCAATCGAACACAGAGTAAAACTTAATTATATCGGTCTATTATGCCCCGAGAGTGTAAATTTGTAACTTATCGACCTCAACGTTCACAAGAACCAAATCCGAACCCACAATAGACTACTCAGTTGCCCCCTAACAGTATAACTTTGGAAATAGTGCTTTTTCTCATTCAATCGAACGAAGAGTAAAACTTAATTATATTGGTCTATTATGCCCGGAGAGTGTAAATTTGTAACTTATCGACCTCAACGTTCACAAGAACCAATTCCGGATCAAGATTAGACTACTCAGTCTCCCCTGAACAGTATAACTTTGCAAACATTGCGTTTTCTCATTCAATCGAACAAAGAGTAAAACCTAATTATATAGGTCTATTATGCCCTGAGAGTGTTAATTTGTAACTTATCGACCTCAACGTTCACAAGAACCAAATCCGGACCAACAATAGACTACTCGGGTGCCCCCTAACAGTAAAACTTTGCAAACAGTGCTTTCATTCAATCGAACAAAGAGTAAAACTTAATTATATTGGTCAATTGTGCCCTGAGAGTGTAAATTCGTAACTTATCGACCTCAACGTTCACAAGAACCAAATCCGGACAAACATGAAACTACTCAGTTGTGCGCTAACAGTATAACTCTTTGCAAACAGTGATTTTTCTCAATCAATCGAACAACGAGTAAAACCTAATTATATAGGTCTATTATGCCCCGAGAGTGTTAATTTGTAACTTATCGACCTCAACGTTCACAAGAACCAAATCAGAACCAAAAATAGACCACTCAGTTGCCCCCTAACAGTAAAACTTTGCAAACAGTGCTTTCTCTCATTCAATCGAACAAATAGTAAAACTTAATTATATTGGTCTATTGTGCCTCGAGAGTGTAAATTTGTAACTTATCGACCTCAACGTTCACAAGAACCAAATCCGGACAATCATTAGACTACTCAGTTGTGCGCTAACAGTATAACTTTGCAAACAGTGCTTTTGCTCAATCAATCGAACAAAGAGTAAAACCTAATTATATAGGTCTATTATGCCCCGAGAGTGTTAATTTGTAACTTATCGACCTAAACGTTCACAAGAACCAAATCCGGACCAACAATGGACTACTCAGTTGCCAGCTAGCAGTATAACTTTACAAACAGTGCTTTTTCTCATTCAATCGAATAAAGAGTAAAACCTAATTATATTGGTCTATTATGCCCCGAGAGTGTAAATTTGTAACTTATCGACCTCAACGTTCACAAGAGCCAAATCCGTACGAACATTAGAGCTCTCAGTTGCCCTCGAACAGTATAACTTTGCAGATAGTGCTTTTTCTCATTCAATCGAACACAGAGTAAAACTTAATTATATCGGTCTATTATGCCCCGAGAGTGTAAATTTGTAACTTATCGACCTCAACGTTCACAAGAACCAAATCCGAACCAACAATAGACTACTCGATTTACTTTTTCTTGATTATAACTTTGGAAATAGTCCTTGTTCTCATTCAATCGAACGAAGAGTAAAACTTAATTATATTGGTCTATTATGCCCGGAGAGTGTAAATTTGTAACTTATCGACCTCAACGTTCACAAGAACCAAATCCGGATCAAGATTAGACTACTCAGTCTCCCCTGAACAGTATAACTTTGCAAACAGTGCGTTTTCTCATTCAATCGAACAAAGAGTAAAACCTAATTATACAGGTCTATTATGCCGTGAGAGTGTTAATTTGTAACTTATCGACCTCAACGTTCACAAGAACCAAATCCGGACCAACAATAGACTACTCGGGTGCCCCCTAACAGTAAAACTTTGCAAACAGTGCTTTTTCTCGTTTAATCGAACAAAGAGTAAAACCTAATTATATAGGTCTATTATGCCCCGAGAGTGTAAATTAGTAACTTATCGACCTCAACGTTCACACGAACCAAATCCGGACCAACAATAGACTACTCAGTAGCCCGCTAGCAGTATAACTTTGCAAACAGTGCTTTTTCTCATTCAATCGAACAAAGAGTAAAACCTAATTATATTGGTCTATTATGCCCGAGAGTGTAAATTTGTAACTTATCGACCTCAACGTTCACAAGAACCAAATCGAACCAAAAATAGACCACTCGGTTGCCCCTAACAGTATAACTTTGCAAACAGTGCTTTTTCTCATTCAATCGAACAAAGAGTAAAACTTAATTATATTGGTCTATTATGCCCCGAGAGTGTAAATTTGTAACTTATCGACCTCAATGTTGACAAGAACCAAATCCGGACCAACATTAGGCTACTCAGTTGCATTCGAACAGTATAACTTTGCAAATAGTGCTTTTTCTCATTCAATCGGACAAAGAGTAAAACTTATTTATATTGGTCTATTATGTCCCGAGAGTGTAAATTTGTAACTTATCGACCTCAACGTTCACATGAACAAAATCAGAACCCACAATAGATTACTCATTTGCCCCCTAACAGTATAACTTTTCAAATAGCGCTTTTTCTTATTTAATCGAACGAATAGTAAAACTTAATTATATTGGTCTATTATGCCCGGAGAGTGTAAATTTGTAACTTATCGACCACAACGTTCACAAGAACCAAATCCGGACCAATATTAGACTACTCAGTTGCCCCCTAACAGTATAACTTTGCAAACAATGCGTTTTCTCATTCAATCGAACAAAGAGTAAAACCTAATTATATAGGTCTATTATGCCCCGAGAGTGTAAATTTGTAACTTATCGACCTCAACGTTCACAAGAACCAAATCCGGACCAACAATAGACTACTCAGTTGCCCGCAAACAGTATAACTTTGCAAACAGTGCTTTTTCTCATTCAATCGAACAAAGAGTAAAACCTAATTATATCGGTCTATTATGCCCCGAGAGTGTAAATTTGTAGCTTATCGACCTCAACGTTCACAAGAACCAAATCCGGACCAACAAAAGACTACTCATTTGCCCCCTAACAGTATAACTTTGCAAACAGGGCTTTTTTCCATTCAAACGAACAAAGAGTAAAACCGAATTTTATTGGTCTATTATACCCCGAGAGTGTAAATTTGTAACTTATCGACCTCAACGTTCACAAGAACCAAATCCGGACCAACAATAGACTACCCGCTAACAGTATAACTTTGCAAACAGTGCTTTTTCTCATTCAATCGAACAAAGAGTAAAACCTAATTATATTGGTCTATTATGCCCCGAGAGTGTAAATTTGTAACTTATCAACCTCAACTTTCACAAGAACCAATTCCGGATCAACATTAGACCACTCAGTTGCCCCCGAACAGTATAACTTTGCAAACAGTGCGTTTTTTCATTCAATCGAACAAAGAGTAAAACCTAATTATATAGGTCTATTATGCCCCGAGAGTATTAATTTGTAACTTATCGACCTTAACGTTCACAAGAACCAAACCCAGACCAACAATAGACTACTCGGTTGCCCCCTAACACTAAAACTTTGCAAACAGTGCTTTTTCTCATTCAATCGAACAAATAGTAAAACTTAATTATATTGGTCTATTGTGCCCCGAGAGTGTAAATTTGTAACTTGTCGACCTCAACGTTCACAAGAACCTAATCCGGACAAACATTAGACTACTCAGTTGTGCGCTAATAGTATAACTTTGCAAACAGTGCTTTTTCTCAATCAATCGAACAAAGAGTAAAACCTAATTATATAGGTCTATTATGCCCCGAGAGTGTTAATTTGTAACTTATCGACCTCAACGTTCACAAGAACCAAATTAGGACCAACATTAGACTACTCAGTCGCCCCCGAACAGGATAACTTTGTAAACAGTGCTTTTTCTCGTTTAATCGAACAAAGAGTAAAACCTAATTATATAGGTCTATTATGCTCCGAGAGTGTAAATTTGTAACTTATCGACCTCAACGTTCACAAGAACCAAATCAGGACCAACAATAGACTACTCAGTTGCCCCCTAAGAGTATAACTTTGCAAAGAGTGCTTTTTCTCATTCAATCGAACAAAGAGTAAAACTTAATTATATAGGTCTATTATGCCCCGAGAGTGTAAATTTGTAACTTATCGACCTCAACGTTCACAAGAACCAAATCAGAACCCACAATAGACCACTTTGCCCCCTAACAGTATAACTTTGCAAACAGTGCTTTTTCTCATTCAATCGAACAAAGAGTAAAACTTAATTATATTGGTCTATTATGCCCCGAGAGTGTAAATTTGTAACTTATCGACCTCAACGTTCACAAGAACCAAATCCGGACCGACATTAGACTACTCAGTTGCGCCCTAACAATATAACTTTGCAAATGCTCTTTCTCAATCAATCGAACAAAGAGTAAAACCTAATTATATAGTTCTATTATGCCCCGAGAGTGTTAATTTGTGACTTATCGACCTCAACGTTCACAAGAACCAAATCAGATCCAACAATAGACCACTCAGTTCCCCCTAAGTATAATTTTGCAAAGAGTGTTTTTTCTCATTCAATCGAACGAAGAGTAAAACTTAATTATATTGGTCTATTATGCCCCGAGAGTGTAAATTTGTAACTTATCGACCTCAACGTTGACAAGAACCAAATCCGGACCAACATTAGACTACTCAGTTGCCCTCGAACAGTATAACTTTGCAAACTGTGCGTTTTCTCATTCAATCGAACAAAGAGTAAAACCTAATTATATAGGTCTATTATGCCCCGAGAGTGTTAATTTGTAACTTATCGACCTCAACGTTCACAAGAACCAAATCCGGACCATGAATTGACTACTTAGTTGCCCCGGTATAACTTTGCAAACAGTGCTTTTTCTCATTCAATCGAACACAGAGTAAAACTTAATTATATCGGTCTATTATGCCCCGAGAGTGTAAATTTGTAACTTATCGACCTCAACGTTCACAAGAACCAAATCCGGACCAACAATAGACTACTCATTTGCCCGCTAACAGTATAACTTTGCAAACAGGGCTTTTTTCCATTCAAACGAACAAAGTGTAAAACCGAATTTTATTGGTCTATTATACCCCGAGAGTGTAAATTTGTAACTTATCGACCTCAACGTTCACAGGAACCAAATCCGGACCAACAATAGACTACTCAGTTACCCGCTAACAGTATAACTTTGCAAACAGTGCTTTTTCTCATTCAATCGAACAAAGAGTAAAACCTAATTATATTGGTCTATTATGCCCCGAGAGTGTAAATTTGTAACTTATCAACCTCAACTTTCACAAGAACCAATTCCGGATCAACATTAGACCACTCAGTTGCCCCCGAACAGTATAACTTTGCAAACAGTGCGTTTTTTTCATTCAATCGAACAAAGAGTAAAACCTAATTATATAGGTCTATTATGCCCCGAGAGTATTAATTTGTAACTTATCGACCTTAACGTTCACAAGAACCAAACCCAGACCAACAATAGACTACTCGGTTGCCCCCTAACAGTAAAACTTTGCAAACAGTGCTTTTTCTCATTCAATCGAACAAATAGTAAAACCTAATTATATTGGTCTATTGTGAGAGTGTAAATTTGTAACTTGTCGACCTCAACGTTCACAAGAACCTAATCAGGACAAACATTAGACTACTCGGTTGTGCGCTAATAGTATAACTTTGCAAAGGTGCTTTTTCTCAATCAATCGAACAAAGAGTAAAACCTAATTATATAGGTCTATTATGCCCGAGAGTGTTAATTTGTAACTTATCGACCTCAACGTTCACAAGAACCAAATTAGGACCAACAGTAGACTACTCAGTCGCCCCCGAACAGTATAACTTTGTAAACAGTGCTTTTTCTCGTTTAATCGAACAAAGAGTAAAACCTAATTATATAGGTCTATTATGCCCCGAGAGTGTTAATTTGTAACTTATCGACCTCAACGTTCACAAGAACCAAATCCGGACCAACAATAGACTACTCAGTTGCCCCCTAACAGTATAACTTTGCAAAGAGTTCTTTTTCTCATTCAATCGAACAAAGAGTAAAACTTAATTATATAGGTCTATTATGCCCCGAGAGTGTAAATTTGTAACTTATCGACCTCAACGTTCACAAGAACCAAATCAGAACCAACAATAGACCACTCAGTTGCCCCCTAACAAAGATAACTTTGCAAATGCTGCTTTTTCTCATTCAATCGAACAAAGAGTAAAACTTAATTATATTGGTCTATTATGCCCCGAGAGTGTAAATTTGTAACTTATCGACCTCAACGTTCACAAGAACCAAATCCGGACCGACATTAGACTACTCAGTTGTGCCCTAACAGTATAACTTTGCAAACAGTGCTCTTTCTCAATCAATCGAACAAAGAGTAAAACCTAATTATATAGTTCTATTATGCCCCGAGAGTGTTAATTTGTGACTTATCGACCTCAACGTTCACAAGAACCAAATCAGATCCAACAATAGACCACTCAGTTCCCCCTAAGTATAATTTTGCAAAGAGTGTTTTTTCTCATTCAATCGAACGAAGAGTAAAACTTAATTATATTGGTCTATTATGCCCCGAGAGTGTAAATTTGTAACTTATCGACCTCAACGTTGACAAGAACCAAATCCGGACCAACATTAGAGTACTCTGTTGCCCCCGAACAGTATAACTTTGCAAACTGTGCGTTTTCTCATTCAATCGAACAAAGAGTAAAACCTAATTATATTGGTCTATTATGCCCCGAGAGTGTTAATTTGTAACTTATCGACCTCAACGTTCACAAGAACCAAATCCGGACCATGATTTGACTACTTAGTTGCCCCCGAACAGTATAACTTTGCAAACAGTGCTTTTCTCGTTCAATTGAACAAAGAGTAAAACCTAATTATATCGGTCTATTATGCCCCGAGAGTGTAAATTTGCAGCTTATCGACCTCAATGTTCACAAGAACCAAATCCGGACCAACAAAAGACTACTCATTTGCCCCCTGACAGTATAACTTGTTAAGGATTTTGTGTTGGCAAGTTTCGTGAGTTGAGTCGGAGTCTTGAAGGATTGGAGCGGATCGAAGATGGTCGAAGAATCCTAGACTTCGAAGAAAAGAGACATGTTGAATCACGACGTCAAGGTAAGTGTTTAATTCATGTTATGGTGATTCATACTTAGTTATAGGCATTAGAATCATAAAATCATTGTATAACGGATTAGAAATTGTATCAGAACTTTGTAGTTTTCGAAAAGTGAAATTTCAGCAAAAATACAAAGTTATACCGGTATAAAATTGGTTTTGTACCGGTACAAAAAAGTTGCTATACCGGTATAGCCATCAATCCGTTACCGGTAATGGCCCTTCGCAGAAAAAAATCTTCCGTCATTGCATTACCGGTAATGGCCCTGTTTTTGTACCGGTACAAGAAGGTAAAAATCTGATTTTTCTCTAATCCGAATCTAATTGATTCTAAAGTCTATAAATAGGTTCTTAGGGTTCTCTAACTTCGTGCACTTTATTATAATACATGTTTGAGAAACCCTAGAGGCTAGGAATTCCTTCAAAACCTATTTTCTACTAAATAGCCTCTTTTAGATCAAATCGAGACATAGTAAATCCTTCTCTATATGTCGATTTGATCTAAGCCTCGCTTGGAGTTTTTCTTCTTCGGTTTTCATCGATACTCCAACGAAGGATCACCATATTCATGATTCTATTCATGGTGGCGTCGTGGATTCGGCGTGATTGAAGACTTCGTGGATTCGGAGTGTTGAAGACTTCGTGGATTCGAAGCGGAGGCGTTTCGTGGATTCGGAACGTGGCGTTCGTGGATTCGGGCGTGATCGTGGACAACTCGGTGGAGTGCGCGGAGATCCATAAGAGAGTTAGAGAGGTTAAGTCCGTGGAGTCGGTAATCACCTTGTAATCTTTTCTTTTAGTGGATTGTTATTCGCGTGTTGGTCCCGTGGGTTTTTTACTCCGAGTTTGGAGTTTTCCCACGTAAATCTCGGTGTGCTTTTTATTTTCTGCATTTACTTTTTAAAGCATCGAGAATTGTTGTTTTTTGGCCGATACACCTATTCACCCCCCTCTAGGTGTTGTTTGATACAATCTAGATAGATCCTTGGGGCTTCCCCGTAACTCACAATTGGTATCAGAGCGGGATCTAGATATATTGATATCTAATGGCCGAAGGCGGTAACATTAACTTACAAGTCTTTTTCTAAAAGCACAGGGATGGCACTCAAATCAACAAAGGAAGAAGACGACGACACGGATTCCGACGAAAATATTACGCTTGCGGATTTTGAACAACAATTGGCGCTCCTCACGAAGAAGTTTCGCCGGAATTTCCGAAAGAAGAACGATGCTTCATCTTCGAAGCGAAAATCCTTTTCTAAACCTCCTTCTAATTCTAAATTGAAAGATAAAAAACTTGCAAAGTCTTCGAATGAAAAAGATGAATTCGAAGGGGAAATCCAATGCTTCAAGTGTAGAGGCTACGGCCATATCGCAACGGATTGTCCTTCGAAGAAGACGTATAAACCGAAGGCTTTGCAAGCTAAAACGAAAACTTGGGATGACTCTTCTTCAAACGGATCATCATCAAGTGATGAAGAAAAGGATCATACGGCCTTAATCGCTAATTCTACATCTTTTCCTCCGTCTTATAATGTTGCTTGTTTATCATCTATTGTTTCTAACTCAAATCTTCCTCTCTCTTCGCATGGGTCTTCGAGCGAGAATGGCGAAAGTGAGGAAGAATCGAATGACGAGGATATAGCCGAAGCATACAACCAACTTCTTATCGAATCGAAAAAGATGGCTAAATTCAATAAGAAGTTGGAAAGTCGTTTGTTGGAGATTGAAGAAGATAACAACAATATGAGGATCATGAATGAAGCTCTTGAGGAGGAACGGGAATCAATTTTGAATATCAATTCGGTCCTCCAAAAGAAGCTAGAAGAAGCGGAATTAACGATGAAATCTTATAAGGATAAGATTGGATTTTTGGAGCAACAATTTAAGGAAACTTACACATCCAATCAAGTGTTAACCAAGCAAGTTCATCAACTCAAATCGGATCTTCAACAATTTTCCTCGGGTTCGAAAAAGTTGGATAACATGCTCGGGTTAGGTCAAACGAACAAGTTGGGCCTCGGATACGAAAGGACATATGTTGAGAAGGATCAAAAGACGATATTGAAAGTCTCAACAAATTTAAAAGCAAAGGTATGTCACCGATGCGGAGTCAAGGGACATATCAAAAAGAGTTGCCCGAACAAGACAACGAAATCTCAATCGGCACCTTCTTCTATTCGGTATCTCCCACGGAATCAAATAGGAAATCAATTGGGTCGAGTACCTCGTGCAAACCGGGAGACTAAGCCTCAACGTAAATATCAACCGAAGAACCAAGCATCGAGACAATCATCGGTTGAACAAAGGTTGAAAGAAGTCAAGCCTCACGTCGACAAGTCAAAGCAAGGAAAAATTCGACAAGTTTGGATTCGGAAAGGTGATATCTTTCCTTGTTATTCTTCTTAGCTTGTTTTTCGGTTATGTAATGCTTTGATAGGTGTATATTTCCTACTTTTATTCATTGCATTACATGCTTAGGCGATTTTTGGTACTTAGTGAATATCTTTGATGCTTGAGTTTCTTGTGTTTGAAAATCGTCTTTGAGGAAAGGTAAAGGGGAGTTTTTAAAATTTTTGAGAGTGGCAATGATTGAAAATCTTTAATCTAGAGAGATTAATGGTTTTTCAAAGAGAATTAACCGATTTTTAAAGTCAATTCAAATTGAATTAAATTCATATTAATTATCGATTTTACTTCACTTTTCATTATTTTGACGATAATTTATTATGTGATTTCTTCTTACATACCTTCATCAAAATTTTTGAAATTAATTTTAATCATTTTGTATTTAATCCATCTAGGTAGTGAATGTTGAATATAATTGATGGATATTTTCTAATTGACTAAGATTCGTCAAAATTATTTTCAATTGTGAGATTGTCTAATTGAGGGGGAGTTTGTTTTATTTAAAAAAAAAGGAACTCCTTAGTTTAAAAGATGTGGAAAGAGTTACATCCGAAAGGAGTGTGAAAACTACCACCACATGTAGGAAAGAGCTACCACCCGGTTGTCCGGTACGTGTGTGAAGCTACCACGTGAGAAATTATGAGAAAAACCGAAAAAGGTTGAAAAAATGAATATTTTAGAATTTTTCGGTGACATAAGGTGATAGTTTTTGAAAAAGATGCTCAAAGAGCCACTCCCGGTGCTATATTAGTTAAATCTCTATTTTGAACGGGTTGCGACAAATTGGTGTCAATTTGTTAAATTTTTAGAAAATTATTTTTCATCAATTTGCATCTTGATGATTTTAAATTATTTGATTTTTCTTGATTTCAAATTTTGATGATATGATGTCTTTTGAAATCATAGAATATTTTATTTTCTTCATAATAATTTTTGAAGTGAAATCAATAATTTTTATGAAATTAATTTGAATTTTGGAGAATTTTTGAATGAAAAAGGCTATTTTTCGATATTCTGATTTTTTATACCGGTATAAACTCATCCTATACCGGTACAAAATACTGTAGCCGGCGATATAATTACCGGAAACCAGCTTCGATCTCTCTCTACACTCACTCAAAACGCTCTCTCTCTCTCTAAAAATCCCCAGAGCCCTCCTCCTTCTATTCTACACGATTTCCCTCCAAATTAACAGGTATTATGCTCGGATTTAAAGATCAAACCCGATTTTTGCCATTTTTTTAATATTCCGGGACAAGAGATCGATCTCGTTTTTACCCGTTTTTGATGCAATTTCTTGCTATAATTCACTATCTGAACTGATTATCTTGCATCTAGAACACCTAGAACACATTAGTTTGCGTTATTTTTGACCGATTTATGCTCTAGGTTTCTAAAATATTGGATTTTCGGGAAAAATTGTTTAATCTCTGTTTTTGTTCCTTTTTGATGCAATTTTTTGCTGTAAATCAGTGATTGGACATATAATCTTGCTTCTAGAACACTTAGAACACTTTGGAATTCACTGTTTTTTACAGATTTATGTTCTAGGGTTCCTTTTTGGTGGAATTTCGGGATTTTTGAAAATGTGCCACATTTAATGAAATTTTCTGCATGATTCAAGTTTGTTATTGCTTTATTATTTATTCTTGAATTGTTTGTGAATTTTTCACAATTTTTAGAGAATTTTTTCAAAAATGTGTTCATGTGAGGTTTTTCACGTGTAGGACAATGGCTTTTTCGCTCGTACTCGTGCTCTTGGTGCTCATGGCCACAGGTGGTGGTCGCCGTGGTAGTGGAAGCCGACGGAGTGTCTCTAAAAGGACACGTGCTGTTGAGGAGTCGGAGGGATCGGACCCCGACTATCAGGCCGAGGAGGCTGAAGAAGAAGAGGAAGAAGCTGAAGAGCCTGTTTCCGTCCCGACAAGGGAAAAGGCATTCTTTGGTGAGTCGTCACGCGGAGGTGGTGCTACCGGGGAGCGTCGAGCCAAGAGGGATGCTGATGTTCCTCCTGCGAGAGCTCGAGCTTTCTCTACTCGTTCTTGTATTGCAGAGCGGCACGTCAACTTCAAGGAACTCACTGAGCAGGTTCCTGAGTTTGGTCGCCTTATGTTGAGAGTCCCCATTGAGCCGGTTGGTCGTGTTCAGGCTCGCTCACCTTCGCGTGGAGCTCATTAGGGAGTTCTATATGCGTGGTTTAGTTGGTCGAGGATGAGGAGACGGCACTTATGTCTTTGAGACTTCTGTGCGAGGAACGAAGTTGACTGTCACTCCTTATGATATTGGTGAGCTTTTGGGGATGGAGGTTGATACTACTGGACTTCATTATACAGCGGGGCCACTTCAGTCTTCGACAGACTGGGAGACTGTTGTTGCAGCGATCTGCAAGCCGGGCGTTCGGACCGATCGTGCATTATTGGAATCTAAGGATCGCGCTCGAGTATCATCTCCTATCTTTGATCATGTGCTACAATGTTCACCCTACTATTGGGACAAAGAGGCTTCGCTGGGAACTCTTTGTGTTGCTCTATCTCTTTGGACATCCTGAGCAGGCTCATGGGTTGAACTTGAACATTCCGTTCCTCATTCGGCAGCGAATGGTGCACGTTATTCAGTCTTCTACACGGCGCGATCTACTTCCGTATCCATTGATGATTACTCGGATTTTGCGAGCAAACGGGGTAGCTACTGAGTGTGCCAAATATGATTTTGGGCTGGGCTCGATTGATGCGGTGACTTGGGCAAAATCGTGAGCACTTTGAAGACCTTTCAGCAGACAAAGGGAGCTACACCGCATACTGCATCGAGTCCTGCTGTACCTCCTCCACCTCCACCATCATGACGAGCAGAGCGTGCAGCGCCTGCAGGGTCTTCTAGCTCCACTGGAGTGGTCACTTTGGACTCACTTCATCGTGATGTGGGCGCACTACAGACTGATATGGGTGAGCTGAAGAAGGATATGGGCTTTCTGAAGAAAAGTTTCAAAAGTCTCGAGAAAGGAGTGAAGAGGATCTTGGAGAAGATGGGGTGCACGCATGATGATATCTTTCCATCGACCTCAGCCTATCAGCGCTCCGTGTCTCGCCAGCCGTTCCTACCTGGTGTCGGTCCAGAGGCTGGCGGTTCTGGATCTCCTGCTGGAGGAGACGATGATGACGACGAGGCGACTGAGTGATGCCTCGCGCTTTCTTGCTTATCTTTACTGCTTATCTTAGGATTATGTATCGTCTCTTTATGCTCATTGCTTGATGTTTTTCTCTTTACTTTGTTTTCTTATGCATCTAGGTTTGTAACTATGATTTGACTACTCTCTGTTTAGTTTGTGTTTCTTTCTTTCTCTGTTTCTTTTTGGCAATTTTTGACAAAAAGGGGGAGAATGGACTACAGGTACAGGGGGAATTAATAGTGCATACACGTAGGGGGAGATGCATACGAAGGGGGAGAAATAATTAAGGAGGGAGAAGGAAATATTTATGAGCAAAGGGGAGAGTTTGAAAAGTTGATGGAACAAGGATAAAAGAGGGAGAAGAGGAGAAGAGAAGATGAGAACAAAGAGATTGTTGATTGATTAATGTTTTGATTTTCTAACTTCGTTTGAAATTGTTTTGCAGGAAATCAAGACTTCAAGACTCCTAGTTGTGTCTAAGTCATAGAGTATGTTTTTAGGAGTTTTTGATGTATTTTTGGATCTTTATTGTATTTGGATTACACGCGAGAGGTTCAATGTTTTGGTGATAACATTGAACTTCGTAGTTCTTTTAAAATGTAATTTTGGTTTGTTTTTGTTTTGTCACGAAATTGCCAAAGGGGGAGATTGTTAAGGATTTTGTGTTGGCAAGTTTCGTGAGTTGAGTCGAGTCTTGAAGGATTGGAGCGGATCGAAGATGGTCGAAGAATCCTAGACTTCGAAGAAAAGAGACATGTTGAATCACGACGTCAAGGTAAGTGTTTAATTCATGTTATGGTGATTCATACTTAGTTATAGGCATTAGAATCATAAAATCATTGTATAACGGATTAGAAATTGTATCGGAACTTTGTAGTTTTCGAAAAGTGAAATTTCAGCAAAAATACAAAGTTATACCGGTATAAAATTGGTTTTGTACCGGTACAAAAAAGTTGCTATACCGGTATAGCCATCAATCCGTTACCGGTAATGGTCCTTCGCAGAAAAATCTTCCGTCATTGCATTAACGGTAATGGCCCTGTTTTTGTACCGGTACAAGAAGGTAAAAATATGATTTTTCTCTAATCCGAATCTAATTGATTCTAAAGTCTATAAATAGGTTCTTAGGGTTCTCTAACTTCGTGCACTTTTTTATAATACATGTTTGAGAAACCCTAGAGGCTAGGAATTCCTTCAAAACCTATTTTCTACTAAATAGCCTCTTTTAGATCAAATCGAGACATAGTAAATCCTTCTCTATATGTCGATTTGATCTACGCTCGCTTGGAGTTTTTCTTCTTCGGTTTTCATCGATACTCCAACGAAGGATCACCATATTCATGATTCTATTCATGGTGGCGTCGTGGATTCGGCGTGATTGAAGACTTCGTGGATTCGGAGTGTTGAAGACTTCGTGGATTCGAAGCGGAGGCGTTTCGTGGATTCGGAAGGTGGCGTTCGTGGATTCGGGCGTGATCGTGGACAACTCGGTGGAGTGCGCGGAGATCCATAAGAGAGTTAGAGAGGTTAAGTCCGTGGAGTCGGTAATCACCTTGTAATCTTTTCTTTTAGTGGATTGTTATTCGCGTGTTGGTCCCGTGGGTTTTTTACTCCGAGTTTGGAGTTTTCCCACGTAAATCTCGGTGTGCTTTTTATTTTCCGCATTTACTTTTTAAAGCATCGAGAATTGTTGTTTTTTGGCCGATACACCTATTCACCCCCCTCTAGGTGTTGTTTGATACAATCTAGATAGATCCTTGGGGCTTTCCCGTAACTTACATAACTTTGCAAATAGGGCTTTTTTCCATTCAATCGAACAAAGAGTAAAACCTTATTTTATTGGTCTATTATGCCCCGAGAGTGTAAAATTGTAACTTATCGACCTCAACGTTCACAAGAACCAAATCCGGACCAACATTAGACAACTCAGTAGCCCGCTAGCAATATAACTTTGCAAACAGTGCTTTTTCTCATTCAATCGAACAAAGAGTAAAACCTAATTATATAGGTCTATTATGCCCCGAGAGTGTAAATTTGTAACTTATCGACCTCAACGTTCACACGAACCAAATCCGGACCAACAATAGACTACTCAGTAGCCCGCTAGCAATATAACTTTGCAAACAGTGCTTTTTCTCATTCAATCGAACAAAGAGTAAAACCTAATTATATTGGTCTATTATGCCCCGAGAGTGTAAATTTGTAACTTATCGACCTCAACGTTCACAAGAACCAAATCAGAACCAAAAATAGACCACTCAGTTGCCCCCTAACAGTATAACTTTGCAAACAGTGCTTTTTCTCATTCAATCGAACAAAGAGTAAAACTTAATTATATTGGTCTATTATGCCCCGAGAGTGTAAATTTGTAACTTATCGACCTCAATGTTGACAAGAACCAAATCCGGACCAACATTTGGCTACTCAGTTGCATTCGAACAGTATAACTTTGCAAATAGTGCTTTTTCTCATTCAATCGGACAAAGAGTAAAACTTATTTATATTGGTCTATTATGCCCCGAGAGTGTAAATTTGTAACTTATCGACCTCAACGTTCACATGAACAAAATCAGAACCCACAATAGATTACTCATTTGCCCCCTAACAGTATAACTTTTCAAATAGCGCTTTTTCTTATTTAATCGAACGAATAGTAAAACCTAATTATATAGGTCTATTATGACCCGAGAGTGTTAATTTGTAACTTATCGACCTTAACGTTCACAAGAACCAAATCCGGACCAACAATAGACTACTCGATTGCCCCGAACGTATAACTTTGCAAACAATGCGTTTTCTCATTCAATCGAACAAAGTGTAAAACCTAATTATATCGGTCTATTATGACCCGAGAGTGTTAATTTGTAACTTATCGACCTTAACGTTCGCAAGAACCAAATCCAGGACCAACAATAGACTACTCGGTTACCCACTAACAGTATAACTTTGCAAACAGTGCGTTTTCTCATTCAATCGAACAAAGAGTAAAACCTAATTATATAGGTCTATTATGCCCCGAGAGTGTAAATTTGTAGCTTATCGACCTCAACGTTGACAAGAACCAAATCCGGACCAACAAAAGACTACTCATTTGCCCCCTAACAGTATAACTTTGAAAACAGGGCTTTTTTCCATTCAAACGAACAAAGAGTAAAACCGAATTTTATTTGTCTATTATGCCCCGAGAGTGTAAATTTGTAACTTATCGACCTCAACGTTCACAAGAACCAAATTAGGACCAACATTAGACTACTCAGTCGCCCCCTAACAGTATAACTTTGTAAACAGTGCTTTTTCTCGTTTAATCGAACAAAGAGTAAAACCTAATTATATAGGTCTATTATGCTCCGAGAGTGTAAATTTGTAACTTATCGACCTCAACGTTCACAAGAACCAAATCCGGACCAACAATAGACTACTCAGTTGCCCCCTAAGAGTATAACTTTGCAAAGAGTGCTTTTTCTCATTCAATCGAACAAAGAGTAAAACTTAATTATATAGGTCTATTATGCCCCGAGAGTGTAAATTTGTAACTTATCGACCTCAACGTTCACAAGAACCAAATCAGAACCAACAATAGACTACTCAGTTGCCCCCTAACAAAGATAACTTTGCAAACAGTGCTTTTTCTCATTCAATCGAACAAAGAGTAAAACTTAATTATATTGGTCTATTATGCCCCGAGAGTGTAAATTTGTAACTTATCGACCTCAACGTTCACAAGAACCAAATCCGGACCGACATTAGACTACTCAGTTGTGCGCTAACAGTATAACTTTGCAAACAGTGCTTTTTCTCAATCAATCGAACAAAGAGTAAAACCTAATTATATAGTTCTATTATGCCCCGAGAGTGTTAATTTGTGACTTATCGACCTCAACGTTCACAAGAACCAAATCTGATCCAACAATAGACCACTCTTCCCATAAGTATAATTTTGCAAAGAGTGTTTTTTCTCATTCAATCGAACGAAGAGTAAAACTTAATTATATTGGTCTATTATGCCCCGAGAGTGTAAATTTGTAACTTATCGACCTCAACGTTCACAAGAACCAAATCCGGACCAACATTAGAGTACTCTGTTGCCCCCGAACAGTATAACTTTGCAAACTGTGCGTTTTCTCATTCAATCGAACAAAGAGTAAAACCTAATTATATAGGTCTATTATGCCCCGAGAGTGTTAATTTGTAACTTATCGACCTCAACGTTCACAAGAACCAAATCCGGACCATGATTTGACTACTTAGTTGCCCCCGAACAGTATAACTTTGCAAAGTGCTTTTCTCATTCAATTGAACAAAGAGTAAAACCTAATTATATAGGTCTATTATGCCCCGAGAGTGTAAATTTGCACTTATCGACCTCAACGTTCAAAAGAACCAACCGGACCAACAAAAGACTACTCATTTGCCCCCGACTGTATAACTTTGCAAATAGGGCTTTTTTCCATTCAATCGAACAAAGAGTAAAACCTTATTTTATTGGTCTATTATGCCCCGAGAGTGTAAAATTGTAACTTATCGACCTCAACGTTCACAAGAACCAAATCCGGACCAACATTAGACAACTCAGTTGCCCCCGGACAGAATAACTTTGCAAACAGTGCTTTTTCTCATTCAATCGAACTAAGAGTAAAACTTAATTATATAGGTCTATTATGCCCCGAGAGTGTAAATTTGTAACTTATCGACCTCAACGTTCACACGAACCAAATCCGGACCAACAATAGACTACTCAGTAGCCCGCTAGCAATATAACTTTGCAAACAGTGCTTTTTCTCATTCAATCGAACAAAGAGTAAAACCTAATTATATTGGTCTCTTATGCCCCGAGAGTGTAAATTTGTAACTTATCGACCTCAACGTTCACAAGAACCAAGTCAGAACCAAAAATAGACTACTCAGTTGCCCCCAAACAGTATAACTTTGCAAACAGTGCTTTTTCTCATTCAATCGAACAAAGAGTAAAACTTAATTATATTGGTCTATTATGCCCCGAGAGTGTAAATTTGTAACTTATCGACCTCAATGTTGACAAGAACCAAATCCGGACCAACATTAGGCTACTCAGTTGCATTCGAACAGTATGACTTTGCAAATAGTGCTTTTTCTCATTCAATCGGACAAAGAGTAAAACTTATTTATATTGGTCTATTATGCCCCGAGAGTGTAAATTTGTAACTTATCGACCTCAACGTTCACATGAACAAAATCAGAACCCACAATAGATTACTCATTTGCCCCCTAACAGTATAACTTTTCAAATAGCGCTTTTTCTTATTTAATCGAACGAATAGTAAAACTTAATTATATTGGTCTATTATGCCCCGAGAGTGTAAATTTGTAACTTATCGACCTCAACGTTCACAAGAACCAATTCCGGATCAATATTAGACTACTCAGTTGCCCCCGAACAGTATAACTTTGCAAACAATGCGTTTTCTCATTCAATCGAACAAAGTGTAAAACCTAATTATATAGGTCTATTATGACCCGAGAGTGTTAATTTGTAACTTATCGACCTTAACGTTCGCAAGAACCAAATCCGGACCAACAATAGACTACTCGGTTGCCCACTAACAGTATAACTTTGCAAACAGTGTGTTTTCTCATTCAATCGAACAAAGAGTAAAACCTAATTATATAGGTCTATTATGCCCCGAGAGTGTAAATTTGTAGCTTATCGACCTCAACGTTCACAAGAACCAAACCGACCAACAAAAGACTACTCATTTGCCCCCTAACAAGATAACTTTGAAAACAGGCTTTTTTCCATTCAAACGAACAAAGAGTAAAACCGAATTTTATTGGTCTATTATGCCCGAGAGTTTAAATTTGTAACTTATCGACCTCAACGTTCACAAGAACCAAATTAGGACCAACATTAGACTACTCAGTCCCCCCCGAACAGTATAACTTTGTAAACAGTGCTTTTTCTCTTTTAATCGAACAAAGAGTAAAACCTAATTATATAGGTCTATTATGCTCCGAGAGTGTAAATTTGTAACTTATCGACCTCAACGTTCACAAGAACCAAATCCGGACCAACAATAGACTACTCAGTTGCCCCCTAAGAGTATAACTTTGCAAAGAGTGCTTTTTCTCATTCAATCGAACAAAAAGTAAAACTTAATTATATAGGTCTATTATGCCCCGAGAGTGTAAATTTGTAACTTATCGACCTCAACGTTCACAAGAACCAAATCAAAACCAACAATAGACCACTCAGTTGCCCCCTAACAGTATAACTTTGCAAACAGTGCTTTTTCTCATTCAATCGAACAAAGAGTAAAACTTAATTATATTGGTCTATTATGCCCCGAGAGTGTAAATTTGTAACTTATCGACCTCAACGTTTACAAGAACCAAATCCGGACCGACATTAGACTACTCAGTTGTGCCCTAACAGTATAACTTTGCAAACAGTGCTTTTTCTCAATCAATCGAACAAAGAGTAAAACCTAATTATATAGTTCTATTATGCCCCGAGAGTGTTAATTTGTGACTTATCGTCCTCAACGTTCACAAGAACCAAATCGGATCCAACAATAGACCACTCGGTTCCCCCTAAGTATAATTTTGCAAAGAATGTTTTCTCATTCAATCGAACGAAGAGTAAAACTTAATTATATTGGTCTATTATGCCCGAGAGTGTAAATTTGTAACTTATCGACCTCAACGTTCACAAGAACCAAATCCAGGACCAACATTAGAGTACTCTGTTGCCCCCGAGCAGTATAACTTTGCAAAGCGTGCGTTTTCTCATTCAATCGAACAAAGAGTAAAACCTAATTATATAGGTCTATTATGCCCGAGAGTGTTAATTTGTAACTTATCGACCTCAACGTTCACAAGAACCAAATCAGGACCATGATTTGACTACGTAGTTGCCCCCGAATAGTATAACTTTGCAAACAGTGCTTTTCTCGTTCAATTGAACAAAGAGTAAAACCTAATTATATCGGTCTATTAAGTCCCGAGAGTGTAAATTTGCAGCTTATCGACCTCAACGTTCAAAAGAACCAAATCCGGACCAACAAAAGACTACTCATTTGCCCCCTGACAGTATAACTTTGCAAATAGGGCTTTTTTCCATTCAATCAAACAAAGAGTAAAACCTTATTTTATTGGTCTATTATGCCCCGAGAGTGTTAATTTGTAACTTATCGACCTCAACGTTCACAAGAACCAAATCAGGACCAACATTAGACAACTCGGTTGCCCGGACGAATAACTTTGCAAACAGTGCTTTTTCTCATTCAATCGAACTAAGAGTAAAACTTAATTATATAGGTCTATTATGCCCCGAGAGTGTAAATTTGTAACTTATCGACCTCAACGTTCACAAGAACTAAATCCGGACCAACAATAGACTACTCAGTTGCCCGCTAGCATTATAACTTTGCAAACAGTGCTTTTTCTCATTCAATCGAACAAAGAGTAATACCTAATTATATTGGTCTATTATGCCCGGAGAGTGTAAATTTGTAACTTATCGACCTCAACGTTCACAAGAACCAATTCCGGATCAACATTAGACTACTCAGTTGCCCCAGAACAGTATAACTTTGCAAACAGTGCGTTTTCTCATTCAATCGAACAAAGAGTAAAACCTAATTATATAGGTCTATTATGCCCCGAGAGTGTTAATTTGTAACTTATCGACCTCAACGTTCACAAGAACCAAATCCGGACCAACAATAGACTACTCGGTTGCCCACTAACAGTATAACTTTGCAAACAGTGTGTTTTCTCATTCAATCGAACAAAGAGTAAAACCTAATTATATAGGTCTATTATGCCCCGAGAGTGTAAATTTGTAGCTTATCGACCTCAACGTTGACAAGAACCAAATCCGGACCAACAAAAGACTACTCATTTGCCCCCTAACAGTATAACTTTGAAAACGGGGCTTTTTCCATTCAAACGAACAAAGAGTAAAACCGAATTTTATTGGTCTATTATGCCCCGAGAGTGTTAATTTGTAACTTATCGACCTCAACGTTCACAAGAACCAAATTAGGACCAACATTAGACTACTCAGTCGCCCCCGAACAGTATAACTTTGTAAACAGTGCTTTTTCTCGTTTAATCGAACAAAGAGTAAAACCTAATTATATAGGTCTATTATGCCCCGAGAGTGTAAATTTGTAACTTATCGACCTCAACGTTCACAAGAACCAAATCCGGACCAACAATAGACTACTCAGTTGCCCCCTAAGAGTATAACTTTGCAAAGAGTGCTTTTTCTCATTCAATCGAACAAAGAGTAAAACTTAATTATATAGGTCTATTATGCCCCGAGAGTGTAAATTTGTAACTTATCGACCTCAACGTTCACAAGAACCAAATCAGAACCAACAATAGACCACTCAGTTGCCCCCTAACAGTATAACTTTGCAAACAGTGCTTTTTCTCATTCAATCGAACAAAGAGTAAAACTTAATTATATTGGTCTATTATGCCCCGAGAGTGTAAATTTGTAACTTATCGACCTCAACGTTTACAAGAACCAAATCCGGACCGACATTAGACTACTCAGTTGTGCCCTAACAGTATAACTTTGCAAACAGTGCTTTTTCTCAATCAATCGAACAAAGAGTAAAACCTAATTATATAGTTCTATTATGCCCGAGAGTGTTAATTTGTGACTTATCGACCTCAACGTTCACAAGAACCAAATCAGATCCAACAATAGACCACTCAGTTCCCCCTAAGTATAATTTTGCAAAGAGTGTTTTTTCTCATTCAATCGAACGAAGAGTAAAACTTAATTATATTGGTCTATTATGCCCAGAGTGTAAATTTGTAACTTATCGACCTCAACGTTCACAAAAACCAAATCCGGACCAACATTAGACTACTCTGTTGCCCCGAACAGTATAACTTTGCAAACAGTGCGTTTTCTCATTCAATCGAACAAAGAGTAAAACCTAATTATAATGGGTCTATTATGCCCCGAGAGTGCTAATTTGTAACTTATCGACCTCAACGTTCACAAGAACCAAATCAGGACCATGATTTGACTACTTAGTTGCCCCCGAATAGTATAACTTTGCAAACGGTGCTTTTCTCGTTCAATTGAACAAAGAGTAAAACCTAATTATATCGATCTATTATGCCCAGAGTGTAAATTTGCGGCTTATCGACCTCAACGTTCAAAAGAACCAAATCCGACCAACAAAAGACTACTCATTTGCCCCACGACGGTATAACTTTGCAAATAGGGCTTTTTTCCATTCAATCAAACAAAGAGTAAAACCTTATTTTATTGGTCTATTATGCCCCGAGAGTGTAAAATTGTAACTTATCGACCTCAACGTTCACAAGAACCAAATCCGGACCAACATTAGACAACTCAGTTGCCCCCGGACAGAATAACTTTGCAAACAGTGCTTTTTCTCATTCAATCGAACTAAGAGTAAAACTTAATTATATAGGTCTATTATGCCCCGAGAGTGTAAATTTGTAACTTATCGACCTCAACGTTCACACAAACCAAATCCGGACCAACAATAGACTACTCAGTAGCCCGCTAGCAATATAACTTTGCAAACAGTGCTTTTTCTCATTCAATCGAACAAAGAGTAAAACCTAATTATATTTGTCTATTATGCCGCGAGATTGTAAATTTGTAACTTATAGATCTAAACGTTCACAAGAACCAAATCGGAACCAAAAATAGACCACTCGGTTGCCCCTAACGGTATAACTTTGCAAACGGTGCTTTTTCTCATTCAATCGAACAAAGAGTAAAACTTAATTATATTGGTCTATTATGCCCGAGAGTGTAAATTTGTAACTTATCGACCTCAATGTTGACAAGAACCAAATCCGACAAACATTAGGCTACTCAGTTGCATTCGAACAGTATAACTTTGCAAATAGTGCTTTTTCTCATTCAATCGGACAAAGAGTAAAACTTATTTATATTGGTCTATTATGCCCCGAGAGTGTAAATTTGTAACTTATCGACCTCAACGTTCACATGAACAAAATCAGAACCCACAATAGATTACTCATTTGCCCCCTAACAGTATAACTTTTCAAATAGCGCTTTTTCTTATTTAATCGAACGAATAGTAAAACTTAATTATATTGGTCTATTATGCCCGGAGAGTGTAAATTTGTAACTTATCGACCTCAACGTTCATAAGAACCAATTCCGGATCAATA
Source organism: Aechmea fasciata (assembly GCA_025177825.1). NCBI lineage: Eukaryota > Viridiplantae > Streptophyta > Magnoliopsida > Poales > Bromeliaceae > Aechmea > Aechmea fasciata. The sequence goes on from CM045936.1 coordinate 6,177,558, forward strand.
TTAGACTACTCAGTTGCCCCCGAACAGTATAACTTTGCAAACAATGTGTCACGCCCCGAGACCGCTACCAATTTGGTTCGGTTCGAGAACGCCGATCAGGCGCCGAACGGACAGCACCTCCCCTGTCCGCCCAAGGCTCGACAACAAGTCATGTACAAAGAATTGCCCAGGAAATGAAATTCTACATCATACATGACAAAAAGATGCACCTAAAGGTGCGAACAACAATAAGAGCAAGATACAAGTATTCCATACAAGTAATATAAAGAGAGAAGGGTCTAACTATTACAATCATTCAACATTCGTTTACATTGTTTAACTTCAAAATATAATTACATGTTCATCTCCCAAAATATAGGTTACATCATTTCTTTATACAATTTTGACTCCAAAATATACCACGGGTGGCTCTAATGCAAGTAGGTGGCCACTATCAACTAGGGCGCGATGCCCTTACCGCGATCCTCCTCGGCCCGTGAGCTAGTACCTGTGATAGAGTGGGGTGAGAACTAACTTCCTTAGTTCCCAGTGGGCTCGGCCACCGACCCCACCGATCTCCCCACTAGGTCTAAGCAGGCAAAAGCAGGTAGATAGATAGGTAGATAATTTAAAGCTGTAACTGCGGTAAGTAAAGCATGATATAAACAATGCAACTACTGCTATGCCTGAAACAACAAGATCATGATATAGTTATGAAATATCTATCATGCTACTATGTTCCAATCAAGTATGTATGAAATACTCATTATGTTCTTATGTTATTACCCAATCCTTGGCTAGCCCGTAGGCACGCCACGACTCAACACATTCAACCTCATGGGTTGTCTGCGGGACCCCACATAGGCTATCCCTCGGGACCCCACATAGCCTATCCCTATCGAATCACGTACCAAGACCACCGGAGACCCGCACTACTCGTGTCGAGCGACCAACCACGAGCGGCGAAGCGGTGTGTGAGTATGATCTTCTCCTCCATTTGGAGGGCATCCACGCAGGGGAAATCATACATAGGTGTTCTCTAACACTATGTCACATACCATTGTCATTCATCAAGTTCTATGCTTGGTTCTTGTAGCTCTAGTGTTCTTTACACTAAGTTCAATACCACTAGTCATCATGTGATCTACTTGGTATACATGTCACTAGTATTCTTTATACTATGTCATAATGTTAATCATCAAGTTGTATACTTGGTTCACATTCACATATCTCTAGTGTTCTTTACACTAAGTCATAACGTCATAACGTCAATTATCAAGCTCTATACTTGGTTCATGTATCTCTAGTTGATAATCATGCATAATTAAATTGTCTCTAGGGTTCAATGTCATTATACTCATTCCTTTGCTTCCTATGTCCAAATGCAAGCCTATGGTGCCGCACGATAAGGAAGGTATGCAAGCATACTCCTATGTCCTAATGCAACACCATAGTCACGCACGATAAGGAGGCACACTAGAATAGTCATTTAATCATACTAACCCTATCATGCATGAAAACTATATACATATGTACATATATATGCAATATGACCAATATTTACTTAGACATAAAAGGGAGCCCAACGGCTTCGGTAAGACACCCCCCACCCTTTGGGACGTTCCTTGAAGCAACAACGCCGCTTTCGTTGCCTCCAATGCCTACTTTGACTCCTCGGGTCAAAACCAAAGTGAAAGCCTTTGTTTGGCTCGGATCGCTTAAACCGTTCGCCGAATCGACGAACCGTCGCCTCGCACGCGTTCGTGGACCTAACAATATGTTAGAAATGAGGTTAAAAGAGATCAAAACCCCTTCCTAAGAAAAGCCCCAATTTGAGCCCTAGATTTTGCCCCGAGCAAAATCCCGCGTTAGAGCTCGAATCGACGGTGTAAATCACTTCTTAGAGATGCTAGGGTTCCATAAAAATTATCCCCAAAGGATAAAACCCATCCTAGCAAAGTCTACCATGAAAGCTCACAAGAGCTTACCTCAAGTAGAAGCTCCAATGGTGGAGAGGAAGAAGATGAAGCTAAGGATCTTCCTCTTAGCTTGCTTCTCCACCAAAATCTCCTTCTACTTCTCCTTCTCCTTCTTCTATCCTCTTCTCCTTCTTCTTGCTGTTAGAGAGAGAGAGGAGGGAAATGTGTGAAGAGGTGTGTGGGGGAAATGAGAAATGAGAGGGTGAAATGCCCTTTATAGGCTCTATTGTAACAAAATGCCAAAAGCCCCCTCAACAATTCAAACTGCACCGAACTGGGCATTTTCGGGCTGCAGGGACCGGACATCCCCTCAATGTCCGGACAGCACTCTGCGAAATCCATTTTTGCCCATTTGACAGCTTACTGTGTCCGGACAGCATCCATTGTCCGGACAGCCATTGTCCGGACGACTCTCTTGTCCAGGACCAGTGGGTCTCCTCGGCCCAACATTTAAGGACTTAGCCAAATTTCGCATTTTTCGTTTCTTCTCCGTTTCGCTCGTTTCGCTCGTCTTGCCTCCGATTCTTTTCAAATCGCACCGAGACTTTCCAAACATGTTATCGAACACTTTTTCATCATCTTTTCATCCACGCTAATGTCGGATTCGGCTCGCAACCCGACATAGCTCTTCGGGTTCCGTTTTCGCGCCTACGCGCACAAAAACGCCCGAAGGCTTCGAACTTCAGGAGCAACTCCGGTGCACTTTGTGCCTTCGGATCAACTTCGAACTTCCCGAAGTCCATCCAATCGACAATCAGTCGATTCTAAACATGGTGCAACTCTCGGATTTCGAGAATTCACGGATTGGCTTACGAAAAACCCTCAGGCCAGTTTCTCCAGCGTACGGGGTCCGGTCTTCACGGATTGTCCAGACAATGGATGTCCGGACATTCCTCATTGTCCAGGATCCGAGAAACTAGTATTTACGGACTTAGCCGAATTTCTTCCCACGCACGGCGAGCTCCTTGTGGCATCCGGTCTCCATGGGGTGTCCGGTCTTCACTGGCCAAAAACTGCAGAATGGAGCAGTTTGCACCATTTGCGGTCGGGGTCTACTCTAATGCACTTTTTGGCTTAGAGTCAGCTTCGATCTCTCCGATTCTCACCACCACGACACTTAGTCGATTCCGGATGAAGTACAATCCTCATATTTTGAGAATTCACTTCCTTACACAATGCGTTTTCTCATTCAAACGAACGAAGAGTAAAACCGAATTTTATTGGTCTATTATGCCCCGAGAGTGTAAATTTGTAACTTATCGACCTCAACGTTCACAAGAACCAAATCCGGACCAACATTAGACTACTCAGTTGCCCCCGAACAGTATAACTTTGCAAACAGTGCTTTTTCTCATTCAATCGAACAAAGAGTAAAACCTAATTATATTTGTCGATTATGCCCCGAGAGTGTAAATTTGTAACTTATCGACCCCAACGTTCACAAGAACCAATTCCGGATCAACATTAGACCACTCGGTTGCCCCGAACGGTATAACTTTGCAAACGGTGCGTTTTCATTTCAATCGAACAAAGAGTAAAACCTAATTATATAGGTCTATTATGCCCCGAGAGTGTTAATTTGTAACTTATCGACCTTAACGTTCACAAGAACCAAATCCGGACCAACAATAGACTACTCGGTTGCCCACTAACAGTATAACTTTGCAAACAGTGCTTTTTCTCATTCAATCGAACAAAGAGTAAAACCTAATTATATTGGTCTATTATGCCCCGAGAGTGTAAATTTGTAACTTATCGACCTCAATGTTCACAAGAACCAAATCCGGACAAACATTAGACTACTCAGTTGTGCGCTAATAGTATAACTTTGCAAACAGTACTTTTTCTCAATCAATCGAACTAAGAGTAAAACCTAATTATATAGGTCTATTATGCCCCGAGAGTGTTAATTTGTAACTTATCGACCTCAACGTTCACAAGAACCAAATTAGGACCAACATTAGACTACTCTGTCGCCCCCGAACAGTATAACTTTGTAAACAGTGCTTTTTCTCGTTTAATCGAACAAAGAGTAAAACCTAATTATATAGGTCTATTATGCTTCGAGTGTGTAAATTTGTAACTTATCGACCTCAACGTTCACAAGAACCAAATCCGGACCAACAATAGACTACTCAGTTGCCCCCCAAGAGTATAACTTTGCAAAGAGTGCTTTTTCTCATTGAATCGAACAAAGAGGAAAACTTAATTATATAGGTCTATTATGCCCCGAGAGTATAAATTTGTAACTTATCGACCTCAACGTTCACAAGAACCAAATCCGGACCAACAATAGACTACTCGGGTGACCGCTAACTTTAAACTTTGCAAACAGTGCTTTTTCTCATTCAATCGAACAAAGAGTAAAACTTAATTATATTGGTCTATTATGCCCCGAGAGTGTAAATTTGTAACTTATCAACCTCAACGTTCACAAGAACCAAATCCGGACCGACATTAGACTACTCAGTTGTGCGCTAACAGTATAACTTTGCAAACATTGCTTTTTCTCAATCAATCGAACAAAGACTAAAACCTAATTATATAGTTCTATTATGCCCCGAGAGTGTTAATTTGTGACTTATCGACCTCAACGTCACAAAAACCAAATCGGATCCAACAATAGACCACTCGATTTGCCCCTAAGTATAATTTTGCAAAGAGTGCTTTTTCTCATTCAATCGAACGAAGAGTAAAACTTAATTATATTGGTCTATTATGCCCCGAGAGTGTAAATTTGTAACTTATCGACCTCAACGTTCACAAGAACCAAATCCGGACCAACATTAGAGTACTCTGTTGCCCCCGAACAGTATAACTTTGCAAACTGTGCGTTTTCTCATTCAATCGAACAAAGAGTAAAACCTAATTATATAGGTCTATTATGCCCCGAGAGTGTTAATTTGTAACTTATCGACCTCAACATTCACAAGAACCAAATCCGGACCATGATTTGACTACTTAGTTGCCCCAGAAAAATATAACTTTGCAAACTGTGCGTTTTCTCATTCAATCGAACAAAGAGTAAAACCTAATTTGTAACTTATCGACCTCAACGTTCACAAGAACCAAATTAGGACCAACATTAGACTCTTCAGTCGCCCCCGAACAGTATAACTTTGTAAACAGTGCTTTTTCTCGTTTAATCGAACAAAGAGTAAAACCTAATTATATAGGTCTATTATGCTCCGAGAGTGTAAATTTGTAACTTATCGACCTCAACGTTCACAAGAACCAAATCAGATCCAACAATAGACCACTCAGTTGCCCCCTAAGTATAATTTTGCAAAGAGTGCTTTTTCTCATTCAATCGAACGAAGAGTAAAACTTAATTATATTGGTCTATTATGCACCGAGAGTGTAAATTTGTAACTTATCGACCTCAACGTTCACAAGAACCAAATTAGGACCAACATTAGACTACTCAGTTGCCCCCGAACAGTATAACTTTGCAAACAGTGCTTTTTCTCGTTTAATCGAACAAAGAGTAAAACCTAATTATGTAGTTCTATTATGCCGCGAGAGTGTAAATTTGTAACTTATCGACCTCAACGTTCACAAGAACCAAATCCGGACCAACAATATACTACTCAGTTCCCCCTAACAGTACTTTTTCTCAGTCAATCGAACAAAGGGTAAAACTTAATTATATAGGTCTATTATGCCCCGAGAGTGTAAATTTGTAACATATCGACCTGAACGTTCACAAGGACCAAATCAGAACCAACAATAGACCAATCTGATTCCCCCTAACAGTATAACTTTGCAAAGAGTGCTTTTTCTCATTCAATCGAACGAAGAGTAAAACTTAATTATATTGGTCTATTATGCCCCGAGAGTGTAAATTTGTAACTTATCGACCTCAACGTTCACAAGAACCAAATCAGGACCAACATTAGACTACTCTGTTGCCCCCGAACAGTATAACTTTGTAAACAGTGCGTTTTCTCATTCAATCGAACAAAGAGTAAAACCTAATTATATAGGTCTATTATGCCCCGAGAGTGTTAATTTGTAACTTATCGACCTCAACGTTCACAAGAACCAAACCCGGACCAACAATAGACTACTCGGTTGCCCCCTAACAGTAAACTTTGCAAACAGTGCTTTCTCTCATTCAATCGAACAAATAGTAAAACTTAATTATATTGGTCTATTGTGCCTCGAGAGTGTAAATTTGTAACTTATCGACCTCAACGTTCATAAGAACCAAATCCGGACAAACATTAGACTACTCAGTTGTGCGATAACAGTATAACTTTGCAAACAGTGCTTTTTCTGAATCAATCGAACAAAGAGTAAAACCTAATTATATTGGTCTATTATGCCCCGAGAGTGTTAATTTGTAACTTATCGACCTAAACGTTCACAAGAACCAAATCCGGACCAACAATAGACTACTCAGTTGCCCGCTAACAGTATAACTTTGCAAACAGTGCTTTTTCTCATTCAATCGAACAAAGAGTAAAACTTAATTATATCGGTCTATTATGCCCCGAGAGTGTAAATTTGTAACTTATCGACCTCAACGTTCATAAGAACCAAATCCGAACCCACAATAGACTACTCAGCTGCCCCCTAACAGTATAACTTTGGAAATAGTGCTTTTTCTCATTCAATCGAACGAAGAGTAAAATTTAATTATATTGCTCTATTATGCCCGGAGAGCGTAAATTTGTAACTTATCGACCTCAACGTTCACAAGAACCAATTCCGGATCAAGATTAGACTACTCAGTCTCCCCTAAACAGTATAACTTTGCAAACATTGCGTTTTCTCATTCAATCGAACAAAGAGTAAAACCTAATTATACAGGTCTATTATGCCGTGAGAGTGTTAATTTGTAACTTATCGACCTCAACGTTCACAAGAACCAAATCCGGACCAACAATAGACTACTCGGGTGCCCCCTAACAGTAAAACTTTGCAAACAATGCTTTCTCTCATTCAATCGAACAAAGAGTAAAACTTAATTATATTGGTCAATTGTGCCCTGAGAGTGTAAATTTGTAACTTATCGACCTCAACGTTCACAAGAACCAAATCCGGACAAACATTAAACTACTCAGTTGTGCGCTAACAGTATAACTTTGCAAACAGTGATTTTTCTCAATCAATCGAACAACGAGTAAAACCTAATTATATAGGTCTATTATGCCCCGAGAGTGTTAATTTGTAACGTATCGACCTCAACGTTCACAAGAACCAAATCAGAACCAAAAATAGACCACTCAGTTGCCCCCTAACAGTATAACTTTGCAAACAGTGCTTTTTCTCATTCAATCGAACAAAGAGTAAAACTTAATTATATTGGTCTATTATGCCCCGAGAGTGTAAATTTGTAACTTATCGACCTCAACGTTCACAAGAACCAAATCCGGACCAACATTAGGATACTCAGTTGCCCTCGAACAGTATATAACTTTGCAAATAGTGCTTTTTCTCATTCAATCCGAGAAAGAGTAAAACTTAATTATATTGGTCGATTTTGCCCCGAGAGTGTAAATTTGTAACTTATCGACCTCAACGTTCACAAGAACAAAATCAGAACCCACAATAGATTACTCATTTGCCCCCTAACAGTATAACTTTTCAAATAGTGCTTTTTCTTATTCAATCGAACGAATAGTAAAACTTAATTACATTGGTCTATTATGCCCGGAGAGTGTTAATTTGTAACTTATCGACCTCAACGTTCACAAGAACCAATTCCGGATCAATATTAGACTACTCAGTTGCCCCCGAACAGTATAACTTTGCAAACAATGCGTTTTCTCATTCAATCGAACAAAGTGTAAAACCTAATTATATGGGTCTATTATGACCCGAGAGTGTTAATTTGTAACTTATCGACCTTAACGTTCACAAGAACCAAATCTGGACCAACAATAGACTACTCGGTTGCCCACTAACAGTATAACTTTGCAAACAGTGTGTTTTCTCATTCAATCGAACAAAGAGTAAAACCTAATTATATAGGTCTATTATGCCCCGAGAGTGTAAATTTGTAGCTTATCGACCTCAACGTTCACAAGAACCAAATCCGGACCAACAATAGACTACTCAGTTGCCCGCTAACAGTATAACTTTGCAAACAGTGCTTTTTCTCATTCAATCGAACAAAGAGTAAAACCTAATTATATTGGTCTATTATGCCCCGAGAGTGTAAATTTGTAACTTATCGACCTCAACGTTCACAAGAACCAAATTAGCACCAACATTAGACCACTCAGTTGCCCCCGAACAGTATAACTTTGCAAACAGTGTGTTTTTTTCATTCAATCGGACAAAGAGTAAAACCTAATTATGTAGGTCTATTATGCCCCGAGAGTATTAATTTGTAACTTATCGACCTTAACGTTCACAAGAACCAAACCCAGACCAACAATAGACTACTCGGTTGCCCCCTAACAGTAAAACTTTGCAAACAGTGCTTTTTCTCATTCAATCGAACAAATAGTAAAACTTAATTATATTGGTCTATTGTGCCCCGAGAGTGTAAATTTGTAACTTATCGACCTCAACGTTCACAAGAACCAAATCCGGACAAACATTAGACTACTCAGTTGTGCGCTAATAGTATAACTTTGCAAACAGTGCTTTTTCTCAATCAATCGAACAAAGAGTAAAACCTAATTATATAGGTCTATTATGCCCCGAGAGTGTTAATTTGTAACTTATCGACCTCAACGTTCACAAGAACCAAATTAGGACCAACATTAGACTCTTCAGTCGCCCCCGAACAGTATAACTTTGTAAACGTGCTTTTTCTCGTTTAAACGAACAAAGAGTAAAACCTAATTATATAGGTCTATTATGCTCCGAGAGTGTAAATTTGTAACTTATCGACCTCAACGTTCACAAGAACCAAATCCGGACCAACAATAGACTACTCAGTTGCCCCCTAAGAGTATAACTTTGCAAACAGTGCTTTTTCTCATTCAATCGAACAAAGAGTAAAACTTAATTATATTGGTCTATTATGCCCCGAGAGTGTAAATTTGTAACTTATCGACCTCAACGTTCACAAGAACCAAATCAGGACAAACATTAGACTACTCAGTTGTGCGCTAATAGTATAACTTTGCAAACAGTGCTTTTTCTCAATCAATCGAACAAAGAGTAAAACCTAATTATATACGTCTATTATGCCCCGGGAGTGTTAATTTGTAACTTATCGACCTCAACGTTCACAAGAACCAAATTAGGACCAACATTAGACTCTTCAGTCGCCCCCGAACAGTATAACTTTGTAAACAGTGCTTTTTCTCGTTTAATCGAACAAAGAGTAAAACCTAATTATATAGGTCTATTATGCTCCGAGAGTGTAAATTTGTAACTTATCGACCTCAACGTTCACAAGAACCAAATCAGATCCAACAATAGACCACTCAGTTGCCCCCTAAGTATAACTTTGCAAAGAGTGCTTTTTCTCATTCAATCGAACGAAGAGTAAAACTTAATTATATTGGTCTATTATGCCCCGAGAATGTAAATTTGTAACTTATCGACCTCAACGTTCACAAGAACCAAATCCGGACCAACAATAGACTACTCGGGTGCCCCCTAACAGTAAAACTTTGCAAACAGTGCTTTCATTCAATCGAACAAAGAGTAAAACTTAATTATATTGGTCAATTGTGCCCTGAGAGTGTAAATTTGTAACTTATCGACCTCAACGTTCACAAGAACCAAATCCGGACAAACATTAAACTACTCAGTTGTGCGCTAACAGTATAACTTTGCAAACAGTGATTTTTCTCAATCAATCGAACAACGAGTAAAACCTAATTATATAGGTCTATTATGCCCCGAGAGTGTTAATTTGTAACGTATCGACCTCAACGTTCACAAGAACCAAATCAGAACCAAAAATAGACCACTCGATTTGCCCCTAACAGAATAACTTTGCAAACATTTCTTTTTCTCGTTCAATCGAACAAAGAGTAAAACTTAATTATATTGGTCTATTATGCCCCGAGAGTGTAAATTTGTAACTTATCGACCTCAACGTTCACAAGAACCAAATCCGGACCAACATTAGGATACTCAGTTGCCCTCGAACAGTATATAACTTTGCAAATAGTGCTTTTTCTCATTCAATCGGACAAAGAGTAAAACTTAATTATATTGGTCGATTTTGCCCCGAGAGTGTAAATTTGTAACTTATCGACCTCAACGTTCACAAGAACAAAATCAGAACCCACAATAGATTACTCATTTGCCCCCTAACAGTATAACTTTTCAAATAGTGCTTTTTCTTATTCAATCGAACGAATAGTAAAACTTAATTACATTGGTCTATTATGCCCGGAGAGTGTTAATTTGTAACTTATCGACCTCAACGTTCACAAGAACCAATTCCGGATGAATATTAGACTACTCAGTTGCCCCCGAACAGTATAACTTTGCAAACAATGCGTTTTCTCATTCAATCGAACAAAGTGTAAAACCTAATTATATGGGTCTATTATGACCCGAGAGTGTTAATTTGTAACTTATCGACCTTAACGTTCACAAGAACCAAATCGGACCAACAATAGACTACTCGGTTGCCCACTAACAGGATAACTTTGCAAACAGTGTGTTTTCTCATTCAATCGAACAAAGAGTAAAACCTAATTATATAGGTCTATTATGCCCCGAGAGTGTAAATTTGTAGCTTATCGACCTCAACGTTCACAAGAACCAAATCCGGACCAACAAAAGACTACTCATTTGCACCCTAACAAAGATAACTTTGCAAATTGGGCTTTTTCCATTCAAACGAACAAAGAGTAAAACCGAATTTTATTGGTCTATTATGCCCGAGAGTGTAAATTTGTAACTTATCGACCTCAACGTTCACAAGAACCAAATCCGGACCAACAATAGACTACTCGGTTGCCGCTAACGGTATAACTTTGCAAACGGTGCTTTTTCTCATTCAATCGAACAAAGAGTAAAACCTAATTATATTGGTCTATTATGCCCCGAGAGTGTAAATTTGTAACTTATCGACCTCAACGTTCACAAGAACCAATTCCGGATCAACATTAGACCACTCAGTTGCCCCCGAACAGTATAACTTTGCAAACAGTGTGTTTTTTTCATTCAATCGGACAAAGAGTAAAACCTAATTATGTAGGTCTATTATGCCCCGAGAATGTTAATTTGTAACTTATCGACCTTAACGTTCACAAGAACCAAATCCGGACCAACAATAGACTACTCGGTTGCCCCCTAACAGTAAAACTTTGCAAACAGTGCTATTTCTCATTCAATCAAACAAAGAGTAAAACTTAATTATATTGGTCTATTGTGCCCAGGAGTGTGAATTTGTAACTTATCGACCTCACCGTTCACAAGAACTAAATCCGGACCAACAATAGACTACTCGGTTGTGCGCTAATAGTATAACTTTGCAAACAGTGCTTTTTCTCAATCAATCGAACAAAGAGTAAAACCTAATTATATAGGTCTATTATGCCCCGAGAGTGTTAATTTGTAACTTATTGACCTCAACGTTCACAAGAACCAAATTAGGACCAACATTAGACTCTTCAGTCGCCCCCGAACAGTATAACTTTGTAAACAGTGCTTTTTCTCGTTTAATCGAACAAAGAGTAAAACCTAATTATATAGGTCTATTATGCCCCGAGAGTGTAAATTTGTAACTTATCGACCTCAACGTTCACAAGAACCAAATCCGGACCAACAATAGACTACTCAGTTGCCCCCTAAGAGTATAACTTTGCAAACAGTGCTTTTTCTCATTCAATCGAACAAAGAGTAAAACTTAATTATATTGGTCTATTATGCCCCGAGAGTGTAAATTTGTAACTTATCGACCTCAACGTTCACAAGAACCAAATCCGGACAAACATTAGACTACTCAGTTGTGCGCTAACAGTATAACTTTGCAAACAGTGCTTTTTCTCAATCAATCGAACAAAGAGTAAAACCTAATTATATTGGTCTATTATGCCCCGCGAGTGTTAATTTGTAACTTATCGACCTAAACGTTCACAAGAACCAAATTAGGACCAACAATAGACTCTTGATCGCCCGACAGTATAACTTTGTAAACAGTGATTTTTCTCGTTTAATCGAACAAAGAGTAAAACCTAATTATATAGGTCTATTATGCTCCGAGAGTGTAAATTTGTAACTTATCGACCTCAACGTTCACAAGAACCAAATCAGATCCAACAATAGACCACTCAGTTGCCCCCTAAGTATAACTTTGCAAAGAGTGCTTTTTCTCATTCAATCGAACGAAGAGTAAAACTTAATTATATTGGTCTATTATGCCCCGAGAGTGTAAATTTGTAACTTATCGACCTCAACGTTCACAAGAACCAAATCCGGACCAACAATAGACTACTCGGGTGCCCCCTAACAGTAAAACTTTGCAAACAGTGCTTTTTCTCATTCAATCGAACAAAGAGTAAAACTTAATTATATTGGTCAATTGTGCCCTGAGAGTGTAAATTTGTAACTTATCGACCTCAACGTTCACAAGAACCAAATCCGGACAAACATTAAACTACTCAGTTGTGCGCTAACAGTATAACTTTGCAAACAGTGATTTTTCTCAATCAATCGAACAACGAGTAAAACCTAATTATATAGGTCTATTATGCCCCGAGAGTGTTAATTTGTAACGTATCGACCTCAACGTTCACAAGAACCAAATCGGAACCAAAAATAGACCACTCAGTTGCCCTAACAGTATAACTTTGCAAACAGTGCTTTTTCTCATTCAATCGAACAAAGAGTAAAACATAATTATATTGGTCTATTATGCCCCGAGAGTGTAAATTTGTAACTTATCGACCTCAACGTTCACAAGAACCTAATCCGAACCAACATTAGGCTACTCAGTTGCCCTCGAACAGTATATAACTTTGCAAATAGTGCTTTTTCTCATTCAATCGGACAAAGAGTAAAACTTAATTATATTGGTCGATTTTGCCCCGAGAGTGTAAATTTGTAACTTATCGACCTCAACGTTCACAAGAACAAAATCAGAACCCACAATAGATTACTCATTTGCCCCCTAACAGTATAACTTTTCAAATAGTGCTTTTTCTTATTCAATCGAACGAATAGTAAAACTTAATTACATTGGTCTATTATGCCCGGAGAGTGTAAATTTGTAACTTATCGACCTCAACGTTCATAAGAACCAATTCCGGATCAATATTAGACTACTCAGTTGCCCCCGAACAGTATAACTTTGCAAACAATGCGTTTTCTCATTCAATCGAACAAAGTGTAAAACCTAATTATATGGGTCTATTATGACCCGAGAGAGTTAATTTGTAACTTATCGACCTTAACGTTCACAAGAACCAAATGGACCAACAATAGACTACTCGGTTGCCCACTAACTGTATAACTTTGCAAACAGTGTGTTTTCTCATTCAATCGAACAAAGAGTAAAACCTAATTATATAGGTCTATTATGCCCCGAGAGTGTAAATTTGTAGCTTATCGACCTCAACGTTCACAAGAACCAAATCCGGACCAACAAAAGACTACTCATTTGCACCCTAACAGTATAACTTTGAAAATTGGGCTTTTTTCCATTCAAACGAACAAAGAGTAAAACCGAATTTTATTGGTCTATTATGCCCCGAGAGTGTAAATTTGTAACTTATCGACCTCAACGTTCACAAGAACCAAATCAGGACCAACAATAGACTACTCAGTTGCCCCCTAACAGTATAACTTTGCAAACAGTGCTTTTTCTCATTCAATCGAACAAAGAGTAAAACCTAATTATATTGGTCTATTATGCCCAGAGTGTAAATTTGTAACTTATCGACCTCAACGTTCACAAGAACCAATTAGGATCAACATTAGACCACTCGATTTGCCCCGAACAGTATAACTTTGCAAAACGGTGCGTTTTTCATTCAATCGAACAAAGAGTAAAACCTAATTATATAGGTCTATTATGCCCCGAGAGTGTTAATTTGTAACTTATCGACCTTAACGTTCACAAGAACCAAATCCGGACCAACAATAGACTACTCGGTTGCCCCCTAACAGTAAAACTTTGCAAACAGTGCTTTTTCTAATTCAATCGAACAAAGAGTAAAACTTAATTATATTGGTCTATTGTGCCCCGAGAGTGTAAATTTGTAACTTATCGACCTCAACGTTCACAAGAACCAAATCCGGACAAACATTAGACTACTCAGTTGTGCGCTAACAGTATAACTTTGCAAACAGTGCTTTTTCTCAATCAATCGAACAAAGAGTAAAACCTAATTATATAGGTCTATTATGCCCCGAGAGTGTTAATTTGTAACTTATCGACCTCAACGTTCACAAGAACCAAATTAGGACCAACATTAGACTCTTCAGTCGCCCCCGAACAGTATAACTTTGTAAACAGTGCTTTTTCTCGTTTAATCGAACAAAGAGTAAAACCTAATTATATAGGTCTATTATGCTCCGAGAGTGTAAATTTGTAACTTATCGACCTCAACGTTCACAAGAACCAAATCCGGACCAACAATAGACTACTCAGTTGCCCCCTAAGAGTATAACTTTGCAAACAGTGCTTTTTCTCATTCAATCGAACAAAGAGTAAAACTTAATTATATTGGTCTATTATGCCCCGAGAGTGTAAATTTGTAACTTATCGACCTCAACGTTCACAAGAACCAAATCCGGACAAACATTAGACTACTCAGTTGTGCGCTAATAGTATAACTTTGCAAACAGTGCTTTTTCTCAATCAATCGAACAAAGAGTAAAACCTAATTATATAGGTCTATTATGCCCCGAGAGTGTAAATTTGTAACTTATCGACCTCAACGTTCACAAGAACCAAATCAGATCCAACAATAGACCACTCAGTTGCCCCCTAAGTATAACTTTGCAAAGAGTGCTTTTTCTCATTCAATCGAACGAAGAGTAAAACTTAATTATATTGGTCTATTATGCCCCGAGAGTGTAAATTTGTAACTTATCGACCTCAACGTTCACAAGAACCAAATCCGGACCATGATTTGACTACTTAGTTGCCCCCGAACAGTATAACTTTGCAAACAGTGCTTTTCTCGTTCAATCGAACAAAGAGTAAAACCTAATTATATCGGTCTATTATGCCCCGAGAGTGTAAATTTGCAGCTTATCGACCTCAACGTTCACAAGAACCAAATCCGGACCAACATTAGGATACTCAGTTGCCCTCGAACAGTATATAACTTTGCAAATAGTGCTTTTTCTCATTCAATCGGACAAAGAGTAAAACTTAATTATATTGGTCGATTTTGCCCCGAGAGTGTAAATTTGTAACTTATCGACCTCAACGTTCACAAGAACAAAATCAGAACCCACAATAGATTACTCATTTGCCCCCTAACAGTATAACTTTTCAAATAGTGCTTTTTCTTATTCAATCGAACGAATAGTAAAACTTAATTACATTGGTCTATTATGCCCGGAGAGTGTAAATTTGTGACTTATCGACCTCACCGTTCACAAGAACCAATTCCGGATCAATATTAGACTACTCAGTTGCCCCCGAACAGTATAACTTTGCAAACAATGCGTTTTCTCATTCAATCGAACAAAGTGTAAAACCTAATTATATGGGTCTATTATGACCCGAGAGTGTTAATTTGTAACTTATCGACCTTAACGTTCACAAGAACCAAATCCGGACCAACAATAGACTACTCGGTTGCCCACTAACAGTATAACTTTGCAAACAGTGTGTTTTCTCATTCAATCGAACAAAGAGTAAAACCTAATTATATAGGTCTATTATGCCCCGAGAGTGTAAATTTGTAGCTTATCGACCTCAACGTTCACAAGAACCAAATCCGGACCAACAAAAGACTACTCATTTGCCCCCTAACAGTATAACTTTGCAAATAGGGCTTTTTTCCATTCAAACGAACAAAGAGTAAAACCGAATTTTATTGGTCTATTATGCCCCGAGAGTATTAATTTGTAACTTATCGACCTTAACGTTCACAAGAACCAAACCCAGACCAACAATAGACTACTCGGTTGCCCCCTAACAGTAAAACTTTGCAAAACGATGCTTTTCTCTCATTCAATCGAACAAAGAGTAAAACCTAATTATATTGGTCTATTATGCCCCGAGAGTGTAAATTTGTAACTTATCGACCTCAACGTTCACAAGAACCAATTTCGGATCAACATTAGACCACTCAGTTGCCCCCGAACAGTATAACTTTGCAAACAGTGCGTTTTTTTCATTCAATCGAACAAAGAGTAAAACCTAATTATATAGGTCTATTATGCCCCGAGAGTATTAATTTGTAACTTTTCGACCTTAACGTTCACAAGAACCAAACCCAGACCAACAATAGACTACTCGGTTGCCCCCTAACAGTAAAACTTTGCAAACAGTGCTTTTTCTCATTCAATCGAACAAATAGTAAAACTTAATTATATTGGTCTATTGTGCCCAGAGTGTAAATTTGTAACTTATCGACCTCAACGTTCACAAGAACCAAATCCGGACAAACATTAGACTACTCAGTTGTGCGCTAACAGTATAACTTTGCAAACAGTGCTTTTTCTCAATCAATCGAACAAAGAGTAAAACCTAATTATATAGGTCTATTATGCCCCGAGAGTGTTAATTTGTAACTTATCGACCTCAACGTTCACAAGAACCAAATTAGGACCAACATTAGACTCTTCAGTCGCCCCCGAACAGTATAACTTTGTATACAGTGCTTTTTCTCGTTTAATCGAACAAAGAGTAAAACCTAATTATATAGGTCTATTATGCTCCGAGAGTGTAAATTTGTAACTTATCGACCTCAACGTTCACAAGAACCAAATCCGGACCAACAATAGACTACTCAGTTGCCCTCGAACAGTATAACTTTGCAAACAGTGCTTTTTCTCATTCAATCGAACAAAGAGTAAAACTTAATTATATTGGTCTATTATGCCCCGAGAGTGTAAATTTGTAACTTATCGACCTCAACGTTCACAAGAACCAAATCCGGACAAACATTAGACTACTCAGTTGTGCGCTAATAGTATAACTTTGCAAACAGTGCTTTTTCTCAATCAATCGAACAAAGAGTAAAACCTAATTATATAGGTCTATTATGCCCCGAGAGTGTTAATTTGTAACTTATCGACCTCAACGTTCAAAAGAACCAAATTAGGACCAACATTAGACTCTTCAGTCGCCCCCGAACAGTATAACTTTGTAAACAGTGCTTTTTCTCGTTTAATCGAACAAAGAGTAAAACCTAATTATATAGGTCTATTATGCTCCGAGAGTGTAAATTTATAACTTATCGACCTCAACATTCACAAGAAACAAATCGGATCAAACGATAGACCACGCAGTTGCCCTCTAAGTATAACTTTGCAAAGAGTGCTTTTTCTCATTCAATCGAACGAAGAGTAAAACTTAATTATATTGGTCTATTATGCCCCGAGAGTGTAAATTTGTAACTTATCGACCTCAACGTTCACAAGAACCAAATCCGGACCAACATTGGACTACTCGGTGGCCCCCGAACAGTATAACTTTGCAACCATTGCTTTTCTCGTTCAATCGAACAAAGAGTAAAACCAAATTATATCGGTCTATTTTGCCCGAGAGTGTAAATTTGCGGCTTATGGACCTCA